>CM070686.1:13137353-14337353 GCA_036346265.1 Melocanna baccifera | reverse complement strand
CACAATAAAATATTTATGATTTCACAATGAGGGACAATATGTAAATTTATGAATTCAAATACGAATATTCAAATTTAAATTCAAATTTATTCCGAATTTAAATTTATGAATTCAAATACGAATATTCAAATTTAAATTCAAATTTGTTCTGAATTTAAGTTTATGAATTCAAATACGAATATTCAAATTTAAATTCAAATTTGTTCCGAATTTAAATTGAAAGCACAATGAGGGACGTTTAAATTTATGAATTCAAATACGAATATTCAAATTTAAATTCAAATTTGTTCCGAATGAGGGACGTATTTATTCAAATACGAATAAATCTGAGTTTGAGGGCTCAAGTAGGGGCCCCCTAGAAATGAGGGCTTGGAGGTCTCATTTGAGATGCTCCTATTTTTGAGGGTTCAAATAGGGGTCCTGCTGGAGTTCAGTTTTTTGCTCTGACTCTCAAATCTGAGTTTAGAGGCTCAAGTAGGAGCCCTGCTGGAGTTGCTCTTAACAGGAGGAGTCGCGGTGCTAGAATCACTTGGCATAGGCTCTGTCTGAGGATCACAACAGCATACGGAAACCAGGGGGCTAGAAAGTGTTCCACGAGGAACATCTTAGATTCTGCAAACATGCATGTTCCTTCCTACCATTCTAGTTGCGACAAAAGAAATGTATATATATCACCAGTACATAACCGAACCCTTTCTGGATTTTCCATGTTGTACGTTGTGAGAGCGAAGAATATGCCCGGATTCAAACAATCCGAGATATACATAAAGGACTTTGTCTCTCTCTTTTTTTTTTTGACTTTTGGGGTTTTTTTTGGCTTTTTTATCTTTTCTTTTTTTTTCTTTTATTCATTTGCATTATCTATGGAGATATAATATTTTTATTTTTTTTAAAAAAATATTTACACTGAAAAAGCTATTAGTAGCTACAATGCATTTTCAGCCGTTACAGTGCAAAAAATCCTTAAGTCTGAGCTTAGGCCTACTCATTTCGGCTTATATAAGCCAGTTTATGCATCTGACTTCTATTTTTTTTAATTTTATCTTTTTCTAGTTTTTAATCTTTTATTGGGCCTTTTTGCTTTTTTTCGTATTCCTTTGTATTATCTGTGATGGATTAACCTATTTTTTATTTTTAAATTTAATTATGCCAAAAAATCACTATCAACTATAATAAAAAATAAGCAAGTTATAGTGCAAAAAAGCTATAAGCTAACTTATAAAAGCCCAACTGAACGCTCCCTTGAGCCCAAATGAGCACCACCGGTATACCCACAAACGTGTTGATTAGATACAACTTCATCACACAATGCATTTCTTAGTTGTACCTTTGCTTTGGATGTGCCCAAGCTATATATCATGCAATATAGTACATATTTCCTCTCTCGCTTTATTGGCCTCGCTTGTTTTAGTTTTAGCTTCTGGGTTCTAGTTCACTATTCCTAAATTTCGTCTTTTTCTAATTTTTTTTTTATCTTTTTTGAGCTTTTTTGCCTGTCCTTTTTTCCTATGTTCGTTTGCATTGTTCGTCATGAGCTACCCCATCTATAGTACAAAATAAGCCATATGCCAGCTTATTTAAGCCGAACTGAGCGCCCCATTAACTATTCCTCCACATCACCCTTTGCATGTACATGGCTCATTTTAAAGTTTGTCTCCAATAAATTCACTGCACCTAGAGACAACTTTTCCAACAATTTGTCTCTACTATCAATCTTATAACTACATTTTATTATTTTCACCATAACTTCTCTCTTTACACTCCCTCACAATTCTCTCTCATGTGCGATAGTTTGTGTGCCCAAGCAGGGGTGAAGCCCAGATTAAAGTATGAGGGGGCCAGGAAGGGCGTGAATATAGTAGGGTGTTATTATGATTGCACGCACCATTAGTTGTTTCCTAAATTCAAATCGATCATGGTGGGTTTACCAATGATTTCTTATCAAAATAATAAAGTGCAGAATACATTGATGTTGGTTTATGCTAGCTAATCTACTATGATAAAAAATTTTCTATTGAAAAAACTTACGATATAAGAAGACAAATCAAGATCGGTTAAGGGTTGCATTGCGGGCTCGCGGTGTCTCTCGACTCTCGAGAAAGTGAGTAGTCGAGGAGTGCCTATGTGGCCATGCATATGATAGTTGCTAGTTGGTCTCTCTTTTAACTCTCGGTCTGGTTGGTTCGATGGGTAAAAGGAAAATGCTAAATTTGGTTGGACTGACCACTGAGAGTTAGGTTTCACCTTCTTAGCAGTCTTTACTAGCAATTTCATGAGGAGGATCATACATGCATAATACATGTAGATTAATGGGATAAAAGACAACACCCCTGTGCCCAAGCTGGTTCTTAGATAAGAGACAACACATTCTCTCTCCTCGTTATCTCTCTTTAATATAGGGTTTTGTTGATATAGTAACACCCAATTCTTTTCAGTCTATAGTTTATGACTTCTCTTGAACAAAAAAAATGGGATGGCTTTTTCGTTACCATTTTCGAAGTAGTTTATCAAAATAGTCTTTTCGAAGACAGTTTATTAGTATTTGGTTTATTCACAGAAGCACTTACACTAGAATAAAAAATTGTACCTGAAAAGAATCATCCTAAAGCTAGAAGACGGCTAAGGTGGTTTTATTGCAGTAGCCCGTAGGTTAGATTTGGCTATTGTGTGTGCATCGAGAGTGCCTTTGTCCCCCATCTCGGACGAACGAGGCGCCAAACATGAAACGGGTTGGGCCGAGTCTATTAGCATGGGGATTATTGGATCCGGGGTGCGGCGCCGAATCACCAAAGTCATCGGACACAAGTCTGCCTGCGGTCCAGCCGCGGGAAAAGCACACCCGTTTCCCGCCAAACCCGAAAAATCCCCAATGCTTTCCTCCAACTCCCGCCGTCTCGCCCCACACAGTGACGCACGCGCACGCACAGAGAGAGAGAGAGAGAGAGAGAAAGAGAGCCTCACTTCCGCGGCGATTCGAACCAACCCTCGCCGCCATGGAGATCGTACGATCCCACCGACAGCTCGCGGCGGCGGCCGCCGGCGGTGGGGGCGGCGTGGGGGGCCTGCCAACGTACCGGGTGGCGCCGCAGCTGGAGGTGCGGCTGGAGGAGTTCGAGCTCTTCGCCATCGACCGCCTCCGAGGTACGGCTGCCGGCCTCTGTTTTCTAGGGTTTCTGGTTTCCTCTCTCCCTTCCTTCTTCAGATCCGGATAACAGTTAAGAGTATGACGCGATTTTCCTGCGTTATTTGTGTTGGTCAGTTCTGAAGGGGATCTCGGATGGGCTCTCGCGGGGGAAGAGGCCGGAGGAGATGGAGAAATTGGTGAGCGATTCTCTCTCGCTGCTTTGTGACTTTGATGGAGTTTGGCGAGGAAGCTATATTCTATGCAATTTTAGTGATGCTTTTGTTGTTCTGCGTAGACCTCGGTCTGAGTTCGATTTGATTAGAGAAATGGATAATTTCTAAGTTGAACTCGTCAGGCTCTCTTGGATGTGTACATGATATTACTTTTAGAAATTGCCACTGTTCTTTGAATATTTTGTCATGCAGATGCGGACTACCCACATAGGTGGGCACGTGTAGTTTATTGCTAATTTACCGTGATTTAATTTGCAAGCTGTAGGTGTTGCTTTCTCCTTAGATTGAATACTGATCAAGGTGATTTTTTTTCGAAAATCTAGTTACAGACTTAGCTTATGTATGTGGATGACAACTATAAATTTTAATTGAAACTGAAAAATATCTGGCTCTCCTTGCGCTTTAGGTCAGCGACTTGTTGAAGGCACACATGAGGCACCAGGATCCAGCAGAGACTTTGAACAAGGACATAATATCTCACTTTGTGCTTCGTCTTGTCTACTGCAGAACGTAAGCTTAGCATTCTTGCATTTACATTGCATATTCATAAGCTCGGTGGTTTGTTTGTGGTGCTTTGACCAACTTATAGAAAAGCTGTATTTCATATTCACCATCTAGGGAAGAATTGCGAAAGTGGTTTCTCTCCATGGAGACTACACTTTTTCGGTATCGCTTTCGGCTTGAGAGTCCTGAATCACAGGTGACTTCCTGTCTATTTATCATAATTGACAAGGAAAATGATTATGTTTTAACCACTTCTTGTTACACATTGTTTTTATCAGAGGACGCTAATGAATGAGTTTCAGCTTCCATACAAAGCATTGCCACACTCTGAATTTGAGGTATGGATTATGGACACTAACAGAACTGTTGAGCACTTGGATCTTGATGCTTTATTACAGTGATGAAATGCTCTTGTTTTCTTTACTTAGGCTACGAAAGACAATTTAAGCCAGGTTGCACGTTCCATTGGTCAATCTGCAAACGGTATGGAACACTTTTTCCTTGGTCTATTCTGGCTAGTACTTAGAAAATTGAAAATAAGTGACATGCATGCAGAAGATATTCAATTATTCGTCACTGCTTTTCCCTTCCAGCAAGATGTTAGAATGAGTTACATAATAGGTTGCTTCAGATGTTTGCCTTTTCATAATTCATATTGTTGTGAATCATGCCTAAGTGGCTACTATACTGAAATATTGGCTAGACCGCTGGAACTGAACTCTGGGAATCTGTGAAAACTCAAAAGGAAATGTATTTGTACATTGTAATGTGAAACTGTTAATACTTCAATCTTTGTTATCATTTTTCTTTTGCTCCTTATGCCATTTAAGTAAAATGGTGTTTTGTTATGTGCATTTGTGTTCTTTCACTTAGGAGCTAACTTTGTTCTATGCTTTCTTTTTGTAGTTGAATCTGTGTTCTTCAAGGTATGTGCGCCAATCTATTTTAGTTTTTAACTTCCATATTCAGTTTAAAATTTTGTTACTGTGATTAATCAATCTAAATAACTTATATTCAAATACAATTAAGGTACCTTTTCAAGAAGTTCCAGATCTTGTTGCCAGCCGTCGAGTATTTCTTTCAAAAGGCTATGCTTATGTTGCGATGAGTCAGGTTCGCTGTGAACATGAGAATGAAAACTTATATATAATTTGGCTGATGACCATTCTAAACATGTCTGTATAATTTGCTAGGTGGTGTCACTTGTGGTTACCCAATTCCGCTGCAATATCTCAAAGGCACTTGTTTTAACAAATAGGTATGTAGTACACATGTTTTACTTTACTCATGTAGCTTATAACGTGTTTTAAAGGTGTAGTTGGCTACTTGCTTACTTCGAAGGGGAGATTTCTTGTGGCTTAAGATGATTTTTTTTAAAAGATGGCTTTAGATGATATACTTCACCATATTGTTTGTTGTTTGACAATAGTTTAATTCAGCATAAAACAAAATCACAAGTTGATATGTGCCCTATGCCTACCAATTGTGATGTGTATCTCATTCTCACTGATCGGTCTTTCTTCATGTTTAAAATTTCATAGTTCTTTGCATGATTGCATATTTTCATTGTTTAAAACTTCCGGTCCTTCTGTTTTGCTATGTTTCCCCCTGGCACTTGGTAAGTTTGGCATTAATTTCTGAACTGAGCACCTTGTTAGTATAAGTTGTATTAATCTATAATGCATGAAATCATTTAACTTACAGGAAATGGATGGCAACCATTAAGGAACAAGAAAAGGACAGGTTGACTCCTGTGAGTATCAGTGTACCAGTTCCCCACCTTTCTTACAGACTAATCTTTTAGTAACTTCTATAATGCATGTTATTATTTGGACAGATTGTGGAGGCATTAAGCAATGCATATTTTGGACCTGATTACTCTCAGGTACAATGTTTCACCTATACTTGCGTTTGTTGATATTGTTAGCTAGATTTGCTTCCGATGCTAATGATTACTGTATTGCTTAATTTTTTGGTTTATAATCAATATTTCATACAGCCAAAGGATGCTGTTGAGATTTCTCTGAAGGATATTGACCAACTGGCTAGAAGCTCTTTCCCTCTTTGTATGCGCCACATGCTAGAGAAGGTAAGGCACCCTAAATGTTACGTACATTTACTTACCTTGTGACCATGCTACGTAGTGTTTGCTATTGTTTTGCAGCTGAGAGAAAACCATCATCTGAAGCATGGGGGTAGAATGCAGTTTGGTCTTTTCCTTAAGGTAATTATGAATTAGACTGCATTTTAGTTTTGTAAGCACAGAAAATCTATTCTATTTATGTCACATTTATGTACTTCTTAAAATCATCATTTAGGGTGCTGGACTAAAGTTGGAGGAGGCTCTTGCATTTTGGAGAGCAGAATTTTCTCAGAAGGTACCTAACTTATCCTAGAGAATATAAATTTGCAACTTTATTTTTGAGAAAACATATGTAAATCTTTATCAGTGCCTTTATGATGTTGAAGTTGTGTCAAGCAAACATTTTATAGGACTACGCATTACATTCTTACCTCTATCATTGTACATTGAGTGAATCGGATATAAGTCCATAATTAAGCAATTAATATCCCCTGAGTTGCATGCTGTAAATCATCGCAATTTCTGTTGCTCCACTAATGTTGGATCTTCTCCGGATAAGGTTGGCTCTGAGCGATTTGACAAGGAATATGCCTATAGTATCAGACATAATTATGGAAAAGAAGGAAAGCGAACGGTAAGCCCCTTGTTCTCTGTGCATAACTTAAAAGGGTATTGGAGTTATTAATTACTCTTGCAAATGGCTGCTCCAGGATTACACTCCTTATTCATGTCAAAAGATCATCTCTGCAACGCCTGGTGTTGGTGATCACCATGGTTGCCCTTATCGACATTTCGGGTATAATCTCTTCTAATAGTCTACTTCTGGACAATAATCAACAGAGCAGATAAGCACTCTTTTTTTTGTGGTTGCTCTGAACTATCTCTTAGCATTAGTTGCCTAACACAGTGTCTCTCTAGTATGTGATAATATGGTGGCCCTGAACTTTACATGTTGAAGTTCTTGGGCAGACCTGAATGGCAGCGTGTTGAATCCAAAGGAATTCAATGAGTTACTAGATTACTCCTGAACTTTGAGGTCTTGATCTGTTTTATTTGAAGCCTTGGAAGTTCGAATGGAACAATAACATTACAAGTTGCAATTTTTCTGTTACAAATATGGGCCCAACAAAAAGGAAGCAACCGAAATTACATTTTTATCAACTACAAGTGCAATTTAATATTCTGTCAACTCATTAAAGTCCATCATATTGTTGGGTTTGTTGTAGGAAACCTATGTGAACTCAATGCCAATTTGTGCCTTTGCAGAGAAAGCCATAAAGCTACCATATTTTTGTACCTAATCTTTGTTTCATGCATTTTTACTTTTTGTGTACTGTATTTGTAGTGAAGAGAACTTGAGAGCAGCTCTCAACAAAATGGGTGTCGGTGGATATGCATTGGAAGATATAATGGATAAAGTGAAGAACAGACATTACCAGGTATTGTACCTCATGTTCTTTGCTTTATTAAGCAATCTTCTATCCTTCGACTGACTGAATCATCTAACGTATGAAATATGCAGGTAGCTTGCACGTTGACTTTTGAGGCAACACATGGTGTCTCATGTGATACTGGAATCAATCATCCTAATCAGTATTTCAGTGAAAGTCAGAAAGTCTTGCAAGCCAAGGTGAGTTAAGTAGTTGGTTATACATGGAACTGTGTTTCTTTTGTTCAGTTATGAGTTATTCAAAATTAAAGTAAATTTGGTTCATTCCACAGAACCAAACATCACAGAGCCAATCAGCGACCTAAGCTGCTGGAGAAAGCAGTCCATCCACAAAAAGAATCTCAGGTTTCGATACCACTACTTTGTCAGTTGTCCCTTTGCATTCTGTGTTTGATTGTTAACTGCAACTGGTGCATGACTCAACACGTTTCTGATGTGCAACGATAATTGCGATAGACATGCTGCTCATCATTTGTGTGATTCATATCTCCGCTGCATTCCCCAGTGAGTTTCTCAAGTAAATAATGCTCATGATACTTAGCTTTAATGGATGGGTAACAATTCATCATTCAAAAACCACGATTGAAGCATACAATTTCCGACAACAGCTGCGTTACCCCATACATGCCAAGTGCCGTACTCTTACCACGATGCGTATCCGATACCAATACGCTTTTGATACTTCTGAATACGCCCTCGATACTGTTTGGGTGAAGGAAATTGCTTGAGTGGAAGGATCAGCGGCTCCAGTGTTGGTCGAAGCCAACAATGGGCAGAGCTATGGAGGTGTTGGTACTTTTTGAGGCCAATGAAGCAGCAGTGGTGCCGGTGCTACCGTCGGCCAGATCTGATTGGTTGTGGCAAATGGGAGGGAGGGAAATGAGGAGGGAGAGGAAGCGTCAGGATGGAATATGAAAGGAAGCCTGCGAGTTGGAGAAAGAACGGGTTGAAGAAATCAAGGTGTATTATTTAAGCATTCTCAAAAGAAAACTGCATTATTTTATCATGCTCAAACTGCATTGCTATATCCTTATTCTGGGAAATATCGTATTGTTGTATTGCCGCATGTCACGTATCCGGGCAACCTATTCCAACAGCCCCCACAAATTCTTTTGTGAAGTGAGTATTATGAGTTTCTGACTTAACCGTGATCCAAGAAATACGAGGCTTTTCTTATTATGTGTTATGCGTTGATTTGTGTCAACCTGTTTTGTTCCATCACTGGAATTCGTCCATTCCTAAGTCTTATTTTTTTTGGCTTCGGTTTGTGTTTTATGGTTGTGGTTTATGGCTTTAGATTATTTGTGAGGGTACGGAATAACAGAAACTTTCATACGGTTTTGGCTAATATAAATGAAGTTGTTATAGTGTATACTATAATTAATTTGTAGATCTTGTTTTGATAAGCTAATCTGTTTGACAGTGAAGTTACTGTAAAAAAGTCGAAAAACAACTTTTAGAAGCTAAAAAGAAGATGCTATATCAGCAGGTCCACTGTTAATCCTTAGAACAAGAATTTTTACTGGAAATATTTTGTGGATACTAAATGACAGCACTTTACCAACTTTTAGAATAAGAATCAGGCTGGTTACATGCTGACAAAATTGTAATATCTGAAAACAAGATTTTAATAAAACATGTAACTTGTGATTTCGAGCAGCACGTTAATTTCTTTTTACCGAAATTTTCATGTATGAATTAAACTTTCAGGTATTTTTAACCAGATGTGCTACAACTAATTCCCTATCATCTTATTTTCAGTCCCTACAGCAGCGCTACAACTAATTCCCTATCATCTTATTTTCGGTCCCTACAGCAGCTCGGTGTCTATCAAGACCGGCACTTGTTGCCAATACTATGGAGATCACAATGGCTGATCTTTAACCCGATGCCTAGAGGGAACGCTGTTGCTCACTGGGGTTTCAGAATTCCAACTGCGGGCTGCCATTCCACACAAATCTATGGCGCCACATTGTGTACCAGTAAAAAAAATGTAATTTATTGTTGCACAACAGTAGGTATAGACATGTTCTTGTCAAACTCAAAGCGAATCTTTACTCGATATATTGAATTTGTAGTTCGTTGTGACTTGCTAATGTAATATTGTAATCCCACCGAGCTGTAAACGCCCTGAAGAGGTGTTTTGTAATGATCTCCTAATCGCAAGGTTCTTCGAGGCCCCGTTTAGGGACCTTAAAGCTGGCTTTTGCTTCAATTGAGCTCCGTTTGCCAGGTTTGCAGCTGTGCGTTGTGTCCAATGCAAGCTGAACAGTCCAGTCCAATTCGGCTTATATAAGTTAGCTTATAACTTTTTTTGTATTGTAACTAGTTTATTTTGTATTGTAGCTGTTGGTGGTTTTTTTTGTATAATTAAATTTAACAAAATTAAAAATAGAAAAAATAGGTTAGTCTATTATGAACAATGCATGCAAATACAGGAAGAAAAAGACAAAAAATTCAAAAAAACTAAAAAAAAGAAAAAAAAATTAAGGATAGTAAATTAGAAGTAAAGTTATAAACTGAAATTAAGGAATAGAGTTTCAACTTCTAGCCGGTCTGGCCGCCAATGTTGTCCAGTTGACACAACTTCACACGAATGTGGAGTATTTTTCTTTCGTTTTAGATATGGCATCTCATGATGTTCTTTCAAAAAAAAGCCAAAACGTTAGATACTGACCCTACTTCACAAGATATACCCTGTACATGTTCGATTTAGAGAACACTTGAAGCGGTAATTTTCTGCTGGTATCTGGTCAAGTATAAGAATACAGTCTTTGTCCTAGAAAAGGAAAGGAAATAAAAGATGAGAATATCCTTTTGCATCCACTTGCTGGTTGCTGCCAGTCACAAAGCTCCAAAAACTTCATATTTGTGAACCCTTAAATGATCAAAAATAATTAGGCTTCTACATTAAAAAATAAAAAACATATGTAGATAAGAAGCACCAGAGACCGACTATACTAACCTCAACATGGATGCATACATCCATGCCATAGAACACAAAGCTTCTTCATCATCGTCCTCCATCCTATGCTCGTCCGTCTTTAAGACGAGTGAGATCGACTAAACAGAAGAAGACACACTGCAACCTCTCACCCAACGGTTGGGCGACTGCGATCTGTTGCTCAATAACCCACGGACTGGCTATGTGTCACACGTTCATTGAACGAGAGGTTTCAATTGCCCAACCGTTAGACAAAAGTCACCAGCACCCTACATGCTGACGGAGACGCTCTGCAGAGACACTCCAATAGGAACTCCCCAGTGGGAGCACCCTGACAAGGACGCCCTGGCAACCTCATGTACAACAACGTCTAAAAAGGTGCCCCGGCAACCTTCTGCCAAGCGCCCCGACAGCCAGCCTTCGGCGCCCCAGCAGCCAGCCTTCGGTGCCCCAGCAAGTCCAAGGCAGCACTTCGACAACCATGGCGAAGCATCCTCCGGCCGTCGCTCTGGCATTTCCTCCACTCGACGCCCTAGCGGCCACCGGCCAGCGCCCCGACGGCCTCCACTCGGCATCATGGCGGCCTTCGGCCAGCGCCCCGGCGGCCCTCACTCAGCGCCCTGGCAGCTTCCACTTGACGCCCTGGCAACTTCCAGCCAGCGCCCTGCATGCTAACGGAGACACCCTAGCAAAAGGGCCCTAGCGCCTTGGCATTCAAAAACCAGCTCATACACAAAATGTTGGAGGATAGGGCCCTGGCAGCAGTCGATCATCCGCCTGGGCGCTCCCAGGCGCCCCGATGGACCCTTGGCAGTGCCCCGGCAGATGGACGCTCCCGGGCGCCCCGGCAGCTCCAACCGGCATCACAACGAGCCCTGGGTGGCGTCAAGGCGAACTTTAGATCAGCACCTCAGCGAGCCCCCCGCCGACGTCTCGATGGATTCATGGTTGGCGCTTCGGCGGGCTCCTGGCTGGATGCCCTGGCGTCCCCCAGTTGAGCGCGTAGACGAATCTCGAACGTCTAGGCCATTGGCGAGGCACCGACCGAACGCCCCGGCAGTCGGTCGTCCTGCGGTACGACAACCACGCCTTGACAGCCGAAAGGCCCGACGGCCAAGCGCCTGGCGCCCGTCCGTCCGGTCACCCGCACACCCTGCCACCGGTTCCCGGCAGCAAGGTACCTGCGCTGCGCGCCCCACTGCAGGAGCAAGAAAGAGGGGGAGAGAAACAAAGAAGAGAGGACAAAAGGATCGAGAATCCTGTGGCCATGAGCTCGCCTCTAGTCCACGTCCAAGCGCTACTGGCCTTGTCGGCGTCACCTTGCTTGCCCGCGACTGATGGAGAGTCTTGTGCTCCGGGTCATACTTTTCACATTTTAATATGATTATATGTGAATGTTTTTATGTTTCTGTTATACTATTATTTATATTATTATTTTTGGTGTTTTAATAAAATAGAATAGTATCTCTTTAGAAAATTTAAGTAAAACTTGATGTACTTTCAATTATTGTATCTATCAAGATTTTGATCATTAACTAGTAAGTCTACCATAATAGGACACAATTAATTATCTTAATAAGATAGAGTAAGTGTTGGACAATTTATGCATAATATTGTTTTAATTTGATTAGACTATCAAAATAGTTTTGAGTCTAGAGATATAGTATTAAGATAAGGATATATGGATGTCACTCAATAAATAAGAGTTACATGTGATATAATTAGCAAATGATTGCTTACCTATATCACTAGATTTTTAGCAGTGATGCCAAAGTTCACTAGGACTTGGAGAAATATAGATCTTGACTCACTACATGTTATTAAAGGGAATATGATTTTTTTAAATATATAGTGTGAGTATCTTTTGTTAAATTATTTAATGATAGATTTTACATAAATATAGTGCTAAAAATTTGCATATACATGTTGTAGATAATACCACCACCTACTTTCTCTGCATCTAGTTTTAATTTGTGATCTATTCTTAAGAAAGAAAAACTAACATAGAACAAATTTCATTGATCGCTATCGCAACTTGATTGTTTTCAAGCAAAAAGAAGGAATATGTTTTAGAGGTTTCATATCTTGATGAACCAGTTGAAAATGCTACTCATGTTGAAAAGAATGATTATGAGAAGTGTTGTAGGGGTGGCCCCCACCTAAACCCAGCTGGCCTTGTCGAGAAGGTTGTAAGTCATGTAAATGAGCAGCTCGTCCCCAGTGAGGGGCTCCGGGTGAGGTTACGATGGTAAAGTCGCTTGTTAGGACGAGGAGTGCTTATGTATTGTGACTAGTCCTTGGGAAAGACAGGAGAGGTTATTTGTTCACCTAACTCTCCACTACCATACTCTCTCTCTGTTTGGTCTGTAGCCACAACAGTTGGTGCCGTCCGTGGGGAGGACGGAAGCAAGCTTCAAGACTGCAAGAAGGATAGCACCGAAAAAAGCTTCGTCATCGGCGGCGAGGAAGAAGGAAGCGGCCGCGGCGAGGCCCCGCGTCAGCACCAGAGCTTCGGCATCGGCGGTCGGGGAAGAAAATGACGACGCTCATCGCGCGACCATCGATGCCATCGACCCCACCACCTCCGACGCCATCGACCCCGCCACCACCGACGCCATCGCCCCCGCCGCCATTGACGTGACGATCGGCCCCAACCCACCCGTTGCACCCCAACCCGCCATTGGCGCGACGAGTAACCTTGACGACACCAGCCGAGCGTTAGGGAGTGGTAGCCTCGACGGTCGTCGAGGCGCGACCACCGCCTCTGCACCCGGTGCGGAAGTGCCAAGCGGCCCCACCGTCGGCACTGAACTCCACTGCGCGGACGCGAGGAGCAACCTAAGAGCACAAGCAGCGGTCGCGACAACCTCGACCGCACTACCAGGTGCGCTCGCCGCCCCATCTACGCCCGTCACGGAGAATGCCCTGCTGGCGACCCTTAGTACGCTCCAGCGGGAATTAGCGGATCTCAGGGGGGCCGTGAGGAGCATGCAAGAGGCTCGGACTCCGCCGCCCCCACCGGTGGTCGCGCCGGAGCCTGTGCCCGAGAGGGCGGATAGCCGCGACGCCCCAACTTCCAGCTGCGCCTCGCTACGACGCGTGGACCCGGAATCCCCGTTATCGTCGGGCCTGCAGCAAGTATCGTGGCCGGAGGATTTCAAATTTTCCAGCTCTGTTACATCGTACAAAGGCGACACGGACCCCCGATAGTTCGTGTGCGTGTACGAAACCGCCATCGAGGCAGCAGGCGGGGACGACACCACCAAGGCGAAGGGGCTCCCGCTCGCGTTACAAGGAGTGGCGCTTTCATGGTTCTTTACCATAGAGCCGAACTCCATATATGCATGGGAGCAGGTACGCGACCGCCTCTATAACAACTTCCAGGGGAACTACATTGAGCGTGTCGACGCGGATCAACTCTTCGCCATCAAGCAACAACCATCGGAAAGGCTCCGCGAGTATTTCAAACGCTTCGCGAAGGTCCGCTGTCAGGTCAAAGACGTCAACGAGACAACAATAATCAACGCAGCAATACATGGTCTTCGCCCGGGGCCACTGGCCGAATACAACGCGCGCAAGCCGATCAAGACAGTGGCAAAACTCTTCGACAAGATGGAGGAATATGCTCGGGCGGAAGAAGACACGAAGCGGCGCCAGGACAACGACGCTGACGTCAACCCAGTGGGAAGCGTCGCGAAGAGCGCCGACGCATCGCAAGCAAGTTCCTCGCGGAGCAAGCGCCGACAGGAGATGTCGAAAGACACCTCCCGGCACAAGGACACGTTATCGACATGGCCTGGGCATGCGCGCCGACGCCCCGCGAACCCGCACGCTCTTTGACATTGAGGCTAGCTCCGAGGACAACGCCCCTGCCAACCGCGGGACTCGGGCCCGACGAGGTCGGGGGCGATGCCAAGGCCGGGGTCACGACGGTTGGGCCCGAGCGGAGTACGGCGACCAACAGCGCCCACAGTGGTGCGAGGTGCATGGTCAAGGCAATCATGATACCCGCTCCTGCACCACCATCGCAGCACTTCGCCAAAGCGCCGCCAGAGACAGAGATCTCGAGACGCGCCACCCGCCGTCGCGACGCGTCGGCGACCCACCGGCCGCCCCCGAGGATTTGCGATCAGGAGCCGCAGCCTCAGGAGGGCCTCCGTGACACAAGCCAGTGCGGCATCCCGTGAAAGCCCCTACGGATCCATACACTGGAGGGCGCCCCGCGCAGGGTCATCAACATCATCTCCGGCGGTTCCTCCTTGGAGTTTACCTCGGAGCGACAGCGCAAAGCCTACGTGCGGAGGCTACACCACGTGGCGGCATACCCAGCTCGGGCGCCGCCAGATTGGGCGCAGCACGCAATCACCTTCACGCCGGCCGACACTGAAGGCGTGGAGTTCCCCCATCAGGATCCCCTAGTCATCCAGGTCGCGGTCGCTGGGTGTGATGTCCGGCGCGTCCTGGTCGATGGGGGCAGCTCCGCGAACGTCCTGTTCACAAGGCCTTCGACCAGATGGCGATCCCTCGGAGTCGCCTAGGCCCCTCACGAATCCCGTTGCAGGGCTTCGGAGGCCAGCCCCTGTTGGCGTTGGGTCAAATATGTTTACAGGTATCCTTCGGCCAGGATGACAACGTGGCGACCAGGGACGTCACTTTTGATGTCGTCGATATCCAGTACCCCTACAACGCCATTCTGGGGCGACCAACTCTCAACTCCTTCGGGGCAGTACCGCACCATGGCTTCCTATGTGTAAAACTTCCGGGCCTGTGAGGTGTCATCACCATCTTCGGCGATCAGCACGTGGCTCAGCACCTGGAGCATGGAACCCGAAGCCCAAGCCTGGGAACCCACCGCGGTCCTTAGGTCAGGCGCGCCCGTACACGCCCTTTGGCAGCCCAAGCACAAGAGGCTTCGCATCTCATCACCACGACAACGAGTCCTGTGGTTAGTTCACACCCCTTTTGTACTCGCTCACCCGCGCAAACGGGAATTTAATAAAGTTCGTCGTTTGTGAGGCTATTCGTGGCCCACCCCGCCCACAACAAATGTGCGGAGGCTCGCCCCCGCACGCACTCCACGGAGTATAAATAAGTCACGGATGTTTTCCCTGCGCACTCTACTGAATATAAACAAGACGCGGGATTCCGCGCACGCGCTGGTGTTGTCACCACGCATACTCCCCGGAGTATAAAGACGTGGTTGATGTTCCCACGCACCGCACGGAGACCCACCCCCGCACGCGCACCACATGGAGACCCATCTCCGCACACGCAGACATAGAGACTCACCTCCGCACGCACACCACATGGAGACTTACCTCCGCACTCTACGGAGTATAAATAAGACGTAGCGATGAGGTCCGCCTCCGCACGCACTCTACGGAGTATAAATAAGACGTAGCGATGAGGTCCGCCTCCGCACGCACTCTACGGAGTATAAATAAGACGCAGCGGGGGGATGCCCCCGCGCGCACTCTGCAGAGTATAAATAAGACGCGGATGTTTTCCCTATGCACTCTACTGAGTATAAACAAGACGCGGATGTCCCGCGCGTGCGATGGCGTACCCTCCGGAATTTAAGTAAGTCGTGGTTGATAGTCCCACGCATTCTCCAGAGTACAAACAAAGACGCGGATGTTTTCCCTACGCACTCTACTGAGTCTAAACAAGACGCGGAGGTCCGCGCACGCGAGGGCATACCCTCCGGAATTTAAGTAAGCCGTGGTTGATAGTCCCACGTATTCTCCGGAGTACAAACAAAGACGCGGATGTTTTCCCTGCGCACTCTACTGAGTCTAAACAAGACGCGGATGTCCCGCGCACGCGCCGGTGTTCTCACCGCGCGTACTCTCCAGAGTATAAATAAGATGTGGATGGTATTCCCATGCACTTGCCGGAGTCCACATACAACGGCGCACGGACCCCAGAGGCTCCGCGCGACCCCGGCAAACCGTACGAGCCGCACGGACGGGCGGCCGCGAGTACAGGAGCGAGGCGCAGGAGCTCAACGTGGGGCCTGTGCTTCGTACTTCTGCATGCTGATCAAGCAAGCGGCGCAGGGGCTCGTTGGCCAGCGCCTCCGCAGAAGGGCCGAGCAACCAAACGCTCCCGGCGAAAGCGCCTTGCGGACGCAGACCCTCAAGACGGAGAGCGCCTAGGGCTCCCCTGAGAGCCTGCTGCCCCGAGCTGAAGGAGCCAGCGCCCGCCCTCGAAGCAGCGTGGCTCCCTACAGCACTGCAAGCTGCCCCCCTCTCCTCCTTTCCTCACCCCAAGCGTCCACTAGCTAGGGGAGGACACGGGGGAGAGAATAGGCACTTGTACGGGACAGCAGGGCGGGACGAGGCCTCGCCGGCGCGCCATAACAGTCTACTCCTAAAGCTAGGAGCGGCCTGGATGAAGTACAAGTGAATTGCCCACTACCCCGCACCACCCGCAGCTCTTCGGCGCGTGGGCGGGGGGAAACCACATCGTGGCAGTGCATCCCCAGCAGAGGCGGGACACCTGACCCCGCGACCGCCTAGGCGGCATCAGCCGCCTTCTAGAGCCCCCCACGCTATTGAGCGAAGTTGGAACAAAATGAGTATGGGGTGCGATGTGTAGAAGTCGAGTGCCACTCCACTCGGCCACCTGCCCCTTTTAAAGAGCCGCACAGGCAAGACCGCGGACAGTACGCCCAAGAGTCCCATTGACGCCCCAGGGGCACGTGGTGCGGCAAGGTTGCCCCATTCTACGCGTCCCCCCATCTTGCGGGGCCCGGAGCGAGGTACGACAGCCAAGAGACATCTCCTTGCACCGCATCGCACTACCATGCGGACCTCATTAATCCCGCTCACCGTCCCATCGGCGCTCGAAAATATAGCGAAACAGTGCCACCCGTGAGGTCCTCCATTGACCACAAGGGACAGGACCTACGAGGCTAGGTCCCAGTGCCTCCTCAAGCGTACCCTGTCCTGCCCGACGCAAGCGATAGGGGACGGAGCGCCGCGCTACACCGACAGGCACCACCTCGCGCCACCACTTCGAAGGGTAGGGGACGGAGTGCTCGCGCCACTACATCGACTAAGGCGCCACTCGCGCCACCACTCGGCGGTAGGGGACGAGCGCCGCGCCACTACATCGACCACGGCGCCAGCTCCGCTCCCACCACTGGCGGTAGGGGCGGGCGCCGCGCCACTACATCGACTAAGGCGCCACGGCCGCGCCACCACTTCGGAGGGTAGGGGCGGGCGCCGCGCGTCTACACCGACTAAGGCGCCACTCGCCGCCACCACTTGAAGGGTAGGGGACGGAGCGCCGCGCGTCACACCGACTAAGGCGCCGCCGCGCCACCACTTGAAGGTAGGGGACGGAGCGCCGCGCCACTACATCGATTAAGGCGCCAGGCCACGCCACCACTTGGAGGGTAGGGGACGGAGCGCCGCGCGTCTCACAAAGCAGCTACGCCCCACCTCCACGTTTACCCCAGCGCCCGCCCCAACCAAAGAAACCCCACCACGAAGAAGACGCAAAGCAGACGCATCTATAAACAACAGCAAGGATGAATTTCCCGACTCGTCCACCACACCGTTACTATATTCTTACAAAACCCACCGGCCAAGACTACTCGTCGGCTTCATTGGGGCGACCTTTCGTATAAGTCTCGCCACGAGGGTCGATTCGCCCAGAAGTCAAGGGAGTCTTCGGCCCGCCACCAGCGACGTAAGTGGCGCCGAGTTACAACGTCAGAAACCAGCAGCAGGTTCCCATCGAGCACCTGCTTGCAGCAAAGTGGCAAGATCGATCAACGAAGCAAAGCAGTTTGCAATTCATTCGCGGCATGGCGTACGCAAGGTTACAACACACACCAAGCGTACAAGAGCCCGGAGTCACACCTGCTTTGGGCCATCGGTCCCGCCATCGTCACGCCGCGCAACTTTGTCAAGCCACTCGCCAAGGTTCCCCTTGCCATATATGTTCCGCCGCAGCTCCACCTTCGCTGCGGCCTCCCCGATGTACTCCCAGATCCACTCGTGAAAAAACCGAACGGCGGGCCGAACGGCATGCACGGCGCCAGACATCACCCTGACTCCAGTGGGCATCTCCAGCTGCGGGTCACCCAATTCATTAACATGGCGGCAGCCCCGGTGTTGGAGAAGAGCGCATACCAGGCAAGCAGTCACGTAGGAGCAGTGATTGCCAAAGGACGTCGCAGCCGACTGAGCGAGATCGGTCGCTTTCGCAATCCGTCGAAGAGTCCGTGGAAGCTCTTCGGTCCGGCGAGCGGGCGGCACTCGCAACGAGATTCTCAAGGGTACCCTCCAGGGCCAGCATAGCCTCCCATGCCGTTGCCGAGGCGGCACCCAGCGCCTCATTCCACTCCCTCAGGGACGCAGCGAGGCGGCCGTTCTCTTCCTCCAGTGAGGCAACCTGCTGGAGCAGCCCGTCACGCTCCACCATCGCCGCCTGCCACGTCGATGCCACACGCTCCGCGGCATATCAGACAGCCGCGCACGTTCCGCTTCCAGGAGCCGCATACGGTCATCCTTAACGGAATGCGCCTCCTCCGATGCACGAAGGGCCCCTTCGGCAGCGTGCAGCCGGCCTTCCAAGGCCTCCCGTTCCCGCACATGGGCCGCCTGTAGCGCCCGACTGAGGGCGAAGGTCTACACAAGGAAGCAATCATTACACCTCCCCGAAGGCTACAGGCCGCTCGGGGTCAGGCACTTACCCTCAGTTGAGAGACCTCGAGCACCCCCTCAAGCAAGTCAGGCCCGTTGATCTGCAAAGCGTCGCGATCTAAGCTCGCAGTCGCATCATCGGCGGCCCCCCGCCATGCCGCCAACACCCCTGCTCGAGGAACGAAGTCCGCTAGACGTCGGACGGCTTCCACAGCAACAGTCTTGGTGGCGCTAGACGCCCCTCCCAACAAGCCGTCTTCGGGCTCCGCAGGTCGCCCGTGCTCGGGAAACAACGTTGCTGTCAAGGCTGCGAATATCTAACAGGTCACAATCAAGGAAGGTCTACCTTCAGCCCCGCCCGAATCCACGAGGACCTCCGCATCCTCGCCCACCTCGCCAACCGGGAACTTCGTGTCGAGCTCACCCATCAAGCCCTCGCCATCGCGGCACCGCAGACTCGATCGGGGCCGCGGGGGCACCGACGCACTCGGTGTCAGAGTCGGAATCCCATAAGGCTCCGACCCGACTCGCTACAACAAAACCCCTAGCCGAGCGAAGCGGCAACCGTGTGCGGGGTTGCTTCGCCTTCGTGGAGCAGGAAGGCGGTCCCGCCTTGGAAACCGCCGCAGAAGGAGGTCCCACGACCGCGGGCGACAGCTCCGCCCCAACATCCTCCAGGAGCAATGGCTCCGTCCCAACACCAGCTGGTGGCGACGTAGCACTCGCTCTTACCTCCAACTCTGCATGCTTCACCGAGCGGGAACCTGCGTCCGCTACAACCCCCTCCCCCGCGGAGTTCCGCCGAGGTGGGCTGGGGACCGGAACAACGCGCGCTGGCACCCTAATACCCAAGGCTTCGCACACGCGGTTCAACCGCCCCAGACCTGCCTCTGCGGTCGCAGCCACGCGCAGTGTGTGCTCCCTGGCCGTGTACGGCCCAAGGAACGCACTCACCGCACGCTCCGCGTCCCCTAGGGAAATACCTGCGAAGGGCACCGGGGCACATTGTAAAAACAAAAGCCTCGATGAACACCACACGAAAACAAACTCCAACACAACTTACGCGGACCGGAGGGCCTCGGCAGCGAAGACACGGAGGGGCGGACGTTGTCACGCCGAAGCCCCCCGGGAGCAAGGCACCACTCCGCAGCAAGCGGCGCTACGCCGTACATGACGTACTCCTCAGCAAGGTCGCGCATGTTGAAGCGGGCGGTGATCCCCACAAGTCTCCGTGCTACCCACTCGTCATCACCATCTAGGGGCGCACCGGGCATGGCGCTAACCGCCACCGGTCGCCCCGAGCACTCAAGGCCGCTACCGCTCGCCACGCGGTGGTAAAACCACCGCCGTGTCCAATCTGACCCCCACTCAGCCCGACTCGACTCCGCGGGAAATATCTTCTGGCACTGCGGGCGCAGCGCGAGATTGACGTTCCCGAAGGCGGGCAGCGCCCCGTCCCCCCGATCCTTCACCGCGCACCGGACATCATGAAGAAACGCGAGCAGTGACGCGGTCGACCAGCACGCCTCCGTGCGCGCAGCCCAACTATACACGGCAAGCCGGGCTATCACATTCGGTGTTACCTGCGCCAGCTCAATCCCAAAGGCCCGCAGGACGTCCCCGACAAGCCTGGCGACCGTGATGCGTAACCCAGCCTCCAGGTAGGCGACGAACACGATCGCCTCCGAGATGTCGGGGTGCGGTTCAATCTCGCCGCCGCGGCGATCGCACATCCCGCGATCCGACGGCCTTCCTCACGAAGAAGGCCACGGATCGTCTCTTCCGTCACCGCGTTGAGCCCAGACGCGGAATGCCGCCTCCTCTCTCCATCGCTGTCCACCACTCGTTCACCGTCGCGGAGCAGCGCCCCTCGAGGGTGTACCTCACCTCGAGCGGCGATGCCCCCTGGAAGACGGCGCCGTCGTCAGCTGCCCGCGTGCGCGCCCCGTGGTGTGCCGTTATTCTTCTGGAACTCCGGGATGTAGAAGGAAGCAAGGAGGCCACGAGATGGGGACGCGTGATCGGGAGATAGAAGACAAGGCGATGAAAAGGCAAGTGGACTAATGCAAGGGGTACTTAATACCCCCGTGCCCCCCACGCCATTGATAAACATAACTGCTGGGAGGCGAACCGCCCACATCCCTACGATCGATGCCGTACCAGCACACCCACCCGTGTGCACGGAGCCCGGTCAAGCGGCGGTCACACCAAGGGCCCCGGCAGAGCACGGCGTGCCAATAGCGCCTCGCCACGTGTCTGCTCGGCAATTTAGGCAATATAACCGGCGGCATCTCCGCCTTCGCGACGTAGCCTCGGCTTTGCCCCCGGCGTCAACACGCACCCGCGCGAGGTGCGATAGCGGAGCAGTCCGTTGAAGCGAAGCTTACGCCGATCAATGCGGGAACCAGCCAGCACCAAGCACCCAAGGCGTGCCACGCGAAGCATAACGCAGCAACCTCGACGCGTCGCCCACGCGTCCAGAAGCGCAATCGCCGGAAGTCGACGCGTCGTCCACGCGTTCGGAGGCGCACCCGGAGGAACCCGACGCGGCCCGGCCGCTCACATGCGTACGGCACCCCGAGGCTGCGTGCGCGCGCATGGCTCGCACCGCCAGTCTCCACCGCAGGCCACATGCGACACCGCCAAGGGCTCGCCAACCCGCCTTTCGCGAAGCCTTCGTCTCAGCGGAACGACTCTGACTCAGCCCTCGACGGGATCTTCGCCCTGCGACACAGCCACGCCTCCACAAGCCGTGCCACAAGGGCGCCTTCTGCTCCAGTGGCTCGGGACAACCCCGGAGCTTACTGCACACTATACCTCTTCGATCTTACTACAACTGTTTTGCTATTCTAATGTGTCCTATGCCTTTCCACGAACGCCAGGTTGCAAAGAGCACCGACGCGGCAAGTCACTCGGTCGAAGCATGCGCCGATCACGGCAGGCCAACCGACGGCCGATGATGCGACACGGGCAAAATGCGCACGCGGCGCACTCACCAGGATGCGGGACAACACAGGACACGTCAGAGTCGACTCCCCGGGCTGCCACCGCACGTTCGTGGGCTGAAGAAGCATGACCGCCTGAAGAGGCACCGGTACCACGCCCCCACAAAGATATTGCTTTAAGCTCGGAGGCGATCTTGTTCTCATAAATAGGCGTCGGAATTGACGAAGCCCTATTTATGAGAGCAAGACCATCGCAGAGCATGGAAGCACGGCGTGCAGGTCTGGGAAGCACAGTGCTCCACCACGGCCATATATATATACCAGCTTTCCCATCGGGAAACGCAACCGACGGGAGTCGAACCGACGCGATCGCTTGCGCGTGCGCGCGCCGTTTCAACTTGCCACCCCCGCGTATCTCTCCCACATCAACAAGATCTTCGCCTTCGCGGAGCAGTTCAGCTCCGCCTTCGGCGACGTCTTCGCGCCCGCGGAGCGGCTCAGCTCCGCCCTCGGCAAGGTTTTCGCCCCCGCACAACAGCTGGGCTCCACCTGTGTCCTCGCGGAGCCACAATGCGCGCCACATGTGAAGTCACCCGGGCCCAATATCATACAAGTCACAGGCCGCAGGGACGGAGGGGGCCAAAGGGCTCGGCGGCATGGCTTCGGCCTGTGAAGCCCTTCACCATGAGAGGCTCCTGTTGTAGGGGTGACCCCCACCTAAACCCAGCCGGCCTTATCGAGAAGGTTGTAAGTCATATAAATGACGTAGCTCGTCCCCAATAAGGGGCTCCGGGTGAGGTTACGATGGTAAAGTCGCTTGTTAGGACGAGGAGTGCTTATGTATCGTGACTAGTCCTTGGGAAAGACAGGAGAGGTCATTTGTTCACCTAACTCTCCACTACCATACTCTCTCTCTGTTTGGTCTGTAGCCACAACAAGAAGCATAGCAATGACTCACTGAAAGTTAGCTGTCTCATGCGTGTCACTATGAACTGAGCTTCATAAACAATATAAGAATACATGTGCCTACAATATGATTATGGGCCTTAAAGGTATGGGTGGTCCTACTATAGATTCAAGGGTATTCTACCATATACCCAAATTTTGTTATAAAATACCTTGTATTTATTAGGTATATTGAATATGTATATACTGATAATTAGGCTAAATACTTTATATTCATATTCTTCGATTAATTTCAGCTCACTCTCACACCTCCCTCTCCTCAATTCACCTCAAGTAGCGTGGACAAACAATCCATCTGCTCCCTCCTCGAACTTGCACTATGGCTCATCCAAAGCCCCCATTTCACACTCCACTGCTCCATTCCAAATTCAGATGGCAAGGAGAAGGCCATGATAAACCCGCAATGGCGAGTCAGCACACAGTAAGATCGCAAGGAGCAAGCAGGTGATGACGAGCAGGGTCTGGCCGCTGGACCGTGGGGCAGCGACTGGGTAGAGTAGAGATTGCGCCGTTGCATGAAGGCCATGCACATCAATGTTCACACAATACATGTGATTCTAAGGCATAAAGAATCATCGAGTTAAATTATTGTTTAATTATTTTCTCTAAATTAATTTCATATGTTGTTTCTAGTACTGTCTCTAGTACGAACAATTTGTCTTTTGATTTTAGCTAATAGTTTTTTGAAAGAGATTTTAGCTATTGTGAATCTTTAACTTTTCTATTGAACAATATTTTATTTATTTCAAATACCTATCCTCAAAATTCTGGGTCCGCCACTGCTTAAAGGAATATTTGAGAACTAGGCAAGAGTTAAAAAGTATAACACATCTAAGTTATTGTTTGTGTGAAAGCTAGCTGAAGAAAGTCTGGTCAGTCATCATGTAATCAAAATGACTGGTTACGTTGAGAGTTTGGAACAACTTAGTTTTTTTCTTAGCCAAGAGTTGGCCACTGATGTGATTCTTCAGTCGGTCTCTCCAAGTTTTGAGTCAGTTATTTTGAATTTTCATATGAATGGCATGGAAAAATCAATAACCGAGTTGCATAGGATGTTTAAGCTAGCAGAAAAAGAGTATTAAGAAAAGCTCTAATTATGTGATGGTGGTTTATAATACTACCAACTTTAAAAAGAAGAAGGCTAAGGCTTTAGGTAAAAGAAAGGGTACGGGCAAAACACAAGACGAGATCTTGTGTATCAAATCTAAGCTTCAGAAGTTCAATATTGGTGCTGTACTTGACACCATTTGCTACCATTACCATGGAATAGGACATTGGAAAAGAAATTACAAGAAGTACTTGGCAGAATTAGAAAAGAAGCAAAGTAAGACTTCCACTTCTGATATAAATTTTATAGAAATAAATCTTGCTACTTCTCATATTAGTTCTTTGGTATTTGATACCTGATCGATTGCTCATATCTGCAACTCCATACAGGGGCTAATATGGAGTTGGATTTTGGCAAGAGGTGAGATTGATCTTGACGTGGGCAATGGTGTAAGAGTTGCTGCATTGACTATGTCACTTTTCCATTAGCTTTACCCCTTAGAATTAGTTTTAGAATTAAATAATTGTTATTATGTTCCTGCTGTAAGCAAAAACATAATTTTCGCTTAATGTTTGGGAGCAAAAGATTATAAGTTCATAATAAAGGACAATTGTTGTTCAATTTGTTTGAATGATATGCTTTATAGTTATACTCCATTGGTGAATAGACTATATGTTCTAAATCTTGAGAATGTGCATGCCTATAACATTAATGTTAAAAAGCTTTAGCCTAATAATTTGAATCCTACTTATATTTAGTATTACCATTTAGGTTATATAAATAATAAACACATGATGAAGCTCCATTAAGATAGTCATCTAAACTCATTTGGCTTTGAATTATTCGAAATATGCGAGTCTTATTTACTTGGCAAAAACTAAGGCACTTTTCATTGGTCTAGGTGAGAGGGGAAATAACTTGTTGGCCCTTGTACATACAGATATATGTAGACCAATGAGCTCAACCGCCAAAGGTGGTTTTCAGTACTTCATAACTTTAGTAGATATGGTTACATTTACTTAATAAGGCATATATCTGAATCTTTTAAAAAGTTTAAAGAATTTCATAATGAGGTACAGAATCAAGTTGGCAAGAAAATTAAAACCCTACGATCAGATCGTGGAGGTAAATATTTGAGCCCTGAGTTTGGAGATCATATAAAGCAATGTAAAATTGTTCCACAACTAACTCCTCCAGGAACGCCTCTTTGGAATTCTTTGGAATAGGGTGTCTGAACGACCGAACTAGACTTTGTTAGACATAGTTTAGTCTATGATGACCCAATCTGATCTGCCATTATGTTTTTAAGGGTATGCTGTAGAAACAGTTCTGTTCACATTAAATAGGGTTCCATCAATTGAGAAGAACCCATATGAGACACGGACTAGGAAATGTCCCAGGCTATCTTTTCTTAAAATATAGGGTTGTGAGGTATATATAAAATGTTTGACATTTGATAACCTTATGCCCAAATCAGATAAATGTTTCTTTGTGGGGTATTACAAGGAAACTAAATAATATTACATTTATAAAAGGGATGAGAACATAGTGTTTATTGCTCGAAACAATTTTTTTTGGGAAAAAAAAGTTTCTTTCAGAAGAAGTTAGTAGGAGCACAGTGTGACTTAAAGAAATTCGGGAACCATCAAAAAATATTTCAGTTCCTACTGAACCTCCATAGGATGTTCAAGATGTTATAGAATCTGTGAAAGAGGTACCATCCCCATATAAGTCTGAAAGGCCATGTTACTTACTGATAAGGTATCGATATGATATTTTATTGTTAGACAATGATGAGTTTAAGACTTATGAGAAAGCGGTGGGGCTCGGACTTTAGGGTTTATCACCTAATTCATGAGATTGTTGATAGAGGTGATGTAAAGATATGCAAGTGAACACGGATTTAAATGTTACTGATCTATTGATCAAGCCTCTCTCGCAACCAAACCATGAGGTGCATATAAGAGTTATGGGTATTAGATACTTATATGATTAACTCTAGTATAAGTAGGAGATTGTTAGTGATATACCCTAGAGTCAATCATAGAGATAATTGTATCACTTCTATGTTTATAATCTTTTAAATTAATATTATTATATTCCTTGAATGAATTATCATTTATAAATGTTAGTAAGTACGTGACTTATTGGTGAAGCCCTTTATTTATTGTATGATGTCATTCTAAAAGATCCTTGGTTAGATGTCATTGGTCAGGACACTAGTGACTTATAGACCAGCACATATATTAATATGTTGATTAATGATCATGTTTCACTGGTCGTAGATATAGGGATTCACTGGTCAAGACACTAGTGACTTATAGACCAGCACATGTATTAATATGTTGATTAATGATCACGTTTCACCGGTCGTAGATATGGGGATATCAAATTAATAATGTAGATACATGTTAAAGAACATGACGTTCAATTGGATATCATGGGGCAAAAGGAGAATACATCAATAGATCGATTGGTTCGACCGGATGCGTACTGGTAGTATGAGTATACTAACTGGTCGTGATTTGGTCGGACATATTACAGATTGGTCTTTAAACTGGTTGTGACCATATATGATCTAATCGTAAATAGTTATGATTAGATCGTGATTGATTAGGACCTGGTTACATATCATATTGCATAAGATTCGTCCATATCGATTTTTATATATATTTGGGGGTTGATATGTCCAGGTAGTTATTGCTACCAACCAGTGATCGGAAAGGTGTTTCCAAGTTATAACCAAATATATATGAACTTATAGGTCACACACTTAACGGGTTGGAACAATAAGAGTCTAGATGTAGACTCCGAGTGAGATATTATCTCTACTTGTATTGGATAAAGGTATGTCGGAGGCTCTCTGAGTTAGATACGATCTCTAATTATATCGGATGATGATCCGATAGGAGGCTATATATTAAAAGAGGTATAAGGCTAAGGGTGTTACAGAAAATAGAGGATCAAAGGAGATACCGAGACACACCAACCAAAACTTTAGTTGTGACCACTTGAGACCCCTGCTGTACGCACTCTCGTCTCGTTTGGCGGAGCTATGCCTTGGGCTCATTGCTGCAGATGCCGAAGCTAGGGCCCGTTGCTTTACTTACGCACTTCTATCTTCTGGGTAGCTATGTGCTATAGGCAAGTTCAGAAATCTAAAGAACACAACTGGCTGTCTTCTGGGTGGTTATGCGATGCGACCTGAAAGCCATTTTGCTGGTGACCTCACACAAAAGCCCAGGGATCATTTCTTCATTCCTCGTACAGAACATGGATCTGTTCTTTTTAATTGCGGCTGATAATTTTTAGCTATGGCTGATGACTTTTTGGTTATTTGCGACAGAGATTGTGGAAAGAGAGATACTCACTTGCGATTTTTGATAGTACATATATTAGTCTTTTAATGTGTACTACAACTTGTAGACTTTATCTTAAAAAAATACTCCGTTTGAAAGTTAGGTACTGTAGCAGAAATCAAAAGCTAAAAGCTAAAAGCTGAAAAGAACAGATAAGTCATCCGAGGCTATCAGTTACTTCAATTTTGAAATATGTCACTCGCTGCTGGCCACATTGAGATATAGTGGAATTAGTCCCAACCCAAGAAGCCAAGCGGCAAGCGCCCAAGCCACTACTGCTCGTTCCGTAAGCCCAACTCTGCCAGCGAACAACCCATGAACGATTTTGGCCCAGAACATCTACCAGTTATCTACCGGTTGCCACCGCTGTCCCGTTACCTAGCCCCTTATTCCATTTTTTGCTCAGGCCCCGCTGCGGTGTGATTTGTTGAGGAACTCTCGCTGGCGACCAGTCCGAGCGATTCCTCTGCTTAGAATAAGTCCGAGCGATTCCTCTGCTTAGAATAATAGATTGAACACAGAGAGGTAGAGAGAACTCCTGGTCTTTCTTTATTGCTTCATATGCATTGGGTACAAAATCAGCCATATGGCTCTCTATTTATAGGGGGTGGGATGAGGTGCCGATTATAGATAAAGACTCGTTTAAACGGAGAGGATCCGTTTAAACGGGGATCCTTATCTTTAGTTTCCCAATACTCCCCCTTGGGCACTCATCCGACATACTCATGCCTCATTAAAACTCCATAAAAACCCAGTGGGAAAAATTTAGAGAAAGAGTACATGATGCATGTTATGCTGCGATTGCACGAATTGTCTCATTAAAAACCTTGATCGAGAAACTTCAGGAAAACTCGTCAAGGGAAAAAGAGTACAATTCACCCAACTTCATTTAGTCTTCGTGACTTTTATTCTTTGGGTACTTGATCTTCGGATCAAGATTTACTAACGGTCTTGAGAGAATTCTCCCCAGAATTCTGCACTTCTCTAAGTCTCATCATACCGATCCTCGCACGCACCTTTCAAAGCTTGATGCGGGAGGGACTTTGTGAATAAATCTGCTAGATTTTCACAAGACTTAGTATGCGATACTTTAATCTCGTCCATCTTTTGCAATTCATGAGCATAGAAGAACTTGGGGTTGATATGCTTTGTGAGATGACTCTTCACATAGCCCGTTTGTACTTGTGCAACGCAAGCGGCATTATCTTCATAGATAATTGTGGGGTTTTGCACAATGTTCATTCCACATGACTGCTGGATGTGGTGAACCATTCGGCGTAGCTGCGCATTCACGTGCGGCTTCATACTGCGCTATTATTTCGAGTGGTTCGTCGAGGTAGCTACAAGGCTTTGCTTAGACGATTTCCAGAAATTGCGGTTCCACCATACGAAATACATAGCCTGCTTGTGACTTTGCGGTATGCGGGTCGACAGTACCCAAAGATTCGCATAGCCAATCAAGTTCGATCTTGATTCTTTCAGAGAACAATCCAAGGTCCTTGCTTCCTTGGAGATATCGGAAGATGTCTTTTATGCCCTGCCAATGCCTTTTGGTGGGCTCTGCACTATACCTTGCTAATAGGTTCACGGCAAAGGCAATATCCGGTCTAGTGCAGTTTGCTAAGTACATGAGTGCTCCAACTGCACTCAAGTATGGGAATTCCGGTCCCAGGACTTCCTCCCCCTCTTCCCTAGGTCGGAAAGGATCTTTTTCTTGCTGCAAAGATCTCCCGATCATCGGTACTTTTGATGGGAATGCTTTCTCAAAGCCGAATCTTTCTAGCACCTTCTGGGTGTAGGTCGACTGATGTACTAAGACTCCTCCAGGGACATGCTCAAGCTGCAGGCCTAAGCAGAACTTGGTCTTGCCCAAGTCCTTCATTTCAAACTCTGACTCCAAGTAGGAGCTTGCTTCTTTTATATCATCCACTGTCCCGATGATATTCAGATCATCTACATACACTGAGATTATACAGAATCCATTCTGGGATCGCCGTATAAATACACAAGGACAGTCTTCATTGTTTGTGTAGCCTTTCTTGCAGAGAAAGTCGCTTAAGCGATTATACCACATTCGCGCTTGCTTGCTCCATACAGGACTTTCTAAGCTTCACACTGCATGATTTCTATTTGCTCTGTCTTGGTTCGGGAGAGGAATTCCTTCAGGGACTTTCATATAAATCTCCGAATCCAAGTTACCATAAAGATATGCAGTCACAACATCCATCAATTTCATTTCTAAATTCAAGTTCACTGCCATTGAGATCAAGTATCTAAAGGTAATTCCACTCATGACCGGGGAGTAGGTTTCTTCATAATCAACTCCAGGGCGTTGAGTGAAACCTTGTGCTACCACCTTGCTTTGTATCTCACTACTGCTTTCTTTCATTTCTCTTTCGAACAAATACCCACTTGTGCCCTACAGGTGCACATGGGGAGGAGTGCGGCATACGGGCCCAAACACTTCTCTTTTGTTCAGAGATAGCAATTCGGTTGCTATTGCCTTCTTCCAATCTTCCCAATCTGATCTTTTCTTACATTCAACGAGCGATGCAGGCTCGGGATCAAGATCAATGATTGTGGCAATTTTCTTTGCAAGTAGATGTCGACATTGGCTGTTGTCCTGTTCAGGGACTCTCCCGTGTGCACATAATTTATAGCTATTTCTTCATGAGTTGCTTCTTCTGAGCTTCATCTTGCGCATCGCTTCTTTCCATTGCGGTGGCAAGTCCCTTTAGTTTTTCGTTCCGATGTGTGCGCACACATCCATGCCGATGGGGATATTCAGATCCGGTATGTCCTTTACAACAAGTGTCATACTTGTGCGAGTCTCAACGGCTCCCTTCTCATTCAGGGGACTTGGTGATCGGTGTGATAAGTCCTTCTTATCCTTTTTCGCCAGCGTCCCGGTTACTTTGGATTCGAGGAGCGGAGTTCTCGCCCTTTATTCTCGAGGCCTGCGGGCGGGATTAGAGATACCTTCAATTTTCTTTGGTATTTCGACCCTCTCCGGTGCATTGCGTGCGAGCACATGCGACTTAGTCACGCTCTTCAAATCACTAAAGTGATCGGGCGCTTGATTTGCTAATGCTTGCAAATCGATGATCTTCTGACCTCTTTTTCAGTTTCACGGTCGCTGGTCATGTGCAGGAATTCCCGTGGCTTCCCACGTAATTTCGACATTTTTCATCAACGGGTTGATTTCCTCCCCTAATGTCGGAAAATTATCCTCATCAAAAATGCGATCGTGGCGGCAAGATGCAAATCTCCGACATGGGTTCCAAATACACGATTATGGATGCGCCTCATAACCAACGATATCCCGCCTTACGGAGAGGGCCTATTGCGATTATTGCGGAGGGGGTATAGGTACATAAACCTTGCATCCAAACCTCCCGAGATGAGAAATTTTCGTGGTGACCCTTGCGCTAGTTGCATAGGTGAATGGATGTTGTAGGCGAAGGTCTAAAATTGATGAGATTCGCTGCATGTAGGATGCGTGTCCCCAACATGTAGCCGGCAAATTACAATTCGCAAGAGGGTCGGGCAATAAATTTAATTCTCTTAATCAATGCCTCTGCCAAACCATTCGGTATGGACATGTGGTACCGAATGCTCAACCGCAATTCCCATCGCCATGCAATAATCATCAAATGCTTTTGAAGTAAATTCTCGGCATTGTCCATTCGATGGACTTGATGCGATGATCGGGAACACATTTCGATGCGAATGATCTGCGAGATCAATTTGGCGAAGCATGGTTTCTTGTGGATAATAAACCCACATATGACCACTTTGAGGAAGCATCAATGAGCACCATGAAATACCTAAATGGACCTGAGATAGGCTGAATAGGACCACAAATGTCTCCTGGATGCGTTCAGAATGCGAGACTTCATCCTTCACTTCAGTGGATGGTCTAGTGATTAATTTCCGGTGGCACATGCAGGCACACAAAATCTTCAGATTCGGAAATTCTTCACATTAATATTATGCCCGTGAGAATTGTTAATTATATTTCTCATCATCCTAAGACACAGGTGGCCTAACTGTGCGTGCGAGACGAAATAGTTCGAGCTTCGAATACCGTCTTCAGATGATGTACACTGCAGCGCCTTAATGTTGGTATAATATAGCCCAGTTTCTAGTGAAGGAAGTTTTTCTAATACCCTTTTGCCATTCTCTTCGTGCTTTGTGATGAGTAGGTATTTCTTACCGTACTCTTCTTCAGTCTCAACGTGGAAACCATTGGCGCGAATATCTTTAAAACTTAAGAGAGTTCGAGTCGATTCTGGGTACAATAATGCGTCTTCAATGACCAAAGTTGTACCCATGGGAAGTATAATTGTGGCTCTTCCGGAACCAATTATACATGCATCGCTTCCGGCGATTGTCGTAAGGCTGCCATTGCTCTTACGGATCGACTGAAAATACTTAGTCTCTCTTAAGATGGTATTCGTGGTACCACTGTCGGCAAGGCATACTTCCTCCATAGGGCGCCACACGTGCTCTCGTTCACCGGAGCGTAGTCGTGCTGATAACGTGTTGAGGAACTCTCGCTGGCGACCAGTCCGAGCGATTCCTCTGCTTAGAATAAGAACGAATCAATCACAGAAACACAGAATAATAGATTGAACACAGAGAGGTAGAGAGAACTCCTGGTCTTTCTTTATTGCTTCATATGCATTGGGTACAAAATCAGCCATATGGCTCTCTATTTATAGGGGGTGGGATGAGGTGCCCATTATAGATAAAGACTCGTTTAAACGGAGAGGATCCGTTTAAACGGGGATCCTTATCTTTAGTTTCCCAATATGATTGAATATCTATCTGGCTTGTGAATGCTTCGTTCTGTTGGGCAGCGACGGGTAGTGACTATTGGCTAGTGAGAATAGTGAGTGGTGCTGGAGTAGCTCGACGACGGAGCTAGGTAATCTGGAGGTGGCAGCAGCAGGTGAGATGAGAGGCAAGGGTACTGGTGGAGTCAGGATTTTAACAATAGAGATGTGAACTTCAAACATATCAGTAATTATAAGCAAAGGGGAGTAATATAAGCATAACAAAATTTCTTCAGCATAACGAAGCATGAACTTAAAGAAATAGAAAAACTACTATTAGTCCTAAAAAAACTCACATCAGGAAGTGAAGCTATCTACATAATACTGAAGTACTGAACTAAAACAAGAAGCAATTATAATATTGCTAGATTCCCTTGTGGTTTGCCTTCAGGAACATCAAATGATAAATATTTGCTTTGTTCTCTATAAGAATAGCAATTAGGTACCAATGTACCACAGATACACTGTTATTCTGACAATCAAGTACCTATACATAATTTGTATAATAAAGAGTAAAGACAACCTATGTCTTTCAAAAAGGAGTTAGCACTTGATGAATCACCTTCACTCTTGTGTCTTCCTAGCTATAAGCGGCATTGAACCAAATACAAGATAATTAGATAAACCAAAGGCTAACTTCTAAGCTTCACTAACTCAGTAACTCTAGTTGACATCTCATTTTAGTCTTCAGATTTGAAAATAAAGAACAAAGCTATACTAGTATACTGAATCATTATGTCACTGATAGCCTTGTCCCACGTATTTCAGATTTGACTCTTTTGAGAACAAAGCTACACTACAGAAATCTACATTTGAGAATAAACATGAGTCATGCCGATACCTGTTGCCTATTAGGCCTAATAGAGTAATAGGCTGCCAAGAGTATGCTCATTGTATAGGAGTATATGTAGTATGTACTTTGTATATTAGAGGGTATATACTATATTTTTTGGCAAAACTTTTAGAAATATAACTATACCACATACATATACTCTTCCTCCGCCACTTGCTGCGAGAGAAACACTGGCCGAGAGTTTGGCAGGCGATAGCATGATGAGCGGGCATAGACGCCGGTGTCTACGGCAAGAGGCGAGAGGTGTCACCATGTTGGATGTGTGACGTACAATCTTTTTTTCCTTAGCGGCACCATTCGAGTTTTACCATAAAGCCTATGTAATATTGATGCACATCCAGTGAATGATTTTTACTGCTTACCTCTTGGATGGCATCAAGATTAGTACAACTCTATTAGTCCATATTGATAATGTATCAATAAGTCATGATTAGGGCTATAAAAAAGCTCGAGCTCAACAAGTTATTCAAGCTCGGTTCACTTTATATTTGGCTCGATTCCAGCTTCAAATGAGTTGAGCTCAAGCTTGAACCCAAGCTCGCGAGCCTACCAAGCTTGAGCTCAAATAGTATGGTTAAGTGTTACATCCTAAATTTTGGTTTTCTATAAAAAGTTAATTTCAAATTAATTATTTTAAAGCATTTAGGTCTTATTTGGATTTTCTATGTAATCTTGGAAATTAATCTCTAATTCCAAATCTAAATTCCCCATTTCATTTCAATTCCAATTCCAAATTCAAAATCCAAACATTATAATTTGAATTTAAGTCTCAAATTCAAACTCCACAAGAATATCAATTTCATTTTCTCTTGGCCAAGTCCATTTCTTTTTCCTTGGGGCGAGCCCAATTTTTCTATGGCCCTGGCCCAGGTGGCCCTTTTCCTTTTTTTCCCTTTTGCTTTTCCTCCCTTTCTTCTTCTTCCTGCCGAGCCTACTCTACTCTGCCTGATTTGTTCTACTGTCGAGCCACCCAAGAGACATGCTTTGCTGGCCGATTCAAGCTTTCCCCCCACCAAAGAAATTGCAAGCATGGAAAATGTCCACAATCACTGCAAGGCATCAACTCCTTTCCATTTCATAGGAACTAAATCAACCATTTTTAGTTTCTAAGCATTCAAAATTGAATACCATTATTGATTCAATTTGGCTAAAATCATCCCTTGTCACTCTCTCTCGCCCTATAAAACAAAGCACGATGACACCGTTCAACACTTCCACAAAATCCCCAACTTTCCTTGTCACTCGTGCATTGGTTTTCTTTGGCTGAGCCACTGTCTGCACCACTGTGCCCAACCACCCTCGGCCGCCATCACCATCCTCTCCATCTCCCCGAAGAGATTTTTCAAGTTTTGCCCCCAAGCAGTACAAAGTACACCTCTTCCATAGAGGCAAGCTGGTAGTAACCTAACATTTTAGAGTCGGGGAGCCGAGCCCTTAACTCTATTAATAGAAAAATCTTCGTACGTGGTGTAAGTTAGAATCCTAGAAAAGAACGATTGAGACTCCCTCCCTGGTTCCATGAAGATTCTTTGTACTTGTCTAGTCCAGGACAAGTGAGACACTAATACAATTGCACTTTCTTCCTAGTCCCGCTAACCTATTATTTTTTAAGAAAGACTTTGTAGCTTAAACTATCAATACTAGCCTAATTGATTGCTGGAATGGAACTTGATGTAACTAGCATCACATCATCTCGTGTTCTAGAATCAAAGCAACCATCCTCTAAGTTAATTTAATTTTCGTGTAGCCAATCGCCGGGAATCGAACTTTTCCCAAAACCAGCCAAATTCACCCCTCGCCATTGATTCATCATCTCTAGTGAGCCAAACTTCCATTCCTCGCACCTGTAGCATTACCTCCATCTCCTCTACATGCGTCATGCTTCATTTTGGCCAATGCCTCGCCGTGGAGCTCCGCCATTGGTGCAACCTCTTTTCCATCACTGGCGATCGTCGCCCCACCTCTCCTAACTCCCTTTGGCTGAGCCAATTGCACAGGAGTACTCCACGTAGCCATGTTGTGCCTGTGCTCGCATAAATTCCAGCCGGCCATCGCCAGAGTGCCACCGCCACTATCCACCCATGCCCCATATGCCACCATCGCCGCCGCCCATGCCATCACCGCCCATCCCTTCTCCGTGGACCTTGCGACCAATTTTGTCCATTGGCCGACGTTCCCGCGCCTCCCCTCGCTAGCAATGCCGCCTTCCCCGTGCACCACCACCCTCCCCTACGTTGCCCTATGTTTCCCCTTATGTTCTTAGCTCTCTCTCAATGACAATCATGGCCTAGCATTAGTTTTTTCTTCATTTATTTTTTAGCTAGAGGAATACTCCTTGGAATATTCTTTCCCTTCTCATTTTTAGCATTTTCTTTTTCAGCAAACCTTCTCATAGATCGTTCTTTGCCGTCCGAACTCCGAATCGAGCGACTCAAATTTGTAAAGTCATAATCTACCTCCCAGTACCTATTTTATAATTTTATGATTTTATTTAAATTTTGTTTATTTGTGTTATTTTCTCGTGTAGACTTCGACGTTTCCAAGGAGTATGACTTCACTAACAATTGTCACCACCAATACGTAGAGCAAGGCAAGTTACACATTTGATTGTATTGAACCCAATATTTTAAATTATTTATATTATGTTTTAAATTATTATGCATGCGTATTTTTGTTCAAGTATAGTTTAGATTCTGGTTTAAACTTTAGATAATTCACAATTCCTTGTATATGGCCCAAATTGACATTGATCACACAATACCTTGTCGCTATAATTAAAACTCTAGTTAGTACACTAGTATTAAATAGAAATCTTGTAGAAAAGCTTAGACATGCATAGAGATGAATCTAGACTTGGGTAGCTTTGCACATGAAATGATAAGGTTTAAAATGTATTCTTGACATTAGAGTGTCAAGTAGGTTTATGAAATATTTTAAAAAATAAAATTAAAGCATGATTTAGATTTAGGCAAATTGTTAGTTGGTGGGTGCTTGGTGGCACAATGTGGGTATGTGGAAAGTCTGCCTAAGTAAATTGAGGACTAGTCTGTGAGCTACTGCTACAAAGTCATATTATACTACCACAAGTTTGGTATGAGACAGACCTGACTAACTAATTTGTGAATCCTAACTTTGGTTTTTCTACAGCTTGAATGTGGGTGTAGCGGGGCCACTATTAACTCACACGACACAAAGGGGAATCCAACTTAGTGGATTCTATGTTGTTGTAAAACTTTAGTGGGGCACTGCTAGGTTGATAGATATTGTATTGTAAAGATCTTATCATGATCTCTCTGTCGCACCCCAAAGAGCTTATGTTAATCTAGTGGCAATATGAGGTGACCACGTCGTATGGGTAAAGTTGCACATCCTCTGCAGAGTATAAAATTATCCTAGATAGTCATGCGCATAGTCATGGCAAGCCAAGTAAAGTTTTTCATGAATTAAACTTTATTTTTTACAAACTTGGTTATATGAAAAATGATAAGATCTTTTGAAAAATATGGTCCAGGTGGAATGCCCGTGAATAGGTTAGTGTTAAGTTGGACCTACACTAAATGTATTATTTGATAAAAATATTGTTGTATTTACTTAATGTATTAAATTCAGCAATTTACATCTATTTATTATATTGACTTGTCAAATTGATTTACGCTCAAATAACCATATTTTGTTTTCTTTGATATCACCCTTGCATGCATTTATTTTGTTATTGGTGTAACTTGCGGAGTATACTTTTGTACTCACCCTTACTTAAAATATTGTTTCTCAGATGAGGATTACTTCGACTTTAATAAAGACTAGGATGAGTAGGCCACGTCCCACTATCGTTAGCCTGTGGACAGATTTGTTGGGCTTCTCTGCTGCTGCTTCTTTCTTCCACTGCTATAGTTATTTGGCCAATGGGCCATGGTTTTGTAAAACTTGGCCATAAGTTCCATACTTGTTTATTTAATAATATTTATCATTATGAGTGATATTTACCTTTGTTACCACTATATGTACTAGTTGATCCTAGACTGGTACGATTTACACAGAAGATTCAGAGTTGTTACTCCTAGGTTCGACATTAAGGCTCAACTTATCCCCATCCAATTATTCCTCACATGTTCCTTACAACGTGAAAGTCTAGTTGTTGAGCTTTTTCGAGTCGAACTCAAGCTTACTTGAGATTTTGTAGAAGGTATTATGTTAAAGTGTGATTGTCGGGCTTTTTTAAGTTGAGCTCGAGTTTACTCGAGTTTTGGCTAAGCCAAGCTTGAGCCTCAACATATCGAGCTCGGCTCATTTCCACCCATAGTCATGATGAAGGGCTGGGATGCATTCACTTTCTATAAAGGAGCACTTCCCTCCCAATTCGCACTCTCTCCTTGGGTTTAAAATGGTGGGAGTTGGACCTTCAAACTCCCATCGCCATCCCACTAAACTCCCATTCCCACCAACCAAATAAAATATTTTATTAGCTTACTCGCTAAATTCTCATTCGCTCTCGCCAGTTCCCTCCACCCAAATAGGCTCTGGATGTGTGATTCACTTGCAATCTTTTTTTCCTCAGTGGCACCATTCATGTTTACCATAAAGCTTAATATTGATGCACATCCAAAAAAGGTGATTCTGGCTACTTATCCCTTAGATTATATCAAGATTAGTGCAACTCTAATAGAGGGAATGCATAGAAGCACTACTCATGAAACGGAGGAAATCACTGGTTTTTTGGCCATCCTATGCACGGTTTCACTAATTATTTCATCTCAAAAGAATTTGATGCTCTCAAAATAATATTCCCCCTCCCCCTTTTAGCTCCATTATTGTGTTGTATTATTCCTAGATATACTCCTGCTCAGTGGTGGATCCAAAATTCTGGCTTGCTTCGAGCTCAAAACTAACATGCTAAAACTAACCCTAAATGCTACCCATGCCGAGTCATAACAAAAGTATGACACAAAATGCACAATTGACATGATATTTTAGTTCCATGATTAATGATACAACAAAATAAGAACAAACATGAAAACTAATGTAGGACAATAGAGAAATACATAAGATATATGTGAGCTAATCCAAGTCTATCGTGTCTTCATCAACAATAATATAAGAACCTGAATATGCAAAGTTGAAATTGCACATGTAAATCAAGGACAGAAAACTACAAGTGATAGGATGGCGGCATCATGTACGAGCGACAATGCGATAGGCCCGTAGAGGTGCGTAGGCACATCGATTCAGGCAAGCTAGTGAGCGGCGATGGGATCATGACGTCTTTCGCGAATGGGGTGACCCAACAAAGGACTAATGTGCGATACATGAGGCCATGAGGGTGATGAGAGACGTAGCGATGCGTTGGCCAGGCTATGTTCGATGATTTTTGGCTGTGCTTTTTGAGATAATGATGGCTAATAGAGATGCTGACGTGGACAGCGTACAAGGTTTTTTTTGGCTAGCCATTTGAAGAAACGACTTCAAGAGGTTGCTTGGAGAAGCCGTCTAGTTTGTTTCAGCTTCTGGAAAAACTGAAGCCAAAAGGCACAAAAAAGCAAAAAAAGAATGGGTCTTCTCATTGTGGGCCAAGAGAAATGTGAAGGGAAGGCTCAAGGCTGCGTGAGAGGGCCAAGAGAAATGTGAAGGGAAGGCTCAAGGCTGCATGAGAGAAGGCTAAAACTTCCCAATCTTGGGCTGGGCTTTGTGCGACGGTGAGCAAGATTGAAAAGCCCAATACTACATGGGGTACCACTACTAATTAGGCTAGGTCTCGGGCTGTAGCCCTGGTAGCCTGAGGCCTGTATCTGCTCCTGCCCTAGCCCCTTCCATTTATGTAAGGCCATTTTTAAAATGTTATTTCACAATATCTATTGAGAAATTTAAATGGTAGATGTCACATTATTTCCACTATCTAAAAAATGTTAAGTACTTGTATTAAGACATTTAATACGGGTGTTTTTATGGTTCAAGTCATAAGTAGATGGTCTGTTGCTTGCTGAAAGACTGGGCTGCGGCGATATGGTGAAGTCCGATAATTTAGCTTTAGTCAACATGATCAAGTCGTAAGATGGCGCAAGATCAACGATTGCGGGCGTATGGCATGCAATCCAAGAGCTTAGCACGTGTTTCAGCACTTTTTCCTGTGTTCATGTTCACCCGGAAGCGCATGACTATGCGAAGGAAGCTTCAGTGGATAGTTTGATGTGTACTTGGATGACCTGTGCCACTGATTTCATCGTGGACATATTCCTATTTAATTCGGTTTTTTCTAATAGTTTTTAGCTGAAATGATATTATAGCAATATTTATCTTTTTCTGAGGCATTCAATTAAACAAAAATAAGAAAAAAAGAGAAAAAAAATAAAAATACCATTATACTTCCACAGACAATGCAAAGAAAAAAACCGTATTAAGAAACCAACATATTCCAAACAGCTTTTAGCTTCTAAAAACTGGAAGCCAAAAGATAAAATCTATTTGAACCAGTGCCACAGTTGCCAAGGAATATAATCATGCTATGAGTTAATAAAACTACTGTGATTTTCCCTCAAAAATATATTTTTTAGATTTGGTATCTTCTTAGTCGGTGTTAGACCTAGGATGGGTTCTTTTGTGCTGTGACTTTGGATTTTTTTTATTAGGGTTTTTGAATTCTAGCTGTTCACGATAGACAATAAGTACAGAAAAATAGTTGTATGCGATTTTGGCCAGTATAGCTGAACTCGGTACAGTGTCTACTACAAACTACCTATAAACACCACCTTAAAAAACGTATTATTTAAAATCTAGTTACTATAATAGAAAGTGATAAGCCAAAATAAAAAAGAAGCTAACCCTAAGCATGGGTTACCAGGACATCGGGAAGGGCACAGGCCTAAATTTTCAGACTGTAGGCACAGCACAAAGATGGACAATAATAATAATATAATAATAATAATAATTTTGTTCTAAAAGTGATTTAAATAATGATATTTTTTTTTATTAAAAATCATGTTCATAAAAAGTATTTTATTACAAAAATGGGTTTTGGTGGGGCTACTTATTTGGCTTTTTTTTTGTGTCTTATGGTTTATTTTTCACTATTTGACACTATAGCTGGTTTATTTTGCATTGTACCTGCTGGTGGATTTTTTTAGCATAATTAAATTTAAAAAAGTTTAAAATGGAAAAAGGTTAACCCATTACGGATAATGCAAAGGATATGAAAAAAAGGCAAAAAACCCACAAAAAGCTGAAAAGCTAGAAAAACAACAATAAGAAATTAGAAGTCAGAAGTCAAAAGTTGAAGCCCAAACGAGCGGGCAAGTCATTTTGCTTGAACTTGTGTGTACTTAACTATTTTGCTTTGATTGATTTGATGCGATAACGGAAAACACTAGAAATGAAAGTCGCAATATGGTTAGCTAGCAAAATGTGGCACATTGGACTACCCTTAGTTTATACAGTATTATCTTTTTTTAAAAAAAATTATAGACAATAATATCACAATCCTTGCTCTGAACTAGCCTGTGCCCCATGCCATCCACCGAAAGGAAAACGATGGAGTTTTCCTTTTAGGCTTTTGCCTTGTTTGAAAGTCAAAATAAATAGGATGGTCTTTTAGAGCGGACTCTCAAACATCTTCTCGAGCGTAAAATAGTATATACCATCCATGTTAACGTCGCCGCCGTATGCTCATAATGACATGGCCAAGGCGTTCAAATGGTGAGAAGTAGAGCAGTAATCCCTTTAGAGCAGGACAGAGAACCAAAGGAGAGGAGACAAGCGAACCCATCCAAAATCCTCCTAGCCAAAAGATGCGGGAGTGGAGGCAGAGTCTCACTACCCAGTGGGGCCCATCTCGGGGGAGTGAATAGGGGCAAAGCCATGGCAAAGAGGGAGGCGGAGCCATGAACAACGGCTCAGCGTACCATATGATGGCGGCGTGGTCTACATAAGTAGTTGCTCGCTCCCTCCCCTCTACTTCTCCTATCATCCGGGGTTGACGGAGGCGGAGGAAGCATGGAGAGGAGGAGGGAGAGGATGGTGCGGGGGTGGGTGGAGCCGTGATGGATCGAGGATCGGGGGCATTGGCAAGTCAGCTTCACCAAGTGACACAAAGGGCTGCTCAAGAAGGTGGCATAGCTCATCGTGCTCTACGATGCCCATGTTGCGCTCCTCATCTTCTCCCCCTTCGATGGTAACCTCCACCAATTCACTGCGCCCTCCACGTATGCCCCCGTCCCCCAAATTCATGGCTTCACTAGGAACCCACAGAAATTGGATAGTTGCACATATTTCTATGAAAATTTGCATGTGCTTGTATGGGTTCACGTGAGATTCACCAGAGAAAGGATTTTGTTGGATGAGCGCAATGAGTCTAGTAGTGAACTCATAGCTCTTTGCTTCATTTTTTTGCAAAGGAAGGGGGTGGCTCTGATGTTTTGGCATAAGGTGACGAGAATTGAAATAGGGTTTTGGTTTCAGGGTCCATGGCTAAGAAGAGGTTTACAACTAAGTCCATGTTCAGAAAGGAAACTACTACCGCTCCCGGCAATGGCACCAAAAAGCTTGTTGTGTGGTCTTAATGCCTTACACTCCACAAGCGCACTACATCTTTCATTGGGAATATTCCATGTTATCATATCCACGAGGAAGGAGAAGGGCTTCCTAATGAGGGATTTTAGCTGCTAAGCTAACAGCCCAAAGGGAGTGATTAGAAACTAAGAGAGAAAGATGTGACAAATTCTCTTTTAGTCATGGCTCATCGGATGATCGTCTACTCCTTTTATGATTACCAACTAACATCAAATGGTCTAAACCCTAGGGTGTATCCGACCTTAGGGTACAACCCTACCAGGACCTTTGTGTGGCACGGTGTTCACGCTTTCATCATCCATCCTCTAGCACAGAATGCAAGTCCTAACTAGTGTTCCAAGGCGATAGCTAAACTAGGCACCACGCCTAACTTAGATTATCGCTACCATAGCCCATGATCATCAACTAGTGGGGAGAGCAATACAAGAAAAAACAAGATGAGGAACTGAGTAAAGACACTGTTACACTAATATTAATTGCCAAATAAAAAAAAGTAGAGTCATATCAGGTTACCGAATTAGAAGAAGTCAGAGCTTACTCCATATCGGAGAAGGAAAGTAGCAACTCTTGGAGTCCCGACATTCTAGCCTCCATGCTAATGTTTCCTCCTATCTAAATATTTATAGAGTGGGGGCTTTCTAAATCCTGCTAGTGATGTCATCATGCCTCAGTGTATCTGTCTTCTCTCTGGGGATTGATCTTCTCTTCAAGGGGGCCTCCTGCTTCTTATATAGCCTTGGCCAGCTTGCCAAGGTAGCTAGGTTGGGTCGGCCGACTAGGTGTTGGCCATGCGCAACTGTGGCCGAAGGTCAGTGGAGAGAGGGGCACGTGGCCAGCCGAGGAGTGTTGATGGGCCAGCCAACCAAGTGTGGATGACCAAGATTTCTCCTTTTGGAATAAGGCTAAGTCCACACACGTGCACCGCTCAAGGAGGAGCCGACTTGACCGGGCAGCCAAGTCTCCCTAACTTGTAGGCAAGTCTTCTTGATTCGTTTAAGGCGGTTATCGGCTTGGGCCAAACGTGGTGGAGATGTGGGCCAACCAGTGTGAGGAGGTTGGCAGGGCGACTAGGTGCTAGGCCGGGTGCCTTTCGTCGATTTTTCTCCGCTTTTAGGATTTTTATTGTATTTCCTACAAATTTGCCAAAAGTACACTCCACATGGAAATATAGACTAAAAACTGCATCTATCTACGCTAGATCCTAATTTAATGACTCTTTTTTATGATTTTATTTGAATAAAAGAATGGCAAAATAAGTACATACTTCGGCGTTATCATCTTATTCATGATATAGTTAAAAGAGGTGATATGAGGATATGCAAAGTACACATGGATTTGAATATTGCTGATTTATTGACATAACCTCTCCCAATGTTCAAGAAGGTGCTAGGCGGGTGGCAAGGTGGGGACTAGCGCCTAGTGGGCCTAAGCGGCCGAATTAAAAATGAGGACAGCAAGCAAAGATAAGCAATCATATGTATGTATGTATGTATTTAATATTTAGATGAAGAAAATTGTTACCTTGAGCAACAATGATAGCTCTCTATCCATTGATATAAATTTTTGATGTAAATGATTGATGTAAAGTTGTAAAACATGCACATTAAGCTATGCATGAGTTTTTTGGTATTGAATAACTATTGTGCATTTGTGCTTCAAACTTGTAAATTCAAAAAAAATGATATCAACATAGTATGACATACGTAATAAATTATGAAGTTCATAACAAAATACACATAAGCATTATTCTCACATACACACAACTAAACACATATAAACATAGTTCTCCTCATAAGTCACAAACAAGTAACATAGTTAAGATAGCAAGCATGATAATGTGATGATGAAATGAGTCAATCTTCGTCCTCTTGTCCATAATCTTTGGTTGGCACTACTTCATCTTGGTCAAATTCAAATTCAATATTTTCAAGATCCTCATTGACCTCCTCTTCTTCGGATTTGGAATCAAAATCATATTCATGAAGCTCTCTCACTCTACTGCATCTACGAGATTGCATGGCTTCATTGGCTCCCATTGCCTCATCAATTAGGTTACATGAAAGACCTGTTTCGGGATCAACATCATCATCCCCGTCTTCAATCATCCACCCTTGAGCATTACTAGCATGTGAAGCTAGTAGGACATTAATGTTATTCGTATTGCTCTTTTCTTTTTTGTTCAATAATCTCGCATTGAATTGAACATAAACTAGATTATTAAGGCAGTGAGCATCTAGTTTATTTCTTTCTTTGTATGTACCTATGAGTTACAAAGTGAAGTTTAGTGCTAGACTTTCTTGACTACTTGAGTTGAAACATGTAATTTTATCTTGAATAGCAAAAGCAGAGAGATACCACATCAAAAGTGCTCCAATTTCTTTCACATTCCGGTGAACTTGAGGTCAAAGAGAGGATTCTTATGGCCAATCTTTGCAAGTGGAGAATATGACATCCATATTTTGACCACCAATTAGCTATATAATAGGAAGAATGAAAGATGAGTTATTAAGAAATGATTAAATGTTAATTTATTAAATGTGTCATAACAGAATATTTAGAATTAGGATATACTACCTTACAGAATGAAAGTTTAAGAGAGATAGAAAAATTGACATTAATAAATTAGAAAGGTATAAAAGAATTTTCACATCACTATTTATATATTGCCACTATAGCTAAGCAAGGTTACAATAAAGGAGTGGTTGAGTGATATTTTAATAAATTACGTGATCTTTTAGGGGAGTATGATATTTGATGAATATAAAAAAGAATATGAAGATGCATTAATTAATATATATCAAGCTATAACCTTTGTATTTACGTAATTAAAAAAATATATGCACAAATATAGAAGCTCAAAGGTCTATAAAATATGCAGACTATAATTTTTGTAACAAGATAGTTCAAATACCTTTAACATATGGAGAAGATAGACCTAAGAGTAGAAAATACCGAAGACTAGAAAATATCATAAGCCTCAAAATAAAGGATATAATAAATTTAAAATAAAGAAAAGATATTTTTTTTTACGAAAATAAGATAATAAAGTTCCATACTTACATAAAAGAAACGTAAAACGCTATAATCCCAAGAAAAATTATGATAAAACATGCAGGTGTTTTATATGTAATTCACCAGATCATTTAAGCAAAAACTAATATGAATTCTTGATTTTTATTAAATATGATAAAATCAAGAATTCTTTATAGGATTTTGAAAATATTAGTAGATCATCTATATATACTAATATGAATTCTTAATTTTCATTAAATATGTTTTACCTTTTTGTTTGAAATAATGCTGGCACATTTTATAGTCCTAAAGGCATCACAAGCCATTCAAAATGTCTATGAGGACATATGAATGCTGTTCACGCTAAATATGTAATGAAAATCAAGAATTCATATTAGTTTTGTTTAAATGATCTGGTGAATTACATATAAAACACCTGCATGTTTTAACATAATTTTTCCTAGGATTATAGCGTCTTATGTTTCTTTTATGTAAGTATGAAACTTTATTATCTGATTCGGAAATATCTTTTCTTTGTTTTGAAGTTATTATATCCTTTATTTTAAGACTTATGATATTTTCTACTCTTAGGTCTATCTTCTTCATATGTTAAAGGTAATTGAACTATCTTGTTACAAAAATTATAGTCTGCATATTTCATATACTTTTGAACTTGTATATTTGTGCATATTTTTCTTAATTACTTAAATACAAAGGTTATAGCTTACACACACACATACCGTAGAGACGTTACTACACTGATCGAGGACGATCTATATCGTATGTAAGAAATACGAGTGGCTACTGGAGAAGACGATTGGTGACAAAGGGTGTTAGACGATTAACTACATTGATGCGTATGACGATGGACTTGGCTGCTCTAATTTTTCTTTTGCTACACTATATATCTAATGGTAATAATTTATGATCTTTTATTCATATAACTTCTTGATTTTATATGATATTTTTTATGATCAATATAGCATATCCATATTTCTTTGCATGTGTCTTTGGTGACGGCCAGTGGTAGTGACGGTGAAGATGGCGGCTCGCGTTCTCCCAGAGTCCCAGGCAACAACACCATGAGTTGTTTGCACTTTGTGAATTTTCGGAAGACGAGCTTTCAAACTGTGTAAGCCCAATTGGATTTGGATATTCATGGCCTCCATGTGCTTGTATATGGGCGTTATGAGTTTCAATTTGGATTGGTTGCGGACTGAGTCATGTTTTCTTTTTATATGAATTGGATACTTTAACCTTGGACTTTGGATATCTGTCAATTCCCATCTCTACGAACATGAGCGAGTTTTTTATACTGTGGTTTATAGTTTTTTAATTTTAGGTATTTATGAGAGAGATTATAAAGAGAATGATAGCTAAATATAATTTTAACTGATATAGCTGAAATTGATATAGTGTGTACTATAATTAACTAGTATAATATATTTTAAAAAATATATCATTTAAAAATAATTATAACGAAAATAAAAAACTACAGGTCACAAGTCTATCCGGACTCAGCGTATAAAAACAACTAAACAAGGCGCCTTGCACTGTCGTGCTGTAGACGTGTAAAACGTGTTAAGTGTACTGTACTAGGAATGTGCTAGCAGCAGCAGACGTGTTAAGTGTACTGTACTAGGAATGTGCTAGCAGCAGCACGGAAGCAAAAAAATCATCCGCCATGCCTATCTATTGATTTTATCGGTATTTAATTTATTTTTATAAATATTTATATTAGAATTAAAAGTTATAAACAGTAGCCTATAAACTATGAAAAAAAATACACCATTAGATTTTTGTTAGAGAGACTCATTTATAGTTGGGATCTATATGACCCTGTTCTTTACGGTTTTTAAAAGTTGTTTTTGATTTTTGCTATAGTAACTAACTTTTAAACGAAATATTTTTTAAAGATAGAATCTACAAATTAATTATAGTATACGTTAAAAAACTAATATATGTACCATCAAAAATCATAAATAAATATCTCTTTATCCACAATCTCTATCATAAACCACAGTTAAAAATTATCAACTACAGTCAACAAAAAACATATCTATACATCTTTACTACTTAAAAAGAAGGAGTTGGTGGTTGATGAGTCCTCCCTTATAGCATCTCAACTGTTTACACAGAAAACCCCAACCCCCGCCCACCCACACCTCCCCCTGCCTCCCCCTCGCTATCCCCCCACCGCCACGCTCGCTCTCCGCGCTCCCCCCGCCGCCACGCTCTCCCCCCGCCTCCCCCTCTCTCTCCGCTCTCCCCCCGCCGCCTCGCTTTCTCCCCGCCGCCACCCCGCTCTCCCCCCGCCGCCTCCCCCTCGCTCTCAGCGCTCCCCCACCGCCACGCTCTCCCCCCGCCTCCCCCTCCCCTCGCCGTCTCCTCCTCGGGCTCATATGCACCTCGATCCAGCCACCTCGCGGCCGTCCGAGTCCCGGCGGTCGGACTTCTCGACCCCACCCACGCAGGCTCCTCCGCGTCACCATCTTCCTCGCCCTCGTCGTAGAAACCGGCGAGCCTGCCCTCGCCGCCGGTGAAGTTCTCCTCCCCTGTGCCCCCGACGAAGGTCTCCCCGCCTCCGATGCAAGTGCCCCCGCCAGCCGCCGCAGTACAAGAAAGCATTGGCGGGGGGCAAGCACGACGGATCGGCGTTCGGGTTCTTTTGAGATGCCATCGCGCGCGTGCAGGAAGGTGATGGGGAAGAGGATTTTTGTGAACTTATTACTGAATTTCAGATTACAGTATTTGAGGTACCGAGGTGTAACCTTTCTGTTCTTTCAGGTGTACCCTTACAGATGGGATATATAGTCCTGATGTATTTGTAACATTCGGACAACTGGTTATGTAGGTCATGATGCGTTTGTTCAGTCCTCGAAAGACAACACTATTATTTGTTATACGTGATAAAACCAGGGTTTGCCTCTCTTTGTTATCTTCCTTTCTTGAATATATTTACTATTATGTTTTCATACAAGCTATTGGAAATATAATCTTTGGCCCATTTACTTGGGCAAATCTCAGACACATCGTTGTTTTCATGTAGACCCCACTTGAACATCTAGAACCGCTTCTAATGGAGGATATTCAAAAGGTGTTGGCATCCTATTTTGGTTTCGCCGCCTCCCCTCTCCGTCCCCGCACCGCCGCCTCCTACTCCCCATCCTATCTTGTAGGCTTTAATTAAGCACGTGCACCGCAGCAGCATACATGATGACAGATTCAACCATTGCAGGAGTTCAGCCCGATTTGGTGAGTGCCTACTATGCTACCTCTGTTTTGCCTCGTAGAAAGCTTGTTTTCCTATTCTATGCCTCTATAGCCCTTACTCCGTCAACTATTTGTTTGATCTGTAGATTCAGCCTACTCATGGTGTTTATGGCATGATATCCTATTTATCAATTGGTTTGTTATTCTCCAAGACAATCTGACAGTTATTTATGTATTAAGAATACTATAGTAAAATATTATTTACTATCATTTCTGTACATATTGTTGTATATGTTGCTTGTTCTATCATGTTTCACTAATATGATGCTTGATTTATTTACGAGTATGAATATATATGTTTTGTTTGATACATGATGACGTAAGAAAAAGTTGATATTTATTATTCAGTTTGAGATCATATTTGATAGTATGCATCACTTTTATTTGATTTTCGTTGCAACGCACGTGCACCTTACTAGTAAAAACTTAAGCGCGACCTGCACGAGAGCCGACGATGTGGCTCACCGTCCTCCAGCGCGGACGGCACCACCCATGACCCACCTGCTATTGCCCTGGACGCTCCTGCACTAGCCCGTCGACGTCTGCCGCGTGGGCCCCGCGCCCCATCCCATCCGGAAAAGGAAAACGTGGAGTTAAGGCGTTCAAATGGTGAGAAGCAGAGAGCAGTAATCCCCTCCCGAGCCTGACAGAGACGAGCCGAGCGGACCCATCCAAAATCCTCCCACCCAAAAGATGAGGGAGCGGGAGGCGGAGTCTCGCTGCCCGGTGGGGCCCGCCTCGGGGGAGCGAATCGGCCAAAGCGACGGTGAGGGAGGGGGGGGGGTGTGCCGTGAACAGCGACCCGGCGTACCGTACGATGGCGGCGTGGTCTACATAGGCAGCTGCTCGCTCCCCTCCCCTCCACTTCCCCTTATCATCCGGAGGCGGAGAGGAGGAAGGGGAGGATGGTGCGGGGGCGGGTGGAGCTGCGGCGGATCGAGGAGCGGGGGCGGCGGCAGGTCAGCTTCACCAAGCGGCGCAAGGGGCTGCTCAAAAAGGCGGCGGAGCTCGCCGTGCTCTGCGACGCCCACGTCGCGCTCCTCGTCTTCTCCCCCTTCGACGGCAACCTCCACCACTTCGCCGCGCCCTCCTCGTATTTCCCCGTACCCCCGAATCAATTTAATTTAATCGGATTACATTCCCGTCGGCCGCCAAACCCTAGCATTTCGATCCCCCAAAATCCCCTGTACGTTTTGTCGAGAAGTTGTGGGTACGGCTAAATATTTCGCGGCTTTTGGCTTCGTCTGTTCGGATCTCTGTTAGTAATTTAATTTGGCCTTGGGCTTGGACCAACCTTTTGACTGTTGCCGCTTCCGGGGAGGCGCCTCGTTTCCGTTTCTGGAGGAAGCGAGCTACCTGTATTATTTTATGCTTTCCCAGTACATGCTCGCTGCGGCTGCTAGCTCTGTCGTCCATAGATAGATTTCGTGATGTTACTTTCAGTGGACGTGAATGGTTCTTTACTTTAGAATAAGGAGTATAAGCACAAGTGTATTTAGAATTTTAGGTCCAATCCAAAATATTAGTAGCGTCGACTAAATTACGTATCCATTTGGTTTGGTGCTAAGATTTTTGGAAAGATATCGTTTTGCTCGCTCTCGTTGATCATTTTCTTGTGAAATTTTCGTCAATCCATGTCCAATCATGGCGCAATAGAAATATTGTAGCATCAAATCTCGTAGAATCTGCACATATTCTTGGGGCATCTTGGGGCAAATTTTCTAATGTAGGAACTACCAAAATTCTCCTTTTTGGTCTCTTGTAAGCAGAGAACTGAACAATTACTTTCTTCTATCTTTTCTCTAATTGATCTCCGCTTATCATCTGAATTAATTCCCCTGACATTCCAGCTAGTGCTGTCCAGTGGGCCGTGCCAGGCTAGCACGACATGGGCCTGGTCCAGACCGGGCCGTTTAGGCATGGCAAATAAACGGAATGTGCTGTGTCGGCCCATGGGCTATGGTCCGAGCCCAGGCATGGCCCACAACCATGCCATGCCGGCATGGGCACGATTAAGGGTCTGTTCTTTTTGGTTGCGGCTGATGGCTTTTTGGCTGTTTGCGATAGAGATTGCGGAAAGAAAGATACTCGCTTGCGATTTTTGATGGTATAGATATTAGTTTTTTAACGTGTACTACAATTAACTTGTAGACCTCATTTTAAAAAAATACTCCGTTTAAAAGTTAGTTACTGTAGTAAAAGCTAAAAGCGATTTTTAGAAGCCGCAAAAGAACAGGGCCTAAGCCTTAACAGGTCATGCCGGCACGGTTAGCCCGTTAAGCCGGGAAAATGGGAAATTCAGAAAATTCTAGAAAATTACAAAAAAAATTATAGAAAATTGTAGACATTATTAATCATCAATATAAATATTGGTAATGTCACATAATCAGCTTTATTAGCTTGTAGAATATCAATATGTAATTATGGATTATAGATTGTTACATGACTTGAAAATTATAGGAAAATTGTAGAAAATTGAAGAAAACTAAAGAAAAATTGTAGAAAATTTTAGGCATTGTTAATCATCAAGATAAGTATTGTCAATGACATAATAAGCTTTATTAACTTGTAGAATATCAATAATTATTACATGGCATGGCTACCTCGTTAAAAACTTTACCGAGTAAAAACTCAACTTGAGAAATTCTTGATAAAGAAAAAAGAGTACATCCTATAAAGCTTACTAGTAACTACATCTGAAGAAAAAAATATTGAAAATCCTATTCATTGCTATGTAGATACAAATTCTCAAAAGATTCTTCTAAGTCTTTATTCTCTGCAGTATGTTAAGAGTTTTGATTCAGTTTGCTTCCAGTTTTTGACGATCAGAAGTATTTTGATCATCTCGTTTGAGAGACTTGTTCGTCGCTCTTCGATTATTCTTTTGGATAGACTGAAGGCTGATTTCGAGGAGACCGTAGAGATAAGAACAGTCAAGATATCTTATGCTAATATAGATAGCTCTGGATATATTACTTTCTGGGTTTGTCACCATGAGAGGATGTTCAACTCTTGCACGAAACTGACGCTATCACTGTTGAGATAGCTTATAGGTTTGTGGTGTTTTGCCGCCGTGCTTGTCCTGACTAATGTATACCTGCATGAGAACCTCGAGAATATCTATAGTAAGAACTAGAAATCATGCCCCATTGCATAGTCCCCATAGTGGTGCTAGGAGCTATCTAGGGTCTTTTCAAACGCACGAACCTAAACTTATTTTCGTATTTCTCGTATACCTCATATAATTTATCCTTTACTTTATAGTATGTACAATAATCTAAACCAACAGTATCACTTATAAGTTATAATATATTTATAAATCCTTGGAGTTTGGCCCTAAAATCTAAAATAAAGGCGAATGCATATAAAATAAGAATTTTCCACAAATATTTTAAAAACTTAGTTTTGATGGCAACTATAACATCCTGTAGTACAGGATCATTTTCCAAAGACTTTATGTGAGTGGCAATTTCAAGAATGTTATGAACAATTACAGAAAATGTAGGGTAGTATACTTCAGAAAGACAAAGTGTAGCTTTATAAAAAAGTTCTAAAAAGAGAATTTTTTTTGTCAACAACCCAATCAGCCTCAGTAAGTTCGGGGTATCTAACTTGGGTTCTATGGAGGAGCTATAAGATTGATGAACTTGGGTATGAAGACAGATAAGATGCTCTTATATGGTAATATATGTTTAAGCATAAGGTAAGGAGAGTTCTATCTATCAGGCATGTGTAAGCCTAATTTTATAGGATAGACGTTCATTGCTATGCAAAAGCTCTTATATGTGGCTATTCGTTGGTTAGAATGATTAATATATGAAATTGCATCCCTAAAAGAATCAATATAAGCACAACGTTAATGCAGTAAAAAAGATTGTGCATAAGTATTAAACAAAGAAGTAAGAGTTTTCATAGCCTTAGTGTTTGCAGTTGTATTATCTAAAATTATAGAAAATCTTATCCGTAAGTGTAGAAAGTAGAGAGATTGGGGCAAACACCACACAGCTAAAGGGCTGGGGTGGCTTGTATATATATTGGCCTGGAGTAGGCATACAAGGAAAGTATATACATGGAAGGCGCATGTATGGAAGGTATACATGGAAGGCGCATACATGGTAAGCGCGTATATGGAATTATATCTAATTATTCTAATACCCGCCGCATGATCGTGGGCGATCCGGACGTAAAGATGGATCGAAAATCAAACAAAGCAATGCGTCGGAGACCTTTTGTCATGATGTCCGCGAATCGATGAGAGGATGGTACGCGTGCAAAACACGAACCTCACTAAGTGAAACCTTCGCGAACGAAATGAATGTCAATCTCGATGTGCCAGACGCGATGCCGGATCGATTAGTTGACATGTAGATGGCGCCGACATTGTCGCAGAGAGCGACGGTCGGCAAGTAATCGGGCGTGAAGTTCTTGCGAAGTTGTCGCAACCCGGAACATTCGGCTACGACATGGGCAACAAAGACGGTATTTCGCCGCGCACTTGATCGAGACACGGTTGTCCGACGCTTGAGGACCAAGACACGAGATTATCCCGAGATAAATGCACGATGGCGGAGGTGGAGCGTCGCGAAGTCGAGCGGCCGCCCGCGCGGCGTCGGGTAGGCGGTGATAGATGTCGCCGGGAGAGGCCGATGTGTAGATCGGCGCCGAGTACCTTTGACGTCTCGCAGATGCGTTTGATCAACGCGATGGGCTCCGTGGATCATGCATGAAAAGGCATACTTGCCGGACGGTACGCCAAGTCGACGCGTGTGAGTGTCGCATCTTGTAGAGCCCCGCAAGGCTGCGATACTCGGACGGATCGGCCACGGAGCTCGTCGTGGCGGATAGCTTGGCGTGAGTGTCCACCGGTGTGGCGTAGAGTGACACTCGGCCATGCCGGTAGCGTCGCAGAGATCAACGATATCGTCACGAGACAGAAGAGGCCGCCGGAGGAGCGTGCGGCGGAGATGCCGAGGAAGAAGCGCAGTCACCGAGGTCCGCTATGGCAAACTCCGAGTGAAGCAAGCCCGTGAGATGTTGAAGAAGGTCTTGGGTGGAAGCCGTGAGGACGATGTCGACGTGAGCGGCAGGTAGGCCATGTCGGTCCTGACGGAGGACAAACAGGACATGTCGGAGGAGGAGGCGACAAACCGATGCCGCGGATGTAGGAGGCGAACCGTTGGTACCATGCTCGGAGCTGCTTCAAACCATAGAGGACTTCGGAGAAGACACATGGGTGGAACGCAGGTCCACGAATCCGAGGGTCACTGGCGAGACCGCCTCATTAAGAGTGCCATGTAAAACGCATTCTTGACATCAAGTCGATGAATCGCCGAGAGCCGATGCGGCGATGGAGAGGATACCGGATAGTGGCGGGCTTGACCACCGACTAAATGTCTCGTCGTAGTCTACACGTCTTCGCCGAGAAGCCACGAACAACCCAAATAGCGCTTTATAGCGGGCGCATCGCCATCGAGTGAAACTTGTGCTTGAAGATCCACTTCCGAGACGACGTTAGCACCAAAGCGCGCGGGGCGAGGCGCCAGTGTCGTTGTCGATGAGGGCCTTGTGCTCTCGGCCATCGCGCGCGCGCCGCTTGGGATCGGCGAGCGCTACGATAGTTCGCCGAACAGCGGCGGGAGAGTGGTCGGCGCTAGGAGAAAAACTCCACGAGAGGATCGGCGCAGCATCGAGCCCGTGTCACCATCGGATGATCCGGCGAGGCGCCGATGTAGTCGTGGCACCGAGCCGCTGCGTGGGTACCTGGTCTTGCGCGATTGGTCGGAGGAGCCGCGTGGGCCGTCTAGAGTAAACCGATGCACGCGCGGTCGTGGTGGCGAGCGACGATGGCGCCAGGCGGAGGAGATGATCGCCGACACCATGCAGCAAAGGAGCGATCATCCGGGTACTGCGAGGTGCCATTGCAGCGGTCGCGAGGCACCGCAAGATGGCGGTCGACGTCGAAAAGTCGAAGTCGGAACAAGGAGAAGTGAAGATCGGCCACCGCCGCGAACGGAATATGCTCTCATCAAAGACAACATGACGGAGATGATGACACGTTTGGTGGCGAGATCGAGGCGCGTGCACCCTTTATGGTGAGAAGGGTAACCGAGAAGACACAAGTCGTAGAACGTGGAGCAAGTTTATGAGCGTATAGCGAAAGGTTTGGAAAACAAAGACAACCAAAACCCGAGATGATCAGATCTTGTGGTGGGGAGCGATGAAGGAGGGTATAGGGAATGTCACCACCGACGAGGAGGACGGGCAACGGTTAATGAGATAGGTGGCGGCTTGCTAGTGCCTCGCCCCGAGACTTGGGAGGCATAGTGGCGTGGAGCGGGAGCGTGCGAACCGCATTATTGAGGGTGCGAATGATGCGCTCGGCTTTGCCATTCGCATGGAGGTATATGGGCAAGAGAGGCGTAGGTAATACCGCGGAAGCAAGGAAGGATGTGTTGGTGTGGTTCACAAATTCGGTGTCATTGTCTACCTGTATGGATTTTAGAGGAATGCCGAATTGTGTGCTAGCATAGGCGGTAAAATCTGCTAAAAGTTGGGAAACTTCTGATTTCTTTCCAAGGGGAAAAGTCCAACAATAATGAGAGAAATCATCAAGTAATACTAGATAGTAAAGGAAACCAGATATGCTAGGAACTGGAGATGTCCACACATCACAATGAACTCGCTCAAAAGCGCAGAGGAGCGTGAAGAAGAGGTAACAAAAGGAGACGCGTATGTTTGCCAAGTTGACAGGATCGGCGAGAGAGCGGTCTACTTTATTACATGGGATGAGCGAAGTTTTTGTGTAGGGTGTCGAGGTCGGGTCTGCCGGATGACCAAGACGCCGATGCCATAACCGGGAGGAGACGGTGATGTGGGTGCTTGGTGGAGCTGCGGTGGTGACTGGAGGTATGGTGTAGAGGTCGCCTGTACTATCGCAGCGAAGCATCATACGCTGTGTCCGGGGATCCTTAATAGAAAAATCAAAGGCGTCAAACTCAATGGAGCAATGGTTATCACGAGTAAATTGTCTAACAGAAAGAAGGTTATGGACTAGGTTAGGGACAACAAGAGTGTTGGGAAGAAGAAAACGGGTGGTTGGTGTGTGAAGAAAAGTGTGACCACGAGAAACAACAGGAGACGGAACCGCTACCATGAGAACGACCGAATGAGGTGGAGGTGGGAAGAGAGGAGTGTACCATCGTCTGCATGTCGTCATGTGGGAAGTGGCGCCATTGTCCATGACCAGCCACCATGTCCTTGAATGGCCAGGTTGGTTCGGGCCGCAGAATGAGGCCTGCGATCCCAGTGTCCGGGGGAAGCGGAAGATCGACGGTGTGGCGCGGTATGAGCTCGAGGCGGAGCGCCGAGGAGGCCGGAGCGGCGCGGGCGCCATTGACCGCCGGTAGGGGCGCCCATGGGTTGAAGCGAGAACTGTGGACCGGCGATGGAGATGATGGTACGCGACCACCTCGAAGCCGCAGATCGGTGCCACGGCCGACCGCCTGCGCGCCACGGCTAAACCCGCCCGCCGCCACGGCGGTTGCGCCACCACGACGCCCATCACGAGCATTGGCGGTCGGAGTAGCGGTCGAAGACGTAGCCGAGGAGCGCCGAGGCGAACAAGGCCGTGGTGGTGGCGATCTTTGCCTCGTTGCTAAGGCGAGTCTCCTTGAGAGCGAGCATGGACCACGCCCGCGAAAGAAGGAGAACGCGACGCGGCGTTGGCGATGTCGCTCGGCGGTGGTGGAGAAGCGGGTTGAGGCCACGAGCAAGTTGAGGACGAGTTGCGAGTCGTTGATGGGTAGCCGATGGCGCGTAACTCGTCGGCGAGGACCTTCATCTGCCGGTCAGAGTCGGTGATGGACATATCGCCTTGACAAGCGAGTGAAACGGTTGTTGAGGAAGACCGCGGGACTCCTTGTTGTCGCGAACGCTGCCTCGATCGCGACCCAAAGATCTCGTGCGCCTCTCTTGATCCGTCATTGCCGAAGTCGAGGATGTCGTCGGAGACGAGCCATAGAGCCACCGAGAACGGCGAGTCGGCGAGGACCTGTAGCCTCGTCGTGATGCGCGATGTCGGTGCCGTCGATGTGGGAGAGAGGCCGAACTTTGTGCACATGGTCCAAAGAATTTGGACCATCGGGAGTAATCGGCGTCTTCGATCGAGAGCGGTGGGCACATGAGACTTGACGATGACCGTCTGATGAGGGTTGAGGACGATCGGAGGAGCGGAGCGCGATCGCGCGGCGAGGCAAAGCAGAGCAGCTAGATCGGCGGAGGGTCGCCATGGTCAAATTGCTCGCTCTCACTCTCTCTTTTTCTTTTTTTTTTTTTTTTTTTTTTTTTTTTTTTCTATAAAGGAGGCGAGGAGGCGGACGGATCAAACCGGATCTGGGCCTCTGGCGCGGCGGCGGAGGGGAGCGGCGGCGGCTGGGACGGCAGCGCGGCGGTGTGGGAAACTGGCATGGCTCGAGGCGCGGCGCGATGGCGGCGCGGGAAGGCGCGGCGAGCGGTGCTCGAGGCGCGCGGTAGCGACGATGGCCGAGGGGCGGCGGGGCGCGCGGCTCGAGGCGGCGCGGCCGCGGCGGCGGCGGGGCGGCGGCGGAACTGGAACCAGCCGCGCCGGCTCGAGGCGGCGTCCGAGGCGCGGCGTTCGAGGGAACCGCGGCGGCCTTGGGAGGGCGGCGGCGTCCGGGCGGCTCGAGGAGCTGCGGGCGGCGGGCGACGAGCGGGGCGGATCCGACGGATCCGGCGCGGCGTCCGGCAGAGGAGGCCGGAGTCGTCCCGTTCAGGAGGAGGGCCGGATTTAGCTTCCGGGTGGAAGAGGCGACGGTGGCGGCCTGGTGGTGCGGCCAGGAGAGAGGAGCAGCGGAGAAGCTTATGAGGTAGGCTCTGATACCATGTAGAAAGTAGAGAGATTGGGGCAAACACCACACAGCTAAAGGGCTGGGGTGGCTTGTATATATATTGGCCTGGAGTAGGCATACAAGGAAAGCATATACATGGAAGGCGCATGTATGGAAGGTATATACATGGAAGGCGCATACATGGTAAGTGCGTATATGGAATTATATCTAATTATTCTAATAGTGAGGTCAAAATCTTCTATAACTTTAATAATGCATTCTGCAATATTTTCAACAGTATGTGAAACATTAATTAATTTAAACCCTATAATTTGTTTTCCATTACCCAATCATTAACATAATGAGCAACAACACTAATTTAATCCACCCTAGCCCTACCACTCCATATGTCTGATGTTAAACCAACAAAGAATGTACAAGTATGAAACATTTTTTTAATTTTTCATGGCAGTTGTTATAATATTTAATTAAATATCTAGTTGTGGTTTGCCTAGATACATCACTAAATCTAGGGTTACGAGCAGTCCTAATATATTTTTGAAAAACATCAAATTCACCAAAATTTAAAGATAAATATTAAGAAGCAATTAATCTACAAAGCGATTCTTGAGCTATCTCCGGGTTGTATTCCCAAGTACGTACTGAGCCATCGGGGTGGTACTGCAGCTACGTTTGGCGCATTTGTATTCCTTACCTTCTTTTGCAGCTTGCAGCGTGCCATTGTAGGTGACCCGTCTCACTGAAGATTTTGCAGACAATTTGTTACCACAAATTTTATAAATAGCATACCTCATCGAATTTCCATCATCGTCGGTCTTGAACTTCTTGTCAAAATCATTCTAGACTGCTGATGTAACAGCTCTTGATCTTTTTGCACCCGTGCTATGGACTGTGGATGCACTCCTTGGGCCAGCAGGAGATGGACCTAGCGACGCTTCTTTTGGCTCTATAATTTGTTCTAGATGTGGACCTTTTGTGGATAGATGTGATTCTTGAAAGGATTGCATATCCTCCACCATGAGGCCGAATCCAAAGAGTTGGAAATCGTAGTTCTCTATTGGATCAACTGCAAATTCAAATAGTAAAGTACAATTAAGTTACTATTGAATCAAAAAATAATAAAAAAATTGAAATAAGGCAGCACTATTACCTCTTCTGCAACTCTCCAAAGATTCTTCGAAGTTTTTTGAATTTTCTGAATTTCACACGAATTTCTCACTAATTTTGTCAAATTTGCGCAAACACAACTGGATTTTTCATACCTAAAGAGAGAGATGAGAGTGAGGTTTGAGGTGTGGAGAATGAAGGTCGGATGGCCCCTATTTATAGGAAAAAAATTTGATATTTTTTTATTTGTTTTCTATTTTTTCGTATTTTTTTACCCCCAACGGTCAAAAAAGGCCACAGACGGCTAATTTTCACTGGGTCGTGCCGACACGGCCTGTTTACACCCATTGGGAGCCTTGGGCCAGGCCGAGCCATGCCGGCTCGGCCCGTGACCACTATCGGATCGTGCCATGCCAGCCCGGCGTGCCGCCCCTAGGCCTAGGCACGGCACGACCCACGATCTAAATTGGCTATGCCGTACTTGGGTTGGGCCAACAGTGGACAAGGCCTAGCCCATTGGCCACCTCTAATTCCAGCATAACACATTCCAACTTCGAGTACTATTGTGATTACTCGAATCTTTGATGGTACATTTTTTTATTTTTTATTTGAATATCTGAATTATGGAAATAAAAAACATTTTTCAAAATATGAATTTCGAAACCAAACTATCAAAATTTGAATCTTGAATTTCGGAACATGAAATTCACACAATTTAAATTTCAAAATTCAAAATTTCAATTTTGGACTTCAATAATGCAATTTTTTTGAAATTTTGAATCTTCAACCTTGATATTTCGAATTCTGGATTTCAGATAATCAAATTCTAAGAATTTAATTTTATAAATTCGAATTTTGAAAGTTTCAAATTTTGAATTTCAGAATTTCAAATTCTAAGAGTTTAAAACTCAAATAAATTTCAAATTTCTAAAATCCAAAATTTGAACTTTTGAATTATAAAAATTGAAATATTCAATGTTTGAATTATAAATTGCATGAATGTAAACTGTAAAAGTCAAAATTTTAGTTCTTAATTTAATATTTATAAATGTTAACCTTCATAGTTTGGAATTTCGAATCCTGTAATTTAAATTTGTGGATTTGTTGGTTTGAGTTATGAAATGTTTGAACTATTATGAAGACTATTTTATATTTTTGATTTGAACCAAGCAATTGCTAGAATCTTAGTTGCAGCATATATTACAAGATAGGGGTTATCAACCCGTTTTTAGTTGCAGCGGGGCGTGCAAGCCTAAATTATAATACATAACAAAAGACAAACTCCAAGGAAAACTCGAGCGCGGCAGGGACCTAAAGCCAGGGGTCTTCATCGAAGAAAGGTTCCTCCGGGGCTTCCTCAACGGGGGAACTTTCATCTGCAACTTGGTCGTCTGAATTGTTCGGCAAGCCGTGAGCTAACCAGCTCAGCAAATCACAAGGGAAACCCTACTTAACTATTTGCACGGATCATCAAGGAAGGGAGTATGTTGGTTGTATCATTTTATGTGGATGCAGTTTTATTTCGTAAACAGTTTTAAAAACTCATGAAATGACAACTATTTCTTAAGATTAGGGGTTTTCACGAAGAGTTAATTAATCCACTAGTCCAGTTAAAACACATGCAAAAACTACTTAAGCTTAGCAACTGGAACCATCCAAGTGACACAGCTCCGTTAACCGGGAGCACGGTGTATTCGAATACCATTTAATTAACTCTGCAGAGTTGTCCAACTTTACCCACATGCATTCTTAACCCCCATGACTGAGTTAAAGAACCAGGTCCTTTCGCTGCTCAACCCTTGGCCAGGCCCGCAACCTGACGCTCTCGGAGCAGCGCACTGCTTGAGTCGAGCAGGTACTAAACCCGAGTTGACAAGTCAACACCTGTGGTCGAGCGGTCACTATGTCATTTGCTCGGCATAAGGGTCTAGTCCTTATATTTTCACGTGGTCCGCAACCTCCAACATCAGTTAAGGCGGTGGGCGAAGACCGTCTCGCGGTGTCCCACAGCACCCTTACCCTACACTGCACACTAGTATGACCATTCTAGGGCACAGTGTCCCATACCACCCTTCCTTAGCCTGGGTTTTATAAATCTACCGGCCCACGGCCACAACCTTATTAGTGTGGAACTTTGCATGATATATAAATAATCTACATGTGATTATAATATATCTAGTGTAAATCTAAGGTTAACAATGGCGGGGCTACAAATGATTGTGGCATTTATCGGTGGTAGGTATTACCTAATTTATCAAGTCATTCTAAACAATTTATTTTATGTAAACTAGCATTTTACAACTAACAATAATGAAAATAGCATAAATACATAATTTAATAAACATGGATATCAACATGATCAAGGTTTTGCGACTTGCCGTGCAACTGAACGATTTCGGCGATCTCGAATGTAGCGACTCCTGGTTCCTGAGCTTGCACCGTCACTTCCGGAATCTCCGACACTAACGCAAAAACACAAGAAAACAGAAACAACTTAAAAGGAAATAAAAGAAAGCATTTTATTTAGGAAATGAAAGCTTTAAAACACAAAAAGGAATTTTTAGAATTTTTCTGGGATGAATTTGGAGTAAAGGAGGCCAAAAATGGGTTAAGGATATTAAACTGAGCAAAATGGTGTATTTTGGTGATTTTTGGGATTTTCTAGAATTTATTTGGAATTTCTGGAATTTGGGAAATTGATAAATTGCTGGAAAAGATCGAAGAACAGTGTTGGGCCGGCCTTCGCTACAGTGTCGGCCCGGCCCACGGTGGTGCGCGGGAGGGCGCGAGCCTGCGCACGGTTTGAAACGGTTGCTGGGCCGGTCGGGCGTGGCCCACTTCTCCACGTGGGAGCGCACACGCGCGCGGGCGAGCGACCACGTGGGGTGGGCTAGTGAGAGCGCGCTCAGGGCACATGAGCCGGCCGGCGCCAGGCGCGCGCCGAGCAATCTGCCGACGGATCGTGCCCGAGCGGCTCGGATGCGGCCACGACAACCCGAGAGGGGCCTTCGTCCACCTCCGGCCGGCTGCGAAGAGGAAGAACAGGGCGGCGCTCTATGCTGCGATTCGGCCTCGGTGAAGGGTCCCTGGGGCCATGATTGGTACCAAAAGGTTTGGGGAAGTGCCGGGAACCCATTCTTGGACTCGGGGCGAGGAGAGGAGTTGAGGTGGCGGTCGCCGGCGAGAGGGAAGGCAGTGAGGGAGGTGGAGGCTCGGGAAGGCTTCGGGGATGCTCGAGCCCAACCGACCGAGGTTTAATCATCTAGGGGAGGAGGGGAACACAGAGGAAGCATTGTTCCCGTTCGGGGCGAGCTCTGGCGAGCTGGCCACGGGGAGGGGCGGCGGCCAGAAGGGGTGGCACGGTGACAGGCCAGTAGGTATATGCTTCATTCAAATTGAGTTAGGCGAAATGTTGGTGGTGCTATGGTGGTGCTCGGGGAGGGAGTAATTGGGTTTTGGCTGGCGGAGTAGGGAGATCGGAGACGGGGCTTACCGGGACCAAGGGGAGGCAAAGGGGGAGTTCGGGGAAGAGTGAGCTCAATCGGTGGCGAGGGAAAGAGGAGGAGGGTGGTGCGGTGCTTCCCGCAGAAGCGATCGAGCTTTAAAGCTCAGGAGAGGGAGAGGGAGCTTGCGGGGCAAGCGGAGGAGTGATGGCGCTCAGCAGGGAAAGGGGAAGAAGGATTGTACCGGGGCATGGCGGTTCGGCTTGGACGGCGAACTGCCCCAGCGAGTTCCGAGGAAGGGGAGGATGACCGTAGCACGGCGGAGAAGGTCAGCGTCGCATGGGCGGTCCGCGGGGTGTGTCGCCGAGAGAGCTGCTGCGCGCTCACGCGGCGGGAGGCGAGGTCACTGCACGCCAGCCGCACGCGGAGAGAGGCGGGCGAGCAAGGGGGCACGACGCGAGCGGCTCTCCTGGGCGAGGGGACAAAGCGAGGAGGCGGCTTCGGCCAGGCGCCAGCGGGAGAGGGGAGACGGATTCCAAGGGGAGGAGGGTTAGGAGGGGGATTAAGAGGCAGGCAAATATCCAAAGAAGATAAAATTTAGGGTTTTGAAATTTTGGGGCCTTTCAAGAATTGAATGATGAAAACAAAGAATACATCGAATTTATTTTTCAGCAAGTAAATCCACATGAATTTGTTGAAATCATCTATGAAGCTTTCATAATATGTAAAACCTCCTACTGATGTTGGGGCAGGACCTAGACATCGGAAAACACGAGCTCCAAAGGAGAAGAAAGCCTAATGGAAGAAGAATAAGGCAATTGATGACTCTTGCCTTGTTGACACGCATCACACACTACACACTGGGGATTTATTTGAACTCATAATAAAAGGAATATTATTGTGGTGGAGAACTTGCTAAACGACCGAAGTGGACGGGTGACCGAGACGATAGTGCCATAGATCCTTTGTAGACTTCATGCTTCCAAAAGCCTTCTTGGAAAGGACAGTGTTAGGGCTTGGTGCCAAAGAATAAAGGCTGCTCTTTCCCTCAAACCAGATCCATCTTTGTTGGGTGATCCTTTGTAATAAAATAATTACGATATTCAAACGATACATTACTCCTGCGCGTTCGAGAAAAAAAAACGATACATTACTATCGAATGCAAAAAGAAGAGCAGAAAGAGTACTGTTTGAGGTTTCTAGGAACATGAAGAATGTTATTTAGGAAAAGAGTGTTTATAGGAACATAAAGCTGGGAGTGGCCAATATGAGTAATAGACTTATTTACTCCATTTGTTGCTTGTACCTAATCCTTCCCTCAGTGCCTTTCCTTAACTGTCAAGCGTCTCAGATTGCTCATGATGTGGTCAGTTGTTCCTGTATTAGTATACCAATTGGATTCCATAGTGTAGGATGGTGTGAATGTTACTGTAGCTACTCAGGTTTCTTCAGAATCGATGATAGCAGTTAAGTGACATATGCTCGATTTTCCCATAGACTTGGCAAGTTGGCCAGTCTCCCTCATCCGTTGTTAGCGTTAGGATTTTAACTACGTGTCATCCCTGGGAAGAACTGTTTGGCGCATTATTCTTGTTGCATTAGCCGCAACTCTTGCCATGACCACCGCGGTTGTCATGTATAGCCGAGTTGACTGATCCCAAGTCCATAGTTATTCGTGAAACCTGAAAGCCAACATGATACGGATCAACTAGCGGGAAACGACAATTGATGCGCGAATTGTCTGATCTTTCACGGTACCACCCACACAACCTTGCAACTCAGCGTGTCTGTCGGTGTCTTCACCTTGTTGAAGTACTCTCTGCCAACATGTCATTCTTCTTGATAGTAGCGGAGTTTGGTAACACAAAATCTCCTATGAAGAGAAAATTGGAAACAGAAGATATCAAGATCTAATCCATCTATTCCTTTAACAGGTGCAGAGCACGCACACTCGCTATCATTGGAGAAAGTGAATTGTCATTAGAGGTGCCTGTTCCCTTTCCATCATATGCCGAGGAGTGAGCATTGAGTGAGTCAAGGCTAGCAAAGTTGGCAAAGTCAAAAGGGAAGTTTACTGGTGGACACTGCATGCATACTTGTCAATACCGTTCTGGAGGTCAATACCGGTTTGGTTCTTAGAATGGTACATTCTGGTATCAGTCCATATTGACATACCGTTTTGGATTTAATATAATAATACGAGTATATATATTTATAAGTATATATATGTTTAATTATATGCACACCAAATGTCATTTGTAATATTATTCCAAATACATAGTGGTACTATCAAATATAGCATATAGTTCAATAGATATTATTATCAATTCCACCGGTATCGGCCGATATTGACCGGTATGAAAGCCGGTATGGCCGGTATTGACCGGTATTGACCAGAATTGATTGGTATTTGGGTCCATACGGAACGTAGTGTTACTTTGTACCGGTTTAGGGGCCAGTATGGTATATACCGACCCATAACGGCTGGAACGGAACGGTATTGATAACTTTGACTGCACGTGGTTTAGGCGTCGATATTACACAATCGGAAAGCATAGAGTCACTAAGAGGAAGTGAAGGTGAAAGATGAAAGGAGTGGAAGGAGACTCATTGGTGGGCTTCATTTGTCAAGTCCATTAGTAGGGCCCATATGTCAGATCTTGGATTTGATGGGGATAAGGGAGATTAGATATTTAGTTGAGTTGTAGAAGTATTTTCAAAATTAGAGTTTTCTAATTCTTTTGACAAAGTACATGAGGTTTGTTAAATATCTTGTTTTCTTTATATTATGCAAATCATGAGTAATGCTCTGATAAAATTCTACCAAAGTCCAAAGCTCACCTAGGATACCCAAGATGTCCATGTAGAAGGCTCAAATTATCCAAATAAAAAAAATGCATACAAAGGTTCACTCCATGTTGTACAAGCTTTTGTTGATCCATATATGTTCCAGACTATGAGAAGGGTGGAATAGAGAATAGTATGTTGTAGAAATGACAATAGTTAGCTCTAATTACCATGAAAAATAGTCAGAACTAAGGTTCTTAAAAACAGTGGTACCGGATATCAGGTTATGCATATCCTGGCGCGGATCGGTTTATTTCTACCCATTTGCATACACCTCCAGAATACATGAGTGTACAATCACGGATGGTTTACGGAACACAAAGAATCGACAAAATGCAGAGTAAGAGATAGAAATCTAGTTCACCAGAATATCAACGAGAATTGACTAGTTTCCAGAAAGCTGGATGGGATAGTTTTTGTGAAAATGGTTTTCCAATCCCTGGTCACAACACTCCTCCGTTGTTACCTTTCTTGAATCCTACATGGAATACTTTTCATGCCCATGCCCTTCTGAATTAGACATTAATAAACCAATCTTTGTTGCAGTATGGAAAACATCATGGAACGCCATCAGAACTTCTCAGCGGCACAAAAAGGCGTTCATGAGAGGAGCCTTCTTGAACAGGTAGACTGAGGACTAAACCAATATATCAGCTCTGTGTTCGTCTTGTCTTTTTTACTCAAGAGACCAAAAATGTTTTTTATGTTGCGTTATATATTCTTGGAACAGATCGAATCTTTTACAGCTAGAAGCATATTTAGTTATGTCACAACAGAAGCATACATCTAGTTAAATCTCCACATTAATCATGCTTGGATATGTCAGTATGTCACGAAGTAGGACTAGTTACATTGTTGAAGTTTGGCCCATGTTATTGCATAGGCAAACGGAACCATGTTGCGAATAATTATTGCCCATGCCTTTTTAGTGAAATGTCATGCACAATAATGCTCTCAAATAAATATTGCTGATTATAGCGATTTTGAAATAAATTCATTTTGTTTGGTGATTTATAGATTGTTGCTAAATGTTCACTTGCAATAGCTTATCAATCAACAAGCATGTCTTATGACAGACATCCATGACTTTTAAGTAGCTTCACCTAAACTTTTGTTCTGTAAGTGTTCGTTTCTAACTTCTGCTGGTGTTAGCATCTAGTATATGTGCCACGAACTAAACAAGCTGGAAAGATTGAAAGCAGTGTATATCAAATATATAATGCACTTTAGAAGAAAAAGAAGGGCATCCATGCAATATGGAAGCCAAGTAATGTTAAGCAGATCAAGAATTTTCTTTCCAGTGCTAATCTTCGTTTCTTTTCCTAGAGCAACAGCGAGGGTTTTCAAGTTCCCAGGGCAACAACAGATGGAAGGCTGAACTTTGATGACGTGTAATAATATCTGAAAAAAGCTTTCACAAGTAGCAGTTTCAACAAGAAATGAAGTCATACAGTTGACTAAGATGAATAAGTCGCAGGTCAATTGATGAATCGAGCATATCCAAATTAACTGCTGAGCAGCTTAGCCAAATCGAAAGAAAACTGGAAGATGCACTAAGGAGGACAATGGCAAGAAAGGTATGAGACGGAGTGGCATAATTGTTACTGCAGTAATAGAAAAAGAAGTTGCCACACAGAAAAAAGAAGTTGATCTATGCAGTGTGAATCTTTAGGTTTGGCTGTGTATGATTGTGGAGTTTTGTAGTCAGGTGGTGAGCGCCTTCTACTAGTTAAAACCTGAATGGATGCCCTGTGACCAGGGATAGAAATATCACTACCGGAGAAAATCCCACCGGGGGGCCGGTAACGATAACCGGCCGGTTACTAGAAAACCCTGAGAAAAACTGGGTAAAATTTGAATAGCAAAAATTTGAATTTGGACGTTTTGAAACCGGTAACTGGAAAAACTGGACAGTTACTACCCAAAAAACCGGAGAAAACCGCTAAAAACCGGTTATGGTAATTAACAATTGAAAATTCCTAATACATTTATAGCAAAAAGCATCAAGTCAAGTATGGAAGGTTCTAATACATTGGATTAGTGTTAAACAATATAACAATCATTAGGGAATCCAATTTTTACGTTCAAAAATTCAAATTTGAATTTAAACAAATTCAGCTGGTAAATTGTTTCCTGGTACTCACCAGTAAATCCGGTTCCTGTGGCCAGTTACTGGTGGGATTTCTATCCCTGCCTGTGATGATGATCATTCAGTAATCTTGTTTTTAACAAAATGGGGTTGGGTACTTCCCCATTCTTCTGAAAGAAACCTTAAGCTGTATTTATTTAGAAAATAGATTAATTTTAGATGGTGATAGGCTGTCCCAATTTTAATTTTTTGGAGTAAAATCTTCGGAAACACCTGGCTATTTTACTTTTGAAGATCTACTTCATGGTACCTTGCTATTTTACATGTATAGGCATCCTTTCTTTCGGAGCATAGTCTTTTAAGATACATTTGGAACCAGGAAGCTAACAAATGGTTTGGCATATACCAAACACATCAGGCCTTTATATTGTTGCTCACCATTGTTGCCAAGGCGTCGCCTAGGCGACGCCTTGGCGTCCAGGGGGCATGGTGGGGACGTCATGCACGCTCACCTCGACTTGGGGGGAGGAGGCCGCGACTTGGGGGGGAGGCTGCGGGGAGGGGGATGCACCTGGGAGAGGAGGCAACGGGGGGAGGCGGCGGCGGGGAGAGTGCCGGAGGAGGTGGCGGGGAGAGGGTCAGAGGAGGCGGCGGGGAGACAGAGATGCTGAGGGGAGAGGCGAGGCAGCGAGGAGGTGACTTTGGAGATGCTGCGGAAGAGTCGGCGGGAATCAGATCCGGTTGCAGACTACTTTTGATTGGCTCGCTCCCGCGCGTTGGCTCTCTCCCGCGCGGCAAAGTTGGCTCTTTCCCGTGCGGCCTCACTCCCGCGCGGCAAACTTGGCTCGCCTAGGCGTTCAGGCGCCCCTCGCTCGCCGTGGTCGCCGACTCCGCCGTGACAACAATGTTGCTCACACAGGAAGAACAAAGCAACTAATGCAATATTCCTTGTGTTAGTCCTGAAAAAAAACTCTTTAGTCCTAAAAAATATTCTTTGTGCTTGTAATGTAATTATGCACCATTTTTGAGCTGGTTTGATACTATAACTCCATGGATCTGCCTAGCATTCATCATAAGCAGACTACTCTAGTTTTACACCTACATACCAACAGATGTGACGGAGAGATTCAATGAGAATATGTTAATTGTCACAGCATAAAAGTCACTTGTAAATGGTTTTAACTTGGCTCACGACCTAAGAAATTGTTTTATATAATTCTGCATCAATCTAACAGACTACAAGAACTGAACTTTCATAAGTGCAATTGTTCGTTTACAACAAAGTTTTACATCATTTGTTGATATGGAAGGATCTTGTGCCAAAAAGTTTATGTTCTTGATTAAATGACGTCAATGTGATGCATTGCTAGAAATAAGTCAATAGGCACCTTGTTCTGGAAAAGGTTTTAATGAATACATTTCTGACATATCAACAGTTCAAGTAAAACCTGGTCATCTGAATTACTGATAGAATTTGTGGCAGATGACTAGTTACTGCATCTTTTAAGATAGCTCAGTCTTATCTTGCATTCAAATTCATTTTTTTTAATTTAACACACTTTCTTTGTGCAGGCACAGTTGACGATGGACAGAATCGCCGGATTACAGGAAATGGTATGGCTGGTATACCAGTAGGGCATGCATGATGTTTCCTAAGTTATCTCTAGTGGTCAGAGCATACACTGAGCTTGTTGCATAAGCTATCTGAGCAAAACAGCCGAAACTAGTTTACATGTCATAAAATGCATGGCGAAATATGCAAACAATCGAAGAATAATTAGGATCACGAGACAAAAGATTTAATATGAAACCTTTATGAGAAAAAAAAACACAGACCCATAATCGGCGATACACTACTATAGAAAACGTCATCACAGATGGTTGCGTCAGCTGTCTAATTGATGGATCAGTAATGATATGAGGTCATCACAGACAGCTTTCGAACCATGTGATGTAAATATCACAGATGGTTTTTAACTACAAACTGTCTGCATCATAGACGGTTTTAATTATATAGTTATGTTTTAAATATTTGATTATCACAGACGATTCGTCGATTATGGATCTATTCTTTTCGCGAGACCTCGATTCCAGAGTGATAGATACCTATACTAATATAAAGATAGCGATTGCATTTGCACTTAGAAGGTATCATGTATAATGGTATCTTTAAAGTATTTCACAAATTTTTTTGACCCAGGTACTCTTTGTTTCCTAGGGACGCAGAGAGTATATCTCTCTCCCTACCTGCTTGGAATGATCCTTAGGAAGATTTTACACTCAGCGCTTCCTGCAAGAGCCCGAGTTCATCTGGGATCGTGGCAAATGGCGGGGCGACGTCCCATAGGATTGCCTGCTCGTTCTCCTTCCTTCATTGTGGGATTTTACCTACATACCCAGCTGTGCTGAGTCTGCCGGGGTGTGTTTTTTGCCTGGAGGGCCTTGTGCACCGCACTTACACTTCTAAAATTTTTGATTGTCTTCAGCGCCGTAAACTCTTCCCATTGTGGTTCCAGAATAGGTGGATGACATGTTGGCCTTTTCATATATAAAAATTAAGCACAATGTAGCATATATATATATATATATATATATATATATATATATATATATATATATATATATATATATATATATATGTCAATATGAAAATGACATGAAATTACATAAAAAAAATACATGATTAAGAAGCAAATGTAGCATATACATCACACATGCATTGTTATATATGAAACATGAAACAACTACATGAAATAAATCTATATTGCTAATTATTAAACATGAAACAAATCTTAATTAATTAATCTTCATTATTCTATATGAAACATGAAACAACTACATAAAACAAATCTTCTTAATTACATGAAATATGAATAACAGATCTTAATTATTCTATATGAAACAACAATTAGTCTATATGAACAACAATTATTCTATATGAAATATGAAAGATCTTCACATCATCACAAATCTTCTTCACCTCAAATACATGAAACACCTATCCTCATAAGCAGTAACAGAATACGCATTCTTGATGTAACAAGGATTAAAGAACCGAGAGAGAAACCATCAAGAACCAAACCAGAGACGGTTTTGTTTTAGAAATGAGGAAAATTGGGGGGAGGGCGCCGAGCTCGCGGTGAGGAGGGCGCCGGAGTTAGGGGAAGAGGGTGCTGGGCTCGCGGGGGAGGAGGGCGCCGGAGTCGAGGGAGTCGTCGTCCGGCTCAGGGAAGTTGGCGCCGGGCTCGGGGGAGGAGGAGGGCGCTGGGCTCGGTGAAGGAGGGCGCCTAGATCTGGATCGAATTGAAGACCAATGCGGTTCTGAGCGGCGCAATCAATATATAGCCGGATTATCACATACGGTTTTTATTAATTGTGATGAGTTGACTATCACAGACGGTTCTTGGCAAGAGCCGTCTGTGATATTAACTCTACACAGACGGTTTCACAAAATCATCTGTGATGTTGCGTCTACTAATAGTGTTTCTGTAGTAGTGATATCACTATACGGAGAAGTTACAGAATGCTCTTGTAGTATTACATGCATAGATAACTTGTGCTGTGCATGCTGCTATTTATCATGAGGCTTACATAGCCTTGGGAACAACAGTCGCAGAAGAAATAGAGTTCTAGTCGGCAATGGAAATAGAGACCTACTTGGAGACGGGAACAACACCCACTCAGAGACGAAACAGAGTCTCAGAAGATAATGGTAAAGAGTTGTACTCGAAAGCGCCTCGAGTAGCTATGCCTGCCTCCAATCTACGCAAGCACCTTTGGACGCTATGATGATACAAGTCGGGGAACAGTCCAGCACAAACTCAAAGATGATCTTAATCATAACTTCCGATTAGTTTGCATTATCGAACAGTCATACTGGTCGGAATATATCTTTTGAGTGAAATTTGATCACATTCTTCAAGTTGTCAGACTCATTAAAAGTAACATTTCCGCTCATGATAACCTTTCGAGTCTTAGAATTCCACAACTAGCCTTTAACTTTAGTTTTATAACTAAAGAAGATGCACTTAACGACTCTTGGCTCAAGTTTATTTTTATCGGAATGAGCATAAGGTCAGCCAAAAATTCTTATGCTCAAGTAGTCTGTAAGAGATCCAACCACATATCAATTGGAGTTTTCTTATCGATGGCAGTGTTCGAAGATCGATTGATCATATGACAGGCGGTGGAAGCGGATTTAGCCCAAAAACTCTTTGACAGACTAGACATAGACAACATACAACACATCTTTTCTATGATGGTTCTATTCATGCGCTCGGCCACATCGTTCTACTAAGGTGTGCATGTCTTACAATGCCCTCCGATCGGCATAAGGCTTCAAATTCTCCCAAACAGAATTCCTTGCTATTATTTGTTTGAAGTTTCTTCACATGCTTGTCGATCTATTTCTCAACCATATTTTTTCACTCTCTGAATGTCTTGAACATATCAGACTTGTGTTTCATGAAGTATACCTAAGCTCTTCGAAAGTAATCATCAATGATGCTCATCATATAATTGGCGTCTCCAAGGAATGGAATCTAGGACTTACGCTACAAATAAGAGTGAACATAATCCAATATTAATCTAATATACCTTTTGAAGAGTGATTTGCAAACCTAAAACTCACCTTCTGTTTACCAAAGATACATGTTCACAAAACTTTAACTGGTCGACGCCTTGACCATCGAGCAGACATCTTTTGCAGAATTCGTTTAAACCAGCTTTACTCATATGCCTGAGGCGCATATGCCATAGTCTTGTCCGATTAGCATTGGACAACCTGATCGAGGCAACAGCAGCTTTTCCGACTAGGGTTGTGCCTCAAAGATGATAGAAGGTTTGTTGCCTTTATATCACCTTTTATCACAACAAGAGAGCCTTTGGAGATCTTCAGAACTCTACTTTCACCTGAAAACTAGTACCCTTTGGCATCAAGAGTACTTAATGAGATAATGTTCCTTTTCAAATTTGGAATGTGTCGAACCTCCGATAGGGTTCGAATCTCCAGGGGCCAAGCCTGGGAAGCGCTCAGGGGGACCCGACGCGGGGCTCGGTGACACTACAGGGATGGCCTAGGCTCTCAATGAAGGTTCAACGAAAGAATCCCCCCAGATGGGGCCGGGTCTTCACATAGGGGAGCCATTGAGGGGTAGCTGAGCCTTTGCGGCGGAAGACCACCCGGCAGCTGGTCCTTTGTGGCAAGAAAGCCTTGGGGGACCGAGGGCCTCATGACAAGGAACACCCGGGGGGCCGGGGCACCTGCGGCAAGGAACCCCTTTGGGGGCGGGGCTTCACGGCAAGGAAGCTCCAAGGAGGCGAACTCGATGGATAGCTCGGTCCGAAACGGTGAAACCTGTGGACCTTCGGTGAAGGGGGATATAGGCGTGGTTCGGGCATCGGTAACGGGGTGTCCCCGGTGAGGTCTGGGAACCGAGGTAGAGTCCTCGAGGTGTCAAGGCGGATCAAGCCTCGGATAGGCCAGGCCACCGAGGTAAGAAGCCCCTATGGAGGCCGGGCTAACGAGTTGAGAAGGTCCCCCAGGGAGGCCAAGCCACCAAGGTGTGATGGTCCCCATAGGGAGGCTAGGCCACCAAAGTGAGAAGCCCCAGGGAGGCCGAGCCACCAAGGTGAGAGGTCCCAGGGAGGTCACACCACCAGTAAGCCCCGTGAGGGCCGGGCCACCAGCAAGTGCCCGGGAGCGGGACTTCACAGCTAGGGCCCTCTTGAAGGGGACGGGACTTTGCAGCTAGCGCTCCCCCCGGAGGGGGCAGGGGTTACACTGCGAAGATCTTAGGAGGGGTGGCGACCTCACGTCGCCAAGCCCTCGGAAGGCACAAGACCCCAAGGTAAGAGCCTCCGGGGGGAGGTGCCCAGATATCCAGGGAGGATAGCTCTGGCCCGAGCCAGGAGGAGCACCATGGAGGACCACCCCGGGGGCGCACCCATGAGGACAGAACGAAGGAGTTTGGGGTTGTGGAAGATTTGGGGGGAAGTGAGTGGTGGGGAGAGATTGAGGAAGAATGGGGAGTGGGGTATTTATAGACCTGAGCCGGTCCATGGTGGACGTCCATGGTGGACCTAGCCCATCCCGTGCTCCTAGGAAAGTTTGGTCTACCATGGACTAGGGCTACCTGGCATCTCCAGATAAATCCTAATGATGCGAAGGGTGCCTCGTATCGCATGCAGTCCTCGAGGCCGAAGTAAATCGAGTTTGGACCTGCCTCGACGACCCAACGTCATCACGTATGGAACCACCTCCAGTGGCCGACGGGTGACAAACTACCACCCTGAGCCCGCCCTAATGACTAAGGTAACTTGACTCTTTTAAGGCCACCAAGGGGATTGTTGGCCCGAGGCCGCACGCCGACTCCTTCAATAGGTCGGTGCGCCGGCCCAAGCGGGCAATTGATGACTGCCCGGATCGACGAGGAGCTACTGTTGGGGAGGGTCCCCACGCTACTGGGCCTATGACCACCTCGAAGGGACGACACCCGTCGGAAGGTACTCTGGGCCAAGTCCCCAAGTAAAACCCCAGGCGAGGTGCGCAAGACAAACCTCGGCGTGTCTGGGCCAAGCCCTGGCAAGGTGTGTGCAAGACTAAACTCCGGAGGGGTCCAGGGCCAACCTCGGGCGAGGTGCGCAAGATCTTCCTGAAGGGGTCCGGAGCCAACCCAGGGCGTGGTGTGCAAGACCGGCCCAGACCAATCCAAGGGTTCCGGACGTGGCAGGGCCCACACAAGGCAAATGATGTAGATGACTCAAGGAGTCTACTAGTCCCTAAAGGCAAACTTGTAACTTCACTCGCCTTCCCCTCTCCCTCCATAAATAGGACCCCCTTGTAATGGGAGACGGGGGCCACTTGTAACCCTAGACACTCATAGTAAATACACTTAGCCATTCTTATGCTTCTCCTTGAGTTCCTCCGCATCCTCGATGGTCTCCGTATCTAACCGGGGGTGTTTCTAAGTTTACTATTTGGATTCGTACCAACGATAATTGGCACCATCTGTGGGGATTTGAGGAAGAAGCCATGCCGCCTAAGAAAGGGAAGGCACGGAAGGTCGTCGAGGTGCGGGTGCAAACCCCCCTCCAAGGCCAAAGTCAAGCTGGATAGCAACCGGCGTAGACCCAAGGCCGGAGGCGCAGCCAGATGTCTCCAAGGATGCCTAGGTCACTAGTGAGACCGCGGCTTCCCAAGATGCCAAACCTCTGAATGTTCGCGAGGAAGTGAAGCGGGAGTTGGAGGACCTCCGAAGGCAGTTGGGGGAGCTGGCGGACCTCTACAAGCGCAGTGGCTGCCAGCCATACCTCCGATGTGTATCCAAGGGTGAGGGTGCTGATCAGCTACGTGAGATGCACCAGGGGCTCTGCGGTTCTCATCTCGCAGCCCATGCCCTAGTATCAAAAGCCTTCCACCAAGGGTTCTACTGGCCAATGGGCCTGCGGGAGGCAGAGTTCCTTGCGCGATCGTGCGTCTTCTGCTAGTGGATAGGGCGTGGCACGAACTCTCCCGCGAATGGCCTGCAGCCAATACTGCCATCGTGGCTGCTCGCCCAATAGGGCATAGATCTGGTCAGTCCCTTCAAACCCCAAACCAAAGGATACAAGTTCGCCATGATAGCCGTCGACTACTTCTCCAAGTAGATTGAGGCCAAGCCGCTAGCTAAGATAACCTCTGCAATGATCCAGAAGTTTGTGTGGAAGAACATAGTATGTCGGTTCGGTGTGCCAAGGGAGCTAACCATCGACAATGGGATTCATTTTGACGTGACCTCTTTTCGTAAGTTCTACGTGGGTCTTGGCATCAAGCTCTGCTTTGCATCAGCCACCAATCCCTAGGCCAATGGCGCCATGGAGCGGGCTAATGGCATCATCCTATTGGAACTTCGCACTCGCCTCTTCGATCTTTAAAAAGGTTGCTGGGTGGACGAGCTTCCAAAGTGTACTTTGGTCGACACGTACTTCACTCAGTCAGGCCATAGGGTTTACCTCGTTTAAATTGCTATAAAGCGCCGAGGCCATCACACCTGAGGAAATCAAGCTTGGGTCTCTCCGAACCAGGACAGTCCTGGACGATGATACTCGCCAGACCTCGCTGGAATCGACCGTCACCATGTGCCAAGAAGCAACCCTTAACATCGACCAGTACCAGGCGGCAATGGCCAAGACATACAACAAGGCTATCCGGTCGTAGCAAGTCAATGATCTCGTCCTGAAGAAGGCCAACCCAGACCTGGATGGCAAGCTGAGCTCCATGTGGGAAGGGTCGTTTGAAGTCACCCACTCTACTCGTCTAGGGTCGGTCTGGCTACGGTCTCTCGACGGTGTTGAGCTTAAACACAGTTGGAACGCGAACAACCTCCGCAAGTATTATGTGTAATTCGTCGGCCTACTATGATGCCCCCCGCTCTTTTGTTCAAATATATTTCCACTGCATGTTGGTTAAGTTCTACAGTTGTCAAGTGGCATACTAGGTCGAGCTACTTCTTCCCTCTGGGGTCGAGCTAATTCTCCCATTCAGAGTCAAGTTACTTCACCCCTCCAGGGTCGAGCTTATTCTCTCTCCTGGGGTCAAGCTTCTTCTCCCCTCAGGGCCAAGCTAGTTCTCCCCCTCTAGAGTCGAGCTTACAACGGTCGAGCCGCCTGACATTCCCTAAGTGAAGCGCCGCTCGTGAGCATCATCCTGAGTGTCAAGTTTTTTTGATGGGAGATGGCGACGTTCTTTCCTCCCCAAGTGAAGTGCCACTCGTTAGCTTCTTCTCGAGCGCCAAGTTTTTCCACTGGGAGACGGCAACGTCCTCGCCTCCCCAAGCGAGGCTCCGCTCGTGAGCTTCATCTCGAGCGCCATGTTTTTCCGATGGGAGATAGCAATGTTCTCGCCTCCCCAAGTGAAGCGCCACTTGTGAGCATTGTCCCAAGCACTAGGTTTTTCTCAATGGGAGACAATGACGTTTTCGTCTCCCCAAGCGAAGCACCGTTCGTGAGCTTCGTCCCGAGCGCCACATTTTTCCCATGCAAGATGGCAACGTTCTTGCCTCCCTAAGTAAAGCGCTGCTCGTGAGCTTCGTCTCGAGCGCCAAGTTTTTCTGATGGGAGACGGCAACGTTCTCGCCTCCCCAAGCAAAGCGATACTCGTGAGCTTTGTCTCGAGTGCCAAGTTTTTCCGATGGGAGACGGCAGCGTTCTCACCTCCCCAAGCGAAGTGTCGCTCGTGAGCTTCGTCTCGAGCACCAAGTTTTTTCGATGGGAGACGACAACGTTCTCGCCTCCCCAAGCAAGGTGCCGCTCGTGAGCTTCGTCTCGAGCGTTAGGTTATTTCGATGGGTCACCACCCCAGCGAAGTGTCGCTTGTGAGCTTCGTCTCGAGCGCCAGTTTTTTTTGTAGCAGACGGCGATGTTCTTGCGTCCCCAAGCGAAAGTGTCGCTCGTGAGCTTCGCCTCGAGCGCTAGGTTTTTCTAATAGAAGATGGCGATGTTCTCGCCTCCGCAAGCGAAGTGCCACTTGTGAGCTTCGTCTTGAGCGCTAGGTTTTTTCCGATGGGAGACAAGGTAGTGGGATACCCGTAGTAAAAAAGAGGGGTAGCAATCGAACTTTATTCTAACATTAGGATCCAGGGTAGTCACGTCCCTGTACATTATTGCTAGAGAAGGCCAGGCAGTCATAGGATAAGCTTCGGGTGCCCCGGTTCTGTGCAGCACCAGTCGGTGCATGAGTCACCATTATCCCTCGTGCAAAGATAAGTCCTAACATAGTCCTGAAGGAGTCTACTCCCTGGTGTTCCACAAGGTGGCGCCTAGAACCATGACTGGGCCTCGACCCCAACCTTTCGCCCCTCTGTCACTACTTAGGCACCTTGCATGAGGCTCAATCTTGAGCGACTCAGCTCCAGAGGGTCTAGTTCCCAAACAACTAGCAACAGACTTGGTGTGCCACACCATCGTCTGCAAGGGTGAACAATTGTTGTAAACATTCTATCACTCAACCGCATCCAAGAACAACAGATAGAAGGACATTGTTCCATAGATGGCGTCATGGCTACAAAAGAGGTCAGCTCCCTTAAGAGTACAAAACGCTACATCAAGGACCGGTGCTGACATGGTGGTCAGATGAGCTAAGGTACAAAACAAAGCTAAGTAAAAGACATCAGTAAGCTGGTAACACGCCTCACATCTGGGATGGACCCGGTCCCTTCGGGCCTCCCTCCCGTGCCCCGAGGAGCCTCCCTTGGCTAAGCGGGTGTGGGCGCGTCGAACAAGCCCATTGAGGTAGCTCAACCCGTGCGGTTCCAAACTCGCGAAGAGTGGAAGTGGTTAGCGATGGCCTTCCAGCCTCTCTCCAGGTCGGCAGAGCTCGGCGCCTTGTACGCGAGTGTCCTGAAAGACATGAAGTGCTGGCAGCCCACTAGTCGGAGGGAAGTGAGAAGGACCTCAGTAGAGGCCTTCACACAAAAGCACTGAAAACTCGGCATCGACTCCTTGGCTGCCTCGCCGATCGCGCTCAGTCAAGCAAGCCAAGTCTCCGCAGTGACCTTGGAGGAACTAGAAGGAAGCTCCGTGGAATCGCCCAAGTCTCAAGCGTGGCTGAGCATCGCCTCGGTGGTAGAGACGACAACGGTGGCCACCTTGTCCCGCTCATCGATGAGCTGGGACACACCGTGGTAGAGACAATCCACATTAGACTTCTGTTCGGTGAGCTTGTGGGTCAACTCGGCGATCATCGCACGTGCTGCCTCTAGGTCCCGCTCCGCGGCGGTTGCTCTGCCCTCCGCCTCCCCGCGCGGCCCTCTTGTTCTCTATCAGGATGTTGTTCAACATGGTGACCATCTTGCGCACAGCAAGGGGAGTTTGCAAGGAGAAAGTGCAGGGGTTAGGAGTTTTCCAAGGCAAATCAAGTGAACGACCTAGTTACCTTCATGAGGTCGCATTCCATCGATGTGAATGCCTGCCTCTTGGTCAGAGGATCATCCTCGAGGGCTGAGTCGAGGTTAGCAGGCACCGCGCGTGCGACGACCTCGCTTAGGAACTTGCACAAGGGCTTTGGTAGGGCAAAGTCCTTGGTGGTGACACGCCCCTGAACCACCAGAGGCGTTCTTGAGCACAAAGGTGGGGATCACGTGCTCAGGCCCAGGTGCTAGAGCCACCTCGTCCACAATGATCTCTGTGTTCAGCGGGGTTGCGCCTACCATGGTCCCTGACGTGCCCACCGAGGTGGTGCCAGCCGTGTCAATCTCAGCAGCCACGCAGTCCATACCCAAGCTCTCCCATGAGGGCGAGTCAACAGGTAGGGGTCTCGGCGGGGCAAAAGCATGAGGGGCGATGATCGGCGTAGTGCCTGACACCATCTTGTCGGCCCTTCCCGTGGGCTGCCCCCGAGCCGAAGGTTGAGGCACTACTCGGAGAGGAAGTGGGGGAGCCTGGTGGGGGGCTAGTGACGAGTCCCTTCCACTTGCCGGGGCGGCGAGAATTGACCACGATCCTGGAAGGCTCCGCCTGAGATGAACCTCGAGGGCAACCACGCTCCGCCAACTCGGGAGTCAGGGGTGAGTCCTCCAAGACTTCATGAGGGCGCTTTACCCCCCTGCCTGGACCCGCCGTCCTCGTCAAAGGGCGGGCGGGTAGGCATAGGCACGCTGAGCATCTCGCACACTCGGTTGCAGGAAGCCCCCGTGGTTAGGTCCTCAATGACAACGTGTTCCACCTTCCGCTCTCTCTGCCTATAGGAGTGTCAAGCTTGCATGTCCAAGAGAATGTTAGAAGGCTAGGGACCAAGCGAGCATAGCATTGTATGAGGTGCGGAAACTTACACTGTGACTTGGTGAAGCCTCGGAAGGCTCAAATGCTCCCCGATGCTTCACCATCCACGAAGGTCAAGTTCTAGCCTTGGCAGAGGGGGCAATCCTCAGCATGTAGTACTCCTCGACAAGGTCACGCATGCTGAACTTTGCGGCAAGTCCTCGTAGAAGGTGCCAGTGGACCTTATTCGTCGTGCCCGAAGAAGGCGAGAATTGTAGCAAGTGGTCCACTAGCGGTTTCTTCTCCATGCTGGCGAGGCCGTATCCCTGGGCGGGGTAGTAGAATCACAGATCTCTCCACGATTCCCACTTGACCTTGTGGGGCCTGGCAAGAAACTTGAACTTCTGTCGGCTGTCCTGAAACTAGAGAGCTATCACCCCGTATAAGGAGCGCACATCCTCAAAGGCATATGCCGTCGTGAGCGAGGCATAGTGGAGGAAGCATAAAAGCTCAGCCAAGGGGCGCTTCATCATCTACTCGTACACCGAAAGGCGGACAAAGGAGCCTGGGTTGAGGTGGGAGACCTCGAGGTTGAGTGTGTTCAACATGTCCTTCAGCAACCCGACTGGGGGAATGCGTAGCCTGGGCTTGAACTGTGCCACGAAGATGACGAGCATTCCCAACCCTGGGTTAGGGCGGGTCTCGTTAGGCTGGGGCAAGACAGCCAAGTCGGTGTTCTCGATCTTACCCTCCAACTACTCCAGAAGACCCTTCATGTTGGAGGGCCCAGATGACGAGAGAATCGGATGATCTTCTCAAGGGTCCCCTTCCCCATGTCGTCCCTTCGGGAGGTGAAGGTCCTACACCTCCTCCTAGAAGAGTCAGCGGGCACCACAAATTTCTTCATGGTCATGACGTGACGTTTGGACATTAAGGTGCTGCTATCTATCATGAGGCTTATAGGGGTATAAATAGTCTTAGGAACAAAAGTCTCAGACGAGAAAGAAATAGAGTCCTAATCATCAATGAAAAAAAGATCTACTTGGAAGCGGGAACAACACCCTGCTCGGAGATGAAACAGTCTTAGAAGATAACTGTGAATAGTTGTGGTTGGAAGCACTTTGAGTAGCCACATTTGATTCTAGTCGAGAGTCCAACACGAACTCGAAGGTGATCCCAATCGTAACTTCGACCAGTTCACATTATCAACTAGTCATATTAGTCGGAATATATCTTTTGAGCGAAACTTTATTGGATTCTTCAAGCGGTCTAACCCAATCAGATTCGGATCACAAAATACAACACATGTCAATTTGATGCCATTACTTTCTTCCTTATGACTTGAGTTCAGTACTGGTTTTACAGGACCAACTGAACATATTTAGCAAGAATGTATTCAGCCCTTTGGAGGCTGCTTCCAATTAATGCTATAAATGGGGAAGAGACCAAGACATTGGCATTAGTTTAGATTCAGTTGTAATGGGAAAAACTCGATCCTGGAAACGTATTGTGTTTGTGAACCTTAATTCTTTTTGTGATGGGCTTTGGAACCTTCTGGTCTAGTGGACTATAACTGTAGATGGCATAAACAACTCATGCAAGAAAACACAATTGAAAGCCAACACTAAACTGCTGGTTTTTGGATGTTCTGCAGCTGAATGGAGCGGAGGAGTTTTGAAAACCGTACTCTTTCCATCCCGCAATATAGGTCCATAGCTACCATACACAGAGACCAAGGAAACGCTAAATCTAAGAAAAAACTTAGTGCTATTGGACCATGTATGCACATACTAAAACTACTTATCTACTTTTTCAGCATTAAAGTAGAAGTATATGGTGAAAGTATTACAATAGCTATATCTTTGATCCAATAAATTTATATTGTGAGACAATATTTTTCAAAGACTTATATTATAGGACAGAGGGAGTAGTAATCATATGGTTTGTAGTAGGATTTTGGGGTGAGGTACGGTGTGCCGGTGTGTTCACCATGCATGTAGGCTGATGCTGCTGAAAAACTGCTTTGTGTTGGTCTGTTAGATGTTCTGGAGCTGTAAACGGTGGTGCCCGTAAGGCACTAATTTTAATTAATTACGCTTCATTTTATAGAAAAGAAAGCCAACACTAAACAAAGCAGCAGATGAAACAACTAAAGACGTATATGTTTGCAAACATACCTTGATTAGTTTGCTCTTGTGATCTGTGTCACGCTTGCAGGGGGAATCACTGCCCGAGGAGAGGAATTTCATGGATACGACCTTGCTGCCGGACAAGGCAAGTGATGGATCACCACGAGTAGCTTCCTGGAACAAACCTGTAATATGCTCACTCATTTAGCTGGAACATTTTCGTTTCGCTTTGTATCTATGGAGCAGGAGAAGGTAGGAGGGGATGAAACTGGAAGCCAGCGTAGCGGCGGGGAGGTGGACGGGCTTCTTCTCAGCCTCAGCATTGGCGCTAACTGCAACGGCAGCGTCTCGCATGCGCATGGGCATGGGCTGGGAGACGGGGACGCAGAGCAGGGGCGTGAACTGCCCATTAACCTCAACATATGACAGGGAGGTGCCAAGTCACTAACCGATTCATCAGAACAACTGTAAGGCTTCAGCCCAACGATTTGGCTTCTTCCTGTAACCATCAGATCATCAAAGCAACTGCCCTGTTAGGCTGTTATGGCAGCAACTTGTTGTCATGACACACTGAACTGTAAGATCTTATGTTCGAAATGAATCCAGCCCCTCTGGGGGGTTTTTAGTTTAAAAAATAAAGGCACTGGGCGATTCATGCGTTCATGCGCATCATTTTTTTTTATTTCCTGTATGGTGTCGCGTGCCTGCGAACGAATAACATGGAAAACATCAATGTATTATTCAAACGCAGGTCTCTTGGACTATAATCACTGTAGGGCCAATCCTGTCTGCAGTCTGGTATTGTAATTGTAAGTTTTTGATGACTTAAGACACTACAACAAAAATGGTCATCACAGACGGTTCGAAACTATCATGATAGACGGTTTTCTGAATAGTCTGAATTTATGTGTCAGCGATAATCGGAGGTTATTATAGACGATTTGTGAGCCGTCTATGATAAATATAACACAGACGGTTTGTAACTAGAACTGTTTGTAAAGAAAACTATTACAGACGGCTTAAACCAAAAATCATTTGTGAAATTTTCTCATCACAGACGGTTAGTAAATAGAACCGTCAGTGATGTGCAAGTATCATAGACAGTTTTTGGTTAGAGCCGTCTGTGATAATCCTTCGTAGATGGTTTATACCACAAAACTGTCTCTGATAGTTCATTCTCTACATAAAATTTTTCTGTTTTTTTGCTAGCCCCTTGAAAATAAGCAAATACAACAGCAAACAGAACAACACATTTCATTAAGATTAGAATCCATCATTATAGCATAACAAGATAACAAGCATATTATCCATCTAATACAACAAGAATATGACAACAATACATCTCCTAATTCTACGAACCCAACTCTTTAATATGGTAAGAATATATAAGAAGTAGATATCCTAGCAGACAGTAGAATCTGGATGCAGCTGGATGTCCTTAACGTTTGCCATCAAGGAATAGAGAGGAGGGGATCGGATGGCGGTCAGATATCACTGACAATGAAGAAGAGGTGGCGGTAGTGTCACCTTTGTGTCACGACGGTGACAATACATAAGACACTCTTATGGCACTTATGACAAGAGTGTCTTGTGAACTAAACCATGGTGTCACAACTGGAGGCGGAGGAGTTAGCTCACGGTGGTAGTCTCGGTGTTGTCGAGGGGAGGATGCAGGAAGTTAGGAAAGGGAGAGGGGAATTAATAGGGGCAAGAGGTGGGAAGAACCAGTGCTTGCCGTTCGATGCAGAGAGAATAGATAGGTGAGATCGAAATCCTAGAGGATATGTCATAGATCGATGATGTGTCATTATCATAGACGGTTTGTTATACGAACCATCTATGATAATGTACATATCAGAGACGATTTGTTATACAAACCGTCTGTGATAATGTTTGCACCACCGTCGCTTTGCCTTCAGCAGCCAATCCTCGAGTGCCACACGTTGCTCTGTTCGGATCATCCGATCCCAGTCCAATCGTCCTCAACCCTCTGGACCGTCCGATTGTCCTTACCAGAGACAGTTTGTTATACGAACCATCTGTGATAACGCTTAAATATGTGCATCCTACTCCCGCCTGTTAGTATTCCGATGAAAGCAACTCTTAAACTTTCACACCATTTTGACTTTATGTGCAACGCAGTGTACAATTCCTTGATACCACAAACTCAACCTCTTCTATACTGTCCTCTCCCTGATCATCTTCTTCACCAGATTTCTTAATAATGGCATCTAATATTCTTTTAATCTCCTTCCTCTCATCTATCCATTGTGAGTTGTTCGGCCGCAACCTTATACATATTAATATACCAAATCTTTCTCGAGTAGTACTTGCCTGGTTAGTTGTTGTCGCCATCTCGATTCATCATGGGCAGCATCATCAAGGTACATTCGTACCTAACTACCGTTATTAATAGGTCTATACGATCTATTATCTATAATGCTAAAGCATACATAATTTAGTGTCATATTACCTAGTCAAGTGGAGGGAATGCAATATATAAGTTATAATCCTTGTCACTTCTTGAAATATGTGACACATGATATAGGAATGACATGATGACTTTGGTTAAATACACATACATGCGTGTGTGTGTATTCGTGTATTTTTGCCTGAAAAATCGTGTGACTTGTATTTGTTGAACCATGCATCTTTTCTATTTGAATGATACTCAAATGTTCAATTTGTGTGTTTATTGTGTGTTGATGACAAGCAGTTACCAATGGGTAAATAGCTAGTTAATTATGTCAGTTACCAATATGTAAATAACTAATTAATCACATTAGTTCATAATCTACATATATATGCCTGGAGACGTCCAAAGCACAGAGCCTTGAATCACTGCCTTCTTCATTTCTTTTTCTTCCTTGTGTAAACCTATGCTGTTCTGTTGTACAGTCTGAACCTTATCGACTCTTTTCCCAACATGCACCATGAAGTAGGGGAGCAGTATCTTTAAGTCGTTGCTATCATAAAAACATATACGAGGCGGCATGCAATAAGGTTTCTGGGCAGCGCACACCTCCGCAACCACTCACTTCACTGCTACATCAACGTTTTGCACTACATCGAGACTGCGCTGCTTCTTGTTCTTCATTAGACCCGATTGTAAGTCGTTCGTGTAACCGATCGACTCTGATATAATTATGTTCTTACGTCTATTTGAAGTATAATGCATTGCCTATTGCTAGTACTAATTTATACACCACTAATTATTTACGATATTTGTCTTATAGTAAAATTTAAAAGTAAAATATTACCTATATTTCCAACAGCTAACTACCTACATGCGTGCAATGCCAACTCCAACACTACAAGCGAGTTTTAGCAACACTGCCAACACTATGCTTTTGGGTGGGTTCTTTTAGGCTGATGGTTTATGGCTTAAATATTTGAATTATGGCTATTCACGAGAGGCAGTACGCAGAGGGAAATAATCGTATGCGATTTTGGCTGTTATAGCTAAACTCTATACACTTTTTGCTATAATTTTTTATTGATCCCGCCTTAAAAATGCATCGTTTAAGAGCTAATTATTGTAGACAGTACATGTATAAACTAACTTTAAGCCTAAAAGAACCTATAACAGCTAAAATCGCATACGATTATTGATCCTGCCTTAAAAGCGCATCGTTTAAGAGATAATTATTGTAGACAGTACAAGTATAAACCAACTTTAAGACTAAAAGAACCTAGGTGTTTTGCTTTTACAATATATCTTGTGCAGAATCTTGATTTTTGCACAGATATATATGTAGGATGCTAAAATGTGGCCCCATAGTGTATGGGCACTAGACCTTCTTGCATTTGGATTGCTTTTATATTCGACGGATAACAGGTTTACTGTATTCGTATTCGTATCCGTATTTGTATTCGACGGATAACAGGTTTACTGTATTCGTATTCGTATCCGTATTTGTATTCGACGGATAACAGGTTTACTGTATTCGTATTCGTATCCGTATCCGATAAAAAAAATCCGTATCTGTATCTGATCCGAGAATTATCCGAAAAAAATCCGATCCGATACAATCCGCATCTGTATTCGTCCGGATCGGTCAGAAACTATCCGATCCGTTTTCACCCCTAGCCACAAATGCAAAATTAGAAGGGCTAGCGTGTACCTAGTGTATGAGACTAGCGTGATAACCAACTGCACCACCAAGACATTATGCCCGTTTGGACAATCGATTTCTCAATATCCATCTACCGTTGGTGGGCATGCCACGGACGGAAGCATCGACACACTGTCAGTGTCAGTGCACCAAATCATCCTTCTGATTCGATGAACACGAACAAATTGGATAAACACGCACCGAAGCAAAAACCACGGATAGCATTAAGTTCAAACACCAGTGAAGAAATCACGGTGATGTGAGATCAATTCGCGAAATCAACCAAGATAGAATGGAATTGGGGATAGGCAGCGAGAACAAATGGAGGAACCACTGGGGAAAGTTTGGATTGGATTCATTTCATTTGATCGATCTCCATGCATCCTGGACACAGACTCCCTCTTATACACACACGAACTGACGTGAGAGGCCCACGGTTCATGGACCATGCCTACAAACTTAGTTACAACCGAACTCCTATCCCCATGACCCCACTTGTCATTCACAGGCATTACACTACCGCCCCAGGAAAACTTGCTTGTCCCCGAGCAAAAGCACAGTCTCGATAGCATATTTTCTCGATAACTTGATGGTAGAATCGCCGAGATGTGAGCGCCAAACTCATGTACATGACAGTTCCTCGTGACCACCAGTGAAGAAATCCCGGCGATGTAAGATCAATTCATGAAATCAACCAAGAAAGAATGGAATTGAGGATCGGTAGCAAGAATAAATGGAGGAAGAACAGAGAAGAATCAGTGGGGGAAGTTTGGATTCGTTTCATTTGATCGATGCCCATCCTGGGCCAAAAAAAAAAAAAACCGCCTCTCATGCCACGGTGGACACCATCGCATGCAAATGCATCAAGAGGCGTAGCTTGAGTTAGGGACCGGCGCTTGGAGCGGTTCACACGTGTGGAAATTTTCTCCAGAAGCGGCGCTTGGGGCCAGCAGCTGTGCATGGGAATGTCTGTGGTTAGTTGAACCGGTAAGTATGCAACTGACTAATTCGTTGGTGATTAGTTGAGCTAGTAGCGCCGTTGGGAAGCTAGCTTGTTTCTTTTCTATGTATACCATGAATTAGTGCACAAACAAAATCACAACCTTCTAGTTAATTGGAATTGCATTCCAAAGGGCGCAACGAATTCTAGTTGATTTGAATTTCTTTGAGGCAATTCATCAAGCACCTCATGTGCACACATAAAAACATGAAATTAATACTCAAATTAATCTTATTGTCTCTAAAAAATCGGAGTCATTCTAATTCCATAATCTAAACAAAGAAGATATCCTAATTCCATAATCTATACAAAGGATGTGAATTGCATAGTTAAGAAGAACACACTAGAGCAATCTAAATAAAACTTGGTGAAATCCCAAATTTGCAACCAGGAACTAGATGAAAAATTACACAACTAAATTAGCATCATAATTCACAATCGTTAGTTGTTCTCATCTTAGTCATCAGATAATCGATCCTTGTTGTGATAATTCGCATAGGAGAAGAGGGTGGCCCGGGTGACTAATGATGAGGGCGCCGCCGGTGAGTAGAGGAAGGCCGCGGAGGCGTGCTGAAGGCCGCAGAGGCGTGCTGCGACAGGACCACGCATGCTACAGCCACTCCATTATTGCTTGAGGTGGGCAGAGCGGCGCTGAAGCTCCACCACGAGGAGCACCGCGACGAGGCGCGAGGCGCTCGTTGGCGCCGAGGATCTCATCCTAGAGCATAAGGCTCCACATTACCATTTCACCTCACCAGTTATCTCCTCAACGCTGCCACCGTCTTCATGCTAGTTACCTATTAGATTCAAACCATGAAAGCAGCTTCGCCGGTGAGGACGCCGACCACCAGAGGGAGGAGAGGGGGTTGGATCTAGCAAGAAAAGGGGAGGATGGTGTTGAGTTGCATACACCAACCAATTCATCTAAAAGCTTAAACTGATGAGAAAAGGTGGTATAATTCATTTATACTTCAATACTCCCCCTCACGTGTAGACTCTTTCAGCTCTAAGATGTGGAATAGAAGTGGACTACAATTATTTTTTTTAATTGCGTCAACCGGGTCTCGAACTCAAGACCTTTTGTCTCTGATACCATGTTGAGTTGCATGTACCAATCAATTCCTCAAAAACTTAAGCTGATGAGAAAAGGTGAGTAATTCACTTATACTTCAACAGATGGTTTAGAGGTAAAGCAGAGAGCAAGAGGTAGAGTGGATCTGAATGGAATCAAATGAGGTAGACTATGGCTGTGAAGTGTGGTAATTAAAAAAACGATGAGAATTATTGCTGTCATTTTTGTTACGCACATAGTTTGCATTGGACTAAATAGACGCTTAAACGGGCTCTTAAGCTTCTCAATTTATATAAGCATACCTAAAATAGTTGTTCGGTCCGATTGGTCATTGTCGTTGAGTTGATGCCTCAATGCCTCGATGCCAAACGCAAACAGAGAATACAGAGCTGCGCACCGAGAGAGAAACCCTAGGGCCTAGGGCGAGGCACGGAGGTGGCGGGCGGGGCCGGCGGCAGTGGACCGACGGGGCGACGAGCCGCGGGGCGCGGCCACACGGGTGTCGACGCGTCGAGGCGCGGAGAAGCCGGGGTACCGCCGCGCCGGGCGGCCGTGCAGCGTGGATGCGGCCGGGCCGCCGCCACTAGGGAGGGAGAGGAGAGGAGCCAAGGAGGGGGCTGGTCTCCTGGTCGGCTGGCCGGCGGGGGACTGGATCTGGAACGCACGAGGATTTGCGGAGGTACGGAGAGAAGCGTAATTTATTTATCCCTAGTCTTGACTCTTCACTCTTGTCTTTTGTACAGTAATATCTTTACTATTATAAAAAAAGAAGTTGGTGGTTGACCCGTCGTCACTCCTCTCTTCTCATCCATTCAATCTGATTACGAAATTAAATCCGAACAGTCCGTCTCCTAAACACTAGCTCTCCCCCGCCGCCTACCCCCCTATTTCACTGACGTATGGACCCACCAACTCCTTCAGCACCAACTCATTCCGCTCTCTACGCTCCACATCCATTTTTCCTGTGCGGGCGCATCCACCTCGTTTCTTCCGCTCTCCATCGCTCCTCCGCTCCCTCCTCTGCCGCCGCGCCGCCCTCGCCTCCTCCCCTCCCTCCGCCTTCACCACCTCCGCCCCGCACCGCTGCCACTCCTCCGCGCCCCACCCTCCTCGCCCGGCCCGCGCTCCGCGCATCCTCCTCCCCCCCCTCCGCTCCGCCGCCACCTCCTCCTCCCCCCCCCCCGCGCTGCCGCCTCCTCCCCTCCCTGCCCCCCTCGCACCGCCACCACTCCTCCGCGCCCCCACCCTCCTCGCCAGCCCGCGCTCCCGCCTCTTCCTCCCCCCACCCCGCGCGCCGTCTCCTCCCCTCCCTCCCACTCCGCGCTCCCCTCCCTGGCGGTGCCTCCGTCCTCTCGACGACAACGCCGCCTCCGTCCTCTCGCCAGGCTGAGGTCATCGTCCGCGTCCGCGGCGTGGGCGTCGCATCTGCCGCTGGAGGTGGGCACGCGCGTGATGTGCCGGTGGCGCGACCAGAAGCTCCACCCTGTCAAGGTCAGTGAGCGCCGGAAGTCCTCCTCCTCCCCCGCCGACTACAAGTACTACGTCCACTACACCGAGTGTAAGCAACCTCCCCGCCTCGCCCCATAAGGATGCCTCGTTTCTAGGGTTAGGTTTATGGCGCTTCAGGTTGGGGAAATTTGGGGTTTAAATGGTTAATTGGATTTATAGTTTATGGAATGCGATGGGTTCTTGTGATGAGTTAATATCTAGGTTTGCTTTTGTGCGTGCAGGGGATGGTTGCTCCCGTGGTCAAGAGTTTTAGTATAATCGCACAATTCTACCGCGAAATTTTAGCTGGAATGGGAGCTTAGCACTTCCCGAATAGTTGCAGTGTGTTGTATTGAGGACTTGCGGAGTTGTGCTTTTATAGAAATGAGTTGGACTGAAGAGTTATTGCGCTTGTTCTGATTTATTGACTTATCCATGCTTACTAATCGTATTTAAATGATTTGAATTTGCAGTCAATAGGAGGCTCGATGAGTGGGTTAAACTTGATCTTGATACTGTCGAGACCGATGTTGATGAGAAGGTAGAAGATAAGGTAAGGGAAATGTATGCTGTTTAATTGTGGTGTTTTACATGTTAATGATACCCGTACCATTTGCTTTAACATTAGATCTGTGGTTGTGCTGTTATGGTGTTGGTTGAGATAATCTTCCTGAAGCAACATGTATAACTCTCCTTTATGCGAAAGAATACTCATATGTCTCTTTTGACATTTACTCAGGCAACAAGCTTGAAGATGACACGACACCAGAAATGTAAAATTGATGAAACACATGTGCAGGTATGTGAAGGATTGCTAATACTGTGGATAATTTTACTACTTTTCAGTCAAACTCTTATGAAAAAATTTATTATCAGAATGTGGTACCTTAGGCTTTAATTTGCTATTCATTGGCCACAAATAATGGTTCTTCCTCAATTCTAACAATTTTGGAGAAATTCTTGGAATAAATACTTATAATTAGATTCGTTGATTGTCTTGTAATGGAATTATATCTTGTTTTTGAATTAATGGGCTGAAAGTAATTGTTCACTTGATCTTGATTGCCCTTGTAGCAAGGTCACGAGGAGCTTGATGCTGCTAGCTTGCGGGAACATGAAGAGTTCACGAAGGTGAAAGATATAGCGAAGATAGAACTTGGGAGATATGAGATAGATATTTGGTATTTCTCCCCTTTCCCACCAGAGTATAATGACTCTCCAAAGTTGTTCTTCTGTGAATTTTGCCTCAACTTCATGAAGCACAAAGAACAGCTTCAGAGGCACATGGTGAGCTCAGCTACTTATTTGTTGTTGTGTTGTAAATTCCCTGACTGTCAGATAGGCATTACTAACGTGCTATCTGAGAGAAAAGCTCCTTGTACTTGCCTAGATACTCTTGTGTTTGTCTCAGTCCTTCTATCTTGATATTCTGTTCAGTTGAGCGTTGCACGTTCTCAGCATGAGCCGGCTCGGTGGAGCGGTAGGCATGGCACCTCACAGTTGCGAGCATGTCCTCGAGGTAATCGCGATCGCTACCATACGAGATATTTTAGCAAAAAAATTAGAGTTGAGTGGAATGAGAATTAGTTGATCGGTAAATAGTTGCTTGTGGTTTTCAATTCTGAGATGCATCGTCGTGCAGGGCAATAGTAACAGAAAGAGCAACAGCAGCGGTGGAAAATGGCACGGCAACCAAGGGAAATAGCAACGGCACAGATGAGAGCGCCAGCGGCAGCTTGCGGGTGACGGAGCAGCAGGTGGCAAAGATGATGGAAGAGGACATGGGCACCGCCATGCAGTATCTATAGGGGAATTGGCCTCTTCTTGCTTGCCAATACAGGTTGATCCTCTCACTCATCAAGTTAAGCTCTTTGACTTTAGAAGTGTAAAAGTTCTGGTATGTTGATTCCCCTATATCATAATGTGGACATAGCGTTGGTGATTTATGTCATTATGTTACATTTGTCATCAATATGTTGCTTTTTAAGTTGATATTTATTATTCAGTTTGAGATCATATTTGATAGTATGTATCACTTTTATTTGATTTTTCGTTGCAACGCACGGGCACTTTACTAGTATTAATATAATTGTATCTTGTTTAATGTCCCTTCCCCTTTGAGTACGTAGGGATTGCACTTTGGAGCTGCACGTCTCTGGTGAGCCAAAGTAGAGCTGCCCATGTTGGTCGGTTAAAAAAAATATTTGTAATTTTTTTTACAATTATTTACAATTATTCTACTTTTTCTAGAATTTTTTGTATTTTTTATTTTTCGAACTAAACAGACCAACTATACCGGCACGGCCCGTTTAGCCCTAATCGTGCCTATGTCAGCACAGCACGACCACGGGCCGTGTCTGGGCCCGATTCTTAGCCCGCGAGCTACCACAGCATGACCCGTTTATTAGCCGTACCTAAACGGGCCGTGCCGATCTCGGGCCCGTCGGCACTGCCCATTGGACAGCACTAAGCCAAAGTGAGTACCTCTTATCCTCATGTTTGGTAATTCCTGCTGATGTGCATTCTCTCTTCTGACCTGGAAGGGAAGTTACTTTGATGATCTCCCTCTTAATGATCTCCCTCTTAATAAAGTCCCTTTATTTTAAAGATCAGCACATGTTGTTTGACAAACCCCTTGTTGCGGAGACGAGGATGAAGGGTGCGATCAACTCGTTAGAACATGTATATAAAATGTTTGCTTTATCATTATATCGGGTTAAAGTCAGGGATTCATGTGGTTCACCAGTGAAGAATTAGTACATAACAGAAGGGAGTCAGGAGGAAAGGAATGGCATCTACCCAAATGCCTATGCAGTTGGATTGGCTAGTTTGATAAGTAGATAGAGCATTTTTTATGTACAACCTTTAATTGTGCGAGCTAGTTTAGAAAGCATATACAACCTATATTTCACATACAATTTAGAGCATAAATGAGGATCAATGGATATATGATGGTTATGATGTTTTTCTATCAATTAAATAACCTTTTAAACTCTGAGGGGTTTAACCTAATAAGAGCAACCCTCTTCTTTTTCTGTGTTTTTTAAACAATTAACACGGAGCTTATGTGGGGTCAAAACAAATTACGCGGGGGGGGGGGGGGCAAAAAGGCTATTGCCTGAAAGTGTAAAATTTAAAACTTTTTTATGTGCATCTTGTTGCATTTGGTTTTTTTTTTTTGGATTTTTGATTGAGATTTCTAAGCAATAATGGTAACAATAATAAAAGGGAAATCCATGCGAGTACAATTTAGAAGAAAAAGTGCAAATGATGAAACTAACTTGAAAATTAAATCCGAATATGAAAAGATGATCCCAAAAAGTAATCCGGAGAAACTCACCCCCGAAGAGTAATTAAAAATATGTATACACTACGCTGTATGCAGCCTGATGCAAGGAAAATAGGATTAAATTGAATTGCAAAGTAATTGAATATTGCTGACAATATTCATGAGCTAAAATGATAGGGGAATAGGATTTAAAAGCAAAAATTTAATAAAAGGAATGCTAAATGTATGTCAATTGAAAAAAAATCAAAATCAACTGTATTTAAATCGAAAAACCAATTGAAGACTTGAGAAAATCCTATTCCATTACCATCCAGAGACCCTAAGTGGTATCTTAGAAAATGCAAGTTCAAGGCAAATTCAAATTCGGATCAAATTCAAAAGCAATTTGGACTTGATTTGAATTGGCCGTTTAAATTAAAAATTCAAAGTAACATTTTGCAAAAAATTCAAATTTAAGTAGGAAATAATCTGGGCCTAGCCTCTTTAGGCCCTGGCCTGTTTTCCTGGCCCACTAGACCTTTGGCCCAGCCTAGCTCGGCCCAAGTCGGCCTAGCCACCTTGGTGCGTGCCCTGGGTGCGCTAACCCCACGCTGCGTGGAGTGCCATGCCAGCTCCTGTGCAGCAGTAGCGCCTACATGCCACCGCCTGTGCTCACCTCCACCTTGGCTCGCGCGTGTGGCCATTCTCCCCTGGCTCCCTTCTCTCCTCCCTGTCGTGTACCCACGCCTACGCCATGCGTTGTCGCAAACCGGCCTTCGTGCCATCGCCCATGCCTGATCGTGCGAGCCACACCACCCCCGTCCCTCCTCACCTACTCATGCTGGTGGGTATGCGTGACCGTCCTACCACCCTGTGGCCACGCCAAGAGACGCCGTCTTCATTGTCGCCATACTGTGCCCAACCACCACCGTGAACCCCCCACATCGCCCGGCTGCTTGAGCAGCTATAAAAGCCCCACTAAGCCTTCAGCAGCTTCGCCACCCTCCACTTGCTCCCCCCTTCCACGGAATTGCCCCTGCATCGACCGAAGTTCGCCAGAGCCGCCGTCGTCCTCGACTCCGGCCGAAGTGGGATTGATCGATTAGAGCCGTCTCTGGCCAATTCCTTTGGGCCGAAGCCTCCCCACAGCATTGCTAACCCAACCCCACTAGCGCCTTGGGCCGACGTCACCTAAGCAACTCTGGTGCTATGCTCCCCCTTGCGTTGCAGCTAGCCCATGGCGCCAAGCCACCTCGGTCATCCTCGAGCCTCACTAGCCCCTTAGGTAGTCTTCTAGTAGTCCATAGATGCTTCCTACCTGAAGAATTAGCTCAATTCCCCTTCGTTTGCCATAGCGCCATGCTCCGGTCACCGCTGCTGCACGGGCTCGTTGCCGACCATCGCACAGGTCGAATTGGGCGGTGAAACTTGGCCTAGTGGTGCGCGTGATCATGAGGAGCCCAGTCGGTAGGAGGACGATGCTAGTGTAGCACGGTGGTTAATTCAAATCAATGTTTAATTAATCTAATGGAATAGGTTCTTGATATCGTAAGGAAGGTGCATATCAAATTTCGAGTGGTTTGGAGTTTTGATTTGGGAGTTAAATCAATTTGTGATTTTAGCCTACAAGAGCCAATAGATTCCAATTTTCTTAAGTTCATTCTGTTATAAATATTGTATGTATTGATATGAGACCCAAAGAGCCATATATATAAGAGAGTACAAAATGGTATATGACATATAGAGATAAGACATATATGGAATAGAATACAAACTCTATATCTTAATACAACTCTATCTCCTTAACACCTCCCTCAAATGCAAGACGTATGTCATTATATTTGAAAAGAGTTGTTACTAAAATAGTAAAACAAAATCTGAAGTTCAAATTTTGGTGATGTCATCGTAGCGTGCAAACTCTTGAAAAAAATACTGTCGAATCAAGTCGAGGAGGAATAGATAGAAGCATAACGGCGCAGATTGAAGCTCAAGACGGCGGCGGCGCAGTGCACAAGGTGCAGGAGAAGCGCGGTGGCCTTAGAAACTCGGGGCAGCGACATCAGAAGCGACGTCATCATAACGACTTCTACGATCTGCATACGACTCATAGAGAAGAGCGGCAACTGCTGCCATAGAATAGATAGGAGCATGGCGGCGCAGATCGAAGCCTAAGACGGCGGCGCCGCAATGCACAAGGTGCAGAAGAAGCGTAGCGGCCTTAAAAGTTTGGGGCGGCGGCTAAAAAAACGGCGGCGTCATAACGACTTCGACGATCTGCACGCGGCTCAGAGAGAAGAGCGGCGATTGTTGCCATGAAATAGATAGAAGCATGGCGACGCAAATCGAAGCTCAAGACGACGGCGGCGCAATGCATAAGTTGCAGGAGAAGCGCGGCGGCTTTAAAAGCTCGGGGCGTCGGCTAAAGAAGCGGCAACGTCATAACGATTTCTATGATCTGCACGCGGCTCAGAGAGAAGAGTGACGGCTGTTATCATGTAAAATAAAATTTCTATATTTCTATGACTAATAATAAATATTTAAACTCGTATGACTGAGACAAACCGAAGAATAGAGGTTATGAACTTAGGGTGAACACAACGAAAAATATTTTTTTTAAAAAAAAAAAGACTGAAAGGAAAGGAAATAGTAACATCCTTCGACAGCCCCCTCCAATTCATCTCCTCCCCTGCCGTCTCGGTCGGCTCATGTTTTCGGGCGCCGCCTCCACCAGATTTCCCCTCACCCCTTTGGCTGCCGCCTCCACCAGAGAGAGGAGGAAAGAAGCCGGCGGCGCAGCAGCTCAGTGCAGGGGAACCGGCGGTCCCTAGCTTTCCCCTAGCCCCTCACGGCCATGTCTCTCTAGCTAGGGCCAAGGCTCGCACACGCACGCCTCCGAACCCTAGCCACCCCCCTCCTCCTCCTCCGAAAAGGCGGCGGCCGCCGCCACCGCCGCAGCGTCTGCGAAGATGTCGGGCGACTTCTTCCGGGGGACGTCGGCCGATCAAGACACCCGCTTCTCCAACAAGCAGGCCAAGCGGCTCAAGACGCAGAAGTTCGCGCCCGAGCTTGATCACATGGTGGACATGACGAAGGTGCAGATGGACGTGATGAAGCCGTGGATTGCGACGCGGGTCACTGAGCTCCTCGGGTTTGAGGACCAAGTGCTTATCAACTTCATCTACGGCCTCCTCGATGAGAAGGAGGTGGATGGGAAGAACATACAGATCCAGTTGACAGGGTTCATGGAGAAGAACACAGTGAAGTTCATGAGGGAGCTGTGGAGCCTCCTCCTCAGTGCGCAGCAGAACGCGAGTGGGGTGCCCCAACAATTTTTGGATGCAAAGGAGGCTGAGTTTCAGCAGAACAAGGCAGAGGAAGCTAGAATTGCCTAGGAGATCCAGAAGAAACGAGAGAAAGATGGGAAGGACACAGAACTGGAGAAACACAAAATGACGGACGGGGATACCAGTAACTCAAGATTTCATGGTGATCCACTTGGCTCTGCTTTGAATAATCCCAGTGCTGATTCTGAGAAAGAAAAGGAACTGAACTCGAAGCATAGTTCAAGAACAAAGAGCCGGGAGGGTCGCAGATCCAGGAGCATATCTTTGTCACCTCGTGGTAGGCAACGATCTATTTCTCCAAAGATCATCACGGCGTTCTATTACTCTCATCAACGAGGCGTTCTCCATCCCCTTCTAGGCATTCCTTTTCTTTATATAGACAGCAAAGATCATCACGGCGTTCTATTTCACCTAGACGTTCTGTTTCTCCCCAAAGGCCTTCTCCAAGAAGTAATCCTTCAGTGTCTAGGCCGCCCATCTTCTTGAGCCCCGAGCGCAGCAGCACGAACAGCGGGTAGGACGCCGTGTAATCCCGGTTGGTACGACGCCATCTTGTTCTGAGTTCGCGGAGACGGCAGCTTCCTCTTGGATTTCTTGGACCTCTTGGACGGAGGTGTGCGGGACTCGGCGTCCTCTGTGGAAGGCGAAGGCGGCGGACGCGGCTGCTTCCTCTTCTTGCTTGCTCCTGGTGGTGGGGGCACGATGCGACGACAGGCAAGAGCGGCACCTGGATTTCGTCCTCAGCGGCCATGGCGCTCCATCCCTCCACGGGCGAGCTCTTGCGAAGGTCAAAGATGAGCATGTTCTTATCGCCGACGCTGCTCGTTTTCTTGTTGAGGCCGTGGGCGATGGTGGGTCCGCCTCCAGCTGCGGCGGAACAGGTCAAGGAGGATACGACGAGTGAGGTCGGGCCGGCCTGGATGAGCTCTGTGAGGAAGTGTGGCGCGTCGGTGGCGCCGTTGAGGAAAGCAACGAGGACAACTCCGGCAAGGCGGACGGTTCGTCTCGTCGGCGGCGCGGCGACTCGGCATGGGAGAAGAAGTGGCCGCCCCCTGGAGCAAAGATCGATCCTCCCGGGGGCAGCAACAGCGGAAGTAGATCGAGATTGATATTAGGATTTTAACCTAAGTTCTGATACTATATTATAAATATTGTGTGTATTGATATAAGACCCAAAGAGCCATATATATAGAAGAGTACAAAGCGCATATGCCATATAGAGATAAGGTATCTATGAAATAGAATACAAACTCTATATCTTAATACAACTCTATTTCCTTAACACATTCTTCATCTTTGGTTGGGATAGGTTCTTAGGGTTATGATCTAGTCTTGGTTCAAGTTTCAAGTTATTTGGAGTTGTGGATCAAAAGTTTTGTCGATTTTCGGATTTGAAATAGTGATGAAAATCTGCTCATTCTCGATTTTATTGTCGACCGATCATCGGTGCATCGCTCATAGCTTTACAGCTCTTGTTTGTCGCCTTGTTTTTTTGCTATTCATAGCAGTCAGACCACCGCCCATGTAGAGGTTAGATCGTCGGGACTGTCAAGGCTCGTTTTGCTCGGTTTTTTCTTGGATCTTTCCTTATGTGTTATTCGTCATTGATCTTCATAGTTTCTTATAGCTATTGGAGTGAAAAGCTTTGACTTTTTCTTAGGAAAAGATTTTGAAAAGCTTTTAAATGGGTTGGCTCCGATTCACCCTCTTTAGTCACCGTTCTTGGTTCTACACTTAGATTAATTCTTCAAGCACTAATCACCATGGATATTAAGGCGTCGCCTAAGCGTCGCTTAAGCGACGCTTAGGCGGTAAGGCGGTGAGGAGCCGTAAGGCGTCGGTGGCGCCTTGCAAGGAGGCCGTATGGCGTCCGCCTCACGGCCATGGCGTCGGTGAGGCGACGCAAGGCGACCTGACGGCCGAGGCGGCGGCCGGGCGACGCCCCAAAGCCATCTGGCGACGTATAAAGAGAGGATGAGAGGGCGGAGAGAACTGTCGCGTGAACCGTGAAGCCCAACCTAGCGCGCCTCCATCCTTGAAGCGGCGCACCGACGCGGCGACGACCATCTGCTGCAGCCTGCCGCGCCACCGCTCCGCCTCCATCGCCGTCGCCTCTCCACTCCGGTCTCGTGTTTGCCCCATGCCCCATCCCTCCTTCCCGCCTCCACCTCCTCCTCTACCTCCCGGCTCCTCCTCCCTTCTCCCGCCTCCTCCCTCCCGGCCTCGGCGGCTCGCCTCCTCCCGGCCTCGACGGCTCGCCTCCTCCCGGCTCCCTCTCCTCTCGATCTCCCCTCCCGGCCTCCTCCACTTCTCCGGCATCCCCTCTCGCCACGGGAGGGGATGCCGGAGAAGGGCGGAGGCCGGCGGGGGGGAGATCGAGAGGAGAGGGAGCCGGGGAGGGAGGCGGAGCCGTCGAGGCTGGAGGGGGAGGCGGAGCCGTCGAGGCTGGAGGGGGAGGCGGAGCCGTCGAGGTCTCGAGGATGGAGGGGGAGGCGGGCGGAGCCGTCGAGGATGCTGCGCGCGCCGTGCTGCTCCTGCTCTGCTCGGCGTGCTCGCTATTTGTGTGCACACTGCACTGAGCGCAAGCGGCTGCCCAGCCTGCCCGAGCGGCCGAGGCAATAGGCAATAGCCACTGTCCCACTGAGTTAAATGGGTTTGGTTTCTTTGTGATGCAGAAGCAGGCAAAATGACAAGTACAAATGCAAGTATAAGTATTGCATCCTCCGAGAATGTATATGATCCAAAGACCGATCCAAAACGGAAGGCGAAGTCTAATGATCCGGGATGGAAATATGGATATTGGCCGGAAATTGGCAACCAAGATAAGGTGATGTGTATCCTTTGTAACACTTCATGTACAGGAGGGATTAAAAGGCTGAAGGAGCATCTTGCGGGTGGCTATTCAGATGTGGTTATATGTCCCAATACTACCACAGAAATTAGGAAAGAGATGGGAGATTATTTGAAAAAAAACAAGAGGAGTAGACCAATCTTCCTAGATGATGATGAAGAAGGGGGAGCTAAAGATGTAGAGGTGGCAACACATGGCATAGAGTCCCAAGACTCTATTGTGAAGCCAAGTTCGTGGACAATGCCAAAAGAAGGCATCTTGCTTTTTCATTCAAGGCTGCAACATCAAGCAAGGCCAAGGCAAAGGAGACCAAGTCAGTTGCTGCTATGCTTCGAAGAACACCTGAAGATATTGTAGCTGAAAGACATTCTGGATCTTTTCAAAAGACCATGAAGGCTAGCACAAGAACTAAGGAAGATAGGCATTATGTGAATAAGCAATGGGCCTTGTGGTTCTATGAGTGCGGCATACCTTTTAATGCCGCAAACTCAAGACAGTTTGAGATTGCTTGTGAGGCCAGTGTGCAGTACGGTTCCGGGTATAAGCCTCCTAGCTTCCATGAGCTGAGGGAGCCATTGCTTCAGGATTGTGTCAAGGACATAAGTGCCTTGAGGGAGGAGCACGAGCGGGCGTGGAAGCAATTTGGTTGCACACTTATGTCGGATGGATGGACTGATAGGAGGGGGCGCCACTTGATCAACTTCCTTGTCAACAGCCCGGAGGGGACTTACTTCTTGGAGTCTGTTGATGCATCAGGTGAACAACATGATGCAACTATGCTAGCTAATTTGCTAGAGGAGAGAATTGAGGCAATTGGAAAAGATAAGGTTGTTCAAGTTGTCACCGATAATGGTGCTAACTACAAGGCAGCGGGAAAGCTTCTAATGGACAGGATTCCTACACTGTTTTGGAGTCCTTGTGCTGCACATTGCTTAGATCTTATGTTGGAAGACATTGGAAAGTTGAAGGAATTTAAGAAGCCTATTGCACGTGCCAAGCGTGTCACCACATTCATTTATAGGCATGGGAGGCTTCTTAGTGCAATGAGGGAGAAAACAGATGGGATGGATCTTGTGAGACCCGCAGCCACTCGGTTTGCCACAGCCTTCCTTACTTTGAAGAGCATGCACAAGCATAAGGATGCTTTGAAGTGTCTATTTGTGAGTGAATCATGGACTAGCATCAAATTGTCAAAGACGGAGGCCGGTATGCATGTGACAGACATTGTACTCTCTAAAGAATTCTGGAATTCAGTTGAAGACTGCCTTAGAGCTTCAGCCCCACTTCTTATCGTACTTAGGGTGGTTGATGGTGATGAGAAGCCCGCAATGCGGAGGTTGCAGCATTAATGGTTCATGCAAAGAGAAGATCAAGCTTAGCTTCTCTACCCAAAACAAACAACGTTTGCTCAAGAAGATCATGGATATTATTGAGCGACGTTGGGTGAAACAAATGGATCATCCATTGTATGGTGCTGCACTCTATTTGAACCTAGGGAAATTCTTTGCCATCCAAAAGAGTGGAGATGATGCATATGTTGGGGAGCTAAGGAGTTGCTTCAATGATGTGCTTGCAAGAATGATACAAGATGAGAATATTCGGAACAAGATTGACGAACAAGCAATGAATTATGAGGATCAACGAGGAGATGTCTTTTCAAACAAAATGGCAATCCAAAACTTAGAGTCAAGGAACCCCCGTAAGTGTTGTTAATTTCATCAAGTTAACTTCGTCTTCAACATGTTTATTTCATTCCTAATTCCATATATATGCATGTATTTACCATTATAGTTGATTGGTGGCGTGCATATGGTGGCCGCATCATTGAACTACAAAGGTTTGCTAAGCGTGTTGTTAGTCTTTGTGCTTCATCATCCGGTTGTGAGCGAAATTGGAGTACCTTTGAATTTGTGAGTCAATTTTCATCTACTCAATTTGTAGCTCTTTGTGCTTATTAATTCCATTAAGTTATTTATTTGCTTTGCTTGTTATTTGTGTAATTGTGTTTTTGTAGCTTCATACAAAGAAAAGAAATCGTTCTTGCACAAGAGATTGAATGATTTGGTCTTTGTTGCATACAACCTAAGATGAAAGCTAGATTTCAAATGAGGCGTGAGAAAGCAGGCAAACACTATGACCCTTTGGTCATTGATGAGTTTGATTGGGACAATGAATGGGCTGACTCATTGGCTGTACCACCTCAAGGTGGTCGTGAGTGTGGCTTTACATGGGATGATGTTGATGAGGCCATTGGCGCATCACGCTCGCTTAGAGGTCGCAATCTTCCAAGGCAAGCTAATAGGCATAGTCATGGTGAGACTGTGACCTACCAAAGGCGTGCAAGATCTACAACAATGGAGGTTGAAGAAGCTGGCTTAGATGAGCAAGAGCAAGGATCGGATTCAGGCAATGAAGAAGATGAGGAGGAAGATCCACATGATGATGCGGATGTGAGTGATTGTGATGAAGCTCCCAATGCTACCAAAGATGGTGGAGAAAACATGGATTCTACTATCAATCCCAACGAATTCGATGATGGATATTGAGAGATGAGAGAGTTGGAGGACTAATTACCTATGTTATTTGTGTGGACTTATGTAAACATGTCGTGCTTGTTAATTTGTTATATTGCTCATATTTAATCTTGCATTCACTTAATTGTTATTATAAACTTATGTTCATTGTTCATGTGGCTTGTTTCTTGGGAAAAGAGGAGATGAAAGATTGTCAACACTCAACAAGGTATGTCACTCAATCCGTATTTACTCAATTAATTGAAATACAATTTATATCTATTGCATTTATAATAATATATATGTTGAAACTTACAAGGGGACAAGGAAATGGATGCTACATGGGAGAAGAGCAATTTGAATGGGAAGATGGGTGCTACATGAGCTCAAGAATTGGCAACAACAAGGTACATATGTGCTGCTAAATGCTTATTTTATTTGCTGCCTCTTAACGCCTTAGGATGTGTAAGGCGTCGCCTCGCCTTACGCCTTATCGCTTAAAAGGTGTGAAGGGGGTGGGTCGCCTTATTTCGCCTTACCGCCTTAATAACCTTGCTAATCACTTTTCAGATTTCTATCAAGACTTAATACTAACACTTCACTGAACCTATCCAAATGGTAATGTCTGTTTACTTTAAGTTCGTATGTCCTTGTTAGTTGTTACTGACAGATTACAAAATGATAAAATTCATATCTCATGCTTTTGTTCTCTTTTATTTTCCAACTTTTCTGTTCTTAGGTTTCGAGATCCACATGCTACAAGACGCTAAGACTAGGTGGCTAAAGCCTTCTGAAGTTCACCAAATCTTGGAGAATCCTGATAAATTTAACATCTGTCCTGAGCCACCAAATAAGCCACCCAGTATACTGCAGCATCTCAACTTTGATTGGTTTTGATTTATAAGATGTTGTCTGAGTATCGTGACAACAGCATTGCTTGGTTTACAGGTGGTACTTTGTTCCTTTTTAATCGCCGTGTGAATCGGTATTGGCGGAAAGATGGTCATTCCTGGCAGTGTAAGAAGGATGGGAAAACTGTTCGTGAGACTCATGAGCTTCTCAAGGTTTGTTCCAGAAAGCTCAGTTTAGTGTGGCACCATTCCTGTCTCTTTTGCCAATTGCCATTATACATCCTGAGCCTAAATTCCCCCACCAATGTAGGTTGGAAATGTTGATGCTCTAAGTTGCTACTACGCTCATGGATACAATGATCCGTGTTTTCAGAGGAGATCCTATTGGATGCTTGATCCGTAAGTAAATTTTGCATTTACTTAAGTTAACCAGTCTTTCTGATACCTCTTTAATATTGTCAAGGGTGCAACAAAAAATTATTATTTTCACAGTGATTAGTATTGATTCTTGTATGCCAATACATATTCCTCTTTGCAGTGCCTATGAACACATTGTGCTTGTACATTACAGAGATGTGCGTGAGGTATGTGCAGTCTTATATCTTCTTTATGAGAAATTGTGATTTGAGAATCAAGCATTCAAGCTGTTGTATCAACTGACACTGTAGCTAATCTAAAAGATCAGTCCAATACTTGAAGAAACTAAAATATTGTAACAATGAGAAACAGTGCTACTTGTAGTTTATGATTGTTCAACTTATATGAATGTGACCAATCTAAATATGAGACTATATACCAATGATCTCTGCAGCCAGTAAACACTAAAGCTCTTGTTTTCTTGGTGCCAATTGGCTTCTCCCTGCAAGCCAACATAGAGTGGGCTGGTTTTTCTTTTTCTTTATTTTTGGAAAAAGTCCACTTTACCCCCTCTACATTTACAAAAGTCTAGATTGGTAGTGGTTTTGCTCGTGTGGCATCTGACTAGGCTTGATTCGCTAAGTTAGCGAGCCACTAAACCATGTCAGCAAGCCACCTCAAGATGAAAGATTTCAACCAAGTTAAATGCATCAAAAACGACACTAATAGACTTTTAGTGGAAGATGATGAAATCAAGGATGGGTGGAGAGATTACTGTGATGAGCTATTCAATCGAGACAATGGTATGATTGAACTGGATAATGCTTTTAACGACACTGATAGGTGGTTTGTTCGAAGAATTTAGGAGTCGGAAGTAATAGAGGCATTAAAAAGGATGAAAGTGGGTAAGACATTGGGGCTTGATGGCATTCCTATCGAGGTGTGGAAATGCCTTGAAGAAGTGACGATCGTTTGGCTAACTAGTTCAATAACATTCATAGATCAAACAAGATGCCTAATGAGTAGCAGAGAAGCATATTAGTACCAATTTTTGAAAACAAAGGAGACATTCAAAGTTGTACTAATTATTGGGCTATTAAGCTCATGAGCTACACAATGAAGCTTTAGAAGTGAGTGATTAAGCACCTTTTAAGAAGAGTGACTAGCGTGACGACAAACCTATTTGGTTTTATGACTGGGAGGTCAACCACGGAGGCAATTTTTTTGACATGACAATTGATGGAAAGGTATAGGGGGCACAAGAAGGATCTTCACATGGTGTTTATCGACTTGGAGAAATCCTATAACAAAGTGCCAAGAAAGATCATATGGTGGGTGTTCCAAGAAAAAAAGTCTCAATAAAGTATGTTACCCTAATCAAGCATATGTACAAAGATGTTGTGATTAAAATCAGAACATGTGATAGTGATACTAATGATTTTCCTATTAAGATAGGACTACACCACGGGTCAGCGTTGAACCTATACATTTTTGCCCTAATGATGGATGAGGTCATGCAAGACATACAAGGAGATATCTTTTGATGTATGTTTTTCCCTAATGATGTAGTGCTAGTTGATGAGAGTAGGATAGGTGTCTATGAATCTGGAGTTGTGGAGAAAGACCTTTTTATTGGAGGGGTTTAGACTTAATAGGACTAAAACTGAGTATATGAGATTTGATTTCAACGGTGCTAGGGCAGATGATAGAGATGTTAGTCTGGATGAACAAGTAGTGCCTAAGGACACTTTTCGATATTTGAAATCGATGCTACAGTGGGATGATGAGATTGATAAAGACATGAGCCACAGAATAAGAGGGGTGGGTGAAATGGCGTCAAGCATCGTGTGTCCTGTGATAAAAAAGTCTCTCAAAAGTTAAATGGTAAGTTCTATAGAACGATGATCAGACCTGCGATGTTATATGGACTTATAGAGTGGAATGTTGGGCGACTAAAAGACAACATATACAAAAGATGAGTGTAACGAAGATGAGGATGTTGTGTTGGATCTGTGATCGTACAAGACGGGATCGAATCCGCAGTGATATACGTGATAAAGTGGGGGTAGCACTAATTTAAGAGAAGCTTGTCGAACATCACTTGAGATGGTTTGGATATCCCCAACCATAGTTGTTATGGCGGAGTCGGCGACCAAGGCGAGTGAGGGGCGCCTGGATGCCATGGCGACGCCAGGCGAGTCGCCGCGCTGTGCCACTATGCATCCATTCCAACATGCATACAAGTATACTCTGTAACGCGATTCAGTATCCGTCGACTCTCGTCTCCCCGCACTCGTCGCCGCCTTGCCTCTCTGGTCCTCCCCCCACCGCCGTCTCCCTTGTCCGTCGCCTCCTCTCCCCTCCGCCGCCTCCCCTATCCGCCACCTCCCCTCCCCGCCTGTCGCCGCCTCCCTCCAGTCGAGGCAAAGCTCCATGGCATCCTCCCAGCACCGCCGGGACACCTAGGCGACACTGTAACATTGTTGTCCCCAATGGAAGCCTTCTGAGGCATCGGTATGTAGTAAAATTTTAAAACGTACTGAAAATGAAAGAAGAGAAAGAGATCTACCAAGACTGAAGTGGGAGTTGGAGCGTATCCGTCGCATCGGAAGCGGCGCGGGTGGGATGGTCTGGATGGTGCAGCACCACCCCACGGGCGGCCCTACCCGTTCAAGGTGCTCTACGGCAACCACGACGATGCCGTGCGGCTACATATCACGCAAGAGATCGCCATCCTACGCAGGTTCCCCCTCGGGGAGAATCTCGGCAAGCAGGGCGACTGGGCTGCCCTGATATGCACGATTTGCTACTCCGCCTCGTTGTCCTTGCCACCCATCACCTCGTCGTAGTTCAAGAGCTTCATCAGCTGCTGCCTTCAGAAAAATCTGCCAAGGCGGCCGTTGGTGACGCAGCTGCTACAACATCGGTTTTGCCAGGTGAACAAAAGGGTCAATTCAAGTGCGCTAAAATATGGGAAATGCCAGGAAAAGGCGAAAATTGTAAAGTATGAATTGTATTTTGTATAGAGTGGTAAATCCTGAATTAAAATCTACATAGTGGCAAACTCTAAAATGCCATTCTATGGAGTGGCATATCCTGAATTGTTCTAATAAAATGAGAGACTAAACTCTAATACCACTTGTAAGGTTGAGATGGCCGATGGGGTGGGGGTGGCGCTTTTAGAAATCTCTTTGGTTAAAATTGAGGTTTATATGCGGAAATGTAAATCAAATCAATTTTGCTCAATTAAGACCTAAATTATCCAGTTTCATCTACGTGTACCAATAACCTAAGTCTATATCAAGATTTGAAATCCTAGTGTGACAAACAATCAATTCGATTCTATAAATGTAAATTGCAAATATGTAAATGAGTATAAGGAAGCAAACTACACTTGACACAGTCTCTTTTTACCGTGGTCCGGTACTATCGCTCAGGGTCCGGTACTATCATCGGGCTCGGTCGGACCGCCACACGGGCCAGTTGGACCGCATGACCAGGAACTAGAAAAATGGCTCTCTGAAAAAAGCAACCTCACAAGGAGCCGATCGTACCACCCGGTCATACCGCCACACAAAGCGGTCATACCGCACGGCCGGTCCGATCGATCGCTTACACAGCCGATCGTACTGCCCTAAAATTTCCAGCAAAGATAGAAATGCATTTACTTAAACAAATTTGCAAAACACATTCGCAAATCGTAGTACCATGCACACAAGGATTAAAATATGATTCACGGCAAGTTGCAAAACACATTCGCATACTTTAGAATCATGCCACGAGGTTTAGGAAACATGGATTCAAACCATTTGCAAAGCACATTCGCAAATATAAGTCACATGTTACAAAGATAATGCATGAGCTTTAGCTATTTGTAAAAAACATTTGCAAACGTAAGCATTGTGTCACAAGGACTAAGGAACATGGACTTCAACCATTTGCAAAATACATTTGCAAACTCTAGTCACATGTTGCAAGAATTGGATGCATGAGCCTCAACTATTTGTAAAACATATTTGTAAATACTAGCATAATGCCACGGAGAGCTAGAGCGAGTGATTTGAGTTATCAACATATAATGTGACTCAAGCTACTGGACAAGATTCTTCTTAATAGTACAGCAACCTATACTAGCTATCTGATCTCCCAACCAAACGCCGAGACCGGTAAAAAACTAGAAATACATCCTTAAGCCTATGCTAGTTATACTTTTAGCTTAGGCATCCTCTTGAAGCTTGATGACAAGCATCTGTCTGGATCTTCGTCTTGATGTGCATTAACACAGGATGCAAATCACCACTTGCCCTGCATCAACATATGATGATCTTCACTTGAGTTGGTAATCAATTCATAATCATTTACTCTCTGGGATCTTGACTTAATGCTCATCAACACATGATTATCATCTTTTCTTCCCGAACTTGACTTGATGACGATCAACTTACGATGTCTTTCCAAGTCATCCTTATCATGAGACATAACATATTCACGAACTCAATGAAAAATTTTAGTCCCACAAACGGTTGTCATCAATTGCTAAAACTTATGGAAGTGCTGCTGCTGCTGCTGAACTTGGAAAGACCACAGGAAGTTGGTTTACAAAGGGAACTGGTTTGCGAGGCTTTCGTATGCCAGAAACATCAAGAGATGGAAATTGCGAATATTCTGAATTGACAAAGAAGTTTAAGAGGCAAAAAATAGACAAAGATGCGTGGAGAATATTTTCCAATGAAGACTATTCTGATACAAGGAATCAAGATAGTGACAGCTTGGCAAGAGTAAGTAGCATGAAGTAGCATCATACCCAAATTTTGGACTAGAGAAGCTTTTACTTTGAGAGAACGTCACATATTGTCTCAACCAGGGATCGGAATCCGATTCTTCTGGCGTAATCACGGTTACGGATTTCCATGCCGGTCGAGATGGATTAAACCGGCCGGGATGCAAAATATAGCTAAAAATAGCCTTATTGTTAGAGTAATCCTGTGTGCATTTAATCTTTATTCTGCACGCATGTCTCCTAGTTTACCGCATGGCTCTTAGTCTCCTGCATGCATGCGCATGCCATTTAAATTTTGCATGTATCCCATGCGCTGCAGTTATTATCTCTTCGTATATTACGCACATAATGCGTTGTAGTTATTGTAATCTCGGTTTTTCCGCACGCATTTAAATTCTGCATGTATCTTTATTCTGCACGCATGTCTCCTAGTTTACCGCATGGCTCTTAGTCTCCTGCATGCATGCGCATGCCATTTAAATTCTGCATGTATCCCATGCGCTGCAGTTATTACCTCTTCGTATACTGCGCACATAATGCATTGTAGTTATTGTAATCCCGGTTTTTCCGCACGCATGTATCTTTATTCCGCACGCATTTAAATTCTGCATGTATCTTTATTCTGCACGCATGTCTCCTAGTTTACCGCATGGCTCTTAGTTTCCTGCATGCATGCGCATGCCATTTAAATTCTGCATGTATCCCATGCGTTGCAGTTATTATCTCTTCGTATACTGCGCACATAATGCGTTGTAGTCTCTCTTCCACCGGTTTTTCTGGTTTTTCACCGGTTTTTCCGGTAACCGGCCGGTTACCGGTCCCCTCCCGCCCCGCCCGCAAATTCCATTTGACAAATTTCATCCGATTTTTTTCCGGGAATACCGGTTACCGGCCGGTTACCGGTACCGCCCGGCGGCCGGGATTTACCCCGGTAGTGGGATTTCGAACCTTGGTCTCAACCACAATTTTTTGCGAGAGCAATAAGTTGGCATAACACACATCTAATCTAGACATTCTACAAACTATACTTTTTCTTAAATGATTGGGCTGGCCATCGTGTTTTCTATGCTGGACTCATCTGAGGCTAAATTAGGTTTGTATGCTAAAACTTGGGCTGAACAGCGATGTCTGGGTAGTTGGATGGAATCATGTTAAGTGTATGCCAGAGATGCACTTCATGTCTAGAACACCAAGTCTGGGCTAACCACTCAGTTCGTTGAATTTGCACAGGTTGAGGAGCAGCATTGTACTCTTTATAAGGATGTAAATGCATGGCTTGCCATGGTAAAACAGTGCCAAAAAGGAGGACTCTACCATACATGTATGCAACAGGTATTCATATTGTCTAGCAAATATGTTTTACCACTATTGTAGTAGTATTTTCTTTTCTCCCCCTTTTTAGTTGGTTGCTTTGATGTATCCCTTCACTATTTTAGGCTCCTCCGCAACTTCTTGGTAGAGACGATATTAAACAAAGGATTGCAGAAAAGATGTTGGGTAGCAATGGTGAAAGTAACTGTACTGTCATTTGCATTGTTGCTGAGAGTGGTCTTGGCAAGACTTCACTGCTCCGTGCCCTTCACAATGACCAACAACTGCTGGATGCTTTTGACAAAAGGATATGTATACAGATGTCTGATAAATTTGACAAATTAATGTTATTTAGGAATATAATTGAGTATGCCATGCATGACCATTGCAACATTACCAACCTCAGTTTTCTTGAAGAAATGATTAAGGAGGAGCTTGCGGATAAGAAGTTCTTGCTTTTCTTGGATGATGCAGACATAGAGGACCAACACTTTTGGACTAGCGCATTAGAAATTCTAAATGCTGGCGTTAAAGGAAGTGCTGTTGTCATAGCTACAAGGAGTACTACTGTTGCTGATTTTACAGCAGGAGCACTGCATTCCTATTACTTGGATCCTTTATCTGAAGAAAGTAACCTAATGCTTCTCCAACAATATGCTTGTATGGGCCAGGATATTCACAGCAATCCTGATTTAGTGGCGATTGCTAAGCGGTTCATTGCAAGGTTTGGGGCTAATCCCCTAAAATTAAAAGCACTTGGTGTTTTTCTATTCCATTCAGATACTATTCCATTGGACGAGGGGAGGTTTGAAGGGGACACTGTGCCATGTTTACAGCTCTGTCATGACATTTTACCAATCTATCTCAAGCAGTGCCTCGCGTTTTGTTCCTTGTTCCCAAAAGGCTACATCTTTGATAAACATCACATGGTCCTCTTATGGCTCTCCCGAGGCTTCATCGTGCCTGCTGAAGGGCGTGAACTTGAAGACGTCGGAGTTGGATATTTCCATGAGTTGCTGTGCAGATCATTCTTTCAGTATTCACCTTTTCACAATGAAAAAGATAACAAGTTTGTGATGCATGAGCTTATTTATAATGTGGTGGTGTCCATCTCCCATGACAAATACTTCAAGTCTGAGGATCCCCTGAGCCACGTACCTGAAAATATTTGTCATCTGTCGCTTGTTTCCTCACAATTTCAGACTGTTCAACTGGCGTCCAGAACAGAAGAATTGAAGGATTTGCAGACGTTTCTCGTTGTGCAACCTGAGTGGCAACAACGCAAGATTTCTTTCCCTACCTTAAACATCGTCTGTTTAAACGATTTCTTTCTGAAATTCAGATCCTTAGAGACACTGGATTTGAGCTACACTGATATAGAAGAGCTGCCCAGCTCCATTGTTGGCCTGAGAAACTTGCGGTACTTATCTCTCAACAACACAAGCATCAGGGCTCTTCCACCTGAGCTCTGCAGCCTCAGCAATCTGCAGACATTGGAAGCCAAAGACTGCCACTTCCTCACCGAGCTACCTGAAGACACTAGGAGGCTGCTTAAGCTGCGCCATCTCAATGTGGGGAAAAAACGGGGTTACGTTCGCATGCCACGTGGTGTTGGACAGCTGACTGAACTCCGGACAGTGCCAGTCTTCCATGTCGGTGGCGGCCTGTCGCATTGCTCCATAAATGAGCTTGGAAACTTGTACAGCCTGAGCGGTTGCCTTCTGGTTGCAGGACTTGAGAATGTCAGAAATTGCAGTGAGACCCTGGAGGCTAACCTGAATTATAAGCAGCACCTCCGGGATTTAACACTGCAATGGCATGACGGCGGCATAGACATCGACGATGACAACGAAGAAGAAGCAGAAAATGTGGCTGAGCAGGTTCTTGAAAGCCTCCAGCCGCACGCCAACCTCCAAGAGCTCGCCATCAGACGCTACCAAGGCAATGAATTTCCATCTTGGATGCAGGGTTCTTCCTCCTTGCCCAGCTTAGTCTCGCTGACACTCGACAGCTGCTGCAACTGTACCCGGTTTCCGGCCATTGCCCAGCTCCCATCACTGAAGTTCCTGAGCGTACGGAAGATGTACGAAGCGCAACGGCTAAGCAGCGACACACACGGTGCGATCAAGTTTCCATCTTTGGAGCTGTTAAACCTGTGGGAGATGTATGGGTTGGAAGAACTGTTTGAAGTATCTGAAGGCGATTGCCCTCGGCTTCGCAAAATCTGCATCAGTAGGTGCCCCTACCTAAAGAGGCTGCCCTGCATTCCTTCTGTGGTGGAGCTGGTACTCCATTGCTGCGATCAGCTCCCTGACATCCCGGAGCTCGCATCGTTGGCATCCTTGAAAATCGAAGGTTTCCACGGCGTCAGGTCGCTTAGCCTGCCACCTCAACTGCCGGCGCTGAGGAAGCTGGATATCAGGGGCTGCAACGAGCTTTCGTCGGTGCACGGATTGTCGGTGCTCACCAGGCTGAAGATTGCTGGGTGCCCCAAGTTGATCTGTCCAAGAACTGACAGCATTACAACCTGAAGAAAGTATGCATTACGTGTTCGACCTGAAGGAAATAAGCTGGTATGCCGTTATTTTCACTTGATACAAGATTGCGCTCATGTTGCAATTGAAGACATAATTGGCACCAGAAAATTGAGAAGGCTTCATAATTTGCAGGCTTAATGGGTGTGAGGTGTGGCTGTGATCCTCTTCTGATTGGCTGCTTCCAAGTGAGGTAGGATTTTGTGCATGTAAGAGGACAGTTAATTACATCTTTAGCCATTCAGAAGATACATGCATCTCGCCCCTCTCCGGAAGCCATGGGTGATGTTGGAAAGAAGGCGACAAATATCACATAGTTTCCAGCAAATGAATATCCTATTACATGCTGGTTGCTTAGAGATTAGGCTAATCACTGAATCCTAGTCAGGGTTCACATGGATCATCATGTAATCACCTACTCTTCTTAAAAATTGTACAGGAGAACAAGGGGGTACGTACCATCACCTACTCTTCTTTATGTGCATGCATGTTGTTGGCTGTTGGGAAGAACACATGCACCACAGGAACATACAGTACGAAAAGGTCTCTTGGCGCACACACACTCGTAGGCTTTCAGCTGTAGCCTAGGTAATACCACTTCCTTTGGCGCTCTAACCCATCGATGAGTACGAAGAAGAGGGTTTTGCTGGTGTCATGATCCAGCCATCCAGGGCAGGATCGCTCGTCAGAGTCAGATGGGAGGTGGGCCCCACACGCACCTGGAAAGCACGGCTAGCACATGATACGGCTGTCGTGCCCCGTTTCCAGGGAGCTGTCAGTCACTGAACGCATCTTTACCTCTCGTTCTCAGGAGCATTATCAGAGATCCGATTCAGGTTGAAAAAAAGGGGCGCGCCAATAATAGAGTCGGCTGGTTCGTCATGGATAAGTTGGTGGTGGCCTCGTACACTGCCTTACTAGCCGATGCCTTGCGATGTTGGCGTATGAACAGCGACGGTCCGACGAGCAAAAGGAGAGATTTGCTTTGCCTTTGGGATAAGAACCTTTGGGGCCAAGTGTGGAACGCAGGATGCTCACAGAAATTTCAAAATTCCTACGGAATTCCCTCATTCAAAACGGGCCTAAAACGGGGAAAAAAATATTATACACCGGTGTTTCTCTATATTTTGAAAATGCTATCCAAAATTGCATATTTTTATGTAGGAATAAGCCTATTTTACTCTCTGAACTCTTGTGATAGTCTAAGTTTCAATCTTGAGTTGCAAAATTGAACGTTTTAGTCAAGTATCAGTACCGTTTATTTTACCTCCAATGGCCGATTGAAGACGGTTTTGCTCTGAGGTAGCTCCAACACGGCAACATGAAAGTGGTTTGCACACACAAACTTGTTTTCGGTTTAGGTTTTCACATTAAGCGGTTGAGTTAGCAAAAAGAACAAATAAATTAAAAATTATGGTGGGGTCCACATGTCACTCTCATAATCCACTTCTTCCTCTCTATCTTCCTCCCCTCTTTGTCTTCCTCCTCTATGCATAGCCGCAACGAGAGTTGTGCTAGTGGGCAGAGTTGGGGGAGTACGCCGAGAGCGTCAGCTGGACCTGAGAGAGGAGACTAGAGTTTTATCATCAGTGAGCTTGCTTTTTCTGGGACCTCACCTTCCAATCTCTCATCTTCCTTCCTCCGCAGAAGGGAGGGGGTCTTAGAGGAGCTTGGCACAAAAAGAGAGGGGGTCATGGAGGAGCTGGGCGCTTGGCGAAGGGCAATAGGGTGGGGGAGCCATCGCAGGCCTCCTCCCCTAGATTCAGCCATCGCTCTTGGCCTCCTCCCTAATCTCCAGCTGCGGTGGCGATGGCACTTGGGGGCAGCAACGACACTTGGCTGGGGCTGCTCTTGTTGCTCTACTTCAATCCCCCACGACAAGGTCCACATCATGTGTGCCTTGGTCATTGGGCCACCTCCTCTGTCCACTCTTGTCGCCGCTGGCGGTATCTTGCCGCCCGCTCTAGTGAAGACGCAGGCCCAAAGGTTGTTTGATGGTGTGCCTTCATCCATGCCATGGTCTTCGCTCCAACGCTGATTATATCATCCACCATGGTGATAAGCTCTAGGGGAGAGTGAGAGAAGGGAAGGAAGAAGAAACATGGCGGTGGTGGTCGTTGGCAGCTGGCATGCCCAATTGCGATAGGGAGATAAGAAAGGAAGAGAATGAGAGGACACGAGGATGACAAGTAGGCCCTACTGTATATTTCTTATTTATATGATGATTATGCTGATTGGGTCGCTACATTACTCTAAAACAAGCTCATGTATCAAAATTGCTTCCACGTCAGCACCACGTAGACAAAAATCAGGTTGAAATGGTCTCAGGGGATAAAATACCCATTTTCATAATTGAGGATTGTTGAATATCCGGTTTTGTAGTTCAAGGTTGAAACTTAGACTATCGTAAGAGTTCATAAAAGGGATAAAATATACTTATTCTTTTTATGTATACCACTAGAATAATAACGAATCTATTTCAAGGTATTCGATTGCTCCAATGTTAGGGGAAAAAAAAGACCAATTTGCCCCCCACTTTTCCCTCCTCTATGTATGTCCCCTTCTCTATGGGCAAAGGGTGGTGAGCTTAGGTTGGAGGGGTGGCAAGGTTATGCTAGATATTGTGAGGTTTGGTAAATAGGTGATGGTGTAGGTGGTGGCATGGTGCTTTCGCTCCCCTTCTTGGTGAGAGCGATGGTGGCGGTGATATCAAACAAGAATGCAGCAGGGCAGATATTTCCTTCTTCCGCAACAAGCGATGGTGATGATGTTATGCTCTAGAGTAGGGAAGGCCACGATTTGGGTGATGTGGGAAACAGCTAATGAGGTTGGGTGACCCGTGGCCATAGTCAGGCTCTAATTGCATGGAAAAGGGCAGAAAGAAAGACAACATATACTAGGGGCATTTTGGTCTTTTAGTGACAATCAACTAGCCTTGTTCTTTTGGACTGTGGCTGATAACTTTTGTCTACGCTTTTTGAGGTGGTTGTAGACAACGAAGAAGCCAACGTAAATGGTGTATAGGGTTTTAAACTCAAGAAGCTATTTGGAGAAGTGACTTTAAGAAACCGCTTAGAGAAACTGTCCTGTTTGTTTTGGCTTAGAAGATGAAGTCAAAAGATACAAAAAAGAAAGCCAAAAAGAATAGGACCAATGCCCTCCAAACACTACACAAACTGACGCCAATGGCATGGAGCACAAGCGCCCATCAATCCGGTGGCACACACCAAACTATAAGAAACTAATGGCAAATCCAAAATCTAGCAAAGTTTGCAATGGCATGTACAAAAATCTCCCTTCTGAAACCAGTTTGCTGACCGTGGTGTGTACATGGGACGGGAGCGAGTGAAGGCACTACTTGGGGAGGGCTTAACTTCTCCGGCAGATCTCCCAAGCCGATTCTCTCAGATAAACTAACCAAGTTGTGAATGGCACCTACACCAAACACATGACTCAAATCAAGCCATCTAATTTCTTTTCTCGCACAGTCCTGAGCTCCCAGTAGAACTCTACTCTTATATATTATTCAGTATTGTTTAAAAGGTATCAACCGTGCAAGATGCATCAGCCAGGGGACAGACAGGGAACATGTTGCCAAGTCACTGTGTTGCCCTGAGATGAAGTTAGCCGTATGGATCACGAACATCAAGGTCAATAATTAACCATCAAATGGGAGCAGGTGGAGAACACGACAACAAATTTGCAACTACATGGTCCAGCTGACAAGTCCTGTTCACCAGAAACGAAAGTAGCAACATCCCTCCCTTCTTCTCAAATATACTTTTCACATCTAATGAAATCATATATAAGAAGGTAATATTCTTTTATGGAGTGTGAGCAAAATACCCTCCAATGACATCAGAGCACAAGTAGCGAGGTCGTAAATTAGGGGGAGATGGATGTAGTTACAGTAATCAATACTTCAGTGGCTGCAGGTTGAGACAAGTATTATTACCATTTCCAAACCTAAAGTTGTCCTGCACATTTAATACCACAAGACAAATAACATCATCAGTTGCTGTCAGAAGTAACGGTTAACACTATCGAGTCCAACTCAAAGTTCATGCCTGCGTGCCATCAAGCACACTCCAGTCTTCAGCCTCCTCAGCATCCACACAATTGAGCAGAAGACAGCAAGACGAGAGAAATTTTCCATGTTTATCACGTTCGTTTTCCATGGTTCATGCTTCTTGCCTCCTAGAAATTTGGTTTGAACTTTGAACACATGCACGTTTCCTTTTTGTCACATAGTACTTGTTACTGGTTCTTGGCAACTTCCTCTTTTATTTTGAGAGCTTTTGGGGCCAGTCAAAAGCGCAGTTTTCCCTCATGGGCTGCAGTTAATCTCCCCTGAAAAAAATATGTAATAATTACTCAGACTTGATAAAAAGAAGAAGCTAGTAAACTTCTATGGAAGTTCTGCAAGTTGAAAAGGCTATTTAGAACAATTATTAAAATTTCATTTCTGAACAATTTCCTCTCTCTGAACGTACGATGAAATTTATTCAGTTCAAGGAAATTAAACCCGTCAAAATCTGTGGACTAGAATCTCCAAAAGTGATAGCAACGTTAAAGGCTACGACTTGATCCCGGAAGTGCAGTGATAATTCGGTGAAAGATAGAGATAGATTACTACTTCTGTTTGATTAAAAACCCATATAATATATAGCAGCTATTCAGAATATCGTAAATATTACTGAAGGTGTCCTTTTATACACTCACTAAAGGTGTTCTATGTTCGTTTCTACCTATCGCTAAATGACAGTGATGTATGAAGTAGGAGTAAATGAGTTTTCCCTCTCTGAAAACGCACACCGTGATGTGTAGATTCCGCCTATTCAAAATATCTAGCAGAATAAAATCTTTTGAACTTTCTTTTTCTACCCAAGCTTTTGAATTTTCTTATTCTGGTAAATATAAATATAAGAATAACCATGGAGGAAATCAAGACTATAGTACTTGCAATATTATCACTCTTTCACTCTAATTTAATTATGTAAAAAGAGATTGAGTAATTAGCAGGCCATGCAATAGGAGTATGTACAGTCCAATATCATTAGCATCTCTTTTGTGCCTCCCTAGTCTGTGTTCATGCTAGGCTCGGACCAACTACTTTGAAAAAGGAGGTTACTCAAGCAAGCCTCCTTGTCTATGCTCCTAAGGTTATTAAGGAAAATATAAATTAGTTATGCATACATTTTTGTACGCTCTCGTGGAATCCCATCGAACAAACCTAGAAGAGGCAAATGCAACTTTTGACTGTGAAGCCTCTTTGTATGTGGGAAAAAAAAGAAAACACTTTGCTTACCATCAAGAAAAAGACCAGTGGAACTGAAATAATACTCCCACACAGGGTTCCAAATCGCCGGTTACCGGCGGTTACCGGATTTTCCGGCTACACCGGTAGGGGGTATACCGTCATAAATATGTAAAATATAAATTTAAATTTATGACTGCGTAATACACTTCATAGATTGGTTTAGGTAATGTTTGTGGTAGATTAACTATTATATGAAATATAAATGTATGAATTATTGTCCTACTCCTACGTATAATATGAGCTTTGGATTTTGTAGGCAATATAGCCTTGGAGACATAAAAATACATGAATTTTGTAGGTAATATAGCTTTGGAGGCTTCACTACCCATGTTCAAGCTAGTAAGGAGCAATTTCTATGATAACATGAGCTTTGCTACTTCATTAAATATTTTCTAATTAACATTTGCATTATTCCAATTTCTAATTACAAATAACCAGTTTTCCACCGGCTTTTCCGGTTACCGGTCCCAAACCGCCCCAATTCAAATTTTGGTTTAGCAAAATTCTTCCGATTTTTTTAGTAACCGGCTAGTTACCGGTACCGCCCCCCTAGTGGGATTTGGTCCGGTTCTGATATTTCTAACCTTGCACCCATGTATACTACATCTATTACCATCCATACTTGTGCAAATTTACGCCTGCTACTTTGAGGATCAAGGAAACAACCACTCATTGTTGAAAAGTTTTGTGAACAATAAATATTGCTGTGAACATTTGAATTCTCGTGAAGAAGATCATTCAACATTCATTCGTACTGGTGACCAGTTCATTTAAGAACCAAATTTGGTACACAGCATTCACCTCCGTGCCCTCGCCCTCTTGCAAGAAGGACAAGTAGACTCTTTCATCCCTCGGTTTTTTTGAACGTGGGAATTGCACGTAAGCTAACAAAAATCATACATTTCAAACGGTTCCCGATAAGACCCCGTTTGGAACACAGTGATTTTACTCGATTCTTATGGAAAATTAAACTATTTACTTTGTTTTTTTTTTTGCTTTTTAATCAGGGCCTAAATTTAGGCCAATCTTACTTTTGCAATGAGATGTGAACGAGTGACCGATCCAGCTAGCAAAATGGTTTCCTCCCAAGTCAAGTCCTAAACAAAAGCAAGAGGAGAAACTAAAGAAAAATTAAAAGGTGGCAGTTTAAGTCAGCATTGCACGGTCCTCGTGGAAACATGAAAATTCCATGTGCATGGACTAATATACTATTTTTTTATTTGATACTAATAATATTATTGTTGTTGCCATTAGATTAGATTAACTAATTATGGAATACTCCGGTTCGTTAGTATGGTGGTCCATATAGAGTTATGGTGGTGGGATTAGTCTCATAGTGTGTCCGAAGTGAGTTGTAATAGTATATAATATATGCTAGGTCTAAATATAGCATCTTTGGGCTAACCTTTTACATAAAGTGAGAATAAAAATGTAAACAAGGTACTATGTGTGTGTAGATCCATCTTAGAGGTGGGCTAGTTATTAAGCAAATTTTGAGACAGTGTTAGCGTGGTATAGGCCCCATTTATTCCGACTTCGGCTTGAAGTCGATGTGCTGGCTTCTTAATTTTGACCTTTTTTTTCTTTTTTGCCTTTTACCTTTTCTTTTACTTTCTTCTTTGCAATGTTTATAGAGATATAATAGTATTTTTATTTTTTTTTCTTATTTTTCTTTAACTGAATAACTAAAAAAGCTAACAATTATTACAGTGTAATTTTATGAAAAATTAATAGTTAAAAATTAGAAACCGCTAAAAAAAACTGGTTTGAACCGGCCACAAATCCTGGGGATGGATAACACCAGGGACAAAAGGCCAGTCTGTGTCTTGAATTGCAGAAGCCCAACTGGTCCCTGATATATCTCTGCTGCCTCATCTTCTGGGGAAATCAAGGATTCAAGGCACCGGAGGAGTTCTTGTATCCTACTTGGCTACTTCTCCCTGCAACAAGTGTCTGTGCCCTTACTTCCTTGTCTGTTTACTGTTAAGTTCTTGTTTCTTAGAGGCTTCAGTTTTTTTCTTGGCAGTTGGGGGAGCATTTTCTTGGGGTTCTTGACCCCTCCTTTCATGGGAGCTTGGAGCCTGCTGGATCTCTGCAAGTGACCATGAGCCAGAGTGAGTGGAGTTCTCTCATCGTTTTCTTTTGTTGGGCGATTCTTGATTGGCGAGGTGGTAAGGCCTCCTGTTTGCTTTGTGTGAGTTGACCTGGGTGGGAGTCATGTTATTGACACTGGGTTCTTGATTCCTGATGTTGTTAAGGTTGATGGAAAAGGGAAGATGACGTTTTTGTCAAGTTTGTGTAGAGAATTTAACGCCGGATTGTTTATTTTGCCTGGAAATCGATTCCTTGAACCTTCTATTGTTGGGGATGATATCTTATCCTTTTCAAACGCAGGGACCAATTTTTTTTGTTAGGTTTGTGGTAGCAACTGCTGTTTTAAGTAAAGAAAAGTGGAATTGTTGCTCTAGATTGTTTAATCAGTTTGGATCAGCTTGTGTTCCATCAGCTGGGGTTCGAATTCACAAAGGTTCTCGTTTTTTTTTAATTTCTGGTATAACTGCGAGTGGTTTGGTGTTTCTATAACCTTGCGGAAGCATAAAGTTCCTTTTTCAGGTTTGTGCTTGTGTTAGGATTTCTTTAATCTTATTGTTCACCATATTACTGTGCAAACCTTTACAAGGTTTATGGGCTGTTTTAGGGTTTTGATCCCTTAATTCTGAAAAAGAACAGCATTGTTGAGTCGTGTTTGAAGTGAAATTCAGGGTTTTTGTTTCTCTGTTCCCAACTTTCTATAGTACCTTTGTGCTGAGTAGAGAAAGATTGCATAACTCATTATAACTCATGAATGCCTAAATGTTAATTCTGTAACTTAAATTTAGTACAAAACTAGCTACTAGCTTATCCTTTTGTTCTTTCTCTGATTGTAGGTTTTGACATCAACGTGCTTCGCAACGAAGCAAGGTGCAGGTGGTTAAAACCTTCCGAAGTCTACTATATCTTGCAGAATCACGAGAGGTTCCCGATCACCCCTGAGCCACCAAAGAAGCCACTCAGTATAGCACAGCTCCTTAAATTTGAGAAGTTTACTTTTACTTCTATCCTTGCATGCATGGATACCTTGACAGCATTGTTTGTTCTATAGGTGGTTCATTATTCCTTTATAATCGCCGTGTGAATCGGTATTTTCGGAAAGATGGACATGCATGGCGGAGGAAAAAGGATGGAAGAACAGTTGGGGAGGCCCATGAACGATTGAAGGTTTATTTCGGAAAGCTCAATATACTGTCGCATCATTCCAGCTTTTTTCTTGTTGCCAATGTAGTCTAATCTTCCGGCTTTTCCTAAACCTCTCTTTCAATATTAGAAAGCACATAGTTTTGACAAAACACAGTGTTGTCTGTCAAGATTTTGGGATGGCTCGGTGTGCATATTTCTGCTGTTAATGTGTTATTCTTGCAAGAAGTAGAAATAGAACTGTAGGATATTGAATGCAAAATCAGATACCATAAATCAATTGCATCAATCACATTCCGTTTATCTGACTTTCATTGAACATTTGTTCATAATCACGTAGTTCTAATAAATGGATATCAGTGCACACAAGTTGGGATACTGTGTACTGGATCTCTGGTATCAAATGATACGATATTACATTGGAATTGGGACAAGGCAACAAGCACATAGCCATATCATTTTTTAGTCATTATTTTGCTTTAATATTTTGTAGTTGAAATAACTTTATTTAATGTCATCAGCAAATTTTCAAAAGAGACATTACCCCATTTTTAGCTAATGGTGGTTTGGATGTGTAGCTTAGAGAATAATCTAATTTTACAAGAGCCTGTGCAAGTGATATTTACATGTACTGAAGCTGCAAACAATATGTCAGGCTTGTTTATACCAAAAATCTGTCTATTTATATGTTTGCTGTGTATTGTCTTATTCATTTGGAGTTATGTGCTAGTGCTATTAAAAGGCATGGCTAGAACTAAGAAGCTTGTATGGTTATCCTGAGATGTTCATTGATTAATGGATGTTACAGATTATTTTACTATAAAACTTCAGAATTGAATTGTTAATCAGCACACTTCATCAACTAACCTTATATATATGTCATTTTATTATCATCACAGGTTGGAAATATTGATGCTCTGAGTTGCTATTACGCCCATGGAGAGCAAAATCCATGTTTTCAGAGGCGATGTTTCTGGATGCTGGAACCGTAAGATAAACGTTGCCATTCGGCAAGCTCAAAATTCTTAAGGCTCCCCGTAAATAAATAATTAATAAAAACATAAACAAATCTTTTTAAAACTTCTGTGAGACTGTGAACTATGCGATGTCTATTTTTTATGTGATCACTAAATTGCAAACTTGCAATAGTGCTAAGATACCAAGTGCAACTTGCTATATGTTTTCGATACAGTCAACTGTTTGCAAATATTTTCTGCGTGAAAAAGTGGTTACTAATCTTCGTTATGATACCACTCTCCCTTTTTTCAGTGCATATGAACACATTGTGCTGGTACAATATAGAGAAGTAGCTGAGGTATGTGACATATCTTTGTATGCATGTTATCCTTTCCTGTATTTATCTTTGGTGTTGTTTTGGCAAAATTGCTTGCCCTGCAAATAAATACTGTGAGGACTGGCTGACTCAGCTGACATATCCACACATAGAAATGCTAATTGGCATTATCAGTTCATGCTGCAATTGAACTGGTCATCATGTGTCAAAACATGAAGAGTCATAGACCAAAGAATCATTTCAGTAGTCACAGTTTTGCACATTTACAAGAGTACTTATGGGCATGAGTGCATGTCAGGATCCAGTTGCACAAACTACCATCAAGAATGGTTAAGGTTCACAGTGGATCTTGTTAAGGGTATTAGAGATATAATAGAATTGTTTTAGTTATTTTCTTATATGTCTGAGTTTCTTTATCCGTATATAGCATATTCCCATGTAATATCCTCTTGTACTTTCTATGTATATTACCCATTGAGCCTCTTCAATATATACATAATATTCATAACATGGTATTAGAACTTAGGTTAAAACTCTAACCTCGATCTCGATCTACTTCCGCTGTTGCTGCCCTTAGGAGGATTGATCTCCACTCCCAGGGGCGGCCACTTCTCTCCTGGCGGCCACCTCCTCGGATCCGGACACCGCCGTCGTGGATCCAGCCTCCGCACCTCCCGGCTGCCCGCGACTACGCCCTACGCCGCTGGCACACGCCCGCCCATCAGAAAGGCTGCCGTGATGCTTCGGCTACACTCCTCCGCTCGCCTCCTTAAGAAGCTCTACGAGTCGTCGCAGTCGCACGGGCGTCGCAAGGTCTAAGGGACGCCGCCTCAGCCGCGATAGATCTCTGGTGCCGCCTCAGCCGCACGTGACACATCGCTCATGCACCCTCCTTGCTGCCTCGAGACCGGCCGTCGTGCCTCCCGCTCGCGTCAGGTCGCCTCTTCGCCGCCCGCGCTCCGCCTCCTCCTGGCCTGCTCTACTCTGGCCTCCCCCCTTTGGCGACCACAGCGTCGCTGCTTCTTCGCCGCGCTGACTCTTCTCCGATCTGTGTCGAGACGCCGTCGTCCTACTCGGATTCGCCCAGATCCGGCGTCTCCATTGCTTCCAACCGCTGGATCCTGGGCTTCTCGCTACTACGTTGCTGCTCGTCCTTGGGTCGCGGCCGCCCTCTCGGGCTGCCGCCCATCCTTGGGTTGCCGCTCCTCTCAGATCAGCCACCCCGCCACTCCTCTACTTCGCACGTGCGCCGATGCGTTCCCACCCAGATCAACCCGGATCTAGCTGCTGCACTGCGCCAGCACCACTGCCTCCCGGCCGCGTTCGTGTCGCCGCCTTTCTTGCCCCGTCGCACCTCCATTCGCCTCCCCCAGCCGGTGGTGGAGAGAGATGAGAGGGAGAGGCGTGTGTGCCTCGGAGGGAGCGTGCTCACAGTAGCGCAGAGGCGAGAGAGACGAGGGAGTGAGTGGTCTCTGTGCTTGTGCATTGTGCTCTTGGAAGGATTCAATTGTATGCAATTATTTCAAAGGGTCAAGGTGTCTAAGTTTGAGTCATCAGCAGTTGCTGCTTAGTATCTCAAGTATTTTCTTTCAGAGCCTTTGTTCCGTCAATCTCAAGTTCGTAGTCTTTACCTTTCAGTTTGTCTAAGCCATACGAGTTCACAAATTTATTGTCAGTCATAAAAGTGTAGGAATTTTGTTTTGTATGATAGCAGCCACCGCTCTTCTCTCTGAGCCGCGTGCAGATCGTAGAAGTCGTTATGATGCAGCAGCTTCTTTAGCCGTCTCAAGTTTCTAAGGCCGCCGCGCTTCTTCTATACCTTGTGCAGTGCGCCGCCATCGTCTTGGGCTTCGATCTATGCCGCCATGCTTCTATCTATTCTTCATCGGCTTGATTTGACATATTTTTCAAGAGCTGCACGCTACGACGACATTATCAAGATTCGGACTTCGAATTTTTACTATTTTAGTGACATCTCTTTTCAAATGCAATTCTATTGCATATGATTTGTATTTAAAGGGCGGTGTTAAGGGTATTAGAGACATAATGGAATTGTTTTAGTTATTTCCTTATATGCTTGGATTTTCTTATCCGTATATGGCATATTTTTCTGTAATATCCCATTGTACTCTATATATATTGCCCATTGGTTCTCTTCTGTTAAGGAGATAGAGTTTATATTCTATTTTATATATGTCTTATCTCTATATGACATATCTTCTTATACTCTCCTATATATATATATAATGATCTTTTAGGCCTCATATCAATACACACAATATTCATAACATGATATCAAAACATAGGTTGCATACCTAGCTTCTATTACTCTTCCACTGCTGTTGCATTCGGGAGGATCAATCTCCGCTCCAAGGAACGGCCACTTCTTCTCCGGATGGCCACTTCTTCGTCAAATCCAGATTTCCTTTGGCTTCCCACCGTCCAAATCCAGATGGGTGGAGCTTCGGCTGGGACGAGGACTCCCTCCTCCTCCTCCCGCTCCCGCTCCCCCACCAAGATCCTCCCGCGCCTCCTCGTCTGCGACCCCGCCTCTCGCCGCCACGCACTGGTGCCACCGCCGCCGCGCGACACACTGTCGTACGACCGCTGGCGCAGCACGCGGTACTTCGTCGGAGCCGCGCTCCTCTCCCGCGCGCACTCCAGCAGGCTCTGCTTCGAGGCCGTCTGCTTCACCGTCGACGACGGGGCCTCTCCCGCGGCCCAGCGGCGCCGGGAGCTGGCACGAGAGTCGCGCCGCCGAGCCGGCGCCGAGGAGTCCTCCGCGCCAAAGCAGAAGCGCGCTAGGGCGACACGCAGCGCGTTCAATGTGAAGAGGGAGATCTTCACCGTCGGCAAGATGTCTCGCGCGGGGCAGAAGATCCTTCAGGATTGGCTGCAGTCAGAGCTCGTCGCGATTCGTGACCTCCTCGAGAAGGCGGAGTTCTTGGACCCTGAAGCTATCGAGCGCAGTGTCGCGCCTTCTTCCTCGTCCCCATCGGAACATAGAGGAAGACGCTTCCTCCCATGAAGAACATAGAGCCGCCGAAGATGACGCCGGATGAGTTCTGGACACAAGATGTCCCTCGTCTACCATCGCTGGCCCCGCAATACAGTGGGAGAGGGTGTTTTGGATGAAAATAAAAAAGGGGATAGGGTGTTTAAAAAAAGTGTCTGTTTGCCGGACTGTTTTTCGTTTTGAGTCTTCCATTTGTGTTCATTTAAGTCCGTAGCTTTTACCTTTCAGTTCATCTAAATTATACAAGTCCACAAATTTATTGTTAGTTATAGAAGAAGTAAGAATTTTATTTTACATGACAGCAGCCGTCGCTCTTCTCTCTGAGCTGCGTGCAGATCGTAGAAGTCGTTATAATACCACCGCTTCTTAAGCTGTTGCCCCGAGCTTCTAAGACCGCCGCACTTCTTCTGCACCTTGTGCTTGCGCCGTTGTCATCTTGAGTTTCGATCTACGCCGTTATGCTTCTATCTATTTCTCTTCGGCTTGATTCGACAGTATTTTTCAAATGTTGCACGCTACAACGACATCATCAAGACTCAAACTTCGGATTTTGTTTACTATTTTAGTAACAACTCTTTTCAAATGCAACGCTATTGTATACGCCTTACATTTGAGAGGGGTATTAAAGAGATAGAGTTGTATTAGGATATAGAGTTTGTATTCTATTCTATATATACCTTATAGCCATATATGCCTTATCTCTATATGGCATATCCTCTTGTACTCTTCTATATATATGACTCTTTGGGTCTTATATCAATACATACAATATTCATAACATCTTCAATATATATACAATATTCATAACAGATTTGTTCCTCTAGTAAGCAATCACATGTGGCTGTTACTTGTAATATTGAAGGAAGAACACCAAACACGTAAGAGTGGAAATTTCAATTATGTATAATTGTATATGCATGCATGCACGTCTGCTCTGTGCCTTAATTTTTTTCATGATGGATTAGATCAGGTCCTTTCGCAATTCCAGAGATGCTTTCATGATATTCCAAATAAAATGAGCAATTGAGCATGAACTTGAAAGTAAGATTCAAACGAATTAGATTTAATCTTAAGCACTTGTAAAAAAACTCGACCTACGGGGGGTAAGATGACCCCCGGACATCTGCTTAAGAAGAAGATCTTTTTATGTAGATCGAGAAAACCTCCGAACCCCTGACACAGCGGCACCGTTGCCCGCATGAGAACGACCAACGACCTGAGCCGGGTCTTAGACCTGTGCTTTGGTGTGGTAGCAGGCGAGGGGATTTTTTTCCTTCAGTCTGAAAATTCGCTCCCACTGAAAGTCGAACTCAGAACCTAAGGGGTGCTACTAGAGCGCTTTAACCATTACGCTAGAGGCACGTTCGCTCTTAAACACTTGTATAACAATTACTTCTTTGGATCCACGCTTGTTTTATTCAAAACACAATAGGATGATGTCCAATAAAATAATTGTGTGCCTGAAACTTTCTATCATCTCCAGGGCAGATATTACTCAGCATCATTGTCGAATGGGCCAGCAGAATCTATTTCAGCCATAAGTTTTCCAAATGCCATATATGGAAATCAATATCATGGCTCGACTTCTGGCAATAGTGAGGGCAGTGAATCCCGTCAGAGCTATTCTAATTTGAGCTCTGTAACTGAAGTAAGTTCCTATTCTGCAAACAAAGAGTACAACAAAGATAGTGGCACTCTACTAAGCATACCAGAGCTTGACCAAACAACTATAATGGGAGCACCAGAGCTTGGCCAGATGACAGATAATAGTAATTCAAAAAATAAATGTGGCCTGAACCTAGCTTTGAAGAAGATTGCTGAGCAGTTAAGCTTGGGTGATGATGATGACGACTACATTTACTTAAACCAAGCGCAGCCTGTGGACTTTGTTACAAATATTGAGGCTGCAGATAGGGAGGGCAATCACACAAGCAGCCGAATAGGAAAAGTTTCAGGTATTCTTGCATTTCTTTAAAGCTAGATCCATAATTGTTTAATATTTGTAAACAAAGTCATATTCTGTTGCTGGCTTATTCAGGTGACAACCAAACAAAACAAATTCGAGCAGAAGGAACGCAAAATGGTGTCGGCAGGGGGATGCCACCATCATGGGAAGATGTGCTGCAGTCCAGTTCAGGTTTGCCAACTTCATCTATATACCAGGTAAGGAAATTGTGACTTTGATTTTTCTTCTCCTCCTTTGTGGAACACATGATTTGTTCTAATGTATGCAAAGTTGTAAATACTCTAAGATGGTGTTTTGATGCTTTTTAAGAAAGCTACCTACGTAGTGCTCCTCATTGAATACTTTGACAGTTTTATCTCTAACTAATCCTTTAGGGGCATTTTAATTATTGTGCTTTTAAGTTTTGGGGCATCATACTACTACAGTACATGTAATGAACTGTGTTAACTATCTTGTTGGCTCCATGTCAAAATTGATGGCCCTTAAATGCTAGAAAGATTTAGTACTTTTTGAGCCCATAATTGTGTGTTCAGGATGCACTTAAACATGTCCAACTATAACGTCTGTTTTACTATGTAAACAGATATCATGATTCTTTGTTGCTATTACCCTCATCGAAGTCTATTGACACCTTGTATTTTACATGAGCAGTCAGGTGCCCAGTATCAGCAAAATCCAGAATATCTGCCTCCAGGAGATCTAGACAATAGTGATTTGCGCCTACAACTTTCTGCTGCGAAAAGATTTCTTTTAGGACCGAAAGACTCTATTGACTCACCATCTTGTAACTTCGTACCAAGAGATGAAGGAAACAATGGTATTGATATTCTTTCAGCTCATGACAGTAGTCTTCAAAGCTGTATGAACCCAGAATGGAAAAGGACAACACATCTAACACTTGAAAACGATTCGTATGGTTCTGAAATATCAGAGTTGTTGTTGGTCCATGGTCAGTTTGAACCCTCCTCCGGAGCAGATACAAGACTGACCTTATCACAGAAGCAACGGTTTAGCATTCATGAGATATCTCCAGAATGGGCATTCTGCTATGAGATCACCAAGGTACACCACAAAGCTTTTAGCTGTTCTACATCTAACCAACTGTTCTCATTTCTTGCCGTTCCTCTCATGAATGTAGGTCATCATTACTGGAGATTTCTTTTGTGATCCATCGAATTCATGTTGGGCGGTAATGTTTGGTGAAAGTGAGGTGCCCGTTGAAATTGTTCAGCCAGGTGTTCTCCGCTGCCACACACCATTACACAGTACTGGAATGCTCACACTCTGTATTACCTCTGGGAATAGAGAAGTTTGCAGTCAAATTAAAAACTTTGAGTTCCGTGCAAAGCCACCAGCCTCCAGTTTCACAGACCTTGCACCCTTGTCAAGATCTCTGAAATCTAGCGAAGAGTTATTACTTCTTGCAAAGTTTGCAAGAATGCTTTTGTGTGAGAATGGAAGCTCTGTAGTTTCAGATGGTGATCCTCAGTCTGGACAGTGTCCAAAACTTAAGATGAATGATGATCACTGGCAACGGTTGATTGATGAACTCAAAGTAGGGTGTGAGAATCCATTAAGCATTGTTGATTGGATTATGGAGGAACTACTGAAAAGTAAATTACAACAGTGGTTATCACTGAAGCTCCAAGGATGTGATGGAACAGCTTGTTCTCTGTCCAAGCATGAGCAGGGTATTATACACTTAATCTCTGCACTAGGCTATGAGTGGGCTCTGTCTTCTGTTCTCAGTGCTTGTGTTGGTATAAATTACCGCGATTCAAATGGATGGACTGCACTTCATTGGGCTGCTTATTTTGGAAGGTAAATTTATATTGTATTGCTGGTGACTTCGATCCCATTTCACTAGCCAGAAGGTTCTCCATGACAATTCTTATGGACAGAAGACACATCGTTTTGTTGACTGAAGAAAACATTTTCCTTTTCCAAAATTAAAATGTTAAGTGTCTTGTACTTGGGTACCCTCCATGCCACTAACTTGGTAACAAAGTAATAGCCAATCCTAGGACTTGGGTCAGAAATAAAGTATAAATGCTGAAATGGTCGTCTTGCATTAAATAGAAAAATCTAATTTTACTTTACAAGATATTTTGGACTGGTACTGGAGTCATTCTGCACACAGAAAGCAATATATCAGCATAGTTATTGTGAAACAGTAGCGTATTTTTTTTACATGTTTTTCTCTCTTTTTTGTGCTTCAAATTTTAGCACACATTGCAATTGATTGGCATGGAACTAGCAAGCAACCTTGTAAACGCATTATTAATAAGCCCATTTTTTTATTGCAGGGAAAAGATGGTAGCTGCACTTCTTGCTGCTGGTGCATCAGCTCCAGCAGTCACTGATCCCACTGCACAAGATCCAGTGGGCAAAACAGCAGCTTTTCTGGCTTCTGAACGAGGACACATGGGCCTTGCAGGCTATCTTTCAGAGGTCTCGCTAACTAGCTATCTTGCATCACTCACTATAGATGAGAGCGATATTTCAAAAGGATCAGCTGCAATTGAAGCAGAGAGAGCAGTAGAGAGCATATCACAGAGGAGTGCCCAGCTGCATGGTGGCACAGAAGATGAGCTCTCATTAAAGGACTCTTTGGCAGCTGTGAGAAATGCAGCTCAAGCGGCGGCTCGAATTCAGAATGCTTTCCGTGCCTTTTCTTTCAGAAAGAGAGAACAAAAGGCCACTCGACTTAAGGATGAATATGGGATGACCCAAGAAGATATAGATGAACTTGCAGCTGCATCAAGGTCGTACTACCAACATCATGGTCAGAATAAAGCAGCTGTTTCAATTCAAAAGAAATACAGAGGTTGGAAAGGACGCAAAAATTTTCTAAACATGCGCAGAAATGCGGTTAAAATACAGGTAAAGGAATTATGAAATATTTGGTTTCGAGGCTTTATTCAAGTTGAAGTCATTGGTACATGATTTTATTTTTAAATGCAGGCTCATGTAAGAGGCCATCAAGTGAGAAAGAAATACAAGACTTTTATAAGCACTGTAAGTGTGCTAGAGAAAGTGATACTAAGGTGGCGTCGGAAAGGACATGGCTTACGTGGCTTCCGAGCTGAGCAACCAGCAATGATCGAAGCAGAAGAGGAAAATGACGAAGATGATGATGACTTTGATGATGATGAAGCGGTCAAGATCTTCCGGCGACAGAAGGTTGATGAAGCTGTGAAGGAGTCTGTGTCAAGAGTGCTGTCCATGGTAGAGACTCCTGAAGCAAGGATGCAGTACCGTCGAATGCTTGAGGAGTTTCGCCAGGCAACTGTAAGCAGTTAATGGATTTAGAGTTTTAGACATTTAAGCAATGTTCTGATCATAAGCCATGTTGCCGAGGAAACTAGTTTAGACTAGAAAGTAGAAACATTAGAAAAGTAAAGAGCAATTTACTCAAGTAAATATCTTCAAAGGGGCCAAATCCAAATGTAGTACAATCTTACTCTCGGATACACAAATAATACAGTAATAATAGTAGGTTCATTAGTGTGAATTTCAATATAAAATGCTTTCCTATTTTCTCCGTAGTGCGTTACTGGACGAACTGCAAGTAGAGCTGTGCAGAACAACCATTGGAGTATATTCATTTTTTTCTTTTTATCCAAAATCATGTCATGACGGTATGACTAACCATGCTTGTTTTAAATGCAGGCTGAATTGGGTGCATCAGATGAAGCAACATCGATAATTAACAATGACTTATTAATAGGACTCGACAACTTCATGTAATGAAAAAGCGTTTGGGGAGCTGCCTAAAAGGCTGCAATGATATGAAGTAATTAGGAATTGATACCGTCTTCAACTAATTATGACCTGCTAGTGTTCAGTTTGCACAGTGTTTGCCTGATTGTTTTCGACTGATGGTTCTATATAGTATTCTCTGTAAATTATCTTGTTCATTGGGAATGACAGTTTATGAACACGGTATTTGGCTGTCTGTGGCTAGGGACCCAGGTTGCTTAGTAGGGTTTGATCAATACATTCTGCCATTTTCCATGAAATGCTGTATGACTTGGGCAGTTTGGAAAATCGGTTTGCCAACATGTATCTTGCATAATGCCCTTTGTAATACTAATGAAACTAAATATTCACCCGACCTTGAATAATTGTACTGTATTACATGGAAGGGAAGGAAGTTGATAACAGCTATTGGTTCCACGGATGCTGAGGTGACTCGTGAGCTGTTCTGCATGTCCTATGCTCCTGTTCCTTAAAGCATGTACAAGTTGTACACGAATGCTGGATCAATTGAAGGTATTTCATCCACGTTTTGGCCAAATTGGTATGATTATACAAATTTTTACCAATAAAACTCAAGATTTATTATAGGTGTATCACAATATTTAATTATTTTCAGTGAACAGAAAAAATGCATTGCATGCGAGGAGCAAAATTTCACGCTCAACAAAAGACAGAAATCCTGGTCGCAAAAAAAGGAGTTTCCAGAAGTCGTCGACTCAGCATATCCACGTACTGCTGTATCCAAAGTAGACCTGTTCATGGGCAGCCTGACCGAGCCTAGAAAGGTTCGGATCGGGTCGGCCCTAGGCCCAAAGATTTTTATATAGCCGTCTGTGGTACTTTACTTTTGCCGACTTAACATCTAAATGCGCAATGACGTCAAAGGGAAGAAGGAAATTGCACAAACTTACAGTTATTTTTATATAGTGAACTTGTGATGTGACTTTGCATATATTCGTGAACTTACCAGCAGCATAAAAACGATTTTTTAACAATATAATTTTTAATAATATTACAAAAAATTTCCGTGGACTAAAACATTTACAGGAATAACCTTGTGTTGGAATTTGAATTGGCGACAGATACGATAGAGATTTTGTCGTCAATTCATGTACCGACAGACTCTGTCGTCAAATGAGCAGACGGCAGAGAGCCATGTCAGTGCCATGCTCTCTGTCGCTAATTCAATTGACGACAAAGCAACAAATCACTAATTGAATTGGCAACAGAAGGCAGTCTAAATTCAATCATCATTTCAAATGACGATAGAGGACTACACCCACTGTCGTCATTTGAAATAGTGATAGAAGCTAAGCTATAAAAGAGTGAAAAAGGCCAAAAATAATTGCAATTCAGTAAAAAATACCAATGAGGTCATAACAGAACAGGAGAAGAGAGGAGATGAGAGGAGAGAAGGGAGCAGGAGAAGGGGTTGATATCTGCATCGTAAAGTTCTTTGTTTGTTTGTAGATTTCATTTTGATACCACAGTAGGTTAGCAAATGAAATCATTAGATGTGTAATTGTATCCGGTAATTGTCGGATGTGTAAATAGAGATGTTTAGTTATACTGGGTAGTTATATGTAGTGCAGTTATAGATTTATAGTCCAGTGACGCAGTTTGTGTAGACTTACAGAACTTTTAGTTATAGTGCACCAGTTAGTTTTTGCAATCTTAGATCCGGTACATAGATCTGTTCGGAAAATATATGATACAATGTACTGGATCCATTATTAGATCTGTGTGATGTGGAGCTGAAGCACACATGGTAATTTTCATTTTCGCAGGAGATGTACGAATAGTTATCTTTGTTTAGGGTGTCATATGTTGTAGAAATCCCCTATCTGCAAGTTTTTTTAGCCGTGGGTTTGTTGTTTAATCTAATTCGCATTTATTTCAACGACTGAGTAGCTATCATTAACATGAGATTACTTGTCAGTTGTTTGATAGGTAATAATACATAGCTTTCAAACAGAGTGTCTTTTTAATATGGAGTCTACTATCTGATTGCAGTATATACTATAATAACTTTATTTATATCAACTAAAATCGTATGTGAATATCTCTTTCTACAAACTTCTCTGTAAGTTATTACTATTTATAAGTTAAATCCAAAAGCCAATATGAACCGGCCCAAGATTTGGCAGTTGCTGATTATCTCTTGTACACGTCATTGCTGTTTGTAATCATGATTGTAATTCCTGTAGCCCGTTCGGCACAAGTGCACATATATATCTAGCGTCTCCGTGCGGTTTCAGTGTGCGAGTTTCCTCGATCCAATCTTCTCGTTTTCTTTACAATGACACCTTACATTTTACATGAGCGGTCAGGTGCCCAATATCTGCAAAATTCAGAGTACCAGCCTCCAGGGGCCGACGTTACTTTGTAGGATTTCATCAATGCATTCTGCCATTTTCCATGAAATGCTGTATGACTTGGGCAGTTGGGAAAATCGGTTTACCAACATATATATTGCAGAATTCCCTTTGTAATACCAATGAAACTAGTGATGGCCAAATCCAAAGGCACAATACTATTGGCACGGCTCAGCACAAAGGCCGGTGGTCAGGCCAGCACGACATGAGGCCATGGGCCATGTCTGGGCCGGCGTCTCGTCTCACTGTGCCGGCACAACATGGCATAAGCAGTGTCAAGCCTAGCTCAGCACGGCACGATAGCAGCACGACACGGCCCATTAGGTCTGTCAGCACGATAGACATGATCGGCCCGATAGACACGCAAAGCCCACGGGGGGCATGGCCCATCCAGCACGATAGGCTACCATTAGGCACAATGGGCACAGGCACGCCCCATCCAGCCCATTTAGTCTGGTTAGCACGGTCAACGATAAGTTTTTTAAAAAAAGTAGTCATTTTGTGGCTGTTTGAGTTTTTAAAAATACAAAAAAATTCAAAAAAATCTGAAAATTTTCTTATAAATAAGCACCATACCCCCTCATCAACCCACACTCAAATCAGCATTTTCCTTTCCTCACTCTATTGTGAAAATTCTGAAGCTCTTTGTGCTAATTTGGAAAAAATCGGAATAATTTTACCAAAATTCCAAAAATTCGAAATCCGGGAGGTGGTCAAGTAAAGAAGTGAGAATACAAATTTTATGTTCGTATATTATTTTTATTTCTCTTTTATTGTAATACAAAATTGGTAATAATTTAATTTTGCATTTGTATTTTGCATTTTTTCTGCGTTTCGAAATTTCTTCATGAAACATTTTAACGAATTTGCTGCGAGTGAGTACGGAATTGATTCGAAAGATCTTGCATCATTCGGGATGAGTCCACTTCCACCTCAAACGGCCGAGGCCATCGCCAAGCAGACCGCGACTATACCATCATCAGGCTCAATCAGTGTCTCTATGTTAGCAAGCACTGCAGCTAAGAGATGAAGATCGAGCACGTTCGACGTGTGTGGAGATGTTGACAAGGTCATGAAGCAATTGCTGTCCAGAGACTAGGTAAGAGTTACTGTTTGCAAAATATGTAATCATAAATTGTCTGCAAAGTCTATAGGTGAAACCGGGCATTTGCACAGACATGCCTAGAGATGAAAAGAAAAGCAAGGTATTGCCATGAGGCAAACACAGCTGATGTACAACCCCGGTGGTATGGTACGTAACTGGGTTTATAATCCCAAGGTAGTTCATGAATATTTAGCATGTTTTCTTACGATCGTTGTTCACATGAAAAAAATTAAAAATGACATAGTATTACGAGAGACTGTGTACGCTATGAAAACAAAATATTTAAAAATATTAGAAAGAGATTTTGTAATTACATGTATTTACATTTATTTTAGATCTAAGAAAAAAAATTGAAGGTTTCACTAATGTTATCAACATTATAGGTGATTCTATAGGGATATGTAACATCCTGATTTTTGGGGATTTTTAAAATCTTAATTTTAAAAATAAATTTCTGGAATTCTCCTGAATTTAAATAAAGCTTAAATTGAATTTTCAAAAGTTTTAAATAATTTAAAATGATTAAATTAAACCTCAACTTTAGCTGAAAATATTTTAATTGAGTTCCATGTGTCACAAGAAATTTTCTGGCATTTTTTGAAATTAAATTAAGCTTCAAATGAATTTCTGAATTTTAAAATGATTTAATCTGAGTAAAATAAACATTAACATGAGTTGAAAATATTTTATTTGAGTTCCTCAGGTCTCAAGTATTTTTCTGGTATGTTTGGTGAATTTTTGGGATTTATTTACTATTTTCTCGAGCCGTTAGCAATTTATTTGAATTTCTGGAAAAGATTTAATCGGGGAAATTCTCTCGGCCGTTGGATCTTCTCTCTCGACCACGCTTCGGCCATCCGGCCTATCTCCCGCACGCTCCCGCCTTTCCCCGCTCCGCGCCGTCGGCTCTGCCTCCCCTCCACGCGTTGCGCATCCACCGCCTCCCGCACCGCGTAACCCTAGCCGCCCGCGCCGCCCTCGCTCGCCCGCTCCCGCACCGCACGATGCGCCGCGCGTCGCGCATCCGCAGCCGACACGTGGCGGCACCAGCAAAGTCCGCGGCCTGCCCCTTCCACCGCCGCCCGATCCCGGTCTCCTGCCACGCAGCGTCCATCCGCCCACTAGTCCCGCGCCAACCCTAACCCGCTTTCACCTCGACCGTCCGGTCTCCCCGCGATGGATCCTGGCCGTCCGCACCCCGCCGCGCCCGCGTAACCCTAACACTAGCGCCGCGCAACTGCTCACTCCTCCGCCGTCGGATCCGCGCCCGCGTCGCATGGTTCGATCCTAACCGTCCATGCCCGCACCGCGTCAACGCTGTCTCCGGATCGCTCCTACCTCGGTTCGCGTGTTTTATACCGCCGCCGACCTCAGTTCGCATCCACGCCAACTCCGTCGCCCTCGCCTCCGCCCTCCTCGCCCCGCGCCGCCGTCCCGGAGTCACTCCACCGCCGCTCGTGCCTCTCCGACCCCTTCCGCCGCCGCCGGAGCCATCACCGCTGTCCTCGCCGGTGAGCGCCTGCCTCGTCGTCCCTCCACTCCGCGCCTCGCGCTTCGTCCGCGTCGCCGGCGCCGCCGCCGCTGCTCTCGCGCCCCTCGCGCCGCTTGGCCGTGCGGACCCGCGCGCCGCGCCTGCGCGCGCGCGCGCTGCCGCGGCGCCGCCGCGCGCGCGCCACGCGCGTCGCCATCGCCGACCGCCCCGCTTTGCGCTTATCGCACGCCGCCGCCCGTCCCCGGAAGCACCAACGCGCGCTAAGCGTCTCCTCCTCCGCCGTTGGATTCCGCCGACGCACTTCGCCTCGCCGCGCTGCTGCGTCTGCGCGACGCGCCGCGCCACGCGTCAACCATCGCCGCCATCCCCGCGCCCGCACCGCTCCATCGCCGCCGCTCATCCAGATCTGGGCCGACGCCCCAGATCTCTCCGCGTGCTCGCCTCGCAGCTGTCCGATCCGCGCCGCCGCCGCCGCGCCCGAGTCGCCAGCTCAGCCCTAGCCACGTGGCAGCACCAGCGCGTGCCACGTCAGCCCTAGTCCACGTCACTGCCACGTGGCATGCCACGTCAGCAACATCCGGCCCCTCGGTGCCACGTGGCATGACACGTCAGCGGCCACGTCAGCAGGGTGCCACGTGTCGGCATATGCGCGTGCCACGTCACCGTCGCCCCGCGTGTACTGTTTGGTGCGCCGGGTTCACGGTGAACTCGGTATTCTGTGGAGCGGGTTCACAGCACAGTATCTTTTCCGATTTTTCCGATTTTTCTTTAGGATTTATTTTCCGAAAGCCCGTTCTCCTCCGTCCTAGCTCCAATTGACACCGTTCTTTTTTTTAAATTCATCTAAAATCGAGCTCTAGCTTTTGGTTCTAGTTTGGTGAATTTTGGAGTTCATTTGTTTATTATTTTATATATTTCTTTGTTTTTGGTCGTTTTCTCTCTCGCTAGATTCGGATTCCGGAGGAGCAGGATCGACGCCCGAAGACCAGGAGTACCTCACTGAGCATAACCAAGGCAAGTCGTGTTCTTTGATCATGTTGAATCCAGTTTGCAATCTATTATTTATTTATTTTGTTTTAAATTACATTGCATCGCTATTTCTATTCAAACCCTTGTATCGGTAGTTATCGTCCCAATTGAATTCATCCCTCCTTGATAATTTGGAATGCCATGATACCATTGTCACCATAGGTTGGGAAACATACTAGTGATGTTATGATATTTGTCACAAGGGTTGGTACGATTAAATGCTTAGTCTTGCTTAAAGTTACGACCAGGTTTATTATCACATATGAATTATCAATTTGACCTAATGAGATATGGAATTGTAGTTGGTGCCACGTTTATTAAAATTTGTGCCATGACGTTGGTGCGTCATCGGTGATGGTTATACAAACCTGGTTTTTGCACTCGGGCGAGTGATCGTGCAGTAAAGGGGGAAGTGTTGGTGCACTTCGAGGGATGTGTTAGCCTCGCCCGAGAATTGCTAAGGACTTAATTTTGTGCGCCATTGATCTGAGTTTTACCGTGCAAACCACATGTCTGGTATGGGACGGACCTGGCTGACTAATTTGGGAGGTTTCAACTTTAATCTTGCCATTGAGATGAACATGGTTGCTGATTTCCATGTGGCGCAAGGGGGGTGTGATGCGAAACCCTAGCGGGCGGATTGAGTTGTAAACTGAACTTTGTAAAGGTCTTGTTGTGATTTCCTTAGCGCGAGGCTAATCACATCGTGTGGGTACAGTTGTGCAACCTCTGCAGAGTGTAAAACTATTCGAATAGCCGCGTCCTCGGTCATGGACAATGCTCGGTGATTTCACACGAGGGGTAGTTATTTCTGAAAGCTTGTGAATGGAAGTGGACAGGTGTTCACTGTTGGTTTAGCTTATGGATGGAAGGCCCATAGGTGGTTGGTTTAGCTTATGGATGGGAGGTCCATAAGTGGTTAGTTTAGCTTGTGGATGAGAGGTCCGCAAGTAGTTATTTCAATTCCTTTTGATTATTTATTATGTATTATTGTTTTATTTAAAGATCGCTTTCAATCTATTTACTGTATTTACCTTCAACTGTCATTTATGCAAATTAACCTTTCAGCCATCATTTGGTAAGCCCTGCATACTATATTGCATTCATTTGTTACAAACGACTTGCTGAGTACCAATGTACTCACGGCTTTATGCCCAATATTGCTCGGTTGAGGAAGAGGAGTTTCACCAGCAGGAGGTTCCAGAAGGAGAGTACTTCGACGACTTCACGGATTAGGCTTCGTTCTCCACTCGATAGCCTATGGGCTTGTCGATTGGTCGCTACGCTTTATTTTGGAATTCCGCTGCTACTTTTGTTAAGCCTTCGGGCCAGTTTATTGTAAGCTTGACCATAAGGTCATACCTTTTGAGATCTATCGATATTTGAGCTTTCCTTTATTTTATCGTGTATATGGTTGTGATGATATCTATGTTTAACTGTGTGCACTAGCATGATCCTGGGACTAGTGCAGAATACACAGAGAGTCCGGATTTGCATATTCGGGTCTCGACAGGATATATTATTCTAACTATTTTACAGTTGTTCGTTCACAACTATCTAAAGTTTACCAGAAATACGAGCATAAGTTTCAGAGAGCTCGCTTGCAACAACCTCCACTAGCAACCGCTACAGGTAAGAAGACAAACATATGGGATACCATCTTTTTCTCCAGGAGATCCTCTACATCTTCAAGTGGTGGAGGTGGGGCAATCCATGCCAGGGCCCACTGAGAACTATCAATTTTCCTGGACAGTGATCCTATGTCTCACCACATAGAGAACTTCAACATTTTGGACTTGTGGCACGAGCACAAGCTAACATATCCTGTGCTATCCATATTATCACAGGATGTGTTAACAGTTTCTTCTGAGTCTACTTTCAGTCTTTCTGGAAGAATATTAGAAGAGAGAAAAATAAGACTCATGAGTGAGATGGTGGAAGTACTTCTCATAATGAAAGACTAGGAATAAGCTGATGCGTGTGCCCAATAGTATGGTGGATACGAGTTGGAACACGCGTTCAACAGTCTGTATCTAGATAGCAGTGAAGGTAGTCAAGATGCCAACAATTCTTAGAGCATCCATGTATATATTGTACTTTTATACTTTTTCACCTATAATGCTGAACTACAGGCTGTACTCCTTTTTCTTTATCAATATTTTCTCGAGTTGATTTTTTACTTGGCAAAGTTTTTGACGAGGCAACTATTTTAACATAAATAAAAGCTTATTATTATATTTCTACAATTTATTATGTCTTTATCTACAATTTAATGTATCTTTTCTATATTTTCTACAATTTACTATTTGTATTCTACAATTTCTACAATTTAATGTGTATTTTTTATACTTTCTACAATTATCATGCCTTTTTTGAATTCTACATATTTTTCTTAACAAATCATTTTTTCATTTTTGGGCCAAATAGGCTACATGGGTCAAACGGGCATACCATGTCGGCCAAGCCCAATAGGCTAATTGTGCCTCGGGCCGGTCTGGCACTAGCATGACACCCTTTTGGGCCATGCATGTGCCAGAGGCTTAGCCCACGGGGCAGCATGGCACAACCCGTTCTAGCTGACAGGATAAATAGGCACGTGTCACGTTAGGGCTTGACCGGGTTGCCCATTTGGCCACGCACTGAATGAAACTAACTTAATATTCACCTGACCTCCAATAATTGTATTATATTACTCTCTCCTTTTTTTTTTAGTGACGTTTATGTGACTGATACTTTTTGTAACTTCATCTTACTATATCTAATAAAATTATACTATATGAAATTATTTTAAATGAAAATCTAATAATATAGTTTTCATATAGCCATTCTAAATAGTTTTAAACATGTAAGTTTGACGGTGCAGATTCTTAGATACACTTGAAAAAAAGATCGGAGGAAGTACATGGAAAGCAAGATAGTTGAGAACTGCTATTCGTTCCACAGTGCTGAGCTGACTCGTTATGCACCTGTTTCTTTGAAGCATGTACACAAATGCTGGATCAATTGAAGGTATTTCATTCACTTTGAGGCCAAATTGGTATAATTATACAAAAGCTTTACCTCACAAATAAAACTCAGATTTGTTATACTTATAGGTATATCACAATCTTTAATCATTTTCAGTGAACAGAAAAAAAAATGTGCATCGCATGCAAGGAGATTCACGCCCAACAAACGACATGAGTCTACAGAAATCTTGGTCGCGAAACAAAAGTTTACAAAGTGTTACAGCCAACGTGACTCACCACCCAGGGAAAACATGCATATCCACTTACTGCTATATCCAAAGCCACATTCATGTCCGATATACACTTGATGTGTATTTGCAATTTTGCATTATTAGCTAATCCATATTTATCACTGCTCATATCCAATTTTTAAATCCTTCAGAGAAAATCATTACGATATTGTATTTGTAATCTGATCGTATCCCTTCTGTTTTCCCTTTAGAGAGGCCGGCGTATACAATTTCACTTCAACATGCATGCTCCAAAAAGTGATTAGTGATAACATTTCACACTGAGCAAGGGCTCTGCCACATTGATATGTCCGATATTAGATCACGGAGTTGATCGATGAGGAACTTTAGGTGCTTGTTTTTATTTTCAATTTCCTGCAGTAGAATCCCAATGTTAGACAGGTTTGCATTTAAACAAAAACAGTGTCACATTACTAGATTAAAACAGAGTGAATATTATAAGTTATAAGTCTGAGCTTCGACTTCCACATATCAAGGATGCTGCTATAGATGGAAATCTGAAGTAGGACACATGGTATTAGCTTATTTGCAGTGATTATTTAATATGAATTGCTTCAAATTTTCTAGAAAAGAACGATGCAATCCGACCTTTGGAAAACCTTGTTGCGCTGCACTAAAAATATACATGAACCTCAGTAAATTCAATAAATCATGTGGATGATGTCAAATAAACCACACATGCATTTTTCTATAAACCTTTTATACACTGGAGGAGATAAAATTCAGTATTATCTCAATTTATGATTTAGCATAGATTAGGATATGTTGGGAGTTGCCAGGACATTACAGCTATCAGCCATGCAGAGGACGACATGGACATGATATTTATCAAGAGGTCCAAATTAGCATCGAAAGTGGATATAATTAGCAAGCCAAAATCAAGTGGGCAGGAAAAAATGACCTGGCATGCAAAATCAACCAAGCACGAAGAAATTGATAAATATAATCTTAACAAACATGAACTTTTACCAGAATAATTCTAGAACCATATAGAATGAACATGTTTTTTCATGAATCCAACAGAATGAAGAGGACTATCCAAACACTGCCAGGAATAGCATGTATTGGCCAAATCAGTACCAGTTACCGGCTGGTTCCTGACAAAATCCTGAACCTTGCATATCTATGGTTAGATCATTCTCAAGGTAGTACCTTTCTCAAAGCAGATGCATGCTCTTCCAATCTCTCAATCTCAACTTGATCAGCATTGAATTCTGTTGATCCCATCTCCTGAAGAAAAAAGACCTCAACATCATTACAGAGCAGTAAGAAATGTGACAAAATTCTACTATATTCTCAATAAACACGATAATTGGTTTTCAAGAAACTCTTAAGTGGAAGAATGAACGGGACTAGATCAATTTTAGCTAGTCTTTCTCTTGATTTAATTGTAGCTACTGCAAGCTTATTTTATCCAAAATAGTGTATAAGCAGAACTAATAAGAAATTTGCTCACAGAGCAAGAAGAAAATGATCTCATTTTCTTCGAGGGGAATTAAGCTCGCTATGCCTATCGATCCAAAATCCGTGTGCTTTGCATACACCAGTCAATATCTGTCCAACTAGATTTGAGAAAACAAACTTGCCCTAATAAGCATGTATCTTTATTTGCTTGCTATGAAATGCATCTTGAAGTCCATACAGCCCTTCTTCTAGGCTCCGTTAATTAAAAAGAAAATCATTAGCATCTTGAATTACTCAAATGCGGCAACATTCATTGGCCAAAGGTGTTAAAATTTTCAGTCAAACAAGAAAAGGAGCCTTTTTTACTTGTCTCAAACAGCTCCATATTTCCCACATAAAAAATTTATCTTTTATAGTTGTACCACCAAGTCAATAACCATTTCTTGCCTCGTTACCAACGGAACACCTAAAGACAGTGTTTTGACATAAACATTTATCGTCTATGTCAATGTCTTGTCCATGTCCATGGACCTCTAAGAGCATAACCTAAAGATCAATCTTCCGATAAGTTCAATATTTTACAGCCATTTATTGGCTCCCTCACATTGCAATGTCCCTAATTTTTCATCGGAAGTGTAATATTTTGATCTTTTTCCAATCAGAAGTACATCCTTCTTGGGTTCACCACAGTAAAATACAGACATTAGGCTCGGACAAGCTCGGTCCACCAAGTTCTCACCTGAGCACAGGACGACACGGCGGCGATGGACGCGCGCAGCGCCGACACGGCGACCTTGTACCGGTGCCTCGCCTCGTCGAGCGACCCGCCGGAGCCGGGCGCGCCCCCGGCGCCTCCTCCCACGGCGTCGGAGTCGGCGGAGTGGGGCGGCGGGGGAGTAGCGTGGTGGTGATGGTGGTGGTGGTGCTGGGAGCCGGCGGCGGCGGAGGAGGACCAGAGCGCGGGGTTGCAGAGCTCGTCGTTCATGGAGGAGAGGATCTGGAACGCCGCCGCGATGGTCTCCTCGAGGTGCCGCTGCCCCTCCACCGCCAGCTCCTGCCGCCGCCGCGCCGCCTCGGATGCCATTAATTAGTCTCGCCGGGACCCTAGCTCGCCGCCGCGGATCTGGAGTCTACTCCTGGCTGCTAACTAAGCTCTGGCTTCTGTCTGGTTCACAAGCCCAAGCGAAGCGCTTATCACCATGCCTTGTGAGTGCGCGTGTTGCGGGGCCCTATAGGATGGCAATATAATAATTGCATTGGCATTGCCTCTGCATGCACATGGGGTCCCGTGCCTGAGTAACTAATAGGCGACAACAACACACACTACACAGCTACCATCGACAACCTTTGATTTACCTTTTTAGAGAAAAAAAAAACTGCCTTCGAGTAAGTTGGACCCTAGCTTGCTATCTACAGTTCGTACGAATTATCTGTCTAAACATAAAATTATCATTAATTTTATAAATTTGATAAAATTGAAAAAAAATACCATTACGTGTACCCTACGTTATTTATGCAGTTTTAACAGATTTGCCAACCAAATTACCAAAACTACCATAAGTTTTATGAGTTTAAAAAATTTCAAAAATTATCCATCTATAGTTTTAACAAATTACCACCCATAGTTTCAAAATTAGCACATTTAACAAATTACCACACAAAATTTTAAAATGGTTAAAATTTACCATCATTTGCACCCAAAGTTATCTTACGTAAGTTCGTAATGTACCATCATGTTGTAAGTTAATTTGTCTAATAAAAAAATTGAAAATAACCATTAGTTACACTCTATGTTGTCGTATGCACTTTTGATAAGTTACCAACTTAAGTTTAAAATTGATTAGTATTACGTGAGTTTGTGTAAAAACTTAATAGTTACCATTAGTTGCACTGAGTGTTTATCTACATTTTTCACAAATTACCACCTTAAGTTCTGAATTTACCATCATTTAGCGATATTGTGTAAAAATTTCAAAAGTGACCATTTGTTACACACTAAAAATTTGTCCTCATTTTGTGTACTCAGAGCTACTCCATGCAACGTGTAGAATATGAGAGAAAGAGAATGTACAAGAGTAAAAGCAAAAAAGGCGAGGCCTTTTTGGCCCCGCTCGTTTCAGTTTTTTTTCAGTTTCAGTTTCTAGTTTCAACTTTTTTTTCACTATTCAATAATTCGTCTTCTTCTGAATTTTTTTAGATTTTTTGGACTTTTTTGTATTTTTCTTTTTTTTCCCGTGTTCCTTTGCATTGTCCGTGATGGGCTAACATATTTTTTCTATTTTTACATTTTTTTTAAATTTAATTATGCCAAAAAAGCCAAATCAACTACAGTAAAAAGCCAGCTACAGTGAAATTTCAGCCAAAAGTCAGAAGTCATCGCTAAAACGAACGCCCTCTTTGAATGCTACACAGCTACTCTACATCACGGTCCCAAAATTTAGACAAAAAAATAGTCTTATCACTTTACCAATTGATGGATGGACTTCTGATATGAGAGAGTAGGAAAGAGATGAACATAACTGAATTTAATGAGCAGGTACCATTTGGGGCGCTGTTTTAGCAATGGCTTCAGTTTTTGACTGAAATTTTACTGTAATTGGCTTTTTTTTACTGTAGTTGATTTAGCTTTTTGGGCATAATTAATTTAAAAAATATATAAAAATAGAAAAAACATATTAACCCATTAGGGACAACACAAAGGAACACGGGAAAAAAAGAAAATACAAAAAAGCCTAAAATATCTTTAAAAAATTTAGAAAAAGACGAAATACTGAATAGTAAAAAAAACAAAAGCTAGAAACTGAAGTCGAAAAAAAGCCGAAACGAGCGGAGCCGCAATGGACGGCCGACAAACCAGCCCGTGTGAGGACTATCACATGCCTGGTTGCGTGATAGATTTCCCATTGTTTAAAATTGTTTGTTTAGACGGATGGCCAGTGGTCTAGCGGTGAGAGCGATCGTGTTCCATCCAGGTTCAATAAGTAGGATCAACACGATGTGTCGTGTTTATTTAGAGTATATATATGTATGTGTTCAGTAGAAAATCGTGTGCCCATACTACAACATGAACCTCCATTTATCGCAATACATATATGCATTGCAGAAACTCCGAATAAGCATTGCTAGGGTCTATACCAATGCATTTATAAATGTGTTGCTATTGAGGGAATTGTAAGGGTCTATTACTAATATATTTGCGTTGATAACTAGTGGGGAAAAGTGTTGCAAGGTAGCAACAGATATATTTAGCTAGCACCAACGATTCTATGCGTTGGTATTTGCCTATTTGGAATGAGTAAGATGCTTATCCTTCTTCAGGTCACGATGAGCTTAACCAATTACGGCCCATAAGGCTAAATGTATCTTTTCATTCATCAACCAAAGGCACAACAGAAGAACCGAAGACACAAGTGAATACATTGATTAAACAAAGGATTCCGTACATTGCGAATAACATGGCACAAAAGTGTGATTGTACATAATGAATTCAATAAAGTACAATATTCCAGAACAAAAAAAATGTATAGAAATTTGAAACAGTAAACTTTTCTTGCACGAAGACTTGTTCATTTGATCAACTTTTCTTGCATGAAAATTTAGGATCGCCTAGTAAGTAGAAATTTTAGAGGAAATGTTATTTTGTTTTTCATGATTACAAAGTGACAGATCAAATGGTCCTAGAATTTGACTGATCAACCTGCAATAAAACTAAGAACTTTGTTACATAAATAACTTGCAGCACACATCGGAGTGATTCGAACACTACATTACAGAGCTTAGAGATCTCCAAGTAATGATTGTGCACCATGCCAGCAGTACCAAAAGGGAATTAAGATGTTGGTGCTATGCTGCAATAAATCACACTGGTTAGACCAATCCTGCGCCAAATCGGTAACAGCAAATAGTCAAGTTAGCTATTCACCAGCCAAGTTGTACAACAAATAATCCTTTTACCACTCATCCTGAACACAATTTTCCAATCTATAGTGAAAACCTTCAATTGCAAGCGAAAAAAATCTGGAGTAAATTGTCAATGTCAACCTGCACAAAAATAGAATCTGTCTCACTTCAAATATCTCAAAAATCACATGAGGAGTGCTCCCAACCAGGGTTCAAAATCCCGGCGGTTACCGGCCGGATACCGTTTTTACCGGTGGAAACCGGTAACCCAAAAAACCGGCCGGTATCAATTTTTGAATTTTGAATTTTGGCCGATTTTTTCCGGTTTTTCCGTAACCGGCTGGTTTTTCCGATTACCGGCCGGTTTTTCCGGTTACCGGTTTCAAAACATCTCAAAATTCAAATTTTGACCTGTTTTTCCGGTAACCGACCGGTAACTGCCCGATTACCGTTACCGGCCGCCGACCGGGATTTCTTCCGGTTCCGGTATTTGGAACCTTGCTCCCAACAATGGAGATTGACCTGATCAAGTAGGATTTCCCATGATTGCACATGCATCAAGTAGGATTTCCCATGATTGCACATGCCCACAGTCATAGTAGCTAATACAGTAATTCTGTTGGGCAATGGGCTTGTGTAGAACACGTTCGTGCAAAAACTGCAAGCAAGTAACAGAAAGTTTACCTCTTACAGAATTTGGTTCAACAGTACAACTGATTAAAAAACACTCTACCATGCACATGGTATCACTGGAAAAAGGTACTCAATGTGAAATAAATCCTCTAAGCTCTCTCTCAAGCATTTTAGCAGACATATGGTGTGCCACTCTTTCACACTCGCTCTCTCTAAAGCAATTTAACAAACATATGATGTGCCTTTCTCTCGCACCATCTCTCTGAAGCAATTTAACAAACATATGACGTGCCTCTCTCTCGCTCCATCTCTCTGAAGCAATTTAACAAACTACTGGTGTGCATAAATCCGTACGGAGTTCTTGTCCAGAACCATCAATCACAGGAAATTCAACAGTTGGGACTGGGGTTGTCAAGCACGAGGCAATGGTCGCAGATTTGGTTTTCACTGGAGCTGCATATAAATTGACTGAGAGGATCCATAGTTGCGGTGTACCTTCAGAAGAAATAAAAATGAGAGAAATTAATGGACGAATCAAACTAACAGATTAGTAATTCAAGAATTAAGGCAAATTGGGGATTAGGGAACTTACGGGAAGCAGGTTACGTTGCGGTGTAGGGCGACACAGATTAGCGCATGGGTGATCGACGGCAGTGCTGCTGTCTTTGGGGCGACTAATCTACATTACTAGCCAGATGAACTTTGTTTAATGTAAAGACATGAATCGAAACACATGTAATCACTACAGACAAGAGTGGTGAGTGGAGTATTGAAGGGTGTGGAGAATCTGGAGATGAACCATGCTTAGGATGTCCAGTCGTGGTGAGCCTGAAGATGCAGGGACGATGGCCCTTGAGCAGCTCTAGTGAGGCCATGAATTTGTGCAGCGCAGGGAATAAGATCCCGTGAGACAGAATTGCATCTTAGAGCCCAGCAAGATGGAGAGGGTGCGGATGCACGACCGTCCTAGAGATGGCGCCACCACGAAGGGAATCGCTCCCTCTCCCCTCTGCCATAGCAGCCGCCTCCCGCATCCTCCTCCCTCTCCCCTGTCCTAGAGATGAAGAGGGTGTGGAATCACAATTTTACTATGATACTATCTAATTCTGATCTATATTATAATTCATGTTATCTACTTCTAGTAGGATCGTAGTTAAATAGCAATCGTTCTATGATACTACCTAATTCTGATCTGTATTGTGATCCATATTATCTACTTTTAGTAGGATCATAGGATTGTATAATATTACTATTGAAAATGTAGGTAATATTTTAATTCTAAATTTTACTAAGAGACAAATACAATATATTAGTGATGCGAAGCTAACTACTAACAGTAAACTACTCATCATACTTCAGAATATACGCAAGAAAATTATAGTATCAAAGTCGTACGCACATACGAATGACTTATTGTTGGACTTGATGAAGAACAGGAAGCAGCGCAGGCGTGATGCAGTGTAGACTCGATGCAGTATAGGATGTAGATGAAGTAGAGTAGGAGCGGTCGCGCAAATGCACTGCCCAGAAACCTTATTGCCGCCTTGTGCAAGTTCTCTCTGCGACAATGGTTTGGAGATCCCTCTCTCCTCTCTTATCGGTGCACGCCGAGAAGAAAAGTCGACGAGGTTCTATTGCTTAACACCTAGTATAACTTCACTAGAGTGGAAGAAGACAATAGGAGAAAGAAATGGAGGAGTCAGTACCAAATCTAGACGTCTTCAGGCCTTTTATAGACGTGCTAACTACTCTCCAGTAATCGACGCCATTAAACTAAAATAATACTCAAGTAACTGACTCCATTATTCACTGGTACCTACTGATATTCAAATCAAATAATGAAAATTAAGCAGTCTTATTACTAGTAAAAAAGAAGTAATTGACTCCATTATTCACTGGTAACTACTGATATTTAAAATAAATAATGAAAATTAAGCAGTCTCATTACTAGTCAAAAAGAAGAGAGATGATACATGGTTAAGCAAAAATACGGTGAACTTGGACTGCCGGGTGGACTTGGATCTTAGAGCCTAGCAAAAATTAAGCAGTCTCATTACCAGTCACAAGTCACGCGATTTTCACACGAAAATACGCGAAAGCATACGTGCACATGTGATTAGCCAAAGCCTTTCCCATACTATTCTCATCCATAATTCAAGGTGTGGTACTAAACCATACACACTTTGGAATTAAAGAAATAGGTCTCACTCATGGGTCTATTTTCAACAACTACAACCTGTATCGCGATTTTGATAACCTTAGCAGTAAGAGGTGGGGTTAGGATAAGGAGAAGACCACACTGAGGGGGGAGGGGGGGGGGTTTGGAGAACTTCACCCTGATGCAGTCACTGGTCAAGGCTGATTTTTGGCTTATTTGGTTATCACTTCTCCTTGGGTCGGGATCAGGGCTGACGGTGATCGACGATCTGGGTCAGATGAGCCAGGCTATCGGATTCAAAGACGCGCATATCTGTGTCATTGACAAGCATATGGAACTTCCTTGGCCGTGTTGGAGGTGGCTACTTCTCTGAGATTATTGTCAGGTACCACCACTATGTTTTCCACATTATTTTCTAGCATTCACTATTAATGCAGGAAAAAAAGATTGCTATTATTGTTTGGTATCGAAAGTTTTGTCACCACAAATCAGAACTTTTTTTATTCTACAAAAATCAGAACTTTGTTTTTAAAAAAATTAGGCTGGCTCATTTTACTTCAGTTCAGATATTCTGCTAGGGTACTTGTTTGTTAACTCGCAGAATTTGTTCCAACGTAGCAGTTTCCTTGTTATACTTTATCTAGTTCATTGCTTTAAACTGTTTATTATGTGGGTTCACTTAAGTTTCGAAGTTCCCTCTCACATCACAAGTTGTTATCAGGCTTTCTTCATATCTTGACTAACTAATAACTGTTCTTCAGGGAACGTACGTACCCAAGGCACATAGTACTGGGCAATCGCTCAGATCCTTATGGTTGCTGGGCATTTCCTCTTTGCAATGGCTTGGCCCAGAACTATGTACATGGGGGCCTTCCTGGTTGGGCTTGGATATGGAGCTCATTGGGCTTTGTGCCTGCTGCCATCTCTGAACTTGTTGGCGTAAAACACTTCGGCGCAATGTATAATTTTCTCACAGTAGCAAAACCCACAGGGTCACTGATATTCTCAGGTCTTATTGCCAGTAATTTATATGACTACTCTCCTGCGTGTTGGAGAAAAAAGTAATTTATATGACTACGAAACTGAGAAACAAGCACACCACCATCAGAGCTCAGTGTTGCCGTCTGGATGAATGCTTGACAACATGAGTCTTCTTGCAGATGGGGTACTGAAGTGTGAGGGAGCAGTTTGCTTCCATGTCAAAGTTGAAATCCACCTGTTGTTGTTCCATGTATGCACCATACATATTGAACATACGAATCAAGGCACACATAGTTAAAAGTTTATTTGTAAAGTTTCAAATAATTTCAGAGCTTGTATTGCAAAAACATCTGTTCCCAAATGGAAATTTACAGGTCCTATTTGTCTTGTATAACTGGGGCGTCGCTCAAGCTTGGAGTCTGATACTTGCATCCCTGCAAAAAATTGTTCTCATAGGAATGAATGACTGATTCTGTGTATTGATCTCTGAATGCTACTTTAGCTGTAATGATCCTTCTGTGCATGATTGTATCTTTAGTGCGATTCTGCCAATGTTGAAAACTTAACTACCACTTATTGTACTTCCTTCCTCTAGTATATGTTTTGTGACCAGTAAATGTTGATTCTTGCAAACCTTTGCTATATGCATTGATCTAGATAAATTCTACTTTGGAACAACAGCCTCAAGAGACGAGTCAGGACTCAAGCTGCAAGATTGTGGCTGGAGCATCAATTTGGACTTCGGAGCACATCCACTTTTGTCCAAGTTTTTTTTTAAAAAAATACTTTTGTCCAAGTATTGTCGTCAGAGTTTTGCTATATGAAATGCTGTAATACTACTAGGTATGCACCTTCACTTTGATCTTAGTTCACTAAAACTGAACACTTCAATTGGCTAAGTTCCAGTTATTTGCAGCTCTAGGCATCTCTCTGCTACCATATAGCTGTTACTAGCTACTAGAACAACGCCATAATTGTGGAAGTGCAACCTAAGAAACATGTACAACTTGTTTTCATCTACTCTGGCTGCAAAAAAAAAAAACTATTATCCTTATCGTACGTCATTGTCTAAGCTTATGAACATAACGTATGTATGATCTTCATTCTTCCTGTCCAGCTGAAGGGTTAACCAGCTATTAAGCTACTCTTCTTTTGGTGTCGAGCATCTAAACTGATTATGCACAAGTTTAACCTGAAGATTCAGGTTCTGACTGCGACAGTCAAACAACTGAATTCTTGAACCGAACGAGAGAAACATAATTTGCTCAGTTCTCGTCTCTAGACTCAAAACTTTAAAGCAGCAGCCACTTCTTTCTTTGAAGGAAAACTGCTACATGCCTGCATTTTTCTTGTGTGCATGTTTTAGCCTTCTAATGAGCAGCATCTCATTAACACAATCTTTCCAGCTGCACCTTTTCTAGTTCAGTTCAGTGGAGCAACAAGATCAACTTGAGTGGAGCAACAAGATCAGCATCAGTGGAGCAACAAGATCAGCTTCAGTGGAGCAACAAGATCAGCATCTGACTGCTGCCTGTAACAACAGCACATCATTACAATCCTCAACAGCTGCTATTTTCTACTGTGTTCAACTACTTCTGAACTACCATAACAGCCTTAAATGTGGTCTTAATTAATGTTCAGTTGCAGACTCTGAATAGCTGGCATCTTCAGGCTCCATGTACAAAGTGGAACGCCAAAATACAGCTGCTTGCTGCTCATCTGCTGCTGTCTATCAAAATCATGTGGCATTCTGGAACTGGATGCAACTCAAGGCTGCACGCAGTTCAGTGAAAATGCAAATACACAGCGGCAGACTCAAATGGTCCAAATTAGCACCAAGCATTGGCATACATCACTCTTTAACAGCTGTGAATTGTCGCAATCACAGAGGAAGTACCAACTGTGTTCGTACTAACAACACTAGTAGATATTTTGTGCTAGTGCTATTGTTTTATATATATATATATATATATATATATATATTCTTAGATATCTGTACAAAGGTGCTGGTGAGGATGGTGTAGAGGGAGGTGCTTAAAGAGTAACAATGAGGTGGGTCCCACATGGGGAAAAAAGGTTCTCACACACAGGCATGCACACAAGGTATCTCTAGAGGGAAAAACATTATTAGGTCAGAGAAGAAACTTTTTGTATGTGGTGGTTGTGATTTTAACCCTAAGCATAATTCTAGGAAATACCTAAAATATCCCTCACATCTGATTGGTCTAACAACAATGCATTTGATTACCCACTACTGTGATTTTACACAAATAGCCCCTAATAAAGTGTCACGTATGCGTACACGTAACTGTACAGTACATTACGAGTTTTTATGTGCGTTGATGTGGGCCCCAGCTGGAGGATATTTAGGACACTTTCCTATGTGGTGCCCCAAAATAAATTCAATAAATAAGCAGCAACCTTCTGATTTGCTTTTCTTTTCTTTTGAAAACAATCTCTGCTAAAAAAAATGAAATGGCAAGAAAGCCCTTGGGTTAGGACTTAACCCTGGGTTTGGGCCCTGCACTGTTGGGGAATTTAATTTGGGGCACCAAATAAGGGCAAAGTTTGAAACTTTTAAGGCAAACAAAAATGAAGAGGAATAATTTATTTTTTTTACAGGACACACATGACCTGACCTACTCTTTTTCTACTACTACTGCTATTGCCCTCCCATTGGTATTACAATTTTTGGGACTTCGACGAAAAGTCTGAGCTAAAAAAGCCTTTTTTTTTAGAGCTTCCTCCCCTGAAATAAAATTCGTGGCAAAAAAAATTGCAATTTTGGGGAGCTCGTGGCCTCGATTCCGCCCAAATTCGCGAGCCTCGTTGGGTCGATCCGCATGGGTACGTCCTGAACTGATTCTTCTCTTCCTTAGCTTTCGATTGAGATGCTTTTCGCCGCCGGCCGTGGCCTGCCGCGGCAGATCTGGCGGGCTAGGGTTTGAGGCTGGTTCTTGGGGAGCTCCAAATTTTTGGCCTTTGGTGTCAGAGTCGCTGCTGGGTTGGTGCCCCAAGGCTGCGGATCGCGCGGATCGGTGGGTTTCCTGGCTCGATTCGAGCTGGGTTTGGGGTGTTCTTGAGCCGATTTGGGGGCGCTCCCTGGGGGCTTGGTTTTGTTCATTTTGTTGGGTTTTGGGGAGTTGGGGTTTGAGATTTTGTGTTTTTGTGGGGAAAGTTCGGACCTTTCTCTCTTTTTGTGGCTATCAAAGATCACTTTTTTATTGTTGTTTTTGCGAGTTAATTTATCTCTTGTTCTTGATCTGCTTAGCTGATGCAGATCAAGAATGAAATACGAGGTTATGCTGCTGTGAAGTTCCAATTTGGTGAAGTAAATCTCAGTGGCGTGTAGTCATTCTAGTGAAGTATAAAGTGTTGTACAACTAGTAATTTGTCTGATCTGAGCTAACTTGTGAAATGCAAATTCTCCATGAACTACAGGTAATAAATTGATTGTGTGATGGATTCATTGCCAGTTTGTTTTTGAATTCTAGCAAGAAGCTACTAACACGATGTGTTCAATCTGAAAGGTTCAAATTTTGTAGCTTATTTTTGGGGGTAGGGGGCTCTTCACTGTTCTTTACATGTTCTCAGGTTTCTTTCTAGTGACTCGCTATGTTGTGATTTGTTCTTTGCAATTACATTGGGTGTCCTTTCGTTTTGTTTTTCGAAGTTTCCTAACCTTGTCCTTCTTGGCTGCAGATCGAGGCAACGAAAACTTCATAACTCTCGAGGTTAGATGAAAAATAGTTTGTATTGAGCTCTTGTTCAGTTTCTGGTCTCGGGCTTCTTTGCTCCTGCTCAAGTCCAGCTGCTTGTCAATCAAATTCAAAGGTGGAGATGAGTGTGGAGTACAACATGGATGAGGCTCTCAAAGTGAGAGATGTTGCAGAGAGCAAGTTTCGTGCGCGTGACATCAGGGGTGCACGCAAGTATGCAATCAAGGCTCAGAATCTCTGCCCATCACTTGATGGCATATCTCAGATGGTGTCGACGCTTGAAGTTCATCTTGCTGCTGAGTCCAAGATTGATGGAGAGAGTGACTGGTACCGGATCTTGTCTCTAAACACCTTTGCAGATGAAGAGGAAGTGAAGAAGCAATACAGGAAGCTAGCTCTCCAGCTGCACCCTGACAAGAACAAGTCAGTTGGTGCTGAGGAGGCCTTTAAACTTATCTCTGAGGCATGGAGTGTGCTGTCTGATAATAGTAGGAAGATACTTTATGATCAGAAGAGGAGAGATCATTCTGTTGTCAACGTAACCAATGGTATGTATACTTATGATAAGAAGGCAAACAAGAGAGCTCGAAAGAATGCGGCCGCCGCCACAGCAGCCGCCGCCGCCGCCGCTGCAGCAGCAGCAGCTGAGGCTACCACTCGCCCTGCTGGGGTTGATACTTTCTGGACATCTTGCAATCGCTGCAGGATGCAGTATGAGTACTTAAGAATTTATCTTAATCATAACCTTCTGTGCCCAAACTGCCATCATGCATTCATGGCGGTAGAGACTGGATTTCCTTGCAATGGAAGTAGTTCATCATTCTCCTGGTCAACCAAGCAGCAGCCGCAGGACCATAATTCCACCAAGCATTCATATGGCTCAACAAACAGGACTTCTAGCATTCCGGGGACAGGGCATGGGGGATACCAGCAAGATAGTACTTATGATTCCTATAACAGTCAAAGCTTCCAGTGGAATCAGTACTCAAAGACAACACCTACAGCTGGTACAAATGCTTACAGTACCCAGGCCTCAGAGAAACCAAGAAGAAAACATGACGAGAGCTATAGCTACAACTATTCTGCAAGTGGCAATGCATATGGCCATGAGAGAACTACTTCAAGGCGTGGCCGATTTTCAAAGCGGAGAAGGCACAGTAGTGATGTCTACACTGCTGTGGATTATGGTGGGGATAACAAAGAAACAGTGGCTGCAAGCACAGAAACGGCTGCTTTCACTGATGTGGGGCGGGTCAATGGTACTTCAGGGGAAAAGTTCAGATCTGCTGTGTGTGGAAGAAGAGCTAATGTTTTGAGAGAGATCTCCCAGATTGATGCACGAGGTCTACTTCTGGAGAAAGCCAAGTCAGCCATCTGGGAAAAATTAAAAGAGTTGAACATCACATCATCTTCGCGGATTGTAGAGAAAGGAAAATCGGAAGGGAAGGTACATCCTAGTGACAACAACATAAAGGTGAACGGGTTCCTCTCTGACAAATCCGGCAAGGGACTCAAGCTATGCAACTCAAAAGGTGTTGACATCCAAGTACCTGCAACTGATGAAAAGAATCCAGAACAGAGGCGTGTGCCTTTATCAATAGATGTACCAGATCCTGACTTCCATGATTTTGATAAGGATCGCACAGAGAGATCTTTTGATAGTGATCAAGTATGGGCTACATATGATAGCGAGGATGGCATGCCTCGTCTATATGCAATGGTGCAGAAAGTTCTTTCAATGAGACCTTTCAGAATCCGCATGAGTTTCCTCAACTCCAAGTCCAACAGCGAACTGGCACCGATAAGCTGGGTTGCCTCTGGTTTTCAAAAGACATGCGGTGATTTCAGGGTTGGGAGATATCATATTACTGAAACAGTCAACATATTTTCGCACAAAGTCAGCTGGACTAAAGGCCCCCGTGGGATTATCAGGATCATTCCACAGAAAGGTGATACATGGGCTTTGTACCGAAACTGGTCTCCTGATTGGAATGAGCTTACGCCTGATGATGTGATATATAAGTATGAGATAGTAGAAGTTATTGATGATTTCACTGAGGAGCAAGGGCTGACTGTCATCCCTTTGCTGAAGGTTGCTGGTTTCAAAGCTGTCTTCCATAGGCACATGGACCCCAAGGAGGTCAGGTGGATATCAAAGGAAGAGCTGTTCCGATTCTCACATCGGGTTCCTTCTCGACTGCTGACTGGGGAAGAAGGCAACAATGCCCCGAAAGGTTGCCATGAGCTGGACCCTGCTGCAACTCCGGTGGACCTTCTTAAGGTTATCACAGAGGTCAAGGAAGATGCAGCCACCCAGGCTGCTAAATAGAAGAGGGCAACTCTGAACACTGAAGACAGCTTTGATGTCTGAAGTGCCAAATGCACTTCACTGATGACAACAAGTCAACATTTGTTGGTCTCTGAAGTTCTATTATGTCATCTTATTTTTGGCTGTTGACTTGGACAATACTGCCAGGGCAAGCAGCTTATGTTGCAGATTTCTGACCGTTAATTCTTAGGCATTTCTAACATTTTAAGTTTACCGCAACACGGATATCATTTAGAGTAAAAGACCATTGGGAGGCCACTTGTGGCGATTGATAAGGTGATTAGTCAACGGAAGCTAAGAAGCTCATGACTTCCTGAAGGTGTTACTTGTTCAGTTTGTCACTCTGAAAGGTACGGTGTTCTGCATACGAGCCAAGTTTTGAGGGGAGAGCCGTTAGGCTTCCCCATGTACCCGAATTTGTGTACCCATTTACTTAAGATGTATTTCCTTTAATCTATAGTAAATTCATCCCTATAATGTTGAACTCGATGATTCTAAATTTCTAATTGAACTCCGAGGACCGGTTAGGGATTTAATATTAAATTCAGTGGATTCTTCTGTTTTTAACCTTCTCCTTTTATTGCTTGGTTAGATTGATGTGCTGATACATGTCGTATCGTTTGACATTATGTGCTGTCTGTCGATCCATGTTCGTTCTATTTCTACTTCTGGGGAAAATGGTAGCACTTTTCAGGTTTTTGAATGAACCATGTGAATGTTTTGGCATCCAAAGTGTGTAGATCAAGCCAGAATTGAGAACTGATTCATGCCGTTATACTTTCCTGTACCATTTCTACCTGTGCCCTGTCCCAATTTGGCCGAGTTATATGTACTTGTGTAAGGAGTAAATTTCGCAAAGCTACATATAGTTTGTCAAAAATTCTGTACTTGTATGAAATTTACTCTTGCCTAAAGTACATGTAGATTTTTCCTCACTGAAAAGACGTTATGTTAGAATTCTTCAGAAATAGTATATTATGATGTGCATGACCTTTGTGTATGTTGGGAGTTCCTGCTCCAACAAATATCCAGGGAGGGAGATGTTTGAAACAAAGTTCACTGCTCAGTATATGATACTATGATGGGAGGGAGTGGCCCTATATCTGTCCTAGTTTATTTTTTTCACTATTCAGTATTTCGTCTTTTTCTAAATTTTTTTTAGATATTTTAGATTTTTTTGTATTTTCTTTTTTTCGTGTTCCTTTGTATTGTCCCTAATGGGTTAACATGTTTTTTTTTCTATTTTTCTATTTTTTAAAAATTAATTATGCCTAAAAAGTTAAATCAGTTACAGTAAAAAAAGTCAGCTACAGTAAAATTTTAACCAAAAATTAGAAGTTATTGCTAAAACGAGCGCTCCAAAAAGTGAGGAACAGAAAAAGGCTAGGGTAAGATGAGAAAAGGCATTATGCGACAAAGATGTTGTAGGTGCTATCCTACCGGCCCCACCGACTCGATGAAACCACCAAGCACGGGCACGGGCACGGGCAAAGGATACGAGATTATCGGTAGTACGACCCCTCGCATAGAGCATCTAAGAAGTCGGCACAAAGAGATACCTCCGCTATGAAGCCCGCTACCTTCGTGTCAGCGAGGTCCCGTGCTTCGTCTCGGGACCATCTTGTACAGGCTAAAAAAAGGAGTCAACCACCCATAGACCAGAAAAAAGATGTGGACGAAGCTCATGGTGATCTACCGTGCACTAAAGCTGCATGAAGAAGGATACAAAGATTATAGAGTCCCTGTGGTCTAAGATCTAGAAGTATTATTGTAGCTTCACGTATCTCCAATATAACAGTATAAATAGGTCTCTTTGGAACCTAGGAAAGATATTTTTCTAGAGGAACAAAAAAGATATTTTTTTATCACATTTAAGACCGCTCGCGAGGAGGTGTCCGGCAGCCCCCTTTCCTTTTACTGTCTAGTCTTTTTAACTACAGCGACGAGGCATCAATAATGGAATGGATCACAAGAGTTGATCGACTTCGACATACGGTACCATTGCTGATGCTTGATGAGTAACGATGAAAAGACGGCAATAGTTCAGCCAGCGAGCAAAGGGACAACAAAACACAACGCTGGAAACACAAATCTTATCCACATCCCTGAAGACCGAATCCTCGCCACAGACATTTGGAAGCCGAATGCCGGTTGCGTCAGAACGGTTCCAGATGAATCCCCATCGACACGCGGTACATTCTTCCCTTCTCGCGACTCTCTCTGCGGACAGGCAGCAGCTACGGCATGGAAAAGCGGCGTGAGTCAGAGGTCACCACGACCAACAGTCTTGAGACTACGTGATGTGAAGGGGCGTGCTCGAGTTGGTGGACCGCTCACTTTGGCGACCGGAAGCCACGTTCGGCGATGGAATGTACTGTCTACTATTTTTTTGAATTTTTTGAATTTTCTTTATATTATCTGTAATAGATTAGTATATTGTTTTTATTTTTATATTTTCTTAAAAATTTAATTATACTTAATAAATCAACTCAGTTATATTAAAAAATAAATCAGTTACAGTATAATTTTAATTAAAAGTCATCGTTATACCGAACGCGCTCTTATGCTCCATCCATTGGCATCGGCTTCGAGGTGCTGACGTATAGAACGGCACTCGGATAAGAAGCATCAAAGAACAGAATCGCCCACGTCAGCAGACAACAAAACGGATCAGCGGAAGCAGTGTTCATGTAATCTTCAGTTTGCTCGGTTGCAGTGTTCACGTGCCCATCCATGCAAGAGAGAATCATAATCATAAGTTATAAATTATAAACTGAAAAGAATAGGATAATATTGATCTGTTTGGATGGACTGGGATCAAACAAGATACTTTTGATCCATTTGCACCCCTACATGCAGGGAATAGGAGTATAAGACCGAATGACACCAATAAAAGACCAGTGAACAGTGCAATGCTACTGAATGATGATACTTTTGAAAAGATCATGCACCATCCACTGCAATATTACTTACATGAGCTGATTGGAATCAAATATGAATGTTTCTAACAGGATAAAAAGGTGTACACATAAAAGAAAACCAACTAAAGCTGAGAGCGAAGATAACAAAGACGGAAAAAAAAACATACACCAATCTTTCTTATGGAAATATGAAGTGCTACAATCGTATGCATATAATTTTCATCTCATGGGTGTAGAACAACTGTATTCCTGCTCGAACCTCCACCACACCTCAAATTACTGGCTAAAGAGAAGAAAACAAAGGATCAATCTCTTCTTAATATAAAGATACGCAGTTCTCCTGCGTGTTCGAGAAAAGAAGAAGAAGAAAACAAAGGATAATCCTAACAGCCTCCTCGGAGGCACTCGGAAAACCCAAAGAAGAATAGTCCTGGTATAAATTGGAGAGTGTTCCTCACATCCAGGACTACAGTTTTAATACCGAACCAAGAAAAAGATTAGTGCTACCTAAATGAAATAACCCTCATTTGTTAATTAGTTCTTAAGCGTAATTAGTAGAAATCGCGTGGATTAATTAGTGTTGGTTAGCTAAGCCTAGCTGTTAGTTAAATCGGCAATAGGATAAATTTATCTCGTACGAATACCCACGTAAGCACACACAAGCACAAGAGATTTAAATTCTGAATCATCTCATGTTTTATTGAAATTTTGCATTTACATTAATTTGGAACGTATTACATACAAAGACCATTTCAGACATTCATGCATACACTAGGAAGTTCACACACACACGCTATTACAATTATCCTGAGATTACACGTTGGTTCACACTTTTCGCCTTGCATCCGTAGTTGCCGTCGAGCCACACCGTTGTTCAATTGATAGCAGTCAGTAGAGTAAATACCAAAAAAGACCGAACAAAAGAATAGAAATCTCAAAAGCCCATAAAGAAAGGAAAGAAGTATCCGTCGAGCCCTCGAGGTTATCTCGGCGGGCATTCCGTTCACGGAGATACCGACCGTCCGGGGCCGGTCGGCACCTCTCACAACCATAGGGTTCATCATCCGGTTTATTAAAACAAACTGTTTTACAACACATGCACTTGTAGCACAAACAACCGACAAGTGTCAAGAGCCAAGTAAGTAAACCAACCACCAGCAATTGCCCGACCATCGGCGACACGGCCTCTCTCCCGAACACAAATATCTAGCACGGAAGAAGCAACAGAGGCCGAGCTAGCACTTGTCCACAAGCCAAGACACCACCCTGCACCCCAAAGAAGCCCGGCCAAGACACCGGTGGCAAAGGCGGCGATCAATACGGCTTTCCCAGTTTGCTCACGTAAACACGGTGGCTAGAGCATTAAACCATGGGCAGCAAACCTTGGGCAAGCAAATACCGGCGATCAGTAATCTCATAGACAAAGCCATCCCAGAGCAGCCAGAGTGCAGTTACGAGCCATAGAAGGTAAGCACACTCACAGCTTCTGGAAAGGGAGAGACAAAGGGAAGCTCACCTCTTCCCCATTTGCCACCACCAAAGACACCCACCAAGGAGCCCCAAGCATCACCAACCAAGAGCAAGCGGGCCTTTGGACAAGGAGGACCGCAAACCGCAAGCAAGGAGGCCCTCGTGGGGACGGTGGACACCCAAACAACCAAGAAAGCGACCCCCAGCAGCATCATTACCACACTCCGACCACTAACCCTCCCAACCGCAAAGGTAAACCACACCCGCACCCAAACATTTTAAGACATGCACATTATATTACCCCTCACAACGTAGTAGACTGCGGCCAAGAGAAGCTCGGCCTCACCAACCATCACAAAGACAAACACAAGATACATGTACGTTTATGCTTGTTCAACCGGCAGAGAAGAGGGATAGTAGGAAGGGGGGGTTACCTTAGGTGGCGGCCGGCGGTGGCATGCTACCCACGGCGAAGCATGCGCCCCCGAGGGCCGCGACGCATCCCCCCGGTATGCGCGCAGCTCCGGGTCCCGCCATGCCACACCACGGCCGCATGCCTCCATGCCAACCTTCTCTCCCGGGCAAACAAACCTATTTATGCAAAATAAACATGCATCAGTATAATACCATTCACAAGAATCCACCAGAGCGTTAGGGGGAGGGTAGATCGAGCCCAGTAGAGCCGGATCCGGGCCGGAGGCCACGGATCCGACAACCGGTGTAGCCGACGCAGCACAGAGGGAGACCGGCGGCGGCGCTAGGTTGGAGAAGAGGAGGGGAAGGAGAGAGGGCTAGAGAGGGAGGAGGTGGTGCGGTGGTAGAGGAGTAGGGGAAAGGCGGCACGGCGCAGGGAGAAGGGAGAGAGAGAGGCGGCGGCGGCGCAAGGGCAGCAGGGAGGTAGCGCGGCGTGAGAGAGAGAGAGAATGGGGGGGGTAGAGAGGGGAAGCCGGCGGTGCGGTGAGCCGCAGAGAGGGAGCGGGAGGGAGAGAGAGATAGAGGAGGGGAGGCGGAGAGGTGCGAGAGAAGGGGGGGAGTGCGACGGCGCGACACTAGGGGAAGGAGCAGAAGGAGGCGGCGGCGTGAGGGAAATGAGGCAGAGAAGGGGGGGGGCGGCGGTTAAGTCCAGAGGAGGGGAGAGGGATTGGGCCGGCGCAAGGATTAGGGTTGGGCCGGCCGAATGAGTTGTGTGTGTGTGTATATATATATATATATACCTATATATATCTATTTATTTATTTATGCATATGTATATAGAAGTCAATAGCTAAATTGCAAGCACAGGTTTTTAAATAATATTTGATAGGAATAAAGATTGTAGGAGAAAGAGCGTTAGAAGTTGATAATTAATCGCAGCTCCGCATTTAGACCTTCATGCCGCATACTCAAAATGGTCGTAGATTTATTTAAACACGTCCTGGCTTAACGTAAATTACCATTGCTGAGTGAAATGAAGAATTAGTAGACGTAGGCATTAAGCAAACACTAATGAATCTCGTTGTTACTAAGTAATTCAGTTATAGTGTTTCCACTTGCCGTAAATCGCTAATCACCAAACCTAGAGCATAGAAGTCTCGCGTCGATATTAGCATATTTTTATTAAGTTAGTATCTTCCGCCGAAACCAATAGTTTGAGGCGCGATTATTATTGCGTATATGTTAGATCTCGCAGGAGAAAAAGTACCTGGGTAGAGCAGAGGCTCAGAACTTGTTGGGCGACTCAGGCAAGCATTCCCTTGTTTAATCCCGAGTATTTTAATATCTCCGTATTTTGATAATATTCTACTATCACCCCTGCAATTAAATGGAAAATATTAAATCGAGACAATTGAAAATGATAGAACGGCGACTGACGGAGCGGTCGACCGTATAGAATATTATAAAGGTGGGCAGAGGTTGCCGTGGCAGGACCAGAGGGACAGATTGGGGACCTCTGCATAAGTTATAATATAAGTAACCACCAGCTTCATCTATATGAGTGGACCGTATTTTATCGTATCAGCCGACATTTCGCCTACGGGCGGACAAGACTAGTAGTGCTATTAAAGTTATTGTATCCTCCACACGGGTAAGTATTTTATGTAGGGGAGAACCCAGAGCCGGTAGGAACCGGGAGTGGGGGATCCACGGCCGCATGGTCCCAGACTGGCGAGTAGGCCAGAAGTGGGGGATGCGGATCGCAAGAACCCGAGCGTGGGGTACGCGAAGGCGATATATTACGCAGTGGGGTGATGGGCGCTGGTCAGGAACCGCCCCAGCCAACGACTATGCCTCTTTTGGTTGAGTTGGTCGAGGGTGATTCCTGTCGGACTGCCAACTGAGAATAGTCGGGTGGAGATATAATATCTTGAGATAGTTACAAAGTTTAGTTTCTTGATCGACCGCCTCTTAGGAAATGCGGAGATCCCTGTGCAGTAAGATCAGGATGATGTTGGGTAAAGTGATACAGGCTTGCGCAATGCTTTTCAAATCATGAATTCATGCCCATCTCCGGGAAAGGAGATTACGGGAACCCGGGGAGGTTCTTCGCTAATCATACAAATGTTCAGTAGATTTTAAAAGACCTAAAAGTCGAATCTTCGCAACTAAAAACATTATTTTCTCATATAAGCATAAACTGACTCATGAGCATGAGATTAAAGAAAAGAGAAAGAATGAAAAGAGAAAGAAAAGATAAAGGCTTTTGATGCATTTTGTTATATAAGCTTGCTTTGAGTACTCTGTACTCATCCTTATATTATTTCTTTTGTTAGAGGATAGCCCATACACTCTGAGGAGATGAGACCAGGCGGAGGAGCCCTACTCCCGGGAGAGGGCATTGGCCTTGGGCGGAGCCATATGGGGCTACACCTCATTGGACGACCGGGAGGACTAGGGTTGTAGGAGCATCCGGGCTCCACGCCTTGATCGCACCACTAGCATATCGTACTTTTGGGACATTCTCATCTGTATAATTAGTTTGCTACCGATCTTTGTATTAGAATTGTAGTAGTTGGACTTATCTGTTGTATGATATTTAGCCTGCGTGTAATATGATTGTATGGATTGTATTAGCTCTAATTGTTGTTCTCGCTGCAATAACTCGATGGGTTTATTATTCGTTAGAGCGGTGTTTCATCGGCTAAAACGAATAATTAACCGTTGACTAGCGTAATTACCCCGTGGTAATTGTGCGGGTCGTTTCAGGTGGTATCAGAGCAACGGTTTGAGAACCACGCATCTAGTCAGTTCTAATCTTTCCTTAAAATAGAATATACAATACTTTATTATAGGATTCCTTCTTATTCTCACCCCTTCATCCACTTATTCTAGTTGTAGTTATAAAATATAGTAATTCTACTTCTTCTCATTAGGTTTAAGTAGACTACTAATACTAATTATATTACTCTATTCTTGTAGGATGGCTCGGATAGTGGTACCACCAGCCAGATCGGGACAAAGACGCCTTACTACTTTGGCAGATGCTTCAGGAGCTAGAGGCACCGGGCGGAGTACTTCTATATTATACTGCACGATGGTTCACTCCTAGCTTAGGAGTGAGCGATCACGGGATTCTGCTAACGGGGTATACGTGATGGGAGCACGCGGTTCCTTGGCGGATGCAGATGATTATCTACCTATGCGATTGGCCAAAGAGGCCATCTTAGCACTTAGATCCCATTTTGCGAACAAATTTGAGTCGCACGAGTTTCGAGACGTGCCCGCCTTTGCACCGGGTAGTCATGGTCGTGAGATGGAGTAGGTGCGGTAGTACTAGCCTTAACTTAGGGCGAGTTGCGGCCCTGCGGTTCGTAGTGTCACATCGAGTCCGATGATGATATCGACACGATGCTATACTATGGCACCCGGAGGCGTTAGAAAGCCCAGATATATCGGATCGGTGGAGATACCGGTGTTACCTAGGTGAGTACAAGCAACAGCACTCCAGAGCGGTTAGCCCACTATGTAGCACAGACCCCAGTACTTCCACCCACCTCCACAGACCCCAGTGCTTCCACCCACCTCCACAGGACCCCAGTGCTTCCACCCACCTCCACAGGACCCCACCGAGTGCACCTCTACAAAGACCCACCTCCTACCGCCCCACCACCCACTCCAGAGTCTACCCCGAGGTAGGAGAGCCTTCCGCACCCGCCCCACGCCTTCCCATATCTGCCGAGACCTCCCTTCTACTAGTCGCGAGGCGTTCGTAACGCCCGTATGAGTGTTCACCAGGACCAGCTAGAGAGGCAGTTCCTCCCGGCGATGTTCTCGTTCTTTAGGAGGATGAGGAGGAGAGGCACTCCGTCGTCGGGCGAGCAGCGATGTGAGCCAGTGAGCGGAGGAGGCGAGAGGATCGATGACTACGACCCTTCTAGCCACGACAGCGGTGTCCGAGGTACTAATGTATTTATTATAAGTTTATATAGGTGGCAAGGTAGTAATTTAACACTAATGGTAGTTTAGGGATATCTTAATGTCATAATGTTTTTCTTCTCTACTAATAACTGCATGCATCTCATTCTCTATAACTGCTTAAAAACTTTAATTCTGAGAAATTAGAATATTGCCATATGCATATAGTCATAATTGCATAACTTAATTTTTGTAATGGTGTGATTTCGGTTGTTCTTCAGCAACATAGGATAGCAAACCAGTAATAGATTTGAAATGGTGTAGATAGGAACCAGTTTCCCTGACCACTTACCTTTTTCAGTCTGACAACTACAAGTGTTCTCATCTAATTCTCGCACAAAGATTTCCGGACGAGTGGTCCGTGGCGCTCCCGACGCGTAAGTTTGGGCGCACCGAGCGAAGTCTGGGCGTACTCGAGAATGAGCCACGGCGTGGTCCCAATCTGCGAAATCGTTGGCGACCCGAGAGCGAGTTCTCGGGCGTGCACGCACGAGTTCGAGGTAGTGTAGGTTCGCACTCGTGGGCAAGCCACGGCGTGGTCCCAATCTGCGTAATTGTTGGGCGGTCTCGAGTGGGTTCTCGGCGTTCTTTGGGCACGTAGTTCCAGAGTAGAATAGGAATTTGGATCTTTTTGCATCTCTATGTTTCTTGGGATTTATTTGACTCTGTGATGTGATATAACTGACAACAATGAGCAGTGAGAAGAGAAAAGGGTCGAGCAGGTGCTAAGAACAATTTTCAAAACAAGAAATTAATCTCTTACCTCAAAAAAAAATTGCTGAACCCATTCGCAGGCTACCAACCGTGTGATGGCAATCAAATTCTAGAAGACCTTGTTTTGAACGAGGGGAGTTCAACGTGAGTAAAGTTAACTAACTCGACTTGGTTTTATTACAGATGGAGCCACAAACGAACTCACCGCGTAACCCGGGACTAGACCCATCGGCGGCCAGCCATTCGGAGGGCGATCACCCAATTGGCAGTCATAGGGTGTTGGCTGGCCAAGGCCAGCCACCGGAATCATCAGGAGGGAAAAATGGACAGCCAGAGGTGAGGAGTGAGCCACAGCCAGTGCAGGATAGTCCCCCAGAAGTGGGAGACGCTAGTAATGTGGGAGCTCCAACTCTCATTAATAACTTGGGAGATATTCTCAAGTTTATGGAGAACTCCATAAGGAGGCCCAAGAGAGTCGAATAAGTTTATGGAAGCTTTCTTGACGAAAGTAGCGCCTTTGGTCGCGCCAGCTAACATCGGAGTAAGTCTTGGGACTTTCTCCAAACCCGTCCACCTACCTTTTCTAAGGCAGTGGACCCGATGGAAGCAGATGACTGGCTGCAGGAGATAGAAAAGAAACTAAATGTGGTAGGGTGCTCGGATGCAGAAAAAGTCCGATATGCATCCCATCAACCGACTGGACCACCGCCACTTGGTGGTTGAACTTCCAAATGGCCGAGGCACGAACGCCCCATCACTTGGGCGGACTTCATGAAAAGTTTCAGTGCATATCATGTGCCACAAGGTCGAAAAGAAGTCAAGAAGCGGGAGTTCCGAGCCACGACTCAAGGGAGTAAAGCATCACCGAATATTTGCATCTCTTTAATGAGCTATCTAGATATGCACCGATGATGTGTCCACGGATGAGCGCAAGATAGATAAATTCAAGACCAATATGGACCCCTATATCAGGATGCAGTTGTCATCTCATAAGATCACTGAATTTGAGGACCTGATAGACCGGGCCATCATTTTGGAGAAGGAACATGCTAACCTTATGGGCGAGAGGCGTAAGAATGCAAGGTATGACCAGCATGTTAGTGGCTCCCACCGTAACCGTCTAAACCCACCTCAACAACAGACCCATTATCAATCTCAGCGAAGCACCTTCAGGCCTCACAACCAGCCTCAAGCCTTCCACCAGATCCAGTGTGGCAGATGCAAAGGAAGGCACCTCACTAAGGATTGTCGCTATGGTACTACGGGGTGTTACAACTGCGGGAAGGAGGGGCATATTAAGGCCAGTGCCTGTACTGTTAGAACCACAGGACCATCAGACACCAAACCCAAAGATCTGAGCACCGAATACCCCTCAAAATTCCGCAGGCGGACGTGGACAAGGAGTACAAGGAAGTGCAGCGAGAAGGACCACCAAGTCCGGAAGCCAAACCGGGGGCCAAGCTAGATTGAACCATGTCACCACAGAGCAGCTCGGCGAGGCCACGGATGTGGTCGTAGGTAAACTCACTATCCCACCCTCGGTAGCCACTGTTCTTTTTGATCCAGGGGCCACTCATTCTTTTATCTCTCAAGAATTTTCCAAGATAAATGGGTTAGTGGGAACAGCATTAGAGAAGCAGCTAGGAGTTCATACTCCCGCTGGAGTTATAATCGTATCTTCTATTCTGAAGAACCAGCCCATAATTATCCAAGATACGAAATTCTTAGCTAATCTTCATATCATCAAATTGACCAATTTGGATGCCATATTAGGCATGGATTGGTTAGCTAAGAATGGAGTAAGAATAGACTGTGAACTCAAAAATGCCTCCATAAGAAAGCCTGATGGCTCTAGGCTAATATATTCTGGAGAGAGGTTGGGACCATTAAAACCCAAAGGGAGATTGAACCATCTCCCAGAAACTGAGGCATCAAGCATACTAGTAGTTCAAGATTTCCCGGATGTTTTCCCTAGCGAACTACCGGGCATGCCACCTGACCGAGAGCTGGAATTTACAGTTGACCTTATTCCGGGCACTACCCCCATTTCAAAAAGACCTTATAGAATGACATCACAAGAGTTGGTAGAATTAAAAGCCCAATTGGAGGATCTGGAAGCAAAGGGATTCATTAGGGAAAGCGTGTCTCCATGGGGGGCACCGGTACTGTTTGTGGAGAAGAAGGACGGAAGTCTCCGACTATGTACCGATTATCGGGAATTGAACCAAGTCACCATAAAGAACAAATACCCCTTACCCGAATAGATGACCTCTTTGATCAACCGGGGGAGCATGTGTATTCTCAAAAATCGATCCGAGGTCGGGTATCATCAAATTAAGGTAAAACCAGAGGACATTCCCAAAACAGCGTTAGTATCCGCTACGGACATCACGAGTACACCGTGGTTCCGTTCGGATTAACTAACGCCCAAAGCGATCTTCATGAACTTGATGAACAAGCTTTTCATGAAATACCTGGACAAGTTTGTGGTGGTTTTCATTGATGACATCCTGGTATACTCGAGGAGCAAGGAAGATCATGTCCAACACTTGAGTATGGTACTACAAATCCTTCGAGAAAACCACTATATGCCAAATTCGGTAAATGTGAATTCGTTAAACCAAATTTCCTTCTTAGGGCATGTAGTGTCTGGCAAGGGCATCGAGGTGGACCCTCAAAAGATCGAAGCGGTTATGTCATGGAACCGCCCTACCAACACTACCGAAATCCGAAGCTTCTTGGGTCTAGCTGGATACTACCGTAGATTCATTCAGGGATTTTCCCAAATAGCCTCACCTCTCACCAAGCTATTGAGAAAAGAAGAAAAGTATCAGTGGACCGATGCCTGTGAACAGAGCTTCCAAAAACTCAAACGACTTCTCACCACTGCACCAGTACTAACCTTACCTGAAGATGGAGTAGAATATATCGTATATTGTGATGCTTCACGGTTAGGATTGGGGTGCGTATTAATGCAACAGGATAAAGTTATATCCTATGCCTCTCGGCAACTAAGACCCCATGAAGTGAATTACCCCACACACGACTTGGAGTTGGGAGCCGTAGTTTTTGCACTCAAGATTTGGAGACACTACCTGTTAGGATCCAAATGCATCTTGTACAGTGATCACAAGAGCCTGAAGTATCTCTTTACCCAAAAGGAGTTGAACATGAGGCAAAGAAGATGGTTAGAACTCATTAAGGACTATGATATAACCCTAAATTATCACCCGGGGAAGGCAAATGTAGTTGCAGATGCTCTTAGCGAGAAGTCTCACCGCCATCACTGTTGATCACTAAGTTCAACCTGGACTTGTTGCAAGAGATAGCTAAAATGGAAATTAAATTTCAATTGTCCACCATGAAGCCACTCTTTTTACCATGACTGTACAACCCAACCTCAAGGACCAAATTAAACAACGGCAGTTGAAGGACCCATTTATCCTGGAAGAAATCAGCAGAATAAAATTAGGCCAACCCTCCGAATTTGAGATAAATCCAGAAGGGATACTGTACAACCATGGTAGAATATGTGTGCCCAATGACCCGGAGATTAAGAAGTTAATCATGCAAGAAGCACACGACACCTTATATACCATACATCCTGGAAGCACCAAAATGTATCGGGATGTAAAAGGGCACTTCTGGTGGAATGGAATGAAGCGAGAAATTGCTAGTTATGTCAGTAGGTGTGATACCTGTCAGAGGGTAAAGGCTGAACACCAGCGCCCTGCAGGATTAAGCCAACCACTAGAAATTCCAGAATGGAAATGGGAAAGTATAGGCATGGATTTTATTTCGGGTCTACCCATGACCTTAAGCAAAAAGGACACCATTTGGGTAGTAATAGACCGACTCACCAAATCAGCCCATTTCATTGCCACTAAGCAGAACTATTCTTTTGATAAACTGGCAGAATTGTATGTTGAAAGAATAGTAACCCTTCATGGCGTTCCTAAGGCCATTGTGTCCGACAGAGGATCTGTGTTTACCTCTAGCTTTTGGAAGAGCCTCCAAACCGCCTTGGGAACCACCTTGAAGTTCAGTACGGCCTACCATCCACAAACTGACGGTCAAACGGAAAGGACCAATCAAATCTTGGAAGACATGCTCAGAGCTTGTGCCTTAAATTTTGGAGCATCATGGGATAAGTGCTTCAGTTAGCGAGTCGCGTATAACAACAGTTATCAAGCGAGCATCCAAATGGCACCATTTGAAGTATTATACGGCAGGAAATGTCGATCACCCATCTGTTGGTATGAGGTTGGAGAGAAACCATTGCTAGGACCTGACCTCATACGAGAGAATGACGAGAAAATCCAAATCATTAGGGACCGACTTCAAATAGCTAGCAGTCGTCAGAAGAGTTATGCCGATCAACGAAGACGAGATCTTACCTTTGCAAGTGGTGATTACGTATATCTAAAGGTATCACCCATGCGAGGAGTTCGTCGATTTGGATTAAAAGGGAAGCTAAGCCCGAGATATGTTGGACCATTTAAAATATTGGCCCAAAAAGGCAACTCCGCATATCAACTAGAACTTCCCCAGCACTTGTCCAGAATCCATAATATATTCCATGTATCCCAACTCAGAAAGTGCATCAGCCAGCCGACTGAGCAGATAATTAAAGAGGATATCCAATTGCAAGAAGACCTGACCTATGAAGAACGCCCATTGCGAATTTTACAAATTGAAGATCGGAAGTTGCGGAACCGGACGATTCGTTTTTGCAAGGTCCAATGGAGGAATCATACCGCACGGGAAGCGACATGGGAAAAAGAGGAGGATCTACGCGAAGCCTACCCAACTCTGTTCAAGTAAGACTCTGATTTCGAGGACGAAATCTCTTTTAAGGAGGGGAGGCTGAAATAACCCTCATTTGTTAATTAGTTCTTAAGCGTAATTAGTAGAAATCGCGTGGATTAATTAGTGTTGGTTAGCTAAGCCTAGCTGTTAGTTAAATCGGCAATAGGATAAATTTATCTCGTACGAATACCCACGTAAGCACACACAAGCACAAGAGATTTAAATTCTGAATCATCTCATGTTTTATTGAAATTTTGCATTTACATTAATTTGGAACGTATTACATACAAAGACCATTTCATACATTCATGCATACATTAGGAAGTTCACACACACACGCTATTACAATTATCCTGAGATTACACGTTGGTTCACACTTTTCGCCTTGCATCCGTAGTTGCCGTCGAGCCACACCGTTGTTCAATTGATAGCGATCGATGAGTAAATACCAAAAAAGACCGAACAAAAGAATAGAAATCTCAAAAGCCCATAAAGAAAGGAAAGAAGTACCGTCAGAGCCCTCGAGGTTATCTCGGGCGGGGCATTCCGTTCACGGAGATACCTGACCGTCCGGGGCGATCGGCACCTCTCACAACCATAGGGTTCATCATCCGGTTTATTAAAACAAACTGTTTTACAACACATGCATCTGTAGCACAAACAACCGACAAGTGTCAAGAGCCAAGTAAGTAAACCAACCACCCGAGGCAATTGCCCGGCGACCATCGGCGACACGGCCTCTCTCCCAGACACAAATATCTAGCACAGGAAGAAGCAACAGAGGCCGAGCTAGCACTTGTCCACAAGCCAAAGACACCAGCCCGGACCCCGGCAAGCCCCCAAAGACAAACAATGCAAAGGCGGCGATCAATACGGCTTTCCCAGTTTGCTCACGTAAACACGGTGGCTAGAGCATTAAACCATGGGCAGCAAACCTTGGGCAAGCAAATACGGAGCGATCAGTAATCTCATAGACAAAGCCATCCCGAGCGGCGAGTGCGATTCACGAGCCATAGAAGGTAAGCACACACACAGCTTCTGGAAAGGGAGAGACAAAGGGAAGCTCACCTCTTCCCCATTTGCCACCACCAGCACCCCACCAAGGAGCCCCAAGCATCAGTCAACCAAGAGCAAGCGGGGCACTGGACAAGGAGGGGACCGCAAACCGCAAGCAAGGAGGCCCTCGTGGGGACGGTGGACACCCAAACAACCAAGCGACCCCAGAAGATCATCACCACACTCAGACCACCAACCCTCCCAACTGCAAAGGTAAACCACACCCGCACCCAAACATTTTAAGACATGCACATTATATTACCCCTCACAACGTAGTAGACTGCGGCCAAGAGAAGCTCAACCTCACCAACCATCACAGCACAAACACAAGATACATGTACGTTTATGCTTGTTCAACCGGCAGAGAAGAGGGATAGTAGGAAGGGGGGGTTACCTTAGGTGGCGGCCGGCGGTGGCATGCTACCCACGGCGAAGCATGCGCCCCCGAGGGCCGCGACGCATCCCCCCGGCATGCGCGCAGCTCCGGGTCCCGCCATGCCACACCACGGCCGCATGCCTCCATGCCAACCTTCTCTCCCGGGCAAACAAACCTATTTATGCAAAATAAACATGCATCAGTATAATACCATTCACAAGAATCCACCAGAGCGTTAGGGGGAGGGTAGATCGAGCCCAGTAGAGCCGGATCCGGGCCGGAGGCCACGGATCCGACAACCGGTGTAGCCGACGCAGCACAGAGGGAGACCGGCGGCGGCGCTAGGTTGGAGAAGAGGAGGGGAAGGAGAGAGGGCTAGAGAGGGAGGAGGTGGTGCGGTGGTAGAGGAGTAGGGGAGAGGCGGCACGGCGCAGGGAGAAGGGAGAGAGAGAGGCGGCGGCGGCGCAAGGGCAGCGAGGAGGTAGCGCGCGTGAGAGAGAGAATGGGGGTAGAGAGGAAGCGGCGGTGCGGTGAGCCGCAGAGAGGAGTGGGAGGGAGAGAGAGATAGAGGAGGAGGCGGAGAGGTGCGAGAGAAGGGGGGAGTGCGACGGCGCGAGACTAGGGAAGGAGAGCATGAGGCGGCGGCGTGAGGAAATGAGGCGAGAAGGGGGCGGCGGTTAAGTCGAGAGAGGAGGAGAGGATTGGGCGCGCGCAAGGATTAGGGTTGGGCCGGCCGAATGAGTTGTGTGTGTGTGTATATATATATATATATATATATATACCTATATATATCTATTTATTTATTTATGCATATGTATATAGAAGTCAATAGCTAAATTGCAAGCACAGGTTTTTAAATAATATTTGATAGGAATAAAGATTGTAGGAGAAAGAGCGTTAGAAGTTGATAATTAATCGCAGCTCCGCATTTAGACCTTCATGCCGCATACTCAAAATGGTCGTAGATTTATTTAAACACGTCCTGGCTTAACGTAAATTACCATTGCTGAGTGAAATGAAGAATTAGTAGACGTAGGCATTAAGCAAACACTAATGAATCTCGTTGTTACTAAGTAATTCAGTTATAGTGTTTCCACTTGCCGTAAATCGCTAATCACCAAACCTAGAGCATAGAAGTCTCGCGTCGATATTAGCATATTTTTATTAAGTTAGTATCTTCCGCCGAAACCAATAGTTTGAGGGGGCGCATTATTATTGCAGAAGGCGTTCCGATCTCGCAGGAGAAAAAGTACCTGGGTAGAGCAGAGGCTCAGAACTTGTTGGGCGACTCAGGCAAGCATTCCCTTGTTTAATCCCGAGTATTTTAATATCTCCGTATTTTGATAATATTCTACTATCACCCCTGCAATTAAATGGAAAATATTAAATCGAGACAATTGAAAATGATAGAACGGCGACTGACGGAGCGGTCGACCGTATAGAATATTATAAAGGTGGGCAGAGGTTGCCGTGGCAGGACCAGAGGGACAGATTGGGGACCTCTGCATAAGTTATAATATAAGTAACCACCAGCTTCATCTGTATGAGTGGACCGTATTTTATCGTATCGGTGACATTTCGCCTACGGGCGGACAAGACTAGTAGTGCTATTAAAGTTATTGTATCCTCCACACGGGTAAGTATTTTATGTAGGGAGAACCCGAGGCCGGTAGGAACCGGGAGTGGGGATCCACGACCGCATGGTCCCAGGTCGCGAGTAGGCGAGAAGTGGGGATGCGGATCGCAAGAACCCGAGCGTGGGTGTGCGAAGGCGATATATTACGCGATGGGGTGATGGGCGGTGGGGAACCGCCCGACCAACGACTATGCCTCTTTTGGTTGAGTTGGTCGAGGGTGATTCCCGTCGGACTGCCAACTGAGAATAGTCGGGTGGAGATATAATATACTGAGATAGTTACAAAAGTTTCGTTTACTGATCTGGGCACCGCCTCTTAGGAAATGCGGAGATCACATGCGATAAGATCGAGGATGATGTTGGGTAAAGTGATACTGAGCTTGCGCAATGCTTTTCAAATCATGAATTCATGCCCATCTCCGGGAAAGGAGATTACGGGAACCCGGGGAGGTTCTTCGCTAATCATACAAATGTTCAGTAGATTTTAAAAGACCTAAAAGTCGAATCTTCGCAACTAAAAACATTATTTTCTCATATAAGCATAAACTGACTCATGAGCATGAGATTAAAGAAAAGAGAAAGAATGAAAAGAGAAAGAAAAGATAAAGGCTTTTGATGCATTTTGTTATATAAACTTGCTTGAGTACTCTGTACTCATCCTTGTATTATTTCTTTTGTTAGAGGATAGCCCATACACTCTTGAGGAGATGAGACCGGGCGGGAGGAGCCCTACTCCCTGGAGAGGGCATTGGCCTTGAGGCGGAGCCATATGGGGCTACACCTCATTTGGGCGATCGGGAGGACTAGGGTTGTAGGAGCGATCCGGGCTCCACGCCTTGATCGGCACCACTAGCATATCGTACTTTTGGGACATTCTCATCCTGTATAATTAGTTTGCTACCAGACTGCTGTATTAGAATTGTAGTAGTTGGACTTATCGGGCTGTATGATATTTAGCCCTGCGTGGCAATATGATTGTATGGATTGTATTAGCTCTAATTGTTGTTCTGCTGCAATAACTCTGATGGGTTTATTATTCGTTAGAGCGGTGTTTCATCGGCTAAAACGAATAATTAACCGTTGACTAGCGTAATTACCCCGTGGTAATTGTGCGGGTCGTTTCACTAAAGGCCCACGGAATTAGATCCAATCATATTCACCACCATCTTCTTCACCAAAAAGTCTAGAGTTATCTTTTCACTTTAACAGAAAACAAGAAACGAAAAATCAAGCAGTTCACTGAACTCTCTGTGCAGAGTTCTCACTGAAAATAACAGTTTGCATGCACATCATGTTTTTTTAAAGCCATTTTTACCTGCTATATAGTATGTGCATTAACAATGAGAAATGTGTGGCTGGATGTTCAAACCAAAAATATAACTTAATAATGGGCAGATAACATTTGGTAACTGATACTTACCAAACAAAGAGAATGGGATGGATCCCGCTGCACAGCAGTTATCTTTTGGTTCTTGTTCCTTCAACGGCTCCCGCCCCTGCCTTTGCATTGGATAATGCACTCAATCACCCATACATCCAAAAGGGATGGAATTATTTTATCATCATATGCATAAAGAAAAGATTAATTGTAAGACCATTGGTGGCAATCCGATAAGATTGATGAGTATTTGATGTTAATTGTGTCTTACTTTTATGCAAGCGGAGAGGACACAGTAAGCGGTCATGTGTCCTCTCCGCCTGCTTCGCCTGGTCCTGTTGGCCCAGCCCCTGGAGAGAACTCGCACATTGTTTCCTCTCTAGAACACATACGAACACAGAGGAGACAAGTTGTTTTATTTTGCTGCACGTCTCAATCCTGCAGCGTGATAGCTTCTTCCTTTTATACTTGCAAAGCAAGACCCGTTACATGCATACTATAAAACTCCATTACTCTAGCATTACACAACGGAAGCACTACAAGTAGTACTAATCACCATAACTCCAATCGTTACATAACGTATGCATGCATGCAGAGTTATTACTAGCATAGGGGTTACCAACAATCACCCCCTAATCCCTGTGCACACCCTAATCCCTGTGCACGTCCATGACGCCAATCAGAACTCATTGGTCTTCAGTTGTCAGTTCTGCAAGGAGTTATGCCAGCCACACTCCTTAGAAGGCTGCTGATGTCTTTCACTTCTTCACCGTCAATGACACACCTTACTGACGACTTTGATTTCTTCCTTAGCTCCAATTGTCTTTCGCCGATGACACAACTTGACGGCGACGGAGACTCTTATCAGAGCATACACACATGAGAATTTGGATACAACTACAAGGACTTACACATACATACATTGTGCACTGACACATCTACGTGCATAAGCATGACACGACTATGCGCACGTATGTAACACACCTCCTACGTGCACAAACAACTCATAAATGACACATGCAACACTCCTACTGTGCCATCTCTCTCACTCACACACTTCGATGATGTTGTCGCCGCTTTAGACATCATCGTGTTCATGACATCTTACACCAAAACACTGCTAATGGTGAAAGAATGTCGTTTGCCGTCGACGCCGCTCCCGCCTTGCAGCCCACCTATGCTGCTCGTCGTTGCTAGCACCTGTGCACCACCACCCGACGCGCACCGCTGTGCACACCATCACGCCGACCAGCGAGTCATTGCTAGGGAGCTTCTCCTCGCACCTCGCTCTGATACCAAATGTTGGCCCAGCCCCTGGAGAGAACTCGCACATTGTTTTCTCTCTAGAACACACACGAACACAGATGAGACAAGTTATTTTATTTTGCTGCACATCTCAATCCTGCAGCGTGATAGCTTTTTCCTTTTATACTTGCAAAGCAAGACCCGTTACATGCATACTATAAAACTCCATTACTCTAGCATTACACAACGGAAGCACTACAAGTAGTACTAATCACCATAACTCCAAACGTTACATAACGTATGCATGCATGCGGAGTTATTACTAGCATAGGAGTTACCAACAGATCCTCTGTCCTTCCTCTCCGGCTGCGCCTTCCCTCGCCGCACGTCGCCGTCAACGGCGGCGCTCTGTTGGCGCCACCCCCCTCGCAGTCTCCTCCCCACCCTTAATCGCCCTCGCAGCCTCCAGGTAAGCTCTTCTCCCAGATTTCTCTATAGTGCTCCCCCGCATCGCCTGAGATGTGGTGATAACTGTACCCCTCGTTTGCAGCTCCGGCGAGGAGATCGACCTGCAACGGCGGGCTCAAGTTCAACCAGCCGCGGCGCGATGTCATCTAATTAAGTGGTCTTCTCCTTCCTGCAGTGAAATATGATTTTTCATATTCGTGGTTTGTGTTCCTGGATCCTCTGTTGGTAGTCCATACGTGGGATGATAGTGTTAAAAAGAGGGACTGCATGATTTAGCTGCCGCATGCTCTAGATGTTCATAATTATGGAAGCTAATTGCGTGGTGTAGTGACATTGTGACACTGCTCAACTCTCAGAAGTTGCGTGGTGTTGCATAAAACAAAGGTGGCTTGAATTTTAGATATTTCTAGCACTATGGATCTTAAAAATTTCAAAAATAATATCTAAATCATAAAAATTCCAAAATTAACCCTCTCCTCACATGTGGTACGGTCCCCGACCGCATCACACTACCACGTGTCGCCTCCACAGTGAGTGGTGCGGTCGGAGACCGCACTACACTGCCACATGTCGCCTCCACAATAACGCTTCTGCCCGAGCTTGAGGATGGTGCCTGCACCACCAAGCCTTGAGAAAATGAAGGTTGTTTTCAATTGTGGTTCTGTAGTTCGGTCCTGTCTGAAACTAAAGTACTTTAGTTCTGATTGGAATGGTCTCTCAGTGGCCTTGCAGATTTTTTAGGCGTTCGTTACTTCATTCAGAAGGCTAGAGGTTATGTAGAAGTTGTGGGAATATGCCTTCACTTAGTACAGCTTAGGAAGCAGTTGAAGGCCGAGTTTTTTCTTATGTGGTCGATCACTAGGTTAATCTTTTCTTTGTGCATACGATGATAAAATACTTCCATCCCTGTTGGGTTTGAGGTTGGTTAACAATTTTGGCGAAATTTCGGCGAAATTTCGGACATTTTGTTCCCCTCTGAAATTATTTTGTAAGGCTGAAATTTGAGTTCAAATTCAAATTTTGAGATGAACTTCAAATATTATACCAAGTTTCATCCGCTGCATTGAGTAGCAGGCGAGGTGTTTTTGCGAAAAAAATGTGACCGTCAAGGGTTTTCCAAAAATTAGCATAAGTGATGAGGGGCATCCCATCCGCCTACATCTAGGCATTCGCGTGAGATCCGACGGTCCACGCCTGCGTTTGCATGTTACCACTGAATTGCCCATTTGTACTAGATATATTCCCGTATTTGAAAGTAAATTATTATCATTTGAAAACTATGTTCAACCTAATCAATTATAGAAGCTATCTTGATCAAATGTGGCTAGGGTGGGTTTTTGTTCATCGACGATGGGTCGTCCGAAGCGTCAAAGTTTATATATGCGAAACCATCCACATACAATCAAACATTCAAATAAAAATAAAATAAACTCTAAAAATTACGATTTTAGTACTATTGGATAAGTTTCGAATTTAGATGAATTTACAAATAAAAATAACTAGATTTAGATTTAAAATGAAGAAGTTATGGCCTTTTAAAATTTGAACTGAAATAAAATTCCAAAAATTTAGAAATTTTTGACAGGTGGGCCTATCTGATTTTTTCTTTTTCAATTGTTTTTATAGAAAATCCTCGATGGCTGATAGATGGGGATCGGTTGGCTTTTTTCCTTTTCTAATTATTTTCCTTAAGGACTCCATTGAGGGGCAGACATGTAGAGTCTAGGGGGTTTTATTTATGTTTTCTATATTTTAACTTAGAAAAAAGGGTGAGGTTGATAGATAGGGTCATGGTTCACATGGACTTAGTTCACGTGACCATTTACCAAAAATTTTAAAATTTATGGACAATCCTACATGTTATTTGGAAGATAAAATTGGATTGTTATACCGTCTCACCCATCCCTCAGTATCCCCATCTCCCCATCTCTCCTCTCCCTCTCACTTCTGACAGTAGGCGGTGGTGGTGTTGACCGTCGAATGCCGTTAGCCTCGGAGGCCATGACGTGAAGGTTGGCGAGCACTAACAAGCTCGAATCGAGCGATGGGATGGCTAGAGGGGAGGGAGACATCGGCGATTGGATCCCGCAAATCCAACAGCATCGAGCTCGAATCTAGCAAGATCTAGCGACATGCTCAAGCTCCCTCTCTTCGATCATCTTCCTCAAATCTGGTACATGCTCCCACTCCCTCTCCTCTTCCATCGCTGGCCAGTTCGCTTGCCGTCGTGTTCACCGAGATAGGCTAAATAGGTATACCATGATCCGTTGGGCTAAATGTACTTGGGCCGGTACAGCATGACCAGTGAACTCAGCAGATTGTGCTTGGGTCTACAATTGAGCCTATGTGCCAGCATAGTACGACCATTTAATCTGGGAGGCCAAGCACACCGAGTCTAAACGGGCTCGGCCCGTTCCTAGACGGATTCGGGCGGGCCGTCATTTGGACAGGTAGGCGTTCCTCGCCCATATCTTTACGGGGCCGCCACCGTCACGGCATGGCCGTGACCTCAGCTGATTTATTCAGAATGCTCTGGAGCGAATCCCATTTCTTCTTCCCGAACCACCGGAGCGACGCGGCGCGAGAGCTTTCCAGTCTCCTTCCGCCCCCGCCTCTCTGGGAGATCCTCTTCTCGGTAAGCCAGCCTGAATTCTGGGTTTGTTTCGCCTCGCCGTGATCCGCGGCCCCGATCTTTCCGTTCCCGCCCCGGTTCTCGATTCGTCGGCCCGGTCGGTCGTCCGTCGGCCATCGTTGATCCTTGGGGCTCGGTGAACAGTCGTTCGTAGGGTCGGCATTTATCAAGACTAGGTTAGGGAAATGTCCGATGGAACCCGTGAAGAACTCTGTTCTTTTGTAGCAGAAGAGGAATTTCGGTGCTCGCTGCTGTGGTGTCAATGCTGTCCACTGGCGACTAATCTCGTCTTCTTTTATGCAGGAATGAATCGTCTTTGGTTGTGCGATTGACAACTGATGGGCGGCTAGGTTTCTGGAGGGGAGGGGAAATATATCTTCAGACGGATCATTTGATATTGGGGGAGGGAATTTCGTCTGAGAATGGCGTGGTTCCGGGCTGCGTCGGGTCTAGCTCGGGTGGCACTGAGGAGGAACCTGTCGCGCGCTCCGGCGAGCCTGTTCGCCGACCCCGCGCCGTGGTACTTCCGCTCTACGCGCCCCCGGCGGTACGCCGCGCCGGTGCCCCGCCCCGTGCCGCTCTCGCGCCTCACCGACAGCTTCCTCGATGGGACGAGCAGTGTGTACCTCGAGGAGCTGCAGCGGGCGTGGGAGGCCGACCCCACCTCCGTCGACGAGTCGTGGGACAACTTCTTCCGGAACTTTGTCGGCCAGGCCGCCACGTCGCCCGGCATATCCGGGCAGACCATCCAGGAGAGCATGAGGCTGCTGCTGCTCGTGCGAGCGTACCAGGTGAATGGGCACATGAAGGCTAAGCTCGATCCTCTTGGGCTGGAGGAGCGGTCTGTCCCCGAAGATCTGGACCCCGCGTTCTATGGGTTCTCGGAGGCGGATTTGGATCGGGAATTCTTCCTTGGGGTGTGGAGGATGGCTGGGTTCTTGTCAGAGAATCGTCCTGTGCAGACGCTCCGTTCTGTATTGGAGCGGCTCGAGCAGGCCTACTGTGGCACCATTGGATATGAGTACATGCACATACCTGACCGGGAAAAGTGCAACTGGCTAAGGGAGAGGATTGAGACAGTGAATCCAAGGGAGTACACCTATGACCGCCGCCAGGTAATGCTCGATAGGCTCATCTGGAGCACACAATTTGAGAATTTCTTGGCACAGAAGTGGACAACTGCAAAGCGATTCGGTCTCGAAGGTGTGGAGACACTGATTCCTGGCATGAAGGAGATGTTTGACAGGGCAGCTGATCTTGGTGTAGAGAGTATTGTCATTGGGATGCCACACAGAGGCAGGCTGAATGTCTTGTGCAACGTCGTGCGGAAGCCCCTGCGACAGATCTTCAGCGAGTTTAGCGGTGGCACCAAGCCTGTCAATGAAGGGGATGGCTTGTATACAGGAACTGGTGATGTTAAGTACCATCTAGGAACTTCATACGATAGGCCTACAAGGGGTGGGAAACATATTCATCTATCATTGGTTGCAAATCCAAGTCACTTGGAAGCAGTTGATCCTGTTGTTGCTGGGAAGACCAGAGCAAAGCAGTACTATTCTAATGATCTTGACAGGACCAAGAATCTGGGGGTGCTGTTGCATGGTGATGGAAGCTTCTCAGGGCAGGGTGTTGTGTACGAGACTCTGCATCTCAGTGCCCTTCCAAACTACACCACCGGTGGGACAATTCATATTGTGGTCAATAATCAGGTTGCGTTCACTACCGATCCAAGGTCAGGGAGGTCTTCACAGTACTGCACAGATGTAGCCAAAGCATTGGATGCTCCAATTTTCCATGTGAACGGTGATGACTTGGAGGCAGTGGTTCATGTCTGTGAGCTTGCTGCGGAGTGGCGGCAAACATTCCATTCTGATGTAGTGGTGGATATTGTATGCTACCGTCGTTTTGGACATAATGAAATTGATGAGCCCTCCTTCACCCAGCCTAAAATGTACACGGTATAGGTTCTGTTCTTTGCGACTTCTAAAAGCGGCTTTTGACTTTTGCTACAGTACCTAACTTTCAAACGAAGTATTTTTTTAAGATAGGATCTACAAGTTAATTGTAGTACACATTAAAAGTCCAACATCTATACCAGCTAAAATCGCAAGCAAATATCTCTCTCTGAAATTTTTAATTTTTTTCATGAACAGGCTAAAATTCAAAAATTTCAGCTATAAGCCACAACTATAAACCAAAAAAAGAATAGGTCCATAGTTCTTTTTTCTTATGTCATTACGATCTGGCAGAATTTTATGTGTATTTGGTCTGTGATTCTTGATTTCATCCTGATCTTTGGTTTACCACTTGTGTAATGATATCCCCATACCTGCAGCTAGTTTATCAACTAATGGACAAAAATATGAGTAATGAGTATTTTACTTATGTTTCTGTTGGTATGTAGAAGCAGAACAATTACCATGAGTCAGTAATAACATTGATTCTGGATAATGAAATAATGGTATTATCCATGAAACATGTATCATTTTACATTTGGTAAGTCCTTTTTATTTGCATCAGGTGATTAGGAACCATCCAAGTGCGCTTGAGATATATCAAAACAAGCTGTTAGAATCTGGGAAGATCTCCAAGGAAGACATTGACAAGATACACAAGAAGGTTAGCACTATACTGAATGAGGAATTCAAAAACAGCAAAGACTATATCCCAAACAAGAGGGACTGGCTTTCAGCTTACTGGGCTGGGTTTAAGTCACCAGAACAGATTTCACGTATCCGAAACACTGGGTAAATGATTCTTTCCTTCCATGTTGATTGTTTCCTGTGTTCCCCCTCCACATTTTGTTTAAGCACATTTAATGCAACGCATTTGCAATCATGCAGTGTCAAGCCAGAGATACTAAAACGTGTTGGAGAAGCCATGACCACTCTTCCAGAAAATTTCAAGCCTCACAGAGCTGTCAAGAAGATTTTTGAGCAGCGTCGTCAGATGATCGAGACTGGGGAAGGCATCGACTGGGCAGTGGGTGAAGCACTTGCTTTTGCAACTCTTATAATTGAGGGGAACCATGTCAGGTTAAGTGGCCAGGATGTTGAGAGGGGTACATTCAGCCACCGACATGCTGTCATCCATGACCAGGAAACTGGAGAGCAGTACTGTCCGCTTGATAATCTTGTTATGAACCAAGATGCAGAACTATTTACTGTAAGCAACAGGTATGACTTCTGGTCTACTAGTTCCGGTTAGGGGTGTGCATGGGTCATTTCAGTTGATTTTTTAGAGGAAACATGCATATCACCATACCAGATAGACCAAAAAACCTACCAGCTGGTTGTCAGCTATACTGTTGGTTTTACGTTCCCATGTAGTGCTTGATAAAACTTCAAATCAACACATTGCATGTCTATACGTAAAAAAAACTTCAGGTAAAACTATGTTCCATCAGTGATCACAGTTTGATAGTGGACATAAGGCTGTGACCAATTATGCTTCAGCGACGCGACGATTTTCACTGTAGCAGCGACGAAATCACTGTAGCAATTTTGTCTTTATTCATTTTTTTTGTTTTTTTAGTATTTTTGTATTTTGTTTTTTTCCCATATTCGTTTGCATCGTCCGCTCTAAATTAGTATGCCGCTTTTATTTTTTTTACATTTTTTCAGATTTAATTATGCCCAATACGTCAACTCAGCTACAGTAAAAAATAAACCAATTACAGTAAAATTTCAACAAAAGCCAAAAGTCATCGCTATTCCGAACACTACCTAGAAAGGAGAATTGATCATGCCCTTTTTTGCTTCTAAGATAAAAAGTAGTGCAGAACAAAACAATATTGGGTCCGTTATTACTGAAACTGCAAATTTGTGATGCCAACACTCTTAACTTGGCAATCTCGTTGTTGGAGTTGTACTACCAACTTAGGCACTGCCTGCTGATCATGGTATGGTTATTTGAGCAGCTGACATAGTGCTGCAGGGTTTGTACTGTTGAATTGAGCAGCACAAGTGAAAGGTGCATAAACAGGCCTAATTTCCGTTCATTATAAGTACTAAAATGATCTAGATGAAGTGCAAAAAATTAAAGAAGCACAATCAGAACTGAGATGGAATAATAGTTGGACCAAAACAACTCAGAGATAGGGCTGGGTGATAAAGATTTTGATTTTAGTTGGTTTAGATGGTTGGTCTCAACATGCTCATAATCGTCTTGAACTGTAAAAATTCTGAAACAAAAAAAAAAGAAGAAATTCTGAACCAATTGTGTTACGTTCTCTCAACCGACCAAACTAGTAAATTCAGAAAGAAACCAGTTTTTGGGATGTCCTCTATGGACTCATAACCTTGTCATCTGGTATAAGTACATAAATTTATGGGGATGTCCTCACTTCATGCATGAACCTTTCATGGTTGATCTGGGCACCTGGCTTTATTATGACCTGATGTATGCAAGAATTTTAACAGTTCCCTGTCAGAATTTGCTGTTCTGGGCTTTGAGTTGGGTTATTCAATGGAGAACCCAAACTCACTGGTCCTATGGGAAGCTCAGTTTGGTGATTTTGCAAATGGAGCTCAAGTGATATTTGATCAGTTCATGAGTAGTGGGGAGGCAAAATGGCTCCGTCAGACCGGGCTTGTCGTCTGCCTTCCTCATGGGTATGATGGTCAGGGGCCTGAACATTCTAGTGCTAGATTGGAGCGCTTCCTTCAGGTATCATTTTGCAATGTCCAGCTACAAAGATGTGGGCACAAGTATCTCTTTTGTTTTAAGTACTTGTGTTATACTATACATAGAACTTACTGTAAATTAGCTCTCTAAGAAATTTTGCCATGACATACACAGTGCTGGAACTGCCATAATTCTACACTCTACATTATCTATCTATCTATCTATCTATATCTATATATCTATATATATATATATATATATATATATATATATATATATATATATATATATATATATATATATATATATATATATATATATATATATATATATATATATATATATATATATATGACAAACTTTACCATTTACCAGCATTTTTTTTCTTATTATATTTTCCCTGTGGTCACAAACTGATGACTACGTAGCTGAATACCCTATAGGCAAACTTCTATCATGGTAGTGCACGTTAATTTACATGATAGCTCACCATATCATATTGTACTTCCTCTACTTTTGACTAGAAACTGCACCAGATTGATGGATTTGCAGTTGTAATTCTATATTATGCTATTTATCGGTTGTACTCCACACCAGAAAGATGTTAAATTGTAGTTCATTTACACACTTTCCAAAATCTTATTCTAAATCGCATATTTTTAAAATATAGCCGTAAATCTGGCTAATGTCATTGTGATGCAGTTGCCGATACTTTTTGGTTACCTACATAATTTTTTTTTGTATACTTAAACAATTTTATTGCAGATGAGTGATGACAACCCTTATGTTATACCTGAGATGGATCCAACATTGAGGAAGCAAATCCAGCAGTGCAATTGGCAGGTTGTGAATGTCACAACTCCAGCAAACTATTTCCATGTTCTGCGTCGCCAGGTAAAAATCTTAGTAATTTTTTTCTCCTTCCATCCTGTGCAACCATCTTAGGGTGCATCAACATATGCCTTCCTCTATTTCTAGATACACCGGGACTTCAGAAAGCCTTTGATTGTGATGTCTCCGAAGAACCTTCTTCGTCACAAGGACTGCAAATCGAATCTATCTGAATTCGATGATCTTGCGGGCCACCCTGGATTTGACAAGCAAGGGACACGCTTCAAGCGTCTAATAAAAGACCAGAACAACCATAAGGACCTTGAGGAGGGAATCAACCGTCTAGTTCTTTGTTCTGGAAAGGTAGATTATTTCACACTTTTGGAAGCTGTATTTTCAAGAAAGTTGCAAACTCACCTCTTCAGCAAGCCATTTTATAACTTACTTTGCTATGATTTTAGGTGTACTATGAATTGGATGGAGAAAGAATGAAAACGGATCGCAAGGATGTTGCTATATGTAGAGTTGAGCAGCTCTGTCCATTCCCCTACGACCTCATTCAGCGCGAGTTGAAGAGATATCCAAGTGCGTTAAAAGAAAAAAAAAAGCTTGCTCAAATATTTCCATCAAGTTGCTATCAGGACTACTCTTATTTGTTCAAGAAGACACAAAAGCCTTGCGTGTCATTGCATTTAGGAGTAAAAAATCTAGAGTACTCTTTTATCATACAAACCAACCAGTGATGAGTTTGGATGGCATGGGAGCATGCAAGATAAAGGAAGAGATGGGACAGGAGAGGAAAGATGGAAATCAAAGTTTTTGGAAGGAAAAAAATATTAGATGCAATATGGGGTTCACTTTAATTCTGTGGCCTGGTTCCTTAATCCTAATTAAGGCTATAGAGAACTGAACACTCAAGAAAAACTGTACACCTGCATGCTCATTTGTTAACTAGGATATGTTTTCGTTAGAAGTTATATTTTCATTTATCCAATATACAAACAGGAATCGGAATAGTCATTTCCTTTGTTCATGGATCCTAGCAAACAACAAATTACCTCATATACCATCTGTTTTGTTTCTGTTCTGCAGATGCAGAGATTGTTTGGTGCCAAGAAGAACCGATGAACATGGGGGCGTACAGCTACATCAGCCCTCGCCTGCTGACCGCAATGAAGGCTCTTGGTCGGGGTACCATAGAGGATATCAAGTACGTCGGAAGGGCCCCATCTGCAGCCACCGCAACGGGTTTTTATTCCGTCCATGTGCAGGAGCAAACCGAGCTTGTGCAGAAGGCACTGCAGCGAGACCCTATCAACTATCCATTCTGACCCTGTAGATTCTTTGAATAGCTTTGGGAACCTTTGATCCTACCATACCCAAGACAGGTCTAAAGTATGCCTGTGCAGCCATTTGGTGAATGATGCACCGCACTAAAGAAACCATTTGAAGTCCCATCTCGGGGTGCATATTTTTTTTGTGCTTTTTTCTCTACATCGTTTTGTTTTTCTGAATGCTAAGCTAAACAAGCTGTATCCAATATTTAGTTAAAAAGTGCTATATCCAATACTGATCTGCCATGTTCCTACGATAATTCCTACCGTGTCTCCACCATCCAGAGGATGAATTCTTTCAGGCCGTTGCCCAGCTGATAATTTCAGTCTTGTCTCTGCAAGTACTCTGCACGCAGTGCAGCACATCATGATGTTCTTTCTGTTCCGGTTTCATGAAAGTTTGCTAGGCCCTGTGTACAAGGACAATTCAGTGAGCCAGCCACGTTGCCTGACACTGTATCCCAAGCCAATTATGTCACACGGGTACTTGTCATTTATCCTGCATTTCACAGGTCTACTGTTTCTGAAATCTGAATTAAACACCAAGATGCGTTACCTTTTTTTTTATTTCTTTTGAGAGGGAAGATGCATGAGTTGATTGGCAGGATGTACCTGATTGTACCAGGCCAACTACACCCTCTTAGCTGTAAAAGAATCAGTCCCGTCACTCAGGCACACAGGGTGCTGCATACTGTAGGATCGTATTAGCGATGATTTTTGGTTGAAATTTTACTCTACCTGATTTTTTTTTACTGTAGCTGAGTTAGTGAATAGTGTAGTGAATAGTAAAAAAAAGCTGAAGCTTTTAAAAATCAAAACGATCACTACCTTAAGAGCCGTTCGCTCGGAAGTAATTGTTCAGTTCTGTATAAAACCCTGGCTTGGAATGGAATGCAGGAATTCTACATAAATTTCGTGGCCAAACCAATAGGTCTGCAGTTGAGTCATTATAGTTAAGAAAATATGAACCATAGCAATTTTTAAAGCACAGAAGCATCCCATGAACTGAATAACCGAGCAGGAATTCAACAGGAAGCAGTTTACTCCCTACATAAAACCGGGAGAAAAAAAATCCACGCATCCAAACGGGTATTCTCCCGCGAACACATGGTGCGTGAGATGAGATAAACTAAATCAGATGGGGTTCGTTGTAATTTCCGACGTGCCATCTGGGCCACAGCGCTACCAGGCTGCAATGGGCCATCTGGGCCACGGCGCTACCAGGCTGTTAATTCCACGGACGAACGAGCGCTTGCACGAGCGTGAGGACACTACTGCTTCGTCCGGCCATGACGACGGAGCTCCAGTACGTGAAAAATTAAGGCAGGCTGGACGGATCGGAGCGTGATCTCCCTGTCGGTGACGGAGACGCTAACAATAATCACTCGATCCTTCAGCAGTTGGCTTTTGTTCGTGTCCCTTGCACAGGACGCTGATCCATTAATTAGCGGCTGCCACTCCGTTTCAGAATATAAGGCATGCGTTTATCAGTTATTTCTCTTGGTGGTACACAATGCCTGCTGCATAGGAGTTTTTTTTTTTATCTCTCTTCTCTGGCCCCGTTTCTCTCCCTTTCGATTCAGCATTTTACTTGTACTATAACTCGTATTCTCGGTACGTTGGTATAGGGATTCTAGGGTCCTATCGCTGTACTATTTTCTTGATCTTGTAACCTCCATGATGTCCTTGCCAGATCAAAATGCATCTTGCAAAAAATTTTGTTTTATACTCACATGTACTGTTTAGATGATGTTGTTATATCTACTTGCCTTTTGAAGTATACTTTAATAATAATTATATAATACTCTAAAGTTAGTTCTATGAAAAATTTCATGAAAGTTCGCTTTTTATAGTATAATTTTTTTTGTATAAACTCCTTTTATATATGAAAAGGATATATAGCAAAAAAATAAAAGACTCCAATGAATTTTTTTAATAAAATCGCATTGGAGTATCTTAGAATTAGTATTTAAGTATACACACACTTACTCACTCGTTCATTTAATTTTGGCCAAGGCATACCTAGGCAATCTTTTCTTAAATCGATATGACCAAAAATTCCTTGATAACTAATATTTGTTTTCTCTTTTTTAAGCATACGGGTGTAACAACCCAAATTTGGAAAAATTTAAAATTTCATGAATTTCAAAAACTTTTGTTGCACTTCAAAATTTTCCAAAATATTTGCCTTGAATTTAAAATTTAAAATAAATTCTTTGGCTCAAAAATCAAATTTGCAAAATTCAAAATTTTAGTTGTGTGCTATTCAAAAAATATCTAAAATCCCTGTGTTGTAAAACCCTTCAAAAATTCAAATTCAAATAAAAAATTAAATTTCAATTCAAAAGACAAATCCCTTCGTTCTCTCTGTCAAGGTCGAATTCGGCCGGTTGCCCAACCCAACCGGCCCGTTCCTCCCTTCTCTCCCTCCATCTCGTGGCCCATGAGCCAGCCGAGTTAGCCCACGCCTTCCCTACTTGCTTCTCCTCTTACAACCCAAGGCGCACACCAGCCAAGCCGAGCAAATGCAACTAGCTCATTGTCACATCCCTCTCTCCACCCTCATTGCCACATGGGCCCCACTTGTTAGCCCCTTGGCGCATTCATCTTCCCCCGCAAGCCTTCTCTCTCGCTCGTCTATTGCTGCCCGCGCATGTGCGCCACATCAGCCTCCACCTCGAGCTTTGTAGCAAGCGCTGCAAGGTAGTCACATCACCTCAATCTAGTCTCGTCGTTGCGCCGAGCTAAATCTCATGCTGAACTCGCCTCCCTTGTCCCCATATACTCCCGCCTCCTCTCCTTTGTTTAAGCTGCACGTCAAGCCCCTCTTGCTCCCCCTTGCCTGCCGCAACACCCCAATCCATCATCTTCCTGCTCAAGTTCGAATCAAGCCAAAGGCAAGCTATGCCTGCGCCGGCTACCACCTCCGCCTCATGTTCCAGTCAACTTGGAGTGTTTTCCCCCAAACTACTCATGTCACCGTGTGTTCCACACCCTTAGCATCATTTCCCCTCAACCAATTTTGGATTTCATCCATAGGAACTCATGGATGCCGTTGTCTTCCCTAAAACAGGTCAAACCCACTGCCATTCCCAACTCAATGAGCTTCTCTCCTATCCCTCCTTACATGAGTATCTCCTCACTTCCCTCTACCCTCCGCCATCACTAATTTGGGCAGGCTTTCCCTAGGTCGTCGCCCCCATGGTGGCCATGTCGCGCTACCCTGGGTTGTCATTGCCGACGTACCTCAGCTCTCGTCCGCCTCCAACATCCACTCCAATGAGTCCCCCTAACCACGTAGATGTTCATGACATGTGTGAATTCTTGAGATACTGAGTAGCTATCGCCACCGTAGCCATGACACCATCGGACTTGCCCGTGCCACTACTAGAAGCCACTTCCTCACATGCCATCGCCACCTAGGTGTTCCTTGAGCCCATAGCGACCTATTTTTCCCTCCTCAACCATCGTCGTGGTCCCTATCGCCGACGTCAAGTACGGCTAGGGGGCTCCTCTAGTGTCTCTATGTAGGACTAGAGAGAGATAGACAGCATGACCGATACGGTACACTATGGTTCACCTAGAATTTTCACCACATCTAGCACTGTTTGGCACTGTATTTATAGAAATAGCCATATAGAAAGTGTATTAGCAAAAATAACTTTTCTGTTGTCCGGTGGACGGGCAGCAGCACGGTGGGGTGGACGCGTTGCCCTGCCGTCCCGTGTGCCGCCTGCTGTCCCGTGGGCAGACGACAGGCTGCCTATCGTCCAGTGGGCAAGTGGCAGGGGACCTGCTCCCCTGCCGCTCGGTGGTGAGATGGCAGGCGATTAGACTGGCTGATTAGCCAGCCTAATCACCTGCCATTTTTTTAATTTATGCATAATTTATATGAATCTTTTAATATAGATAATAAGTTCCAATAATTACAAAATTTATATACAGCCTCTACGCATAACATAGTTGACTATATAATTTTTTTTATAATTTTATCTATTATGAATATTGCTCAAAAAATCGTATGATTTTGATAATCGTAGGAGCTGTTACATATAGCAAACGAGCTTCAAAAATTACAAAATTTTATGTGAAGCTCCTAACACACACATAGTAGTTGTATAAATTTTTTAAAAATTTTATATACTCTAAATGTTTTATGTTAATTCATGTTAATTTAATCATAAAATTAGCAATACGCGATTGCATCTTTTACAAACTCTATTTTTGTGGGAATTTAATATATTATGAATATTTTTATAAATACGTATAATAGTAGAAAAAACACATCATACAGGATGCGATATGGCTCACTCATCTTAGAGAGTCTTCGTTCTCAACCCCTTGTTGCCATCATGGAAGGTATTCTACACAGTACAATCGGCTATTTTAGGGAGAGACATGCAAATACCGCTCTTTATGCAGCCAATCCACAAACACCGTATTGTTTGAAGATTACGACGTACATGTAGGCGAAGATAGAGAAGGGCTAGTTGCACATAGTTTATGTGATGAACAATATGAAGCATCATTTTGACGTGCTTCTCCAGGGTAGAGTCGGATTTGGAACAGCTTGCTCTCTTGTCACCTATAAGATATGCCTTGAAGATCATGCAAATGAAACTAGCTACACGTGCAACAAGCCAAAGCTACTACACAAGCCAAGCTCTCATGTCCTCTCGCATACAGCACTGTGCACAAAGATCCTTTGAACTTCATGTTCGAGTACTTCTTGAAGGAGAGGGTGATACATGTGTGGTGTGGTGAGCTTAGGGGGTTTAGGGTTGTGGGCAACTTTGCCATGTTGGATATTTCCCAGAGGACCTGGATTCTGGATATTGACATGCGGAAGGGTGGAAAGAGTCATTAGTAGAGTTATCGAATTATCAATGATATGGACGAAACGCAAGCCGGGGCGTTGGGTAGACGTTGTGGGCGTTGCGGCCAGGAGGGCCACACAGCCAGACTATGCAAAGCACCTACTGATGAGAAGGCACACTGGCATGGTTTGTGGTACCATTTGTTCGAGTGTGCAAAGTGGCACTAAGATTAAATATCATTGTACACTATCATCTGTACTTTGTCAGTTGTATGTACTGTTTATGTAACTGTTGTAATATTATCCTCTTTTCAATAATATTGTAAGTGTTGTCCTGGTAGCCTAGTACTGTTTTGTTTGTTTATTGGCAAGTTAAATTTACTTGTGCTTTACATTCGATATTTTCTGTTCCGTGTAAATGCTAACTTGAAGTCATTTTGCAGGTATGACTCATAACCTTCACAGATCGAACTAGCCTTTCAGCGGTTGAGTTATACATGCGTTACTAGAGTTGCGGTCACTACGCCTAGGAGTATCCCGACCGGCATTTGGACACGGCCCGCTATTAGCAGCCAGTAAAAACAAGTTAGCATACATTCCCTTACCAGTTCTCTTGTATGGCACGTACTAACAAGCTCTCCTCTCTTCCCGTAGTCTCCGAATTTGCTATTCACCGACCGCAAATAGATTGACTGGGAGATCCACTCGCACGACCAGTGGACTTTGGATTGTGAGGACTGGGACGCCCAGATGGTACGCGAGAGGATGGAGGAGCGGCGCCGCAGCAAAGAACGAAGCGAGCGTATCCGACGGGAGACACAAACTCACCTAGAAACGTGCAAGCGTAGGGAGCGGGAGGCTCGTGAGGAGGAACGCGAGAGAAAGCACGAATTAGCGGCCAGGGCCATGGCTAACGGCGAAGAGTACAACGTCGAGCTTGGCCGCAAGGGCAAATGGCCACATTCCATATAGTAGTTCAGCATTCTTTGTTCGTATGTCCCATATATTTCTAATTGCCTAAAGGTATGCGTCTACTATTCTTGGTTTGTTAGCCTGCGTGCCATGTAATCCCTTGTCGAATGAATGGTTGTGTTGTTTTTCTTACGTCATTTATCTGAAGTTCTCCTTCATGTATGAATTCTCGGTTACATCCCAATATCACTTACCTTTGTACTTACGAATCGTTGCTATCTCAATCATTCTCATAAAATTTTTTAGAAAATTTATCATACTACAACAACATACAATGATCGTAAAATATTGTTGTGAATTTAACAAATTTTGTACTATTCACAATATACGAAAATCACAAACAAATCAACCGAAATTGTCTGCTCTTTTATTTAAAAAAATAACTTACAAATAAGATTGATAAATGTTACCTACGTACAACAAATACTATTTACCCCCACTCGTAGTGGCTGCACGTCTCATTGGGCCTTTTCTATGGAAATAACACGTGTCGTCAGCCAGTTGATCCGCAGTGGGGTGGGGGGGGGCAATTTCGCAAAAGTGGGTGGACTGGCAGTCGCCTAACGATCGGATGACAGAATGCTATCGTCCAACGGGGTGTGTGTGTGTGTACGTATATATATTTACACACACACACATATATATATGTGTGTGTGTGTGTGTATATATATATATATATATATATATATATATATATATATATATATAACATGCTTGCAATTTTTACGACAATTAAAAATATAACAAAAGATTTACTTATAATTTATATGTCATTAAGAAATGCCTATTGATATTGGAGCCCTGGAATCTCACCAATTATATTTACAAAACAAGTGTGATGGCCGAACCGACGCCACCCCAAACCTCGGACTGTTTCTTCGCCTCACCTTTGCCCCCTATTTCTCTAGCCTCGTGCTGCTAGTCAAGGCATGAGGCCTCCCTCCGCCACCGCCGCCAAAATCAACCTGCAGGGTACATCCCGGTGCCATCCAACGTCGCTGCTTTCTTCGCCGCCCCGTCGGCGTCCCTTGTCCCCTAGCCCAACTCCCCTGCGGTATATGAAGCTAACTTGTCATTAGATTGGCTAACTTGTCACTTAGGCCACTCGTTATCCACTAAGATTGAAGTTAAGCTAGAAAACATGCAGAAAAGAAACAAAAAAAACCTAAACGAACTTACCTGTACGAGCTTTGTTAAGTTTCCTCTCGGAACAAAATGCGGAGAGCTCATTCTCTTTCATATTAAAAAAAATCATGATTTTTAGTGTTTATTTAAATTTATTTGAATTCGACTTGAGTTTGGATGTGTTTCACATTATAGATTTCGATCCTTCGGACACCGCTATCGCTGCCGATCAATACCCTATAAAATCCATAGTTGAGCAAGGCAAATCCTTATGATTGATCATACTGAACCTAGTTTTTAACTGAAATTTCTTTGCTTTCAAATTACAAAGTACATACTTTATTATTATTATTATTATTATTATTATTATTATTATTCAATTAAAGGTTATATTTAATGTGATGTTTAGTTATACCATGTTGTTGATGTGTATTATCCTCTTACTTGATTGTTGATATTATCTTTATCATGTCACTAGCTATAGGATACTTATTATAATAATACTCCACCTTGGTTATATTTTAATAAACAATGATTGTGCTTAGAAATGCATCGGTGGTAATTTGGAATACAACATAAACAATACTAACAGACACTTGAGACATTGTGTAGCAATGGAAATGGTAGCATGGGTTATTGTTGGAAACAGAAAAATATTTTATAGATTGGTGGAGACTTGGACGAGTGGTTGGGATGAGGCCAGTGCCGTAACGCCCGAGATTTGGGGTTTGTTGGTTGTCTCGCCAGAGTCAATTGAGGACCAAATGTTGTGCCTCTCTTTTCTACACCCAAATCGTGCAACCACAAGTCAAGTATGAGATTGACATGGTCAACTAATTTGCTTAGTTTCGATGTGACTCCCATGTAGTAGATTAATAGGTGGATTTTTATTGTGATTATTCTAGAAGTAACTCACACTAGTCACTGCCTAATGTGGATTTCTTTTTACATGAAGGGCCGTAGACCCCTAGCAATGATGGTCCCTCATTGAAAATATTGCCTGTAACGGTTGCGCTCTAGGGGTGACCCGTAATAGTCATTACCCATGTGTTGAGGAGTCTCACCTCCGGAGTACGTGAAAGCATCGGGATTAAGCATTGTAAAAACTTTGTTATGACTTTTTCAGTCGCACACCTATAGAAACATATAGTGGCTGACATTGTGAGTTAATCATATCTTATGAATAAAGCTGTACAACCTTTATGAGTGTTAAAAATCTATTCGAATAGTTGTACCCCTAGTCATGGGCATAGTATAGAGGGGCCACCCTTGCATATTTTTATAAAATAATGTTTATTGTTTAATGGTGGCTATAGATGAAAGTATGAGTATATGGCATCTTGGTATGCAAATAGATATAGAATTGTGCTCATGGAATGGATATGGTTGACAACTGTGAAGAGAGTTCACTCTCATAACTTAATTAAACTGGATATTTTAATTTTAAGTTGAAAAGGCGAAGTCATATGTTTGAAAACTAGCTATAGTGTGATATTTAACAAACTGACTTTATGTTAAATGAAATATAAGGCCTTCCTTTAGTTAAACCTTACATGTAGATATATACATATATACTTGCATTCTGATATAAGAACTTACTGAGTACTTTTGTACTCGTTGTTACTCAACTATATGAATTTAGTGCTTAAGGGATGATCTATCGGTGAACATTTGTTACCATTCATCGAAGGTTGAAGATGACGCCGAATATTAGATCGTGTAACCTATTCGATTGTCTATGGACATATCCTAAGAGTCTCCCCTGCTAAGTGTCCCTTCCGCTGTAAGACTTCATTTGTATTTAGTTTCCCCAGCCTATGATGTAAGACCCTGGCCATCTGGCCCATTTATGCTTTACTATTACTTTATTTAGCACATGTATGGATATGATATTTATCATTGTTATATTATATGAACTAGCTACTGATTTATGGACTAGCTCAGAATATACAGGAGGTTTGAATTACCAAATCCATATCACTACAACGAGTTAACTAGATTAAATTACTTCTCTCGACCCACGCCGCAGGGTGCAATTACTAAGGGCAAAATGTGAAATTATTTATTGGAAAACATGAAATGTGAAGTATCTGTGAACAAATAAAGTTGTGAAAAATAAGAAGTATTGGTGAATGAAGAGAGTAAATATCAAGATTGAACATGAGAAAATAATATAAATAAGTCCAATCATAAAAAGTACTTAAAACGTTAAGTTTTTTTAAAATTTTTTTCTATAACAACTAAAATTACTAGATATACATTGGAAAGTGCACTAAGTTAAAAAAAGATAGAATTATTTTTACACCAAACCAAGTATAGGTATGTTTGAAACGTATGGGTGGATTCTTTTTGGGTACGACCTATAGCTATGGTTTATAGTCAGCCCTAGCGCCAGTGTATATGTGAACAAACCAAATGCCGATAAACCGCTTCAAAAAGGTTATCCCGATAAACCGCTTTAAAACGGCGATGGAGAAATCATCCCGTTTGTTTGTTTGTTTGAAAGAAACCATAAACCATAAGTTATAGCCAAAAAGAACATGGCCATGTGTGCCGAGAATTCCCGCAAAATTCCATGTTCTGAACGGCGCCTAAGTTCTATTTCAAGGGCACTCCCAATTGGTAGCGTTTATAGCTATTATAGGAGGAGTTAGCAGAGTGAAGGACATGTCCTTGTCTGCACAGATATAAAGTGCGTTCTTTTCAGTTATGACTTATGATTTATAGCTACGGTTTATGATTTTTCACTCTAGTGCAAGCGCTCATAAAAATAAACCGAAAGCCGATAAACCGCTTCTAAAAAGCTATCCCGATAAGCCGTTTTTGAAAATATGACAAAGAAACTATTCTATTTGTTTATTCAAGAGAAGTTATAAACTATAAAGCATAAGCTTAAAAAAAACAGGACCACAGCTATTAAGGCAAAAATAAGATTCCGAGGATACCCTTCGTAGTTAAAAGGACACTTCTCAGGAATCTCTAGTGCAATTTTCTTAAAAACAACTTGTAGCCTGCATCCCGCCATTGTTTTTCAAGGTGGTTTTTGCGGTTTTGAAACGCATTCTCCTCCTATGCAATCGTCCGTTGCTTATCAATTCATTTCCTATTAGCAAGGGCACACTACATTATTAGCAGGACACACGTACCAAACCAACCTTACCACTTTATTAGCTGCAAACTAATTTAAATTATACTGTGATTCACAATCAACCACAGGAGCACTCCACATAAATCTGCTCAATTAACAACGTTCTCGCCACTCTGACTAACAAAAGAAATAAACTTCTCTTTTCTCATGGCTGAAAAAAAAAACCCTGAACTTTCAGCCTGCCCCGGTGTTCATTGCAAGTAAAGCCTGTTTTTTTTTAGAACTTTCTGCTTCTTTATCTGTGCCCACGAAAGACCTTGCAGTTTCTTGATAACAGAAGAGACCCTCCTCTGCACTCTTCTCTCTCCTTTTCTTTTTATTTACCAAAAGGCACCACATCTTGTTGTTATGACTTATGACGCTAATACGTCATGAAAACAAAAAAAAAAGGAAGAGGCTAATCAAACTCTAAGCAGGAGACAAGCGTGTGGGCATGCACGCACGAACCGTGCGTTGCCATCACATCTACTGCCATGCTGATCTCCCCCTGAGCTAGCTCCATGCCAATCGGGCTTGAGCGTACGGCGATGAGCGTTTTTTTCACTATAGCGTGCACAGTGAATTTTTTTTTATTTTTTTAAAAAAATTTACTTATACCTTTTTTTTTTCGTTTTTTATTTTTTCGGTTTTTTTACATTTTTTTACTCAATAAACCAACTCAGCTACGATGTTTTTTCAAACAACTACAGTATTTTTTCAGTAAAAATCAGAAGTCATCACTATTTCGATCACCCTGACGTCAGGCCCGTTGCGCGCGAGACAAGTCGCCAAACCAACAGTAGCCAAGCCTGTGCATGCGCGCCACTGGCAGCGCAGGCAGCACTGTAGGCCGCGGCCAGTGTGCCACGAGCAAGCATGGCTGCATGCGTGGACGATCTGATTCGATCATCTCACTTGCTGGCTTCGTCTGCATGGACGGATGCATGATTTGATCGCCTCGTCTACTGGCTTCGCTGCGTGATGATCCATGCATGCCGGTCTGGATATGTGTGAGCTAGCCATGCGTATCTGGAGTAGTAACTGGAATTAAAACTTGGAAACTTTTTGTTTTTTTGGTCGATCCATTGAGCACCTCAAGAGAAGAAAAAAAAAACAGAGCCGGCAGGCCACACGATCGAGCACGGCGAGGTCCTGAAACCGTCGAAGCTGTCTACTGCATGATTCGACCAGGATGGCTCGTCTTCTTCTCAAACCTTCCGCACCTAGGGTATATCCAAATACAGCGGATTTTCTTCCACCAAAATGCCTCTTTTAGGTGCAACGAAAAGAGATTGAAGAAAAAGAAAGGAAAATACAAGAGAGAGAGAGAGATGCCGAATCATTTCCGTGCGGATCTTGCAGCCCTTCGACCCGCTGGCCGCTACATAAGGTGGTAAGGACGCACAGCCTGAGAGAGAGAGAGAGAGAGAGAGAGAGAGACCACTTACCAAGAACCAGGGGCGAGGGAGAGTGCAGAGCAGAGGAGGGAGGGAGGGAGGACGCCATGGGCGAGGTAAGGACGCTCGGTTCCTGCATTTCTTGGTAGGAGAAAGGCGGTGGCATCTTGATTGATTTGCCTTGCTATGGTGTTGTTTTCTTGGTTCGTGCGCCCAGGAGGAGAAGAAGAAGGAGGAGAAGCCCAAGGAGGAGGAGGCGAAGAAGGAGGGGGAGAAGCCCAAGGAGGTCGAGGAGAAGCCCAAGGAGGGGGAAGAGAAGAAGGAGGGAGAGGAGGCGCCCCCGCCACCGCCGCCGGAGGAGGTGGTGATGCGGGTCTACATGCACTGCGAGGGCTGCGCCAGGAAGGTCAAGAGGATCCTCAAGGGATTCGATGGTAATGCCGTGCCTGCTAAAGTTGATTCTGAGTATTTTGGTGAATCTATTTATGATAGTGAACATTCTCTGTATAATCAAGTTTTCCTTGTGGTTGTTGGAATGAAGCTAAAGTTGAATCTGTTTGTTCATCAGGTTCAATAGACATGATGCGACTAAAATTTGAGAATATTCTACTTTTTTTTAACTCCAGTGTTTGGGTTTTTCTTTGTGCTGTTCTGAAGTCCAAGTGATATTTTAAGGTTGTTCTTGAAAGAATTCCTGTGATTCATGGTGTAGTAGTTGGGCTAAGCTTTAAATAATCAGATTCACCTGATTAATTGGATCTTTCTTTCTCAAGAGTTGCACATGAATCTAGTAGTTGATTAATGGTGAAGAGAAGGACTAGAGATCCGAATGACCTTTAACTCCGAAAAGTTCCAAGAGAATGACAGCCTTGAGTATATGCCCTTAAAGCACATATCCTACAAAGCTCAGAACTGAAGTTGATTCCTCAAATCATCCTAAAATGCTCAAATGTGCCAGGCATCTCTGCATATTCTCCATGCACTGCTAGTTGCTAGCAAGGGAATTTTAACATTCTTTAGCTCAAAGATTCAGTCTTCATGATTGTAGCAGTACTGATGCCACATCTGAAAAACTTTTGTGCGATGCAGGAGTGGAGGACGTGATTGCCGACTCGAAGGCGCACAAGGTGGTGGTGAAGGGGAAGAAGGCGGCCGCCGACCCAGTGAAAGTGGTGGAGCGTGTTCAGAAGAAGACCGGCCGCAAGGTGGAGCTCCTCTCGCCGATACCGCCGCCGAAGGAGGAGAAGAAGGAAGAGGAGAAGAAGGAACCCGAGCCGCCGAAACCTGAAGAGAAGAAGGAGGTGAATGATCTTAACAAATGCCAGACAATTCTCACATGAACGTTCCTTGATTCTTCATTCATTGCAACTGCGACCACCACAACGCGCTAATTTACTTGAGCCGTGTAGTTCAAAGACTGACATAAGAATGTTTCTGTTCGTGTTTGGTTTTGAAGCCGCCGGTGATCGCCGTCGTGCTGAAGGTGCACATGCACTGCGAGGCCTGCGCCCAGGAGATCAGGAAGAGGATCCTTAAGATGAAAGGTGCTTAATTGGCAGCTATCGGATTGCTAGTCCTTTTCATTTCTACTCATGTCATACGGCACAAAAGCACAGGCTTCTCTCTCTCTCTCTCTCTCTCTCTCTCTGTTAAAAAACCAGCTGCTCCTGCCATTAGTTTGCTAAGTTTTATGCTTGATGAATCATAATATCTTTTGTGATTTAGCAAGGTCAGGCCAATGTTTTTCTGATGTGAATAGGATTCCTTTTTAAGTGAATGAAACAAAGCCAAAATGTGGGCCTTGTAGTTCATTTTCTTGCGAAAGTTGCAGATTTGCACGAGATAAGATTCACTCCTTCACCTACCTGTCTGACGAGAAACTATAAAAAGATCATTTCGATTGCTTAAAAGATTCTCTGCTTAACATCACACTAGACTGGAGTAGTCTCTCTCAAACTCGATGACACTTGTTTCTGAACGCTACAAAATTTTGGCTCAAATTTGTGCAGGAGTGCAATCTGCAGAGCCGGACTTGAAGGCGTCGGAGGTGACAGTGAAGGGTGTGTTTGAGGAGGCCAAGCTGGCCGAGTACGTGCACAAGCGCACCGGCAAGCATGCGGCCATCGTGAAGTCTGAACCGGTCGCCCCGCCCGAGAACGCCGGCGATGGCAGTGCCAAGGACGAGAAGAAGGCGGCCGAAGGCGGCGACGAGAAGAAGGACGACAAGGAGGAGAAGAAGGACGACAAGGATGGCGGCGGGGACGCGAAGCAGGAGCAGAAAGAGGAGGGCGGCGGCGGCGCCGGGGGTGAAGAGAAGGACAAGGACAAAGAGAAAGACCCCGCTGCCATGGCCGCCGCCTCCGCCAACCTATACCTGCATCATCCGCGGTTCGCGTTCCCCGCCGGGTACTACCCGCCGGCGCCGGGATACGCCTACCCGCCGTCCTACCCTCCATACGCGCCGCAGATCTTCAGCGACGAGAACCCGAACGCCTGCTCCGTCATGTAAAAAGCCATAAGCATGGGGGTCTAGAGTGAAAAAATAATGAGAAGGGCGGAAAGGGACTGCATAATTTGGGGGGTGTCATTGCAACAAATGCCCTCGAGCAACGCAAATGGCAACTTGAAGAAAGTACCAGTCTTTTTGGGGGCTATTAGATTCCTTTTTTAACTTTCCTTTTGAAATTCTAGTAACCTCTCTTTTTTTTCTCTTTCTGGTATAAAGTAAGTCTGGACTTCATGTCAGTTTATGGGTGTCACCTTATGTAGAATTTTGCCTTGTGCTGTTTCACCTTCAAACCTCTGTAAAAAAACTGTATTATACTATAATCCTTTGGCTCCTTGTAGGTTTCGTTTTGCATCCTTGAGGAACAAAAGAACAATCCAGTTTCACTCTCAAAGGTAAAGAGAACAATTTCAGAAATCAAATTCAGAGGCTTCTGAGCAAGAAATCACATCGGAGAAAGTAAATTTGAATCTAAGGCCAATGTTTTTTCCCCTTAATTTCGTATAAGAATCAAACGGTTTCACGTGGAATTAGCGTGCGATTGGTGCGCTCCAACGGGAGCCTGAATTGTGGTGAAAAGGAGAATTTACAAGGGGTAAATGACGTGAAGGTTCTAGAGGCGCCGGTGAAACGCAGAAAAAGGTAAAAGAGTGGGAGACAAGAAGTGCTTGTCATGTGCGCGGGACACCATGTGATGGGTCTGTTCTGCATGGCACAAAATCCTAGGTGGATTGTAGCCTCAATTTTGATTGATGCTCGCTCGTTTATAGATAATAATTTTTTATATTATTTATAGGTAGTACTAAGGGGTGATCAGTTTGGAGTTTTTTTAACTGTTTAGCGACGAAAACACTGTTTAGTGACGAAAACACTGTAGCACTTTTGTCACGTAGTGAATTTTTTTGTTTTTTGATTTTTTTACGTTCCGTTTTTTTTCTCATATTCCTTTGCATTGTCCGCACTAGACTAGCGAGCCGTTTTTATTTTTACATTTTTTAAAATTTAATTATGCCTAACATACAACTCAGCTACAATGTTTTTACAGCCAGCTACAGTGTTTTTTCAGCAAAAACCAAAAGCCATCGCTGTTCCGATCACCCCCTAAAGCCACTTTGTATAATAAGTTATTTTTTTATATCTCTATATATGTAGTTTCTCTATAATACAATGTATTTTATTTCTCGTATTATAGTCAACTATTGCATAAGAGACGACTCAATTCTTTATGCTGTCTTTTCTCCATATCATTTTGTATTTTACGTGGCAAAACTTACAGACAGCTAATATCACACTGTTATATATGGCGTAGTAGCTCTGAGAGCTACAGTTTTGGAGTTCGCTGTGAATGTGGGAACACTTTTCCAACATGAGGTCCTGTGACTCCAGGGTTGCTTACCGAAATGATGAGTTCACCTGTTCCCTGTACTGCCACTGCCCATCTTGCAAAATTCAAGGTTGCTTTCAGGTTTTTGCTCTTTTATATGCAGAGCCTTTTTCTTTTTCTTTTCAGCCATCCTTCATGCAGTGGATAAACGATGGCAAATTGCATCTCCTGAGAAGACGAACGTAGCTATGCATGTATGAACTGGTTCCAAGAGAATGACAGCCTTGAGTATATGCCCTTAAAGCACATATCCTACAAAGCTCAGAACTGAAGTTGATTCCTCAAATCATCCTAAAATGCTCAAATGTTCCAGGCATCTCTGCATATTCTCCATGCACTGCTAGTTGCTATCAAGGGTTCGGTAGCGTTCGGAATAACGATGGCTTTTGATTTTTGCTAAAATTTTACTATAACTGACTGACTTTTTTACTGTAGCTGAGTTAGCTTATTCGATGATCAGACGGCCAGATATCGACGGAATGCAGCGCGTGCATTCCTGATGTGCATGGCAGAAGATTACTACATCTGATGCTTGCTTGTCACATAACCAAACTCCTCGTAACCCCCAATTACTACCAATCTACAAGGTACAAACACATGCAAACCACTGCGTTATGTTGCTGCTCAGCTTTTGGGATCCTAAGTGAGCTCACGATTCAATTCTCAAACATTGTAACTCCCAGGTCAGGACATGCCTAGCCATGTGCAAGTAAGTGCCCATGTCTTTGTACTGGCCTGGGGAATTGAATGTGGCATCACATGGCGATCGAAGCAAACAAATTAGGGCAGAACAGGGTAAATCATGGCAGGGATATTCTTTTTCAGGGATTTTTGAAAGAATTTTCACCCAGTTTTGTAGTTGAATGGTGAAGGACCATGGGAGAAGGTTCAGGATTTTATTGTGACCATTATTATTTTGGAGGTGAAAATTTGGATTTTGCAAAGTTCAAAATTTTCTAGTGCTGGCTGTCAGCAAAATCGGTCTGACCACTCAGCGTGGCCGGTCAAACCAACGGGCAGGACTAGTTTGACCGGCCAAGGCATGCAGTTAGACCGACAGAGGTGTTTAGTTCAACTGAATTTTGGGATTTTGGGGTATTGGGTCATGGGTTGATTTGGTCTGACCTAGGTCAGTACATATGTGTTGTATGATGTTTCAGCTAACGTGGATCAAATTAAGAAAAACTTATGCCCAAAAACGATTTCTATATCTTTGGATTGCAGGGTGACTTGAAGTCAACCATAGTCAACGGTAAGGATCAGAGCTACACTCATGGAGGAGCCGAGGTCTAGAACGATTAAAAATGTTGAGTGAGATGGCAGAGCTCAAGTATAATACGAGAAAGGCAGAAAATATTGAAGGATGTTCGAGCGACGGATTGTACCATATGGTTTGATCAGTCCAAGTGAGGTGTGCTTTGATGGAATCAGAATGAGAGAGACTTGTTAACGCGTGATAAGCTAATGGTGCACCTACAAGTGGCAAGCATGATGATTGTTTGCAAGGGAAGATGAAGATCGGGTCAAGAAGGATATTTTGGTAAGTTGATCAAAATACCAGCAACTACCTTGAATCAAAACCATGACGCTTGAACAATACTTGGGAAATTGGTTTAGGTCAAGAAGAACTTGAGAAGATCAAGTTAGATCAAAGACTAAGAACTTAACGAATTCGGGTTTATGTGCTTTAAAAAACATGCATAAGTATAGTGTGCGGGTAAAATCCGTATTGTGTAGAGTTAACATATTTCCCTATTTGTGGTCAATGGGTAGTATTTATTAGGATTAGATGAAGCTGCTTACTTTGTCTATTTAATAGATTGGGATAGAGATTTGCTAGCTAACCATCCTAGTTTTACTCATCGAAGACAAGTGTTCTAGGGTTAGGGTTTAAGAAGTGTAAGTGTCGTGCTCTCTCGTTCTCTAGATGAAGTGACTGTAAAACATTTATCCTCATGTAGCAATATATCAACTTTGTTTATTTCATTTGGATCTCTCTTGTTTTGGTTAATTTATTCTTATTTTGGTTGGTTTTGATCTTGCATCTCCCCTTTCTTGATCTTATTGGATGCTAACGATGAGTAAATGATGGAGATATACTTCAAAAATCAATCTCCATTCATCTAGGCATCAGGTTCGGCAAGTTCTTAAAATTATCCGGTTTTTGCTTATTTTGGTCTCTCTGAGTGATTTCTTGATCGAGTTGTTTTTGCTTCGATTCTTTAGGTGTTCTAGTTAGCTGTGATATGTGACAATATAACTAGAACTATCTTGGCCATCATTCACCTATGAGCAAGTCATATTCATCATTTTTTATTTGTACTCAGTTTTAGTGCAACCTTCCTTCAAATAGAAAAATGTTACAACTTTGACAATAATTCTCTCAATCATTGGTTGGAATAGATTAGTGACATTTTAGAGAAGGTTTATGCCAAGTTTTAAGTCTTTTGAATTTATAGATCAAAAGTTTCATAAATTCTTGGTTTTGAAACAGTGTTTTTTACAGTTCCAGTTTGACTATTACTATTCACCCAGTCTGAAAGATACTGTTCATTCGATCAGACCGACTGGGGCACATCAAGGGTCATTTTGCTCGGTTTTTCTTGAGTTTTTCTTATAGATGATTGGTCTCCAATATTTATAGTTACTGGAGTAAAAAGTTAAGAATACTTAGAAAAAAATTTGATGTCATTATTTGCCTCCACATTGTTGCCATACCGGTATACAAATGGACACAAGAATTTTACTTGAAATCATTACTACGTACAAAAGATATGGTCCCAAAAACCAAAGGTCCTGCCATTTTGAAATTCATACATTCTGCCCACAAGGTGATCTTATTTGACACTAGATTGTAGGTCTGATTGTATTGGCGCCAAAATTATTTATTTTGGGGGAGAGGAACCGAGCCTAACTCATAGTGGGAGGTATACGTATACCCATCACTTAGGTTCGAGGTCTCGTCGGTTCGAATTTAGATGTCTATTTCTTTTTAATTAAATTAAGAGAAATGCTAGGAATCGGACGTCTATTTCTGGACGCTCGGCTGTAACATTTTTTTTACTATGTTTGCAGTATTTTTTATCTATATTTGTAACATAAAAAATGAAGAACGATACGAGTATTTCCATCCGCAATAGTTATCGTCCATATATGCAATATTTGTCGGTCATATATGTAACAACAAAGAAAAGAAAGAACGGTATGAGTATTCGTATCGTACGCTCTGATGCAACATTCTTAAATAATATGTGCAACAATTTTAGTTAACACATATAGCAAAAACATGTGATACAAAAGTCAATATTGCATACACGAAATAAAAAATATTGCAAAAAAAATACATACAAAAAATATTACAAAAATGGATAAAAAATATTATAAACATGATAATAAATATTACATCCGAGCGTCGAATCGGACGTTCCATTCCTAGCCGTGCCCTTAAATTAATACTAGTTCCTAGAATCCCACATTTTTTTTGTTTTGGGGAAGCACATGCTGTTAAAAATCATTTATGGCACTTGAATGAGCAATTGTAGTTTTTTCGGATGGGTGACCGAATACCATTTAGGCTCTTTACCAAAGAAAAACCCCCCCCCATCGCCTGATCCAACCACGTTATTTTAAACAATTAACTTGGGTCAGTTCGAGTAGTGCATCTAGTTTAGCTATTCGCGTGTTAGGGTGGTTTTCCATATCTCTTAGCAAAAACGAGATGTAGAGAGAGAAAATAAATTTCTCGAAAATTACAAGAGAGAGAGAGAGAGAGAGAGAGAGAGAGAGAGAGATTCCACGTTCATTTTTCTTGCCTCAACACCTGAAGAGTTTACCATGGGAGGCATGTCTCAAGTTTAAGACATTGCTTGGTCCATTGCCTCAATTAAATATGCTGCAATCTGGTCATGAGTGAATTCAAATAAATTCGAATAAGCGCCTTAAGAAAATTAAATGAAGCAAGTTCAACAGCTGTTCTACTTTGGTCTAGGACATCGTAGGTTCGTTAACCCAACGGCTTGTGTTTGTGTGCGCTCAAACCGCCGCCATGCCGCATGCCCCTACAATCCGTGGGAAAGCCAAGAGCACGCAGCACCAGCTAACGAATAGTAGCATGTTCTTTGGTCCAAACTAGGGGTGAAAATGCATTGGATATAGATGGATAATAGCTCTAAAATATTTGTTTTCATATTTTTTTGGATGCGAAAACGAATACGGATACCTTAGATACGAATTATGTCGAATACATATACGGAGTGAATCTGAATCGAAACGAATATGGTCACAAATATTTATCAGAACATAAAAACCCCTTAAATTGTACATCCAAAATAAACGAAAACACATAAATAGTTTTTGAGCTGTTTCCATCAAATTTTCAACAATTTCTAGAATTTTTTTTTGTAATTTTCTAAGCCCACAAAATAATTCTCTCGATTACTTCTCGCGCAAAAAATTATTATTAGAATAAATTAAATACATAAAGGTATTTTGTAAGTTAATAAAACTTACAAGGTATTTTCTACAAAATTCCAAAAAGGGTATTTTCTACAAAATTCCAAAAAGGTTGAAGCCCTTATGTGTAATTTTAAGGTTTCTTCTGTAATTTTTGCAGCTAGCAATGACCTATTCACAATTTTCAAAAACTTTATGGACTCTTTTATAAGATCTTCAGTCTCACAAATTCCAGGACTTTTCCTGAAAATTTGCATTGGAAGGATCTAAATTCAACACATTAAGGGATTCTTTGAAATTTCCAAAAAAAAACATAAGGGCTTATCTAAAAACCGATTAGCTCAATACTTTATAAGGCCAGCTAGCCGAATCTGTATCTGTATCCGTCGGATAGTGCAATACTATTCATATTTGTTTCCGATAAAAGTTATTTATTTTCGTTTCTGAGCTAATGCTAGCCGAAGATTATCAAAGCTGACGCTAGCTGAATCCAAAAAAATCCAGATTGATTAGCAAGTATCTAATCCAGATTGTTGCTTTTGCTCCGCTCAAGTCTTACAATAGACACTACATAGCCAAGCCCCGCTCGTTTCAGCTTTTAGCTTCGGCTTTTTTTTTCACTATTTAGTAATTCGTCTTTTTCTGTTTTTTTTATATTTTTGGGGCTTTTTTATATTTTTCTTTTTTTCTCGTATTCTTTTGTATTGTCCGTGATAGGTTAACATATTTTTTTTACATTTTTCTAAATTTAATTATGCCCAAAAAGCCAAATCAGCTACAGTAAAAAAAGTTAGCTACACTGAAATTTTAGTCAAAAGCCAGAAGCCATCGCTAAAACGAACGCCCCATAGTTGCTCCTTGATCCATCCACAAACTAACAGAATAAGGTACGCTTGTGGGGCTCTTCCAAGCACTCATAGACATGTAGCCTCGTGGAGAAGTTTTCTTTAATAATTTATTTTTTATTCAAAGTTATAGAAATATATCTATAGGCCTGTTCTTTTTAGCTGCGGCTTATGTTTTGTGGCTGAAATTTTTGAATTTTAGCTGTTTGCGACAGATATTACGGAGAGAGATACTCGCTTGCGATTTTGGATGGTACAGATGTTGGGATTTTAACGTGTACTATAATTAAATTGTAGACTCCATCTTAAAAAAATACTCCGTTTGAAAGTTAGGTACTGTAGCAAAAGCTAAAAACTGTTTTGAGAAGCTGAAAAAAACAGACCCTTTGTCTAAATTTTTTTATAGGAATGGCCTCCAGTAGCCCAACCTTTGAGCAATTGGACCCTATCGCCCAACCGCTGGACGATTGGAACTTGTTGTCCAACGGCCGCGCGATACGCAGGCAGTGGGTGGACTATTGGGCAACATAATTGTAGTCGCCGAACGGTCAGACGATTCGACCCTACCGTCCAACTGTTGAGGGACTAGAGGTCCAGTCGCCTGGCTGTTTGGCAATTGCATAGCTTATATAACCGGCCGCTCGGCCGAGCCCCCCATTCCGTCCCTCGACGTCGACCGAAAGAAAAAGCAACAAAAGGGGAAAGAAGAAGAGAGGAGAGGGGAGGAGATGACATGAGAAGAGAGAAGAGGAAGGAGAAACGTTGTAACATCCTGATTTTTGGAGATTTTTAAAACCTTGAATTTAAAAATAAATTTCTGGAATTTTCCTGAACTTAAATGAAGTTTAAATTGAATTTTCAAAAGTTTAAATAATTTAATATGATTAAATTATACTTCAACATTATCTGAAAACAGTTTAATTAAGTTCCTTAAGTCACAAGAAATTTCCTAGAATTTTCTGAAATTAAAATGAGCTTCAAATGAATTTTAGAATTTTAAAATGATTTAATCTGAGTAAAATAAACATCAACATAAGTTAAAAATATTTTATTTAAGTTCCTCAGGTCTCAAGGAATTTTCTGGTATTTTTGGTGAATTTTTGGGATTTATTTGCTATTTTCTAGAGCTCCTTTTCTTTTATTTGAATTTCAGAAATTAAAAATCCAAACCCCCCCTCTCCCGCTTGACACGTGTCAACCGGCCCGCCCCGGCCCGTCCTCGACCCGCCGTCGCCGCGCGTCGTACTACCGCCGCGCCGCGCGTCACCACCTGGCCCATCTTCCTCCCCTCTCGGCCCGCTCCCGCCGCCGGCGCTCAGCCACCCGATCGCCTCCTCCCGCCGCGTGTCACCCATCCGTGCGCTCTCACCGCGTCGCTCCTCGCCACCTAAACCCTAGCGCGCCTGCGCCCGCAACCCCGCTCGTGCCGGCCGTCCGATGCCGCCCGTCGACACGCGTCGGTCACCCAGTCCCGCACCCATGCCCACGCCCCCGCGCAAACCCTAGCGCCGCCACCACGCAGCCGTCCGATCGGCCACGCGGCAGCACCAGCGCAGCCCGTCGCCTCGCCCGCCCCGCGCCGTTCGCTCACCACGCTCGCGCATCTCGCCGTCCGATCCCGCGTGCGCCCGCCCGCGCCGCTGCCCTAGCGCCGCACCCCACCTCGCCCCCGAGCCATCTGATGTGCCACGCGTCGCCCATCGCCCATGCGTCCGCGCGGCTCGTGCCCGGACTATGCCCCGGCCGTCCGATCTGCTGCGTGGCAGCCTCCCCGTCGTCGTCTCCGATCCGGTTCCGCCCCCGCGCTGCGTTTGATCCGGACGTCCTCGGCGTGCGTGCCATATAACCCGCCGTCGCCTCGGTTCGCGTGCTTCATCGCTGCCGCCTCCTCTCGCCTCGCGCCGCCGTCCCGGAGTTGTGCTGCCTCCGCCCCGTGCGTCCCCGCTCGTGCCCGCGCTCGCCGGAGCCGTGCAAACCGCCCGCGCCCGAGATCTCCGCCGGAGCCGCGCCGCCTGCCGCCCCGTCTCCTTCTCCGGTAAGCCGCCGCCGTCTACACCATTTCCCTCCCTCCGCCGTCGAGTGCCCCGCCGGGACCTTCCCGCCCGTCCTCGCCGCAGAACCCGCCGCCGTTGACCATCCGCCGTGCGCTTTGGTCGCCAGAGATCACCCCGCCGGAGAAACCGAACCCCGCCGCCCTCGCCGGACTCGCGGAGCGCCGCCCCTCGGCCCGCGCGCCCGCCTCGGTCCGCCGCTGCCGCCGCGTCGCGCGGCGCCGCGCGCGTCGCGCCGCCACGCGTCAACCATCGGCAGCTTCCCGCCCCCACGCCGCGCGATCGTGGCCGTTCATCCAGATCTCGATCCACGGCTTGGATCTTGCCACGCGGCTCACTCCCCGCCGTCGGATCAACCCACCGCCGCCCGCGCCCGAACCCTCTCCACGTCAGCCCTGCCACGTGGCAGCATATGCTGTTGCCACGTCAGCCCTAGCGTGCCGCGTCAGCGCCGCCGCCCGCTTGCACTGTTTCGTGCGCCGGGTTCACCGTGGACCAGGTATTCGGTGGACCGGGTTCACAGCACAGTGTATTTTTCGATTTTTGCCGATTAAATATAGGTTTAATTTTTCGAGAGCCCGTTCTCCTCCGTCCTAGCTCCGATTGACCCCGTTCTTTTTTCTAAATTCATCTAAAATCGAGCTCTAGCTGTTGGTTCTGGTTTTGTGAATTTTGGAGTTCATTTGCTTATCATTTTATGTGTTTCTTTGGTTTCGATCGTTTTCTCTCTCGCTAGATTCGGATTCCGGAGGAGCAGGTTTCGCGCCCGAAGACCAGGAGTACCCTGCTGAGCATAACCAAGGCAAGTCGTGTCCTTTGATCATGTTGAACCCAGTTTGCAATCTATTATTTAATTATTTTGTTTTAAATTACATCGCATCTCTATTTGCATTCAACCCGTTGCACTGGTAGTTATCGTCCCAATTGAGATTATATCTCCTTGATACTTTGGAATGCCATGATACCATTGTCATCATAGGATGGGAAACTTACTAGTGATGTATGATTATTGTCACATGGGTTGTACGAGTAGATGCTTAGTGTTGCTTATAATTGCGAGTGGTCTTATCATCACCTGTTAATTAATAATTTGACTTAATGATATATGGAACTGTGGTTGGTGTCACGTTTAATAAAATTTGTGTCACGTCATTGGTGTGTCGTTGGCTTGGTCATATAAACGTAGTTTTTTGCACTCGGGCGAGTGATCGTGCAGTAAAGGGGGAAGTACAGATGTACTTTGGGGGATGTGGTAGTCTCGCCTGGGTAATACTAAGGACTTAACTTTATGCGCCATTGATCTGAGCTTAATCGTGCAAACCACATGTCTAGTATGGGATAGACCTGGCTGACTAATTTGTAATATTTCAATTCAATTCTGCCATCGTGATGAACATGATTGCTGATTTCCATGTGGTGCAAGGGGGGTGTGATGCGAAACCCTAGCGGGCAGGATTGGGTTGAGGTAGAGCATTGTAAAGGCCTTGTTGTGATTTCCTGAGATCGAGACTAATCACATCGTGTGGGTACAGTTGTGCAACCTCTGCAGAGTGTAAAACTATTCGAATAGCCGCGTCCTCGGTCATGGACATTGCTCGGGGATTTCACACGAGGGTTAGTGTTTCACTTATAACTTGGTGGTTTATGTTTGAGGTGGACAGGTAGTTCACTGTTGGTCTAGCTTGTGAATGGGTATTCACAAGTGGTTCATGTTTAATCCTTTGATTATTCATTATTACTGTTTTCGGTTAACTTTCGCTTTAAAGTTACTTATTATATTCTTTATGAAATGCTTTTATGCAAATTAACCTTTTAGCCTTCATTTGGTAAGCCTTGCATATTATATTGCATTCATTTGTTACAAACGACTTGCTGAGTACCAATGTACTCACGGCTTTACGCCTATATTGCTCAGTTGAGGGAGAGGAGTACTATCAGCAGGAGGTTCCAGAAGGAGAGTACTACGACGACCTCACGGATTAGGCTTCGTTCTCCACTCGATAGCCTGTGGGCTTGTCGATTAGCCGCTACGCTTTACTTTAGATATCCGCTGCTATTTTTGTTAAGCCATTCCGGCTAGAGATATTGTAAGCTTGGCCATAAGGTCGTACCTTTGATATTTTATCAATATTCGAGTTTTCTTTTATTATTATCGTGTGTATGACTGTGATGACATCTATGTTTAACTGTGTGCACTAGCGTGATCTTGGACTAGTGCAGTTTATACAGAGAGACCGAATTTGCATATTCGGATCTCGACAAGCGTACCCGCATGTCTGATATGTCCATCGGAGCTGACTCGGACGGGTCTATCTACCCTCTTTATTGAACTTATCAAAAAGCTATAAACCAATAGGAATATCTTAACTTTTAGTAGCCGCTTCTATCAAAGGGCTCTCCTCACGTAGGAAGCGTACCCACATGTCTGATACGTCCATCGAAGCTGACTTGGACGGGCCTACCTGCCCTCTCCATTGAACTCCTTTATCGAGTGCACATTATTCCAACCTTTTATCCACGTACGCACGCACACGGTCACAAATCTTACCTAGTTTTCATTGGCTTTTTCCCCCTATTTCTGAAACATTGTAGTGCGAGTATATTGGCTCGTTCGCTGGCATCAGATTTATTACATATATTCAGCAAATAATTCTTTAAAATTGGTAATAGATATACAGGCTCGCCACAGGACCCGGCTCCGTGTCAATTGCATCCATTGCGAGTGACCTGAAAAACGGGCACACGCTAATGGTGACCATATTGACCAGCATTTCCTAGACCCCACCCCCAATGTTCGTCGGGGGGCATTGTTAAATTTTAGGGAAATTTAAAAGCCTGCTTGCAATACAAAATTTTAAATAAGAGGTCCTGTAGTAATTGGTTATTAGAAAGCCGCGCTACAACTATGCTCATTTGCTTAATGGCATCATCTTGCATATTGATTCTGTCATTTTTGGCTACGGCTGATACCTTATGGTTACAGTTAGTGGCTTTTTGGCTATAGTATGAGCGTTTGTACGAACGAACCGAATAACGATAAGTTAATAACTCGCTTTGAAAAGGTTGTCTTGATTAGCTGTATCAAAATAGTGATGGAGAAGTTGTCTCCAGAGGCAGATCTAGGCGAGAAAACCATTGGTGTCACATATATTACACTATGAGGTCATCTCTACTAATGAACAGTAATAAATAGTAATTTTCTATAGAATTTTAAAAAAATTTATTGCGGTTCCATAACCCCAATCCTTATACATTAGATCCGCGGCTGGCTGTTTCATCTATTTGTTCGAGGGAAACCACATATGTTAACAACATGGGAATTCATTCACATTTGACATTTGGCACCATATACATATCTCGTGGCTCTTAATTTGCAAAAAGGAAAAAAACTGCTACGACGACTACAATGCAATCTCACTCCCAATTAAATTTTGTTACCTTTGCAGCTTTTTCTTCGTGTAGCTTTATGCTCTTTGGGAGCTGTTGCTGAATCTATCTCATGTCAACTTGCGGGAGAAAAGGTTGTAAAGCTGCTGGTGTTTGGGAGCTCGCGCGTGGGTGGCATAGGGGCCATATGGGTCACAGGGACGTGGGCCCTCGTGTTCTTTGTTGGGCTGGATCTTCTATGGTTGGCGAATCTGTTATTTTTTGGGTTCCTAATCACAAAGATCTTTCAATCTTTGTTGGGAGAAAAGATTGAAAGTGAACTTTTAAATAAATTAATAATAAATAAATAATTAAAAATTAAATAGATCATAAATAAATTAACCATATACTTAATAAACCATTAATGAACTACATGTCCACTTTTCAAAGTTATCCAACCCAAATTTGATGAAATAACTACTTATTATGTGAAATCATCAAGCATTGTCCGTAATCAGGGTCACGGCTATTCTGACGTGGCATCGAGATGGCTTGGTTGGTTGATGTGGCAACCACATAGGATTAGGGTTTACATGGCTGCTGAGATAGTGGCTAACTCGACTGCTGACTTGACCGAGGACGATCAGACTATGCCAAAGGGAACGATCGGACGACTAAAAAGTGAAGATGATTGGATTGTTCGAACGATGACGACGATCAGACGGTCCAGAGGGCTGAGGACGTTCGGATGGTCTAAACGGTGACGACATGCGTTGCTCGGTGGTCATAGGCGTGTCGAATGACACCAAGTGGTCGAAGATTCTACGTGGTTGGAGGCTGTTGTGTGGTCGTAGATGTGGTCGAACGACACCAAGTGATCAAAGATGCTACGTGGTCGGAGGTTGTTGTGTAGTCGTAGACCGGCTGGCTGTGGACGTAGTCAGATGGCTTTGGTGGTTAGATGGCTGCGGTGGACTTGGGACTCACCGGTGGCGGGTCGGACGAAGTTGACGAGGAAGACGAAGTCCTCCGTCAGCGAGGGCGAGCGGCGGTAGAGAGAACGAGGGCGACGGTGATCGATGCGGACGTCAAAGGAGCATGGGCGAGCTCGGCAGCGGGGTGCGAATAGTGAGGGCGCGGCTGCTATTTATGGCCCAGACGCCGAGGAGGTGAGGCCGGGTACGGCGGCTTATTCGACTCAGAGATGGCGGCGGAAGAGACCGACTTGGGCACGAACGTCGAGGCGTAGCCAAGACAAGCACGACGATGTTTGCTAGAAGGAGATGAATAGTAGCTAGGATGGTAGATTGCTGACACGTGACGCTGGCTAAGGATTGGACAGCTGAGGCATAAAGCACTGATGAACAATGCTTAGCACGTTCGGACATGCTAAACGAGATGACCGATCGGACGGCTCGGGGGTACGAGGTGCGATAGATGGCTGACATGTGGCAGTGACTGATCGGACTTGTCCAAATGGTGCGGGAGATATTTAGGGATTTCTAATTTCAGAAATTGGAAGAAAACAAATTAAGCACTAAAAAATAGCTAATAAATTCAGTGAAATCAAAGAAAATTCTAAAAAATTCTTTGAGACGCAAGGAACTCAAATAAAATATTTTCAGTAAATGTTAATATTTATTTTATTTATATTAAATATTTTTAATTAATAAAATTTTGTTTTAAGCTTGTATTAAATCCAGAGAATCCAAATGGTGAGTTTTATTTTAAAAGTTTCAAATAAACTCTGAAAATCAGGATGTTACAGGAAAAGATTCGAAATCCATCACACAAATAGCACTCTAGTCATCTTTTTTTTTCAAATTTAACTCCAAAACGTCCGTTTTTGTAAATCTAACCCTCTCCTTCAGGCCTACCATGTGCAGCAGCACTGTTGCCGACCTGCCGTGTACAACAACAAACATGCTAAGTTATACTAGCTCAGCGGCACCAGCCAAATTCGAAAATAAGTTAGCTAGAGTGATATTTTCAAACTCGATTCGAAGATTCGTGGTGCCCGTCCGCCACCTGCAGCTGTTTTATCATGGTGTATGCGGTCGCTTGTTCATGGTCTAGACTATATATCCTGTGATGATAACTGGACTCGCTTTTTTTACCACTGGAGGGGTCGAGCTTCACGCCAGGATCTCCGCGGTAAAGAAGCAACGGCACGAGTGGGAGTGGCAGGGGTGGGGCTCTGAACGTTTTTGGACCGTCTATCGCCGATCCCGCGGTTGGACGCTAGCTAGCTACATCACGAGCGTTAGGCCGCGATCCTACGGCCAGCAGCTCCGAGGGCCTCCGCAGAATTACGAAAATCTCAACGGCCTTTCCGTGGAAAACGCTGAGCGTGTACTAGCCGTGGTTCCACATGAAGTTAATTGTACTATCGCGTACTATCTGATACGTGTCGAGATTTCAATTTTCTTGCAGCATAGTGTCGCTACAGGGAGGGAGAGGCACATGCAGAGCTCACTGCAAATGATCAACCACGCCTATGTATACTATATGACAATAGCAAGTACTCTACGTAGTACAGATAGTATTACAGTAGCGAGTACTCTACGTACTACGGATAGCATTAAAGGACTGATGAGTACGTTTTCTTTTCTTTTCTTTTTTTAATTTATAGTTTTTTTTCTGAACGAACAAACGTACGTTTTCACTTGCACGTTTTTCTGGGCCTAGCTTGTGGATATTCATATGCTTATATATGTTTAGTCGTGATGGCAAGGTTGAACAACTTACTCCGCACCATTGCCTGATTCGTAGCTGCTTGAGATTTTTAAAAAAAAAAACCTGAAAAGTTCACATTCATTGCTGCAGTGCTTTGCTAAAGTACCAAGAGCAACTATAACATTTGACTTAAAAGGAACAACTATCAACATTTTGATGGAGTGCTACCTGCCCTACCTGCTCCGATGTCTATTTTGATTCGCACTGTTCCTTCAGATCTGCAGGTCAATGGGATTGATTCCTAGGGTGAGTTTGTTTTAGCTATGATTTATGATTTATAGTTTAAATTTTTTAATTTTGATAGTTCATGAGAGATAATACGAAGAGAGATATTTACATATAATTTTTGCTGATATAGATAAAGTCGAAATAATATATACTATAATTAACTTATAAACTCTATTTTAAAAAATACTTTATTTAAGGGGTCGTTCGTTTTAGCAATAGCTTTTGGCTGAAATTTTACTGTAGCTGGCTTTTTTTTACTATAACTGATTTGTTTTTTTGGATATAATTAAATTTAAAAAATATAAAAATAGGAAAAAGATGTTAGCCCATCACGGACAATACAAAGGAATACGAGAAAAAAATACAAAAAAGTCCAAAAAATCTAAAAAAAATTCAGAAAAAGATGAATTACTGAATAGTGAAAAAAAAGCTGAAACCAGAAGTTAAAACTGAAAAAAACTGAAACGAGTGAGGCTTAAAAAGTTTATTATTGTAACAAGCTAAATCATAAGTAAAAATAGCCCTAGTCGTACAGGAGTGTGCAAGTGAAGTGGTTCCCCAATTTTTTTGTGCTGTGAGCTCGTGAGTTTGTGACCCTACGAAGCTGTTTTGGCGGCAGCTGATGGATGACGTGCTGTCGAATCATCGGTGTCGTTGACTCGGCGCGGTTTTTCTCGAGCATCTATCTGTCGGGAAAGCTAGATTTAAGCATATGCCCAATTACCAGTCCCCTCAAACAGTTACAGTGGTGCCCTCGGGAGGCACCGTACGTGAAGGCGATTGATTTCTAGCTCACAAAAAAAAACTACAAGAAAAAAACTGCACGCTTCACTTAATTTAATTTTCAGCTAGAATTAGAGCGGGTTCGAATGAATTTAAAATTGATTTTGGTTTATACGTACTACAGTAACTAGTTTTTTAACGGTATATTTTTTATGTAGGATCAACAAGAAGATTGTAGTAAAAAGTATATTGAGTTCAGTTGTACTAGTTAAAATCACATACGACAATTTTTCAATACGTATTGTCTCTTATGAACAGTCAGAATTCAAAATTTTCAGTCAGAAGCCATGAAACATAGTTCAAAAGAACCTACCTGGTATCTATGTTTGATTGATACAAGTTGGGTGTTCAAGTGATTGAGCTGGCCTCTGTACTACGACGGCTTCCCGTTTTGACATTTGTAATCAGTTTCGGTTGAGTGATAGAAACAAAAGGGAACTGGCATAGGGATGGACTAAAGTGGTACAAGTAAAATTTAGGTTATTAGGAAGGACAAGCTTTGACCACTCGAATGGAACGATAGAAAATTTAACAGCTCTATATATGTGGCCCGCCATGTCATTTGGTCGGCGCTTGACTGATGGTTTACCGAGACTAACAGATTAGTAGACTGTGTTGCGAGCGGTGTGGATTGTTGCAAATCAGGTCGTCAAAATACTCTAAGGGCACTCTAGTCCTATATCATCAATTCCATAGCATTAATTGATATTACAAATAAGACTATTGCTGAGGTAGAGGAAAATTAAAGAAGAGAGAGAACCAGTGTCTCATACAAGATTGACAATCCAACACCGGTGCCCCCTTCACCATAAATCTCAACAGTGTCTCATGGTGGGTCAATCCAACACCATATTTTTTAACATGTATCTACATTATTAATTTGATATCTCTATATCCATGATCCATGAATCGTGATAATAAATCAATACATGTGCTGATTTATGATCATTATTGTTCTACATAATGATATAAGATCAGGGATAATTTAGAATAACATCAAAATATGAATAAAGACTTTCACAAATAAATCATATACTTGTTGATCAATACAAAAAATATTTGTTTAAGGGGCAAAATAAATATTATTCAAAATATTATAAATATAGAAGTGATACAATCATTTCCATAATCGTCTCTAGGGCATATCACTAACACTATCTACATCAAGTTTGAATTTCATAATCTCTACCAGGGCCACCCTCCGTCTTCTGTGTTGACTCATTCTTGGTCTCCGTGCTTTAATCCTTAGGCTGGCGTGGTCCAGGCTTTGCCCATGCCTCAGTCGGGCCAGTGGTGTGCCCCTGATGGCACTTGTCTCCTAGGGCACAGTCCAAGACCATTGGAGGTCAATGAGCATGTGGTCAAAGTTTAGATATCAAGGCCACCAGAACCCAGTTATGATAGCGCTGCACTTGTGATACGGGGTCGTCCGATCTTCTCGACGTAGGATATCCACCCACGGGAGTCTTGATGAATTACAATGATCCTTCAATGCCAGTGCAAGGGACGAACACTCTTTAATCCACCAAAACACACTCACATCGATTTCGCCGACCACCAAGCGAAGATCTATCGTGCACCCAATTCCCAGTGGAAAGACTGAACGATCTTGATTGAAGAACACTCCTAATTCCCTTTGGAATTTCGGCAAACACAAGGGACTCGAACAAGAACTTTCATAGATTGATTTTTCTTAAAGGTGATCTATGTTATATGGCCAATTGAGCCTCTATTTATAGGGGCAGGCAGGCCCTTGCATATGGAATGTTTTCAACACTTCAAAGTAATCAACTCATATCAGATTCTATCTCTGTTTTCGAAACCATCGAATTATTTTGATGATTGCGACTTGTATAGAAGGAATTTTTGGATGGAGCTAGATCTGTTGGAAAAAGGACGAGATAAGCTTTCTATGCTATACTCACACATTCCAAATGGACACTTGATGCAAAATCTATGAGCATTTAAAGTTGGTCCTATCAGGCTGAGTCAGTGTCGGATTATTTTGGTAATTGCGGTGCACATAGAAGGAATTTGGAGGTGAGGCCAAATTCATCTGAAAGTAGACTTCAAAAGTTTTCCAACAAGTACTCATGGATCTCGAGATTCAATCTGGATAAAAATTTATGGCCATTTAAAGTAGACGTTGTCAGGAGAGCCGAATCTGAGTCAAACTCATGAACAGGACTTAGTTTGCGTTTGATGATTTTTCTTGTATACTTAGGCTCGCGTGGTCCTTCTCCATAGTTCTTAAGGACAATTAAATCATCATAAGAATTAAATAGTATTTTATTTTTTGGAACATTTGTATGTAAAGTTAGGAACGCATTCACCTGATAGTTAAGTTGACGTGCTCGCGCTCGAGTCATTGGTTCTTATATCGTAGGTTCGGCTTTGTGAATATTCTCATGCACACTAGATATGAAAGTAGCTGGGATGTCTTCATCATTAGATAGCATCATATTCTCATTTAAGACAAATTGAAATCGAAAAAATGAATTCACCTTTTATTTATTGTTGGTAGTTATGATCGCATGCATTTGTGGCGTGATCACATCAACATCAACATGTGTATCTGCATCAACTTGCTCAAGTTATATTGCCTTCATAGAGAGAAGCAACAAGGGGGCAAGTGTGGAGAAAGGTGAAGAATAAAAGTGAGCTGCAAGGTGGTAGTAAATTTGCAAGGAACGTCCAATCGGTAGAGAAGAATGAGCTGAACCAGTTCAAAGGCAATAATCCTTCTTGGCTAATAGACAAAGAAGGAAGGTAGGAATGGCAGATCACAAGAGATCCTAGTCCAGCATTGCTTAACAATGCTAGATGCAAGTATACATTGAGGGGGAGTGTTAAGAATTATAATGCATACTTGTGAGAAAGTTCTAGAATACTTGGAAGAGGGTAGAACTAATTCTTCATGGCAAATATAGAAACTATCTAGATATTTTGAAATATAATTATGGAGAAGATATATATATTTGTATAGGTTATGATGATGACAAGTGTCATCCATCTAATGGCTATGTAATCCTATAAATAGGGGTGCCCCTCCCCATGAACCATGAGCATCTATAGAGCTACCATGTGCCATGAACCACATAAGCCTCTATGAGCTATCAAGCCACATATGCCACCATGCTATGAACATGAGTAGGATGACATGAGTAGAGAAGAGAGGTAGAGATAGGTAGCCACTAAGAAGAGTGTATCTTGTGTCGTATCAAGTCTATTGTATAGTAGTGAATAAAGTTTCAGTTAGCCCTCTCTCGTACAAGTGTTGGTCTTCTAAATCATTAAGTAGTACGAAGGAAAGGACAACCAACTTAGGTTAGGTGGTGTAGTGTGTGTAGGTCTCCTCTATGTGGGTATTAGGGCCACCCTAGTTTCCCAACAACAAATGCATCTAGAGCCATACTGAGAGATAATCTCTTTGAAACCAGGAAAAATGATGTTGTTAATTTAGTGAAAAGAATAGGATTATAACAATAGAATATATAAGAGAAACAATGCACAATAACTTTAAACATGAGTAATAAATAATCATAGATGATCAATATGGGAATTAAAATATAATGCACGGAAAAGCACAAGTGTACTTATGTTGAGAAGTTCACATAAAATTAAAGTAGAACATGGACTTAAACACTCCTACCAAGTTAAAACCTGATAGATAATGGATGATGTAGTTCACAAGTAAGAATTATGAAAACTTGTTTTGATACAAGACATCAACACAATGATGCCAACAATAGTTATGCAAACACACAAATTCACAACATGAAACATGATTTACAAAGTGAAAAAAGGGCGAAAACTCCATCACCTTTGGTTTAATAGTAACCTAATCTTTTAGTTAAGCCAATCTTCAATCATAATAGCATATACGGAACTATCAAAGTCTCCAGGTTGAAGCTTTCCGTTATAACCTAGTTTATCATACCAACTTGGATGACAGTTTGGTCCATAGAAATCTTTAAAATTAAAATACAGGACTAGGTGATCTCTATCACACCCATTGATCATGATGGCATGATCCAAAACCGATTGATGATAATATATCACTCTATGGTGCGATATATACCTCCTTAGCCCTAAGTTGAGAAAAACACTCACTAGATAGAATAATAACACTCAATGAGACACCACTTGCTAAAAATCGTTCCATTAGATATGTATCCTTTGAATCCACTACCATTATGCAGAGCAGTTTCAATGGCTGCAAAAAAAAGGTCATTTCTCTTTACTCAATTTTATATGTGAAAATTTTTGAAGAGGCGAGTTAAGAATTTTACAAAAAAAACTAAACTTGAACTGTCATAATATCCACAGCTATGGTAACAATTAACAGCATCAACCAACACACATTTCAGTACATTAAGAAACATCAAGCTTGGTCTATCATCGGGCTCTTTCCCAATGGTATGACCACATGTTTCCGATATGTCTCAGCCAATTTAGTCATATTCAATGTTGATTATTAGTTACTTTGAACAAAATAGTAGCTCTCATCTGTTTGTACATATCCATCGCAACAATCACAACATAGATAGTACAAAGGCTTGAAACAATTAGTTGCAAACATATTTCAACATATAAATGGCAATGAAAACTTAATCACACACATTTTTCAGTGTAAACTGTAAAGAGACTTGCTAGAATTAAGTTGATTGTATGTAGGGAATTCCATATCATGTCAATGGATGAAGAAATTTGTCATCATGATGTCATGGACAATTTTATCCTGTTCAACCGATTGCAGGATTAAATTGAAATCTTTAGATGTAATGCATCTAAAAGGGAATATTTCAGTATTTGCTACTTATAAAGATGCATATTTTAGGATTTGCCACTCATGCCTGGGCCATATGTTAATAAGACATGAGTGTCAAATTCTAAAATAGCAGATCTTTGATAGGGACAAATGATCAATTCTCCCTCTAAAAGAGACAAACGTCAACTATGTGGAAAATTAAGCTCACCTCACTCTTATAAAATTGACACCTAGGTACACTGGTGTTAATGAAAGATTACATACTGAGCCCTATGCCACTATCCCCTTCTTGATGCACTTATCATTTGGGCACACCTAGGTTCCTGTATCCATGGGGCTTGGACCACGCACCCGACATATCGCCATTCTATTCAGACCTCCATAGGCTTGGACCATGCACCTGATGCATCACCATTCTATGCAGACCTCCATGAGTAAATACGTGTGACACACATGCAGGAGGCGGCTACTAAACCCAACTCATGTCAACTGCTAAAATGAAAAAAAACATATACTTTCCATGCTGTGGTATTTGATAACCTTTCTAGATATTTGATGATTAAATGTAATAGTCAAAGTTAATTTTGTTGACTTGTAAGGTTCTTGCCTGTGATACAGGGTCTTGGCTGCAAGCAAACTATTGCATATATTTAGACTCATTTTTTTTATTTCATAGATGGTTCTACAAAATGTTTTGGCAAGCTACCATTGAAGATTTTCTCATATATATCCGTTATAATCGTTATTGTCTCTCTATATTGATATTATCATCGCTGCATAAAATAATTATTTTCTACCTTTTTGCAAATGAGGTTGTCTCATAATGAAAGAATTCAGCTACCAGGCGCTGACCACATGACAGGATTGGTAACTTCACCTATCTGTTCACTTTGTTGGCGAATTTTGTTTGACAAATCAGTATTTTGTTATTTGCTGGAAGCCTGGAACAACGGTCGAAGTTTGTAATCTTGCTATATGAGTGACGCCTACTTGCGTTAGTCTAGCATTAGTACATGAGCTCACCATGGACATAGCCTATTTGTTCTATGTGCTGTTCGTGGTGCTATATCAGTTGCTTATTTTTTGGTAGGGTATTAAATCAACGTCGTAAAAACAGGTAAACGTAGCCTATTTTTTTCTTAGCCTTTAGATGTATCCTTACGTGAGCTTGTTCTTTTTGACTTTAACTTATGGTTTTTAACTACGATTTATAGCTTTTAGGTTATTCGTAAGAGAGAGAGTATGTGGTAACAGAAACTCATGTGTGATTTTGTCCGATATAAATGAAGTTGCTACAATATATACTGCAATCAACTTGTAAATCACACCTTAAAAAGATACTCTGTTTGAAAATTAATTACTGTAAAAATGTTGTTTTTAGAAGCTGAAAAGAAGAGGCACCTCTAGGAGCCTCCATGTTAACTTTAGGAGATAAAAAAATTTATAAATTAACATATTAATCGGAGAAAAAGAAAAAAATTCTCAGACTAATCGGAAAAAAGAAAACACCTTAACCGTAGAAACTTTGTACTGTGATGGATTGTATAGTACATGCTGAAAGCGAACCAGACTACAAAGAGAAAATAATACCGGCCGGCTGGATATGCGGAGGTCTACTGGGATATGTCAACACATCCATACTAGGACCGGATGAAACAATTGCCAGCGTCCAGATTAATTAATGTCTTAAAGTCCGATTTAAGTAGTAATGGACACAGGCCGATTAATCCAATAAATAATTAATGTCTTCAAATCCAATTCTCTTTCATCCTAGCTGAAAAATTCACTTTCTGCGTACAATTCACTTTCTGCGTCCATCTTTGTTGTAGGTAACAATTCACTTTCTGCGTCCATTTTGTTGTAGGTAACAAGTACATGTATATACTATATAATGAAATTAAAATTGATGAAACACAATCTTCAAAAAATGATAGAAATCCTATATTAAGATTGAATTGAACTCGAACAGTTAAGAAATTAAAAATATTCAGATTAGAACAAAACTAATTTTGAATTGAATCCGAATTGGCAAGAAAGTAAATTTAAATTCAAAGTATATATAAACTGAAATTTAGAAATTTAATTAATTTATATATACATAATTTTTCAGAACTAACAAAAATAAAATCTCTAATGAAGTTTTTTTTAGCATAAAACACACACACACACCAAAAGTCGGTACAAATTGCCGATATTTTCAACTCCTATAGTATAAAAAAAGATGATCTCATATATATTAGTCTTTCCATTTTGCAATATTAGTCCATTTTCTTCCAAAGTGTTATTTTACATACAGGTCTCTTGAGGAAATCAAAATTAGCAAAGCATAATTATTGCAATATTGCCACTCCGTATCACTTTAATGCTATAAAAGAGGTTAAGTGGTTGCAGTATGTAATTTAAAAGGGGAATGTGGGTCCAATGTCATTAACTTTTTGTGAGATTTAATATTGTGAAACAAATGTAGTAACCAGTGGAATTATAAGGTTAAAAAAAATATAAAGAGAGTCACAATGGAACATACAGATATGTTAAATACGATTTATGTGGCTTTAACTGCAATGTGTGAACATCCGTCGCTCATGATCCAAACGACGCCATATTCTACTTTTTCATGCAAAAATTATACGGGCACAGCTTAGTGTGGATCAGGGATTGCTTCCTAGCTTCTGATTGAACTATTGGATCCAGATTCTTAATCCGACAAAAGAGATGACTTGTACGCAGTGCTATGACTCAGATCAAATGAACCCTTTGCAAAGGTTAACCAGATGGCTACAGTTGAAACCAGCGCCGCTGAAACAATTCAAATTTTCTTTGAATTTGATTTAATTTGGATTTCTTTTAATCCTTCTTATTTTATTTTGTTCCTCTGTAAATTTCCTAGCTTGATCTCTTTCAAGCACGGACTTATTTGGCTTATTTGTTTGCGCTAGCTCTCGACTTCGCTGAGACAACTGTCCAAGGACCAAGTCAAAACTCCGAAGACTTCAAACAAGTCGAATACTTTGAGCAGCAAGGCAAGCCTCAAGTTTTTTATCATGTTGAATCTTATTGTTTAGATTATTTAATTATTAGTACTTTGATTATTATTATTATTATTATTATTATTTCTGCATAGTTATTTATTTAAAATAAATATTTAGAACGACATGATAATTAGTATATCCTACCACTGAAAAATGCCATGCTGTACTCGATACCATATTCACCTTGACAGGCTTAATAATATTAAACTATTGTATAATTAATCATCTATAGACTAGTCAATTAAAATGTTTTCTACTAATAAGTTACTTCGGCATTTTGCCGATAGATTTATAAAATTATACTAGGGTTCAAGATGACTTGTGGAAAGCCACTAGGTGGTTGGAGTCCACGACTTTACCTTAGGATGAGGCTCTGGTATGGTTTGGTGGTAATGCCATAACTCACTAGGTTTGTTGGTTTGTGATCAGTTGCCTTATTTGTGAAAAGTAAGAACTAGAACTTTGTACTCATTAAAGAACATAGAAACCGCTTTACCACAAGTTTTAACTTGTTATACCTGGTCAAGTAATTGCTTGATTTGATTGAATATCTACATGATGATTTGTTGTTCCAGGGGTAGGAATGACCCACATACAACGGGGGGTTTGGAGGCAGTATCTTCCATACTTAACAATGGTAGGTATACTTAGAGTCAGTTCACAGTTTTTGCTTTGGCCAGTGGATTACTAGCAATGAGTGTCCCCGAGCCTACCGGGTAGAAGCTAGAAAAAGAAGAGTAATGAAAGATCTTGTTAGCTCAACTTAGTCGCATCCTATCTGTTGCGTGTCTATTGCTTAACATTAAGAGTTTGAGACATCTTATGGGTAAAGCTAAGCAACTTTGCAGAGTCAAATTAATAGTATTCGGATATGCCATGCTTCCAGTAAATGAAGCTGTGTTTAATGGGTGAATCCAACAGCAATGCATAAGTAGGTTTATCAATGTTTCAATTTGGTAATCTTGTTGTTTAAACCCTTTTTTACTAGAAAGTTAACATTTGCTTTAGAAAATTGTTTACAAATAAATATGCAACCACAAATGTAGTATTAATTACAACATATTCAAACCTCTTGAAACAATGAAAAATAGTAAATTGGTATTCCCCCTTTTGACTTACTGAGTACCGTTGTACTCATACTTACTAAACCATCAACAAAAGAGCTATGGGATGTTAATGAAGAACCCATCGATGAAGAATTTGAAGAATCCTTTGGTGTAGATTATCAGTGGTTTTGGGTCTTGTTCTCGCTCAGGCACACATGTGTGGTTTTTCCTTTATGTTGTAATATAACTTTGAGTTTGGACACCCGCTGTGCTAAAACTTGGTTGTTATGCTGTAGCTCTGTAATAAAGTTCAGTTCTTATGATGTAAGCATGTGTTGGTATAATGTACACTCATCTACAGTACCTCACAGCTAAACAATCCTAGGCAGTTGGGCGAGAAGGAAGGAGGACCCACCCCTAGCCCATATATATACTAGTAGGTTCTTTCCTTTTTAGTTTTGTATAGCTAACTCATACTTGTGGAGACATCCTTCTTCTTGGTGATGCTAGAGGAATGTGAACTAATAGGAGGCATCAGCGGTTGGCGCCAGTGCTCAGCAGCATCGGTGTTCGTCCTCGACATCTTCCATGGTCTTTCTCGACAACATCGGTGGTTCCGCTCGGGTAGGTTCCTCAATCTATGGCACTGCGTGTGCTCCTTCGCAGAGGCCCCTCTTCCAAGTGGCGCCTCACGATGCGGGCGGTGTTGCGGGCGGTGCCACCGGATTTGTGTCGAATCTCTTCTTGGCCGCTTGGCTTCATGACGGTGGATCTTCCTAGGCCGGCAGACCTACATCTATCGTCCCTCATCCGGAGCCTACTAGCTCTGCCCCTTCGGTGGAGTCTTGAAGCCGGTAGCGATGCTTCCCCTTTGTGGTCTTCTCCAGCCTCGACCAAGTCGCCGTCCTTCTCCTCCATAGGGAGGGTTTTTTCCTCGACGCCAGTGAGATATGTCTCCTCCCCCATCTAAATAAACCGCTTTCCTTTGTGGTTCTAGTGTTGATCATTGTCCTATCCGGTGAGTCGTCTCCTCTAGCTATTGTGTATCCTTCCACTACTCTATCACTCTGGATCCCCCACCTGCTACTCCCTAAGTGACATCATCAGTGCAGATGCCGAGACCAGAGACCAAAACATTATTAGTTCTTAGTGGCTCATCGGAGTTTCACCAAGTACATCGCCGATGTCTCTTGCTGACGCTGATCCCCTGGTGTCTGCCTTAACCTCCAACCAATGGAGGCCTCTTTTCCACTTCTACCACTTGACATCGCCGGCAAACACATAGCAGGTGGTGGAGCTATGGCCAGATACGAGTGTTCAAGGCAAGGAGCATCGAAGGCGTCGTTCTCAGCTGCTAGAGTGCTAAGGTGTAATTTTTCATTTCTTTGTAGTCCTTTTTCTTACTCCCTTATGTAAGTTTCAGGGTAACCTACACTATAATACTAATCCATAGTTAATGGCCTCACAGGCCAAATTTGCCCCTAAAAAAACCACCTGCTTGTCACATTTAGGCGATACAAGATTAGCCCAAACCTTGTCGTGATGGCAAGAGTAATTAAGGATATCTTCTTCTTGCCGCTGCAAGTTAGGCAGAGTTTCTCCTCCTCTCAGTTAGGGGTGAAAACAGATCGGATAGTTTCCGACCGATCCGGATGAATACAGATACGGATTGTGTCGGATCAGATTTTTTTCGGATAATTCTCGGATCGGATACGGATACGGATTTTTTTTATCGGATACGGATACGAATACGGTAAGCCTAGTATCTGTCGAATACGGATACGGATAATCCGGATAAAACGAAACCGGATATCCGGATTTTCTAGAATCTCCCCGTTTTCTTATTTCCAAAATCCGAATAAAATCCAAAAGCCTCTAGAAAATAGCAATTAAATCCCAAAAATTCACCAAAAATACCAGAAAAATCCTTGAGACCTAAGGAACACAAATAAAATATTTTCACCTCATGTTAAAGTTTAATTTAATCATATTAAATTATTTTAAATTCTAAAAATTTATTTTAAGCTTGATTTAATTTCAGAAAATTTATTTTTAAAAATATGGCTTATAAACTCCAGAAAATCAAGATATTACAAACTATTTACGTATTTTCGTTAATTTTGGATGTATAGTTTAAAGGGTTTTCATGTTCTGATAAATATTCGTAACCGTATTCGTTTTGATTCGTATTCGATCCATATCTGTATTCGATGTTATTCGTATTTGTATTCGTATTCAAGTTATCCGTATTCGTATCTGTATCCGAAAAAAAATATGAAAACAAATATGGTAGATACATTATCCGTCCGTATCCGATCCGTTTTCACCCCTACTCTCAGTAACGCCACGAGGTGGAGCTCGTCCCTCCTCCTCCACGTTGGCCACCCCGAAGCCGACGTCCGGGCACATCCTCCTCCCGCCGCCGAATGGCAGGTACTCGAAGCCCTCGGCGCCCCTGCGGTAGTAGTATTGATCCGTCGTGCCGGCGCCCTCGAACCTCTCCGGCCTGAACTCGGCGGCGTCGGGGCCCCAGTGCGCGGAGCTCGTGGCGACTGCCCACGCGTTGACGATGACACTGGTGCCCTCAGATATGAAGAAGCCGTCGACGGTGCAGGGCTCGAGGCAGACTCTGGGCTGGCTTGTCGAGGCGAACTCATAACAACTATTCTGAAATTCTAACTGTTGTTTTTTTTCCTTTTTTGCGAGGAAAAAAATTCTAGCTGTTGTTTAGGGGCTATAATATGTGTTTATTTGGATTTAAAATTTGGGGCAAAGAATTTACGTTTGTTTTTATTATGATTTACTCTCGATCTTGCAGGATCAATTCCTACCTTCAGAGCACGCTTTAAGGATAATGAATAACAATTGATTGTTTAGAACGTATGGTTCTCACATGAATTTTGTAGGAAAAACCACATCCAGTCTCACTGAATGTTTCATTTCCTCCAAAATTCCGGTGGAATTCCCATTTACCAAATGCTTTTGGATTTCTTTACAAGATCATGTCCATAGTAGTACAACTGGTCTGAATTTTTTTTGCCTCTGTTAATTATACACCGATATCTCTCTAACACCACTATCGATTTTCAATGCATACGGGTATTTAGTGAAAAATGTTGTCTCGAAAACACAAAACGACGTGTATACGCAAAATCACAACTAACATCTGAAATAGCATCTATTTTAAACTGTAGGTCCTACAGTAAAATGGAGTTTGAAGTATTAATTTCCGTGAGATATTGCCAATATAACTGCCTTGATATTTGTGTTGGTGAAGGGGAACTCCATGGTCCCATCACCCCTAATCCTCGGCAGGACGTTTAGCAGGTCCTCCTCTTCCTCCTTGTGCTCGCCTCGTCTAGTTGCAACCTTGCTCTCCCGCCTTGCCTCGCACTCGGTGATTATCTCGTCTAAGATGCTGTCGACCTGCCGGTGCGACTCCAGAAGCCTGGACCTCATCCTGGTGATCACATCAGAAGACTAGACATGACAGTTTTACATAATAACTACACTAGATAAGGCAGCTTTGCATATTGACAAGACCAGACGGGGCAGTTTTACGTAGTCAAAACTCCAGACGGGGCAGCTTTACGTAGTGACAAGACCAGACGGGACAGCTTTGTACAGTGACTATCCCTGACAGGGCAGCTTTACGTAGTGACAAGACCAGACGGGGGAGCTTTGTACAGTGACTATCCCTGGCAGGGCAGCTTTGCACAGTGACAAGACCAAACAGGGCAGTTTTATGCAGTGACTATCCCTGACAGGGCAGCTTCGTAGTGACTAGACCTGATAGGGCAATTTTGCACAATGACTATACCAAACAGGGCAGCGTTGCATAATGACAAGATTAGATGGAACAGCTTTGCACAGTGACAAGACCAAACGGGGCAGCTTTGCGCAATGACAAAACCAAAGAATGCAGTTTTGCGCAATGATAAGACCTGACGGGGCAGCTTTTCGCTAGCAACTTTTCTAAAAGACAAGGCAACGCTCTGCCTCGCAGGCTACTTACATAAAATTAATCACACCATGCCTACCCTTTGGTTTATAAAAAAAGGTGGAAGAGATCTGAGAGAGAATACTGCACAACCAAACCCAACACTACACTAGAGCTTGCTTCACCACGTCGGGATGGACAGGAAACAGAAAAAGTAGTGGGACAAGATGATGAAGCAATAGAAGGAGATCCGCGACCTAGCAAGGTCAACTGCGGGCCGCGACGAACAAGCAAGGGCTGCTGTGACCCAGACCGAATAAGCTAAGCGTGCTAGGAGGTCAGTTCCCCGCAATGATGGCCCCCGTAGCAGCAACCCCATCCTGAAAGTTTCAACCAAGCATTCGCCGCAAAACCTGCCCGAGGGCGAGACGCTACCCCTTTGCTGGTGCAGGGACCCATACAAGTTCTTCAAGTCTAAGCAGCATCTCAGCTTGGACATGCATTATTGGAGTTGCGCAAACTGCTCCTGTGATTATCCCGACCGTCGTCAGGACACGATTAACGGTAGCCAGTAAAAACTAGTTACAGTGTGTTTCCCCTCTACTATTTCTCTTTCAAAATGCGCACTAACAATCTCTCCTATCTACCCGCAGTCCCGAAATTGTTGTGTGGCTATCGCAAATGGATCGACCTAGAGATCCACCTACATGACCAGTGGACTCTCGACTTCGAAAAGTGGAATGTCAAAAAGGTCTGCGAGATTTGGGAGGAGGAGCGAAGAAACAAAGAGCAAACCAAACGTATACGTCAGAAGACAAAAGGTCATCTCGAGACATGCATACGTAGGAAACGCGAGGCTCGCGGGAGGAAGCACGAGAAAAAGAGGGAAATGGTGGCCAAGGCTAAAGAGAACACCGATGAGTTCAATGCCAAGCGCACAAGGAAGGAAAATGGCATCAGTCCACGCAGTAGGTCAGACCGTTCTGCACTAGTTCCCCCAAGCTCGAATTTATTTCCATTCCTAAAAGGTGCATATGTATCGTAGGAATAGTTCGGTTTGTTGCATCATGCATGAAGCTCTTTCTTGTGCATGTAACCAAACCCTGCATGCCGTGTTATTCCCAGCTTTATTATGAAGTCTATTTTATTTCACAAAAGCACATCTCCTTGTCTTTTCGCATTCAATTCTTCACGAAGCAAGGCATCTAACAATATAAAAAAAATTAGTTCTCTTCCATGTCCCCTCCATATATGAATTCCCGGTTGCATCATATGTCAATTACTGTTATACTTACCAATCGTTGTTATCTCAATCATTCTCAAAATAATTTTCACAAAATTTCTTACACTACAATAATATACGACGATCGTAAAATGTTATTATGAATCTAACAAATTTTGTACCATTCATAATCTACCAAAATTGCAAATGGATCAACCGACATTGTCTCCCGTTATTTTTTTTCAAAAAAATACAACTTATACAAAAAAAATTTGATAAATGTTACTTATCTACAACAATTATCATTTACCCTCAGGTCGGGGGGGGGGGGGGGCTAGTTGCACAAAAATAGGTTGAAATTGTAATCGCTGAATAGTCGGACAACTGGACCTCCAAACGCCCAACGGTTTGGCGATAGGTCTCAGTCGCCTCACCGTTGGGTGACTACAACTTGTCGCCTAACCGTCCACAGACTAGCTGCATGTCACGCGGCCTTTGGACGATAGGTTCCAGTCGTCCAACGGTTGGGCTACTGGAGTTCATTCTTATAAAAAAAATTTCGTGCGGGTATATTTTTGTTATTTCAAATAAAAAATACATTATTTAAAAAATCTCTTGAACACGCTGTATTTGTTCATGGACATTGTTTGCAACAATAGGATGGTGAACATATTCTTCTACCATAAGTTCTTGGAGTTCTACCAATGCTATGTTGGGGATCATATCTATGGGAGTAGATGCAGGAGCTCCTGTATTGTTCCTAGTAAGAGAAGTAGGTAGGTCCTGCATGGTGATTTCGTGGACATTCTGAGTTTGCTCTTGGACACTGTTTAGTACAACAGGAGGGTTAACATGCTCTTCTACCACTGTTTCTGTAGTTGTAAAAACATGAGAAGCATCACCCGCAAATTGAAATTTTTTAACCATGAATGAATCATATGATAAAAAAAATGAAAAGTTACAATATTAACCAATGGAAAAGTTACAATTTTTAGCGTGCCACAAGGTGAAAATTTTGCAGAGAAACATTTTCTCTACGACAGGAGGGTAAGAAAGTGTGGTGCCGAACTGCGGTCACGAACAAAACGTTAGCAACAAATGGTCAAACTTGCATAACTTGAGTGTAGCAATTTGTGGGCAATGAATAAAACAGCTCCATTAGAGCAATGACAAGAAAGTAGCCCATAACAGATGAATATAATGGAGGACGACAGCAGATAGGCAGCCAATCCAGTTGCTGGTATCACTGTTTGAGTAAAAAAAGGTATAAATACAAAATGTCTTTCTGCAGCATTGCTTCAATAATCAAACAAAGTAATCAATCGCAGGTACAAAAGCTCATAAAATGAAGGTGTTAATCACTTTTCTATGAGCAGGTTTACCTAGGCTAGACGTTAGTCAGACAGCAAACCGACGTCTAGTGCCTAATCGCCGTCTAAACGGGTTAGACGGCCGTCTAGCTAGGAGAAATTAGCTAGGCGCAAGGTGGGAGGGGTGACGCGCTAGCGTCTAGGCGGTGCCTAAGGGAACACTGTGAGTCCTGTGTACGTGTTACTAGTAAAAGAGATATATAGTACTTGTTCGTAATTCAGTTGTCTCCAATCTCTATCTCAAATAAGGTAACTATCTCCAACGATTAACCTCTGAATGAAATATGTACAGTACCTAATCCTGTTGGATGAGAGGGGTTTACTGTTCTTGGCATCGATATCCCTTGCTCACCACCATTTGTAACATTGACATTACATGGCCAGGCAGCTAGTGTGGCTCTGGAGGACAAAGGTAAACCACCTTGTTTCCTGCAGCATGAAGAGGTGAACATCTAATTGGAATCAAGGACAATATATATCGAGTCATGAACAAACAGCCAATGGCCTGTAAAAAATGTTACATACACATTAAATGGCATAAATATGGCATGCAGCTGACTGGATACATATGAACATTTAAAATTCGGTTTATAAAGTTAAGATCCAAGGAAATGGAAACAAAATAAAAGAAAATTAAGTTTTTTATGTAGATAAAAGATCTTGTGGTCGTGGATCTCGCCCTTACCACAGAATAGCCGCAACCACAGATTCTAAACTGAATGTTTGCATGTCATCCATCTAATAGAATACTTGCAGAAATAACTGTCTGAGTTATTGTTTAAAATCCAATGTGAAGCAATATACCTTGAAATGAAATGTCATGTACATAAATCTGCTGGGTTCAATAATGCGCAATAATACCTTTTGCCACGAGGTGGTTTATTTACTTCAGATTCAGAAACAAGTCTGTTATGTGGTGCTTCCAGTTCATCAACTACACCCCCAAGAATCTCAATAACCTCAGAGACTAGCATAAGAGGGCCCCTCCTTATGTGCACATTTCTTATAACAATCTGAGATATAGTGACAAAGTTATGAGCTGTTGATACAAAATTAGCACAGGAAAAATTGTTTCTTGTAATCTCACACTGCATTTGCATTATCATTTACTTAGTATATATGCTGTTTGCAACCACATTGTTTACATTGATACATAGAAAGTACATCTACCATTTCATTCTACAAGGGGTCTCAAGAAAATTCATCTACAAGGGGTCTCAAGAAAATTCATTCTTTAAGAGAAAGGTAGTTACAAAATGCAGGGAATACCATTATTCCAACGATGACAATGGCGATGAGTTCCTGAGAAGGCTTGGCGTCTCAACTGAGTTCCGAGTTTTCTTGATTACAACAAATTCTTAGACAGCAGCGACCAACACCTCACATATGCACCATATTTTTATGTTTACCAAGAAAAAAATTTAAAAATGTGTTCACTGAAATCACGTTTCGAAGGTGCAAATGATTTCGACTGTTTGTACGACTCGACTGAAAGGCATATGAGACGAACACGGCCGTATCAACTCCATTGCAGCCCTAAGCAAAACAGCTAAGCTAGCCGAGAAGGGAACGAGTTGATAGCGCTCCCCTGCCTGCACGCACAGCAACGGTCATATTGTCATCTCCTATTAGAATTTTAACTCCCGTTCATCTCTTACACACGATGATATACTTTTCCGAAGCACCAACCGTTCCCTCTTTTCTTCTTATTTCTCTTCATCTCCTCTCGTTTTCTCTTACCTCAATTACATGATTATTGTGTCTTAAAAAGATTAATTTCAAACCTAACACTCGGACTCCTAATCCTACTTAGATTCCTATTTCTTTTCTCTACTCTAATACATATACTTTGTAAATACTAAATAAACTCTTCAAAAAAAACTAAATCTATTAAAATAAGATTAACTTTAACATCTCCGGCGGCAAGGCCACGAGGGCATCGGCAACAACCTGCTGTGATGCTACAGATATCCATCCATCCATCCTCTCGTGCGTCGCAGTCGGCCTCCCTCACTGCCGGAAGAGACGAGGCATGCATTGTTAGCTATAATCTAGTTGCATGCGATACGTATTAGTTTACATAACGTATACGTATAGGAATCCGTTTTGTTTTCGTGTCATCGTGCCGCTCGGAAACCTTCCCGAGTCATGTACGTAGTACTTCCTATAAAAGCAAGCAAGGCAGTGCCTGATCAAAACAAGAAAAGCAGCAGCGCTTGCTTCAATCAAAGCAGGCAGCTTGCAAAGCAATAAAAGGCAGCGCCTCATGCGTTGATCCGGCTGTGCCAAAATTCAAGTTTTTCTCTCATGTGTTTGTTCTTCGTTCTGAGCATCGCGCTTGCCAATCTCGGCTCCAACAATTGGTATCAGAGCAAGGTTCGTGTACACTTTCATCTATGTCGTCTTCGAGTCCGTCGAAAAAAGTCACCACCGATGGGGGCGTTCTGAAGATCGGTGATGGAAGCGTCGCCGGCGCGTCGCGCCGCGAGGCGATATCTCCTTCCGTATCCCATGCTCACGAGGAGCAACTACACGACGTGGGCCATGAAGATGAAGGTGATTATGCGCGCTCAGGGCGTGTGGAACGCAGTCGTAGATGAAGAGGTGAATGAGCGGCAAGATCAAATGGCGCTCGCGGCAATCTTCCTCGCGGTACCGGAAGACATGCTACTGTCCCTAGCTGAGAAGGAGACCGCAAAGGAAGCCTGGAATACTCTGAAGGTGATGCATCTCGGTGCCGATCGCGTCAAGGAGGCGCGTGTACAAAACCTCATAAGCGAGTTTGAAAACTTGCGCATGAGGGACACCGAACAGATTGATGACTTCGCGATGAGGTTGACGACAATCGTCAGCAAGATACGAGGTCTAGGCGAAAAGATAGAAGAGGCCTACATCGTGCGGAAGTTTCTTCGTGCAGTGCCTAAGAAGTTCTCTCTCGTCGTCACCACAATTGAGCAATTCGGAGACATAAAGAATATGTCGATCGAAGAGCTAATCGGGCGCTTGAAGACGCAGGAAGAGGGAGAACGTCGCTACGGCAACAACGACAGAGACGAGGAGCACTTGCTCCTGACGCGCGCAGAGTGGGAGGCCCGGTCGACGAAGTATGAAGGCTCCTCAGGTGGTTTTGGTGGCAGCAGTGGATGTCGATATCGACGAATTGATAAGGCAAAAGTAAGGTGTTTTAATTGTAACGATTATGGACACTTTGCTTCAGAATACCGGAAGCCCAACAAGAGGGAGAAAGCCCAGGCATATCTCATCGAGGCAGATGTCGACGAAAACCCAGCGCTACTCTAAGCAACAAGATTAAGGAGGTGAATGTTAGCTATAATCTAGTTGCATGCGATACGTATTAGTTTACATAACGTATACGTATAGGAATCCGTTTTGTTTTCGTGTCATCGTGCCGCTCGGAAACCTTCCCGAGTCATGTACGTAGTACTTCCTATAAAAGCAAGCAAGGCAGTGCCTGATCAAAACAAGAAAAGCAGCAGCGCTTGCTTCAATCAAAGCAGGCAGCTTGCAAAGCAATAAAAGGCAGCGCCTTATGCATTGATCTGGCTGTGTCAAAATTCAAGTTTTTCTCTCGTGTGTTTGTTCTTCGTTCTGAGCATCACGCTTGCCAATCTCGGCTCCAACATGCATGCACGGCCGGCGGAAGAACCGTCCTCGGCACACGCCACAAGCAACCGGCGTCCGACCGTCCTCGGCAAACGATCAACGGCACGTGCGAGCTAGCCGCGCCTAGGAGGTCGTTGTTCGTGTACTGCGTACCTTCGCAATGATCGCCGATCGATCTGATCTTGCGGTAGCTCACGAATCATGATCGAGGCGAAGATTTTTTTTTTTTTTGCTGCTCCTTTGTGCTGCTACTAATTTTATCTTCTTCAGGGCTTGCTTGCGACGTAGAAATATCATAAAACACAATTCAATTCCCTTAGAAATTAGAAAAAGGTTCCCGCGCACAACTACAAAGAAAAAAAAATAATCTTCCACTTTATAGGCGAGGCTCGCATCCCATCTCTATCCTACCCTCCTCTTTCTCTTTCTCCGCCCCGCCCGATCATTCTCTCCGGTTCTCTCTCTCCATCTGGTGAGGCAAACGATGGCTAATGAGTGGAGCAGGTGATGGCGAGAAGGCAGCCTGCAGTGAAAAGCGGCTCAGCCAGCCTTCTTCCTCAACTCAGGTGAGGAGGAAAGCAGCATGGCTGACCTTCTTCCTCAACTCCAGTGAGGCCGTCGATGAGGTGTACCTCACCGGAGTGTGCGAGGAACACCGGTGAGGTCTTCTTCCTCAGCAGCTACGTCGCCAAGGTGCCCCATTAATTGCCCAACACTGGATCCATCATACTCGAGACCGCTACGGCCGGATCTACCTTCCCGAGCCCTCTGATGCTAGATCTACTTTCCCCGAGCCCACCGACACCGGATCCGTTGTCCTCAAGCCACCACTATCGGATCCACAATCTCTAAGCCCACTGTCATGGAGGTTAGCACAGTCGAATCTGCTGTCGCTGAGGTCAGCACCACCAGAACTACCCTCCCCAAAGTCGACGCCACCGGATCCACTATCGACGAGCTCGCCACCTCCGAATCTTCCATCCCCAACCCCACCAGTGACCCCCATCTCCTATCGTATACACTGGTGTACACCACCACTCTGCCCCATTGTCCGTGTCGGTACACACCACCACACCGCCACATCGTCCAAGCCATCGTCATCCTGTACACCGATGTGCACCTCCAGATCTCACCGGTGTACACCACGGCACCAACACCGCACCGCCACGTCATCCACATCGTCGTCGTCCTGCACACCAGTGTGCACCTTCAGGATCTCACCAGTGTATACCATCACACTATCTCGTCGTCCACACCGTCGTCGTCCTATACACTGGTGTGCACCAGCCATCCTCGTATTCTCCGTGCTCTACCTCATAGTGTACCATGCCACTAGTGTGCACCGTCACTGTCCACATCCACCTACTTCGGTGCACATCTGCCGTCGTCCCTGTCCACCTACTCTGGTACACATCCATCGTTGTCCAGCTACTTCAATACACACCCTCAGCACCATTCACCCTCACCACCATCCGTGCTCACCGGTGGTCTATATTTTACCTCTCTTCTCTATACATACGGTTTCAAGCTGTAAATGTATTGTTGTACAATATAGTATTTATCTACTCCCTCTCTCTCTCTCTGCCTATCGAGTAAACACAATGTATATGTACAATACACGTCTTGTTGTACAGTATATCATCTAGCTATCCTGTCTCTGCCTATACAGCATGCACAATGTACACATATAGTACATGTATTACATCATTCAATACATTGTACTAGTATTGTAGAGTATGTCTATAGAGTATATTACACGTATATTGTATGTTTAGTATTAAATACATGATTCAAAATTCAAACAACAAAATGGAGGGAGTCATGTTGTTACTAAAATACAAAGGATGATGCAGGGAGATTGGAGGGTGCATGGGGTGCAGTTGCATCCCCAATTTTTTTTGAAGAAAAACAAATATATAAGAAGTATATTAGATGTATGTATATGGGTGTGTTTGGTAGCACTTACAGCTTTTAGTTTATGTTACAGTATCTAGCTTTTAGTTTATGTTACAATATTTTTTAAGATATATGCATATTCACCCACATCTTCATAGACAATGCCAGATAGTTCTCTACATTGAGAACTAGATACAAAAGGGAATTTGGTCCTTCCTTCCTTGTCGACGAAGATCCGCCTCTTACCATGAGTTGCTCCTTGTACAAAATGATCGACACCAAGCTCTGATACCAGATGAAGAACTTTTCAAACGAAAAATGATCGCTCTGCAGAAAGTTGAAGATGAAGTATCTCTTCGGACATGTCTGAACCCTCTCTGTTTACTGTTCAAACTGTTCTGATCTTATTTTATGAAGATCATACGGTCACAAGAGTGGTCCAAATGTCTCTGCTTAATCTAATTGGTTCGATCGAGTTTTATGAAGATCAGACACCTCTGAAATGTGGTCGAACCTTCCTGCTACTCGGAGTGGTCCGATGATGATCAAACGGTGCAGCTTTGTACGCCGTTTGGACTGATCCAAACATCCATGCTGATCAGAACGGTTCAATGATGATCGGACGATGCAGCTTTGGATACTGTTCGGCCTGGTCCAAACGTCTTCGCTTAATTAGATCAGTCCGATGGTGATCAGATGATCCTATCTTACTTCTGGTCGTTTCCCTTTCTCTTCGAGTATGGCAATAACAATACAAAACACTTGAGCGATAGAATAAACACAAATCTATTGCTGGTGCTCAAATCGCCACCCATTTCTTTGGTTTTCTCCACTATTTATACATAGCTTACAAGTTAAACATCAACTATGACTCGGATACTTAGTTTGACTCTGAAACTGAACTTCTATCTCTAAACTATTTCGAATTTCAACTCTAAAATGAATTCAGAAGGATTATTCCCAACAAATTTGATTCTTTTTCTCACAATACTCAAGCACCTCCTCATCCCCCTTGTCATTTTCACATGCTCAATTTTGCTTCATGTGCACCGTAGTGTCGCTGTCACATGCCTTCACCTGTAGCCACTGCCGCACTAGATTGGTGGTCATGACGATGAAGAGTCTGGGCAAAACAAATCTAATGATGAGAAGCACAAAAATGATGGTTAGGTGATGGTCGGAGTCAGCCGGCTAGCCACACCTGGGAGAGGGCTGAGAAAGGGAGATGAGTGAGAAAGAAGAAAACAGGAGATGGAGGAAGAAGAAAGGGTACAAGTGGATGACAAAAATTGAGTACCAAATACACACAACAAAGATAGCTAAATAGCTACTAGACGAAATTAATCAAATGGAACTCCCACATTCCAAGTCACATGAAATCATGAAACTTTAATTTTCAAAATGTAAGGTCGTAATTTCTGAGATGTAAACCCTCAATTTTTTAGACAATTTTAGAACATATATAATTTCAAAAATAAAATACAGGTTCAACTATACTGCGTAAAGACTTTTCAAAGTATATTTCAAAATATTTGGACCTCGTTTTCTATATAAAAAAATTCATGTAGATAGTACACATAAATAAATCAAGGAAGGAAATTCTAAACGTTTAAAATTATAAAATAATTACACAAGCAAGTAAACTGTGTTACAAGGCTCCATAGAAAAATTATAATTTTTCAACCTCATTTCCTCTCCTCTTCTTTATTTCGCTCGGCATCAGCATAGAACGACCAAAAGCTCTCGGGCGCTTAGGCAGTCGAGGGTATGAAGCATCCAGTCGCCCTACCATTGGATGATAGGAGATGCTGTCGCCCAACGGTTGGACAATAAGGTCCAATCACCCGATCGTTGGGCGATTACATCCCTGTCACCCAATGGTACGTCTACTGCATGCATGTCGCTCGGTCGTTAGATGTTAGGGTCCAATCACCTAACAGTTGGATGACTGGAGGTTACTTTTGTAAAAAAAATAAAAACATAGGTATAATTTTATATTTTCAAATAAAAAAGATTATTTTTAAAAAATCTCAGTCAACAGAATCACAAGACAATCTAAAAAGGAGAGAAGGACCATAAATTAAAGGTAGTGTCTAGGGAGCACTCAATTGTTTTTTTAGGTTGGGAACACTCAGATTTTTGGACGTTAGATCTCCGATCTAACGTCCCAGATCATAGCACTCACATTTTTTGGAGAGAAGGGAGTATGAGGGATCTGTTGGATGAAGATCTAACATCTCGGATTCTTTTTTTTAGGGAAAAGGATATGAGAGATCCGTTGGATATAGATCTAACGCTCCAAAATCTGAGTGCTATCAACCTTAAAAAACACTAGGTGCTCCTTAGCACTTTCCAAAATTAAAAGGAGCAATCAACTTAATTAACAGTTGACCGACCTTGGTATCCATAACTTAACCATTCATTTAGCCACGGTGCAGTTTTTATATGTCTCGTATCTGCAGCAGATTGTCGCAACGGTTATTTACTGATCTCCAGGGCAGTCGTACCATGCATGATACTGATCGATCTCCTGGAATTGCGAATGTTAAAATTATAGTTATTATAATATTTTTTTATCATATATCTCTTCTCTAATACTGATATCCTCTAATTGCTTGATTACCACACCTTGACTTCTAATTAACCGCGCGCTAGTCAACGTCAAACCTTGCGAGGCTGGCAATATTCGATCGAATTGCATGCATGCACGTTGGTTTGTTTACTTCTCCAAATGTACACGTATACATGACAGTACGTACAACAAATTAATATTTAATGTATGCATGTATCCGAGACCCTACCAACTAGGGATGTCCAAGATTAGCTAGCCGGCTTATTCTAAGAGAAAGATTTGCTTATTAATTACCTGCACTTGTGCCAACCGATACATTAAGCTAGCTAGTTTATGTACGACAAAGGTATCTTCAATGATCCTAGCTAAATACTATCTATAAGGATTTCACATCATCTATAGAGTACATATTAAAAGCTAGTATTCCAAAGGACTGAAGACACGATAAGTTCATTTAACCGTCAACTGTATACACACCCTTGTATATACCCTGCAAATTTCATTCTGGTTACACCAGTAATTACTTTCACGGTGCCGTCAATCAGATTCAATTTCATTCTGGTTCCACCACCGAAGACATAACTTTTTTTTGGGTGACGGCCAGGAGCCTAGATCTGCACTTCTGCAAAATTCAGGTTCAACACATACTCCTCCTATCCAATCCATTATAGGGATCAAAGAGATAGTTATTATAATATTTTTACTATATACCTATTATTTAATACTGAAAAGTAGATAAGTAATTGTAGTACATCATTTAATAGGAGCAAAATTAGATAAGAACATTGAACTTTTGTGACATTTACTTCAAAAACTAAAAACTTATGTTTTGCTGAAATACACTGGACTTTTGTGGCTCTTTGCCGTAGGACATTGAACCCATTATAATAACACATTTGACTGTTTTGGAGAGAGAAATAACTCAAAATGACCTCCATGCCCCTATCTTCTTCCTCCTCTTTCCTTCTCCATGCAAACTGAAGTAGCAGCTACAAATAAACAAAGAAAAAAAAAGCAAATTGAGAGCGAGAAAGTACACAGGAACAAAGTTATAAGATATCTAAACAAATTAAACAACAGCCATGCTCCATCCCACTCTAGTCCAATTCAATGATAAAACTGAGGCTTGCTGTCGTCGAACATTATAAGGACAATACTAATTAGCATCAGCAGACTTGCTGGCATCTAACCAATTGAGACACTGGTGAGGATGTCAGCGAAGGTCTCCCAAGCCTGCAACATCATGCCGCCGTAGGTTTCGACGACCTTGATGTTCGTGTATACAGGGGCATTTTGGTAATTTCATAATTGATAAAAGAAAAAAGAGAGAGGTCCACCTGTCGGTGAGCCGGGCTGAATAGATAAGCCCCACTCACTCCCAATCGGCGTGGGCGGCGGTATGGACGATGCGGCGCCTCCGCAGGCGACGCTCCCGGTGGCAGCGTGCTCTACCCGGTGGCGGCGCGGTCCACCCGGTGGCGGCGCGCCCCTCCGGATCTGGGAGCGGGCGTTGCTTCCGATCCGGTTTCCTTGGGCGCGGCGTTGACTCGAGCGGGTTCGGCGGAGAGGAAGGGGGCGGTGGCAGCCTGACAGCCTCGGTTTCGTCCGTTGGAGGCCACCATTCTAGGAGTTTTCCCCTCCTCTCTCTCGGCTATGAAAAGGAGCTTGCTCCTCTCGTGATTGGCATCGAAGGGAAGTGAGCTCTCTCTTCTTCTAAATCCTCTCTAACTTCTTAGTTTGCCTCTGGTTTGTGGTGTCTTGGTGTTTCCTGGACGCTTCGTTGTCGGTCTCGGCGGTCCCCTCACCTCGACTTCGCTAACTTGTGAACATTCAATAGTGAAGGTGGGCTTTGTATTTCCGATTACCCTGCTACTCTCTCTCACCGTGGTGTACATATTGTTATTTTTTTTAAATTGTCTAATTATGCTGGAATTATATCTATATTTATGCTTATACCGTCTAATTTGCCGTTGTCGCTGACGGGGTTGTGCGAGACCGTGATGACCAGCCCCACGATGGCGCCGCCCAGCTTCACCGACCGCAGCGTCGCTACCATCCCGACGCAGCAAACCGCGGCGGCCATGGAGCTCCCCTCCGTGCGGAACACCGCTGTCCCGTGACTCCGTCAGCGGTGAGACCACAAACACACTCCTGGGGCTCCACTGATGCTCGTGCGAAGTGCGCACCTCTCCTTCGCCAGTGAAATGCCGGAGCACCACCAGCGAGCTCCCCTGAGGCCCTGCTCCGCCGCGCCGCACGTCTCACGACGCCAAGCCATCCCACTCCACCTCCACCAAAATTGCGGCGTGCATCAAAGTTCCCTCAACGTGGTGATGCTCACCCACCGCTCAATCGAGCCGCCTCGCCGCCCAAAAGTGTCAACGTCGATGTCTTCTTCCCAGATCCGGTACGCCGTCGCCGGACTACCGCCGACCACCTCTGTACAAGAAACCGCAGCCACCAGCCAGACCGCGCTTGGGAACATGCCTTGCGCATGCTAACTTGGACGTAGCATCATCGGAATATCGGATCACCGTCGGCCTTCGGAGCTGCCGCCTCCCAAGACTGCCAGCGGCCGTATGCTTTCAACCGCCGTTGACCATCACCTCAGGACCTTGTCCAAGGCCACGTCCGTACCAATCGCTAGTTGTGAACCGGCCGCCTCCGTCGTCGGGAATATCGTCGGCTTAGAGGAAGAAAGAATGGAGGGGTCATTTAAGACATTTCACGCACTTCTCTCTCCTACTGGCCAAGAAAAATATTATTTTAATGGATCCGTTATGCTACGGTAAAGAGCCACACAAGATCAGTATGCTTTAGCAAGTACAAAAATTTTCAACGTCCGAAAGCAAATATCACTAAAGTCTAATATCCATAGCCAATTTTGCCTTTAATTGAAGTATGCATGGCCCAATGACATTAACTTTGTTTTAGATTAAGTACATCCCTAGTTTATACGCATAGTGGGTTTTAGACTTATATTACGAGACGAAGGAAGTAATGTATTATCGATAATATTTTATCCTAATACTTTTTTACACTATGTTCAAATTGTTTGTAGCTCTCCAAACAAGATGTCTATCTAGGATCTTCAAGTAATTTAAGCAAGATTGTAAAATTACCAAAGTTAATTAAAAAAAGAAAAAAAGAAGCCCATCAAGTTAGTACCAAGTGACCGATCCATTGAGTGCATGCCCACATCAACAAAGTATCATTTTATCACTTGATAACACTTCTAGTCAGACATATATTGGCAATGATAGCAGTCAAGGTCACTGATAGCAGCCAAGTAGCTCATAGATGCCGGCAGCTCACACTACTTGATTCTTATTTAGATATATTACAAGTCCAAATCTTTAGCAGACTAATCTTGCTTGGACTTCGAACTTTAATTAACACGGAAGTCACGAGATCAAATTTTATTCTATACCCCTCCCCACACACGTTGTGCATCTTCGCCCATATATAGTCCATATAGCCCAGTCAACTTGAAGGCCAAAACTTGGTTGACCGCATGATCATATCGAGAACTAACCTTAGGTTTCTGTATGACTAGCTAGTGGTGTAGTCCTGAAGTAGGTGTTTGATCGATATCAATGGAGAAGCTTCGTAGGAGCAAGAGCACGCCGTCGTGTCAGTACCATTGCTCCGACGGCAACGAACGAGCCGAGAAGAAGAGCTTCCTGGCCCGGACCATGGAGAGGTGCCGGTTTCTCCGGCGGCCCCGACCGGCAGGCGCCGTACCGGCTGGGTGCTTCGCGGTGCTGGTCGGCCCGGAGAAGGAGCGGTTCGCGGTGAGGGCGGAGAGCGCGAACCACCCGCTGTTCAGGGCGCTGCTCGACGAGGCGGAGGCCGAGTACGGGTTCCCGGCGGTCGGCTCCGCCGGCGGTCCTCTTGAGCTGCCGTGCGGCGCGGACACCTTCCTGCAGGTGATGTGGGAGGTGGAGCAGGGCCGCGCGGCCAGCTCGCCGTCGCCGGCCGGCAGGTTCTGTAAGGGTTCGCGTGCTGGGTATCGGAAGAGATGATACAGGCTTGACGCCCTAGCTTCTTTTTGATCCTTCCTGATCGAACCCTAACACGATCTACATGCATGCATACATATGGGTTCAGGTTAATTAATTCTTGGTTCACGACGAAGTAGTTGCCTCCAGTGTATTGGATTATGTTGATTTCATCGGCAAAGTTAATATATATGTACAACCTGCAATGCAAAAGTAATCCTAGCTAGTTGTCGTTGTCCTCTCTATGAATTAACCAGGCCATGTCAGATGGAGGCTGAATTAGTACTCTTACATATGCTATGCTAGGAGTTTCATATTACATACCTGCGCTTCATAGGAGTTGAGGAGAAGAGAGGCGACCGCGCCACACGAATCGTGGTGCAAATCCAACGGGTAGAAATTCGACTGATTTCCTTGGAATTTTTAGTGCGTTACTTAGCAACTGCTCGAACTACCCACGCGCAGTACTACAACATGGCAGGCTTTCGAAGGCGTCAAAACGCCTCAAAAGGTCACCAAAACACCTCAAAAAAAAAAATTCAGGCGTTCTTGGGAACGTCAAGAACAGTAGTGAAGGGAAAAGGTCTTTCGAGGCGTTTTTCTAAATCGCCTAGAAAGAATCAAAGAAGTATAAGCAGGCGTTCGAGAATTGCCGAACTACGTTATTTGAGGCGATTTGAGAATCGCCTCCGAAGATTATTCTAGGTGGTTTGGAGATGTCATTCAAAATTGTATTGAGACATTTCTGGAAATAAACACCTTCAAAGTTTATTGGCCAATTTAAAAAATCCCAAAATTGTTAGGTTGTTTAAAAATTCTAAGACTACAGCCCAGCTAGTTTGCTATAATTTTGGGCTATCAGGGTTAAAAAAAATCCAATGCTCCCAATAAAGAAGCGTCAACAAAATATAACAATGATCATGTGGTGTGCTATGATTTTTGTTTCAGAAAATAATTACTGAATGATTATTTCCAGAGCAATGAAACGAATGCAAAACACAAAATAATCTGGACATCGTTTTCCTCTTTAGTTTATTTCCCACCACACTTTGTGAAGTACCACTAAGATCATGGTGCTTGGTCACCTCAGCTAGTGAAGTCAACGGGGTACCATCGATCTGGATGTACAACCTGCAATTTTTTAAAATGAAAACACTTGAGAGTAGTTGCACTTATAGTAACGAGTGAAAAAACTTGCATTTTGCAAAAATATTTAGATGGCAACGAAAGAGGTGAAATGAATGAAATTTTATCATCCTGGTTAAAAAATACAGATGAAATATTCAAATATTATTTGAATTTTGATGAAATTTAACCAAAATTTGAACAAAATTTGGACAAATTTCAAATGAGGACAAATTCTGCTAGAATTTGATCAAATGCTTTTCCTTTTGGAGAGTACGGAAAGGAGTGAAATTAATGAAATTTCGTCAAAATGTTGAACCCTGATAGGAATTAATAAGTTGCACACATCATACATTTTGGCGTGGCCATGGGATGCATAGAGCTTCAGCACTTCCTAGATTGTTGATCCTGCCTTGCACACGGGGCAGCAAGGTTGTTTTATTGATAAGCACCTCAACAAAATCACCTGGCCATCAGTAGATTTAGCTTTCCTATCAGTTGTTTGAAGATCAGTCCTTAGTGCCAAGCCTTCTACTAGCTAGTTGGTGAAATCAAGCCAACATCCATGCCACGCTTCATTATAGCTTCTAACCCATTCTGTAAGAACTTGAAGTTTTTAGACATTTTTTCTATTTGCTAGCTGATTAGTAAGATGAGATGAATATAGGAAACAGCACCTTTGTCCCCTTATGGAGCGGTGTTTGGAATTTCCTTGGTTTCTTATGAAGATTTTGCTCAGGTATATCTTGACCTTCCTTGAGGTTTTTTTTTGTACTTGTGTTCCCTTTTTACTAGATAAAAGTGAGCCTGCATGGTGTTGATTATTCACAGCCTCCAAGTCCTAGTGACATAATTAATTAGAAGATTTGTTATCATGGGTGCATTTTGATGATATGCTTGAATGTAAGAGCCAAAAGAGACATTGGGCCTGTTCTTTCCGGCTGCGGCTGATGGTTTTTTGGCTGTTTGCGACAGAGATTGTGGAAAGAGAGATACTCGCTTGCGATTTTTGATGATACAGATATTAGTTTTTTAACGTGTACTACAATTAACTTGTAGACCTCATCTTAAAAAAATACTCCGTTTAAAAGTTAATTACTGTAGCAAAAGTCAAAAGTGGCTTTTAGAAGCCGTAAAGAACAGGGCCATTACCTCTTTAGCTGGTGGCTGGAAGTTTGATTTGCCACCAAAGTATCCACCACACCTCGAAGCTCCCTATTTTCTTGCTTAGCTTCCTGCAATTCAACTATGGATTCGGCAAGGCACTTAGAAGAAACTCCATCGACTAATAGCCCCAGGCCATGTCTCCTTTCTGTTGGGAAGAGTGTTGAGTAAAGATCACCATCACGTGTTTCCTCAGTAATAAGAGAAGGATTCCATTGAAATCTTCTTTTAATTTCCTCCTGAAGAAAAAAAGATGAACAAGTGTCAAGCAAACATTGTGCCACTAGTTGCATTAGGTTGCATGATAAAGTGAAAAGCAATGACCATAACATGCTAAGGAGGAGAAAAACACGTACAATTTTATCACCATTTTATTCATCAAATGACTCTTCATTTTTTTTTTGGGTATGTGTAGCTATGTAGAGCTCAACCCTCCCGACTTCACTACCCTATTTCATCTCCTGCAATAATATGAAATTTTGATACAACATGCGCACATAATAATAAAAATTAGATGACAAGAATGGAGATGCATGAATACAACGGTAGAAAAGAGGTACGTAAAAAGTGGATATGGGATTAATTTAGAGGAGAGATTGGTCAAGTCATATGAAGAGTTAGAGTCATGTTAGGATCTTGGACCATAATAAATCGATAATGTGGGGAGAGAAAAGCCTGAGCCATATTTCTTTTTCTTCCTCCACGCCACCATCTGGCATTGTTACATTACATTGCCCACCGTGTCTCTGGTCTGCCGTCAGCCGCCGGTCGTCAGGGGAAAATCTGTCTAAACTAGATATTTGAATCTAGGTTAGGGAGGAAGATAGTAAGTGTTCGACAGGGGATCGAATAGTGGGTCAGTTTAATCTGCTGTATTCATGTACTGTAATTTTGGGGATTGTATGGGTGAAACTTGGGAGTACCTTCTTCTAGAAAGTTATAGATAATTTTGATAACTTTCTGTATAATTTTTAATCATGTCAATCAGATGAATATATTTCAATTTATGAATTTTGTAAGCTTGTTGTATGGTAAACTTGTCATCTGTTGGTAGCACATATTAAACTATAGATTAAAAAAATAGTAGACGGGACAATTTGGGTATTTGGTTTACATGAAAAATGTAAGTGATTTCTTCAAGAGGTTAATGGCATAATTGAATTTTAGGCATATCTAGGAAGAAATATATAATTCATTATAGTTTCTGAAAATATCATGATTCAATACATGCGTAAATTAAAAGATATGAAAATATTAAATCGGTTGTCTAGAAGATAACATATCTATCTTCTAGGTTAAAACGAGTGTTTAGATGATTTAATCTAGACATATCACTACTAGAAATCAGACTATCCCTCACGGTTCAAAACCGTCAGCAAAATATAGCAAACCGTCAGGTTAAATATCCCTGACGTGTTCCCGTCAGGAAAAACCCGTCAGGGCTGGCTGGAAAGGAAAATTAAAATTGGCTGACGGAAACCCGTCAGGGATATTTAACCTGACGATTGTACTCGTCAAGAAAATATTTTAACCTGACGGTTCTATACCCGTGAGGGAAATACTTTAACCTGACGGTACTACACCCGTGAGGGAAAAAATAATTTCACTCACGGGCAAAACTGTCAGCGAAATGCATTTTCCTGACGGTGCCGTCACCGTCAGTAAAATATGCTGACCCGCAAGAAAAATGACTTTTTCTGAGGGACCAAGTTGTCAGGAAAATTAATCAGCCCGTGAGAAAAAATAAATTTTCCTGACAGTTTGAACCGTGAGCAAAATTGATTTCCTATGGCAGAAAATAGATTTGAACCGTGAGCTACAATGAATTAGCATTGATATGTAAATCTTACACAACTGTGCATCATATAATCAAATTAATCACAACACCATCCTTGCATCAATCAAGAAACATAATTGAACAAACATATAAAAAGTTCGATTTTCATAAACATAGATTAATTCATATTCACACAAGCATCCAATTCATAAACTTCACCTCCAGATTGGTTCATCTATCCAAAAGACATCTAAAATCAAGTACCACATACAAAAGTCTATTTCCATTACATTCAAGTTCAGCTAGTCAAAAGAACTAAAAGAAATCACTGAAAATCACATGGCAGCATGGTTGTTGTCGCCATCAATGTCGCCACTGCAGTTATCCCTGGCGTTTACATCAACGTTACCATCGACAGCACCGTCATCCGGTTGTGAGCCCACATGAGAGGATCCAGTCCCAAACCCAGTCCCAGTCCCTTGCTGCAATGTGAAAACATTATATCAATTTGAGATAAAGAAGCCGCAATGGCTTGTAATGTTGTTTGAATTATCACAATCCTATATTAAATGCACATCCCACAATATCGTGTCTTGTACAACATGCACAGTAGCTAGTTTTCATAACTACACAAAAGACCATGGCAACAAAAAAAAGATCTAAGTGTTCTTGTTAATTCAGCATAAAATTGTGCAAAGATTGGCATATACTCAAGATTAGTTTAGCCTCGTAAACAACTCACAAGTATAGGTGTACTAACTAGTAGAAAAGTCATTTGCCACCTTACCATCAACTATAAGTAAACGAGATTCAGATTATGCCCATATTTAGAACATTCAACATGAGTCCACTCGCTCACCTCTTTGTATTGCTTGTCGACATCGACATACCAAAAAGGATTAGTTGTATAGTACAAAAATGGTCCTCCGTGTGACAAAGGTGACAGATGGAAAGTAGCACTTGAAGTTGAACTCTAGAACAAGGCAAAATAATAGTTCGAAGGGAATTTTGTTTGTACACAAAGTAATAATTGTAGGTATTAAACGATATTACCTGTGCTTGTGTAGGTGTTCCACGGCGTAGCATCTCTGGTGGTGGTTGTTCACCCATCTTCTCGAAAAGCATCTACAGTTGAAAAGTACCATTTAAAGTGTGATATGATATTTAAGAAGCTAGAGAAGTCCACAATTTTGTTATTTTATTAGGATTACCGTGAAAGGACAAAACTGATATGCAAAGTCGTGAATAATTATATGCACAACTTGCTCGTTCTTATCCAAGAAGACTAGAACAAATAATAATCAGATAAAAGAAAATTTGTCAAGATAACCAACGAAGACATATAATTAAGTACAAAGCAACAAACTAAACCGTCAATATAGCAATCTCTCCAGTCAACAAAGACAGTGGCAAGTACGTTCATACGCCGACCCAAAGAATATATTTTCACACCGGGATCAGGTTCTTTCACATCGGCAACATAGTCTGCCACCAACGCCCATACCTCAGAGCGAATCAACATGCAGAGGGCAGGCGATACAATCGGTTCAACGCACTGCACAAGTTATGTGTGATCGATCTATACAACAATATACAAGTCCAACTCAATTCAGAATGCAAACTATTTCCGATGAAGACGCTTTAGAGGAGACAGTATTGGCGAAGCCATCAAGCCAATAAGAATTTTAGCAGCTCCATTATTGTCTCTCCCCAACTTGTCAACAGTATAGGTTTCACCTCAGACTTTTCAGTTAATTAAATCTCTAATACAAGTATTAATGGGGAACGAGAGAATATAGGTAGCGACATTGACTCACATGATAATTGTCGATGTTCATTATAATTAAACTGTCACAATCGTTTATATGTGAATGAGGATGTTCCAGTTGTAATTATGTTCATATGCATGATGACAATCAAAGTTTGGCACATATATAGGGAAATCTCATCTAATTAACATCATGCCACCAAATTAATATTCCGGAATCTGGACTGCTTTGAGTTAGACGTCTTGGCATGCTATGATACAATATGGAAGCAAAACTATATATAACATGCTATGAAGTACTATATATATACTCACACACGTGGCTAGAAGATGAATATGTGGTGAATTGAAGCTGTTAATACAGAAATCATCCAAAAAGAACCAGTGCACATTGTTGATCTGCCAACATTATTTTATTTCAACATTCCTAGTATATATACATGTTTATTGAAGAACGGTGGTTTACAGCCAGCAGATACGAATTGTGGGCTATGAATTGACCGACGGCTGCAAAATGATTATGAGCTGTTGATTTGAGTACCATTTTCAGCGATGTGAAATGATATATAGCTATCTTATACAGATATTAATTAGTCTGTCTGCCTTAGCTTCTATTTGATTCATATGTTTATACACGCTACTGTTATATATATACATACACACACAGAGTTCAACTTAGGTTCTCCATATGCATGAGACTTCATCTGTATCTTTTCACCTTTAGCATGTAACTTGCATGCACGCTCTTAATTAGTAATTACTACAGTTTAGCTAAGGTTTGTGTTATACATATGGCCAGATGACATAACAATTAGCTAGCACAACTTGCTTCTCTATCGATAAATTGAAACAAGTAGAAGAAGCTCAATAAGCCTTTGATATTCTTAGCCCAGAAAGAAAGCAAGTTGCTAGGCATTATTACCAAACAGAAAATGAATACAAGCAAATTAAGGACAGGAGTTGCTAGGCATTATTACCAAGATCATCTGGCGGTGAACTTCTTGTGTCTGGAGTAGTTCTTGATTATGTCGAATCACATTTCGATAAGAGATGGAATTGGATGGCCTAATATTTCTTGATTTGGCAGCTACTAGAACAGCATTCTTCTTTATAGCACCATCCCCTATTGGTACACGGCCATGGGGCATGCCACCATTGATGTTGTACAATATGCCTGCATCGAGTGGTCGCTGCTCCCAATCATCTTCGTGTTGAGCCATAGCAGCAGCAGAGTAATCATCCTAGAACAAAAGCAACATTTAAGCATCTTACCTGATTGGACTTACATTTAAGCCATAGCAGCAGCTAAGTTCACTTGTAAGAATACAAACAAGGGAGCACTTACAATGTATTTCTGTGCTTTCTGGCTGCTGATTGGACCACTACTACCACTACTATCCACATTCTTCATGTCTGATTTCATTACAGCATATGTGTTTAGCCAAGTAGCCTTCTCTGGTCCATATTTGTGTTCCTACAACATGGTGAAACTCCAGGTTATAGCCTTGCATAGTGTTATAAGTTGTAATGCGACAGGTTATAGCCTTGATTCATATCAGGTATTGTTGGGTCTCCACGTATGGTCGCGAACCTCCTCGATTTTGAGCAACATCGTCAGTCTTCAACCGTGCTTCCTGGCCTCTCTTTCGTTTAGTCTTGAATTGCTCGGTGCACCAATGACGACAAAGATGTGGCCATACTATGTCATTGCACCACCAAATCTTACCATCCAAGTATTGCTCATACTGGAGTTCCCGTGGACGTGCCAACGTGTCGTCAATATCCTCTCCTTGTTTTCTATAGTACTCCTTGACTGCATCAACACGAGCTTGATACATCATATGCTTCACACGGTCCACAGCATAATTTTCGAACACAAGATCTGCTTCTTCCTTGTCGTTTGTGCTTACTTCGAACAAATGCTACATAGAGAACAAGAGTAGTTAGTAGCTAGTAGTTGACTAAAGTATTTATGTATATGAACTAACAAGTAAATATTAGTTACCCAAAACTCTCGCTTTACTCGATCTGCAGCGGTTATTCCCTCATCGTCTTCATTGACATAATAATCATCCCATGTCAATGCAGGACGGGTATTGAAGATAGTACCATGCTCATCCTTGTCATCCACAACACCTGGGTACTCATGTTTGATAATAACTCCAAGTTGTGCTTGATATGTGTAGTCTTTCTTAGGCTGGTAATTGGAATACTTGAATTGCCTACATAGGAATTAACCACGGCAAGGTCAGTTGGCACTATACGTAGTCATATATATGTTAATAACAATTGAAGATTTATAATTCAGTTTGTACTCACTTGTCACCCTGAGGTATTAGGGCAATCTTGCCGGCACGCGACGGCATATGTAATTTGGTCCGTGACTTCTTCTTCCTTCCCCTTTGTTGAGCAGCTTCATTGCTCCTTTGGGAGCCATTGCCACTGCAAGTACTGCCAACACCACTTCTCCTTTCCGAGGTACAACCTTCAGGTTGGCGACCTCCACGTCGAATGGGATGAATATGATTCATATCCTGCATTGTTAAAATATGAAGTTAGTGCCAATTTATCAATATTTACATATACAAAGCATGGAATAAAATGCAATCAAATGACCATTTGTTACCACCACATGGAAAATCAAAACAAAAAGATATCACGAAACAGAGAACAAGTTAGTTCCAATAGTCCAGCTCCAAACATGTACAAACTACACAAGGTATTTTACAAGAAACAATTCAAGCACAACAACAGGAAATTTAGAAATCATTTGGATCATAAGTTGGAGGTTGGAGCTCCTCATCTTCATCCGCCTCATCTTCATCCTCCTCATCTTCATCCTCATCATATTCATCTTCGTCTTCAACAATTTCTTTTTGAGGATTAACATTCTGGTGTTGCAACAATTCCAAATCCTTTGGATTTGTTATTTCATCTGAGATCAATGGAAGTGTAATTTCCAAGTCATTCCCTAAGTCGATGACAAAGGTGCCTTGCAAACCATCCTCCTGATAGAACTCCATTTGTTCTATTGGTCCTTCCGAAGGGTTGAAACCACCATCCGTACTATTTGGAGCAATATATCCATGTGGGGCTACATGATATGCAACCCACCATTCCAATATATCCGGTCTAGTCTTACACGGGTATGGCAGGTAATAGACTTGTGTAACTTGACTTGCCATGACAAATGGATCAAAATTTGAAAGCCTAGATGTGTGATTGACCTCTATCAAGCCCAAATTTTCAGTTCGCCTAACTCCATTTGGTGTTGGATCAAACCAATGGCAATCAAATAAAACCAACTCAAGATGCATGCTGCCTTCCCAAGTAATTTTTATGATGTCTTCAATGACACCATAATACTCCAACACATTGTTGTTCTCGTCAACACTAGACACACAAACACCATTGTTAGTTGTAGTCAGTCCAGATTTCCCGCTCTCATACTTTGATGAGCGAAATCTAAATCCATTCACATCATAGCATCCATAAGTGGCAACTCTTGTGCGGAAACCATAAGACATTTGGCGTAAGGTATTAGGAATGGTAGATAACTTCATGCACTGCAAATAGACAATGAATTGTATTATTAGCTTTAGGTGATTTCAGATTAGTACAAAGATGTTTCTCAAGTGTTATAAGTTGAAGTGTTGACGATAATTACTTGAGTTTTAAACCAATCAAAAAAATTGGGCCCAGGATGCATAGGGCGGCTCGATTTCCAACCATTTAACCTTAAATCCCGAAGTTGCTTTTCAGTTGGTTTCATTCTGCTTTTCCAATGTTCTTTACAAAATTTACTACATAAAAAGAGTTAGTTGTAATTACCTAAATAAAATTAAAGAAATGTAAGTTGGGTTGCATAATTTCAGCACATACACGAAGTAATCATCCATCTCTGGCACATTTGTCAATATGTACAAGAAAGCAACCTTGTACTCTTCTGTTGTGAGATCACGACAGCCACGAGGGCTAATGCATCGACCCGGGTATTGAAATATGACAAGGTCACATGAACTTTGAAATGTGGAGGCACCATCATCATAGCGAGGTATCTTGTTTCTAATTGACCGAACTTGAGGGTTAAAATATAATGATAGAAAATTTGTAGCCTCCTCAACTAGGTAAGCCTCAACAATAGAACCCTCAACTCGAAACTTATTCCGTACTTTCTTCCTAATTTTTTGTATATACCTACATGGAGTAGACCAATTAATTACATGTAACATTAGGCTAGAAAGATAAAATAGCGATATTAATTATTTTACCTCTCATATGGGTACATCCAGCGGGCCAGGACAGGGCCTCCTAGTCGAGCCTCACAAGGAAGATGTATAATTAGATGTTGCATAGGATTAAAGAACCCAGGAGGAAATATTTTCTCTAGTTTGCATAGAAGCACTGCAACATTCTGCTCTAGTGAGGTTATGTCATCCTTGCTAATCTCTTTAGCACACAACTTCCTATAGAAAAAACTGAGCTCAGCCAAACATAGCCATATATTTTCAGGAAGGAAGCCACGGAATGCAACTGGTAGCAAACGTTCCATGAATATATGGAAGTCATGACTTTTGAGGCCAAATATCTTCCTTTGTAAAATGTTAACGCCTCGCCTAATATTGGATGCATATCCATCAGGGAACTTCAATGTTTGAAACCATTTAAGGATCGTTGTCTTGTCATTATTATTGATGCAAAAAGGTGCCCTAGGCTTGTGCCACTTCCCATTATTCTTCAGCTCCAAGTGCAGTGAAGGACGGTGACAAATCTCAGCTAAATCTTGTCTGGCCTTCACATTATCCTTCGTCTTATCGGGTATGTCAAAGCAAGTGTTCCATATAGTTTCAGCTACATTTTTCTCATTGTGCATCACATCAATGTTGTGTCAAAGCTTTAATTTATTGAAGTATGGAAGTTGCCAAAAGCAGCTTTTGTGGGTCCAATGGTGAAGTTTACCAAAGTTTTTCGTATCACCTACAAACTTGTCTATTTCGGCTTCGACTTCATCTCCCCTTAAATGCCTTGGTGCCTCCTCAAGTACTACTGTGTTCTTTCGAAATGCATTACCTTGGGTTCTGAATTCATGGTCTCTAGGTAGGAAGCGTCTATGACAATCAAACCAGCAAGCCTTGCGACCATTACGGAGTTGAAATGCTTTACTGTCACCCAAGCATTCTGGACACGCAAACGAACCATGTGTGCTCCAACCAGCAAACATACCATATGCAGGAAAATCATGAACTGACCATAGATATGCTCCCCGCATTGTAAAGTTTTGCTTAAGTGAAGCATCCCATGTTTGTACCCCCTCTCACAACTTGATAAGTTCGTCAACTAAAGGTTGCATTAGAATATTTATTTTTTTCCCAAGATGTTCAGGGCCGGGGATAACAAGGCCAAGGAATATGTACTCCGGCTTCAACAAAGATGCCCGATTTAAATATTTAATGGAGCCACAAACACCGCCAACATGAGTAAGGAGCAGACCCAAACTAAATGGTGTGAAACCATCTGTTGCTATAGCAAGGCGTACATTTCTAGGATCACTTGCAAAGTTTGGGAAGTCCTCGTCAAATTGTTGCCAAGCCTCCCCATCACATGGGTGCACCATCTTACCAGACATTGACTGACTATGTGACCGCATTAGCTTTGCTGTCTCCTCGTGTGCATACAACCTTTGTAGTCTATCTATAATGGGTAGGTACCGTAATACTTTACGTGGGACTTTATTATGGCCTACCTCATAGCGAGAGGTATCACATAAGTCACACTTGTCTTTATGCTCATTACCTTTCCAGTAAAGCATGCAGTTATTATAACACACTTCAATTTTCACATATGGCATTCCAAGACCCTCTAACAACTTTTTTGAACGGTAGAAGTCCTCGGACAACTTAGACTCCGGAGGCAAAAGTTCATGAATTATTTGTAATACATCGTCATAGTGTGCAATTGACATATTGTATTGTGACTTCATAGCTAGCAAACGAGCGACAGCAGACAGACTTGAGTGTGTTGTGTTCTCATGGACTAGTTCGTCAGCGCTAGCGACCATTCTATAGAAAGTCTGGGCAGAGGCCGTTGGCTCCTCATCAATTCCCGGTGGATGGTCACCGCCTAGGTCAATCAACAAATTTTCCATCCGATTACATTCATTGATTTCCTCGTGATCTATTGAAGAGTCCTGTTCATCATGTGTTGTCCATGTTTGATAGTTCGACCTAAACCCATATTTAGTTAAGTGCAACTCTACAATATACCTGTTGTGCCTAAAATACTTCCTGCACATTGCACATGGACACTTAATGGTGTCACCTTCAACTATTCTAGGATTTGAGAATGCATGATCTAAGAACTGTGTAGTTTGTTCAATCCATTCATTTGAGGGAGCTTTACCCCGCTGCCATCCACTATACATCCATTCATGATGTGCCATGAAATAATTCTGTGTGCATAACATGAATATGTCAGGCATAAAATTATATTTATTAAAACTAGGTATGTTGCATTTGTATACAATTGTATATCAGCCACTATATTTGCATTTGTATATCAGCCACTATACAATTGTTTCAATGTATCAATGGTCGATGGACAGATATGTGTATATGAATATACCTTGGAGAGGATGTACGCTGCCAGGAGGGTGCACGTCACGATCTTGTCGTGCTTGCCTGTGTCAGATTAGCATAACAGTAGCTGCAACGCCAGCAGGAACAGCAGCAGCAGCATGCATTTCTTTGAGGTGGACTTCATGTAGTTTGATGCACGCATGTACGTACCTAGCTAGAGGAGGCTGAGAGAGAAAAATATTAGAGTGACAGAAAAAAAAGGCCTAGTTCGAATTCATTATCATGAGATGCATGAAGTGAAAGAAAGGAACAAAGGGTGTGTATAGGTATCACCTCGATGTTTTAAAGGTAAATGGAACCAACTATCATATTTGTGTTGTGGATGTCTTAGGAATAAGGGAGAGAATAGTTAGTGTGAGTGTTTGTACTTCTAACTTATTGGTTTTGCCGATACCTTAAGTTGTAGTACCAGTACTTCATATATTCTTCAAAAAAAAGGCCTTACACCGTGAAACGATACAAAACAAATTAACATTATTTGCAGACTTATAGTAGAAAGAACAAATCAAAGCAACAAGATCACATATGTGCTACAGTAACAGAAGTAGTTTTTGTTGGATTTGGGACGAACTGTACCAAATACGACAATTGCAAACGAGACAGAACAATAATCTTTTTGTGGTGCGAAAGTCACACCTTTTCTGATTCTTGCTTGAGTATTTATACTGGGAAAACAAAGCAACTGACTCCTACATATGTGCATCAACACTCCCAACTGACTCCCAACAATTTTGTGTAGCTCCAACTCACTGCTTTTCTGATCCTCATTCAATTTAAAAAAGTAACAAACATGCATGTACCTGCAACAACAGAGTTTTATGGACGGCGAGCCGGGGGTGTCGGGGGGCAGGGCGGATTTGGGGCGGCGGGCCAGAGCTGCGGCATCGGGGGTGGGAGCTCGGGAGGTAGGATCGCGGCGCGAGGCTGGGGCGTCGGGGTGGCGGGCCGGAGCTGGGCCGTCGGGGCGGACCTGGGGAGGCGGGACGACGGAGCGGACTGGGAGGCGGGCGGACTGGGGCGTCGGGCGGACTCGGGATGGGGCGAGGAGGCGCGAGGATGGGGCGGAGGAGGTTGGCGAGGGGATGGGGAGGAGGAGAGCAGATCGATGGGAGCGCGCGCGAGCTGGGCGTCGGGAGGACTCGGGAGGTGGGGCGTCGGGACGGACCTGGGGCGGCAGGCCGAGGGGATGGGGCGGATCGGAGGAGGTGGGCGAGGGGATGGGGCGGAGGAGGCGGGCGAGGGGATGGGGAGGAGGAGGCGGGCGCGCGAAGGTTTGGGGTGGAGGAGGCGGGCGAGGATGGGGAGGAGGCGGCGGGCGCGCGAGGGTTTGGGGCGAGGAGGCGGGCGAGGATGGGGAGGCGCGGCGCGCGAGGGTTTAGGGCGGAGGAGGCGGGCGAGGGGATGGGGAGGAGGCGGCGGCTGCGAATTTTTCGGGCGGAGGAGGCGGGCGCAAGGGGATGGGGAGGAGGCGGCGGCTGCGAAAATTTCGGGCGGAGGCGGGCGCAAGCGGATGGGGAGGAGGCGGGGCAGCGAAAATGTCTTAGGGTTTCAGCCTCGTGCTGCACGAATAGCGGGCGGGCTGGATCAAACCTCACGGGCCTATGTTTCAATTATCCTCACGGTTCATGTAATACCGTCACAAAAATAGTATATTTCCTTGGCGGCTTAAGGAGCCCGACAGGAAAATTATTTTTTGCGACGGTGCTATGTGGGCCCATCACAAAAAATTAAATCCCTCACGGTTTATGCGGGCCCGTCAGGAAATTTAAAGCCCGTGAGGAATGATCCGTTTTCTAGTAGTGTATGGTCAACTAAGAAGTTGTGGGCAATTTTATGTAGATTCTAGAAATAATATGATTTGCTACCGTACGATGTAGTAGTTGAAAGTTATGTTTATTTTATTACTGGGACGGCAGGGGTGGCTGTCAGATAAAGGGGGAGTTGTGGATTTAGGGAGTGTGTAGGAGTATTGTCGATCTGCACCATGGCCGTGACTCTGCGCCCATGCGCGCCGCCATGTGCAGCCCAGCGCTGACATCAGCCTCTACCGTCGTGCTCGTCCGCGCCGACGCCTGCGCCCGCCAGAGTCGGCGCCTCTGCGCCGTGACCGCTCGCACGCGACTGAGAAGCCAAAGGTGATGGAGGCCCCCGCCAAGACCAGATCATGTCTGTAAGAGAAGGATTTGGGAAGAATGACTGCGCACATCTATTACACTCAGTAGAGGTACAAATACAGGAGCAAAACTCTGGCCAGCCACTCGTTGGTAACAGCAGATCCTATAATCTAGGAGAGGTGGAGAACGGTGGCATCAGAGCTATCGTGTACGTTGACACCCCCCGGCAGTTTGAGCATCGGTTGATCGAATGCACAAACTGGACTTGAATTCTGTGAACAAAGGTGTTGGCAAGCCCTTGGTCATTATGTCAGCGAGTTGATGCCGAGTTGGAATCTGCAGAACTCTAAATTGGCCAAGTGCTACCTTTTCCCTGACGAAGTGAATGTCCAGTTCAACGTGCTTCGTTCGTCGATGATGAACCGGGTTTTGAGATAGATAGACTGTTGATATGTTGTCACAGTAGATGACAGTGGCCATCCCGATGGGGACATGGAGTTCCTGAAGCAAGTTTCGTAACCAGCAGCATTCAGCAGTGGCATTGGCCACCGCCTTATACTCAGCTTCCGCACTCGACCATGAGACAGTCGGTTGTCTCTTTGAAGACCACGAGACAAGCGAGTCGCCAAGGAACACACAGTAGCCCGACGTCGAGCGTCTGGTGTCCGGGCAGCCTGCCCAATCTGCATCGGAGTAGGCCTTGAGCTCGGTGGATGGAGAAGCGGAGATGAAGAGGCCGTCATTGATGGAGCCGCGAAGGTACCGGAGAATCCTCTTGACAAGGTTCCAGTGAGCAGCACGGGGGGAATGCATGTACAGACAAGCTTGATTGACTGCATAAGCGATATCCGGTCGCGTAAGAGTCAAATAATGCAATGCACCGGTGATGCTCCGATAGGATGTGCCGTCGCTCGCCGGTTCGCCGTCAGCGGCGGATAGCTTCTGCTTGGCGTCGACTGGAGTGGATGCAGGCTTGCAGTTGGCCATGCCCGCACGTTCGAGGATGTCCTCCGTGTACTGAGCCTGGGAGAGGGAGAAGCCAGTAGCGTCACGCCGAACCTGAACACCGAGGAAGAAATGCAGCTCGCCAAGGTCCTTGATGGCGAACTCGCAACAGAGTGCCTGGACGACTTGTCGAAGCAACGATGACGTGGACGCTGTCAGGATGATGTCATCCACGTAGACCAGGAGGTAGGCCATGGCAGCTCCTTGCTTGTAGACGAACAGCGACATGTCAGAGCCCGTCGAGACAAAGCCGATGGAGCGAAGGTAGTTGCCCAGTCGCTGAAACCACGCCCGTGGTGCTTGTTTTAGGCCGTATAGGGATTTAACAAGAAGGCAGACGTGATCCGGATGCAGCTTGTCGATGAACCCAGCAGGTTGGTGACAGTACACGCACTCAGCCAAGTCGCCGTGTAGGAACGCGTTCTTGACGTCGAGCTGATGCACCGGCCACCGGCGTGTGGCCGCAAGATGGAGCACCGTGCGAATGGTAGACAACTTGACCACCGGGGAGAAGGTTTGGTGGAAATTGACCCCTGGGCGTTGAGAGAACCCACGGACGACCCACCTAGCCTTGCGCCGTTCCAGCGTGCCATCCGGGTGCAGCTTGTTCTTGAAGATCCATTTGCCGGTGATGATGTTGGCGTTCGGTGGTCGAGGGACAAGTGTCCAGGTGCCGTTGGCCTGCAGTGCATTGAATTCCTCCTGCATCGCCGCGAGCCACTCAGGATCACGGAGGGCCGTGCGAACTGAAGTCGGCGGAGATGTCGAAGAAGAGGTTGTGGTGACGTGCGCGTACTTCGGGTTCGGCACACGGATGCCGTCGCGCCCGCGGGTGACCATGTGGTGCCTGAGAGGTTCCGTTGGTGGAGGTGCTGAGTCAGGTGCTGCCGATGCAGGTCGTGGGGACACCAAACTTGGTTCTGTTGCCGTGGAAGCCGGGAGCGCGCTGTTGGACTGGGCCTTAGTCGGTTGAGAACCCGTCGTTGGAGCCGCAGGCGTCGGAGTTGCTGACGACGCACGCGGAGGCGCAGGCGACGTCGAGGCTGGCGGCACGGGTGGACTCGCGAGCGACGGTGAGACATGCGGCGCACGCGGTTGCCGTTGGTACGGTGTGCGAGGACGACGCACCACAGGCAGCGGGAGCACATCGGGTACGCAGAGTAGGCTGTGGTGTGCTGCTGCTGGACCCGTTTCAGAGAGCAGTGCAAACGGAAAACAAGTTTCGTCGAAGTAGACATGACGAGAAATGAGCACACGTTTGGTCTCTGGATTGTAGCACTTGTAGCCACGCTGATCCATGGGATATCCCAGAAAAACACAGCGAGCAGACCGTGGCGCGAGCTTGTGTGGGGCGGTGGCTTCAGTGTTGGGATAGCAGAGACAACCAAAGACGCGCAGATGAGAGTAATCAGGTGGCGCACCGAAAAGAAGGGCAAAGGGTGTGTCGTTGCCGCGAGGGCGACAAGGGCGCCGGTTGAGCAGGTACGTGGAGGCCGCAAGGGCGTCAGGCCAGAACGACGGAGGGAGGGCAGCCTGGAACAGGAGAGCGCGAATGCCGTCGTTGATGGTGCGAAGAACACGTTCTGCACGACCGTTTTGCTGAGACGTGTAAGGGCAAGTCAGCCGTAGCACAATGCCATGTTTGGCGTAGAACGCACGAGAAGCAGAATTATCAAATTCCTTTCCATTGTCTGTTTGAACACACATAATTGGGCGCTAAAATTGTGTGTTAACAAAGGCATGAAAAGAGATGATAGTAGGTAGGACATCAGATTTATGCCGCAGGGGGAAGGTCCACACAAAATGAGAGAAATCATCAAGAATTACGAGATAGAACTTGAAGCCCGAGTTGCTAATTATTAGCGAGGTCCATACATCACAATGTAAAAGTTGGAAAGGGAAAGCAGAAACATTATGGGACTCATGAAATGGCAGCCGCACGTGCTTACCAATTCGACAGGCATGACATGTATGTGGACTGGACTATGAGCAGGTGAAGCCAATGGAACGAGACAGGTGCTGGAGCGCGTCCCGGCCAGGGTGACCAAGCCGGGCGTGCCAGAGGTCAGCAGCTGTTGAAGAAAGGAGAGCCTGCGCCGATCCTGAAGACGATGTGCCCGGAGGAGTGCGCAGGGGGTAGAGTTCTCCAGACGAATCACATCGGAGGATAGCCATCCTGGTTCGAAGATCCTTGATGGAGAATCCCCAGGGATCAAATTCAACAGACACAGAATTGTCACGGGTTAGTGCACGAACAGAGATAAGGTTCTTCACCAATTGAGGAGCAATCAAAACATTGTTGAGACGCAACGGGGAAGAAGCAGTGGGGATAAAAGAGCTGCTAGTGCACGACGCCGTTAAATGGGTGCCGTTGCCGACAACAATTTGACAGGGAATAGTAGACGATGTGTAAGAGGAAAGAATACCAGGATGCGAAGCCATATGCGAGGTCGCGCCAGTATCGAGGAACCAGTCGCTGCCGCCACCAGTGGGGGTGTTGAGGGACATCCCATTGAGCGCCAAGTAGAGCCCCGATGGCAGGGTGCCCTGGTCTTGCTGCGGCGGTGGCGTAGCCAGAGCCGCCATGGCTGACGGAGGAGTGACACCCAGACGAGGCGCGAGGACGCCCGGGCGCCAGGAGTTGAGTGGCCACGCCTGAACCACCCCTGCCACGGATTGTACGCCGACGGCCACTGTGGTGGGTGGGTCGCGGTGTGGCCGGGGTTGGATGCAGGCCTAATGGACACAATCTGGCGGTTTCGGTTGTCCGCCGATTTGCGCTTCTTGCGGCGGTCACCACCGCCAGAAGATGCGCTGAACGAAGATGCAGGCGAGAGCGAAGGAGGAGCCGGTGAAGACATGGCGACGGTGGACGAGCTGGTGTCCCGAGCAGCAAGAAGGGCCGTCTGGGCCTCCATCTGAAGCGAGCGCTTGATGCGGTTCTCTTCCTGCAGTAAGTAGGACTTAGTGTAGAGAAACGTCGGCGGCGGTGTCATGGTGGAGAGGACGGCGATGGCTTGACTGAACTTGTTGTTCAGGCCGCGCAGAGTGTTGATGACGAGAGCCGGGTCAGAGACGGCGGCGCCGCAGTCGTAGAGAGTGTCGGCGAGGCGCTTGAGACGGCCGCAGTACTCGCCGATGGACATGTCGCCCTGGAAGAGACTGTGAAACTCTTGCTGGGCATAGACGGCGCGTTGAAGACTGTTGTCCAAGAATTGCCCAGTAATGGCAGACCACGCGGCATATGCAGTGTTGCGCGGTTTGTAGACATCATTCCAGATGTCCTTGGACACCGTGGAATAGAGCCACGACACGATGCAGGAATCAATCTGCAGCCACTCGGGATCATCAACCATGGCGGCGGCATCGACCGTGCCATCGATGTGATTCATCAGACCAAACTTCTTGAAGGTAAGCTCGAAGAAGGATCGCCACTGACGGAAATTGCCGTCGTCGGTGGCGAGGATGACAGGGACGTGACTGTGGATGTTGAGTAGAACAAGCGTGGAGGCTGGGGGAGGAGTGGGTTCAGCGGCCGTGGCGAATGGATTGGTGCCAGCCGAGGAGATGGAGCCAGAGGGACTCGCCATGGCCGAGAGCAGCAGAAGTGGAAGAAGTGGATCAAGAATAGACTGATACCATGTAAGAGAAGGATTTGGGAAGAATGACTGCGCACATCTATTACACTCAGTAGAGGTACAAATACAGGAGCAAAGCTCTGGCCAGCCACTCGTTGGTAACAGCAAATCCTATAATCTAGGAGAGGTGGAGAACGGTGGCATCAGAGCTATCGTGTACGTTGACAATGTCTGAAGACGGCCAAATCTAGCCGCCTTCGGCTCTCACTGCCTCAATCTGGCCGCCAGGCTTCACCGATCCTGGCCAGATCCATCAAGGATCGGCTAGATCTGAAGAAGAGAGACTTCTAGCTCTAAGGGCGGGTCCACGGTGAGATAGATGGGGCTACGATGTGGAGAAACAAGGCGGCGAGCAACACTGGTAGCTGAGCATGGGAGCACCACGGCCAAATCTGTAACTGAGGGAAAGCCGACATCAGATCTAAAAAGAGAGAAGGAGATGGGGAAGGCTCCGCCACCGCCACAGGGGCGCTGTCGCCGCAGCATCTGGGGTGCAGTACCTGGCGTAATTCTGTAGCCAAGTAATGGCTGTGCAATGTGTAGTTTCAATTACCAGAAAGAATTATGCCAAAGTGATAGAATGATCTCCGGTGCCTGTTCAAGTATTCTTGTTGAACTCTTCATTCCAAAAGAAGTTGCTCAGCTGGTGTGTTGCAATCAATTACTTCAGTTTTTGTATCAACATGCTTACACCGATGCTGCGATACTGCATTATTTCTACATGTTTATGTCAAATACAGTGCCCTTCTCCGTATCACAAGAGAAGCATATCCGCATGAAGTCATGAAAGACGCATCTCAGCTTCTTTCCCGTGCGATCTCCAGCTGTGGAGCCAATCGAATTATGTGGGGAAGGTGAATTCACAGAACCACTGGGTTTCACTGGATCAGAGCCTCCTTAACTGTACCTACGTACGAGAAACCGGTCTAGATTGATTGATAACAGCGTAAGAAGTGTTGAAGTCCTACAAATAAACCCCCAGTAACAACTGACAAGCACATACTCCTAACTGAAAAATCTGAAATGGAATACAAAATATGATGGTCTCTGCAGCCTGCAGTACCAACCGCTATGGATAGGTTTTGTTCTGAACTTGTATTTTGCAGTGACTTCCCCTGCGTCGTTCCTGAACGCGGCTACAAAGGAGCAAAGGAGTGGGGAAGAAAGCTGCTTATTTGGTCGTCAGATTTGGAGTGGATCTTAGGCAGAACAGTGAGCCAACTAGTGCAAGGTGCATGGGCTACTCCTGTACTTCATGAGGCACATGTCTTTGATCAGTATAGTGTAGCTGGTGTGAAAATGTATTGGTGCACTGATCCTTGTGTAGTTGTATGCGATGAAAAGGACTGTCTAGTTTGGTACTGTTTCTTCAGTTTGATACCCCTGGTCAAGTTTGTCCTGTGAATCTTTCTGTTCACCCAACAAAGCATTCAGGAATTAGGTTTTCTATCACCAAAAACGGCCAAATTTGTTGGTTATTTTTCAGGCTTCCTTGTTGAGGCTATCTATGGTGTTAATAACCAAAATTCCTAGAACAGCATTATAACCAGCTTGTCTATATTTTCACACTACGCAACCAAAATAACCAAACAAGCAATATATGGATTATATGCGCGGTAAATTACCTTATTAGTGTCTTCCAGCAGGATTCAACATTTTGGTGAAATTTCGGTGAAATTTCACTAATTTCGTTCCTCTCAGCACCCTCTGAAAGGAAAAGCATTTAGTCAAATTCTGGCCAATTTGTCCTTATTTGAGATTTATCTAAATTTTGGTTAAATTTTGTTAAAATTCAAATGATGTTTAAATATTTCGTCTGAATTTTTAATCGAAATGACGAAATTTCGTTCGTTTCACATCTTTCGTTGTACTCCGGATTTTTTTTTGCAAAACGGAAGTTTTTCCCTGCTTCCAAGACGGGGGGGAAGAGAGAGAAACATGGGGAGGCAATGTCTGACCCCACTGACCAGCGTCACCGCGTCTTCCAAGCCCTACAACAACAGGAGCAGCGGAGACAAGTATTTCCGCAACAGCTGCAACCGCCGCAGCCCTAACTCGCCATGCAGCAGCAGCAGCAGCCGCCGAAGCTCTCGGAGAGGGCGCTGCCGCCGCCGCAGGGATTCGGCGGTGGGGCGCTAATGCCGCAGATGATGGGGGTCGGGTTCCTGGCGCAGGGGGCGGCGGCGGCGGCGGCTGCGGCGACAAGGGCGCGCGCGGCGGAGCAGATGGCATTCGAGGACGCGTGGAAGGCCAGCAACCCGGACTTCAAGACGCCCTTTGCCTCCGTCGAGGATGCCGTCAGCAGGTGCGTCCGTCCGTACCACATTGATCCCCTCTCCTCCGTCGCCGCCGCCGTCGCCGTCACGTTATGCGTCTAGTTCGTCTTGCTCTCGTGGTTCTTGGATTTTTGTGTAGGTTTTTCACGGTTCTTCCTTGCTTGGCTCTTGCGTTGATCTTATTATTTGTTCTGGGATATGTTCTTCGTCAAGATGAACGCGACGATCGACTTGTTCGACCGATTTGATACTATGACTTGAAAATTTGTGTTCTGATTAGATTTGGTGGAGCAAATTTGATCTTTCATGGAGACATATGATTCTTTATCTTGTATGGTATTGTCTGAACAGAGATATGTGCAACAGATTTGATGGCAGGTGTGCTGCAACCTGTTAAGAAATTAAATCCGTCCATGAACAAAGCGGAACCAAGCAGTCTTGAGAAGAAAAAAAGCAGACATCGAGGAAATAGCTGAATCGTTCTGAATCATTTGGGTTTTATTTCCCTATGATAAACAGGGAAAAGAGTCGACAGTGAAGTGCTTGATTTTCTTTTTCATGTTTTCTGGCAGAATGTTCTGAAACCAGTATTTCAGCAGATGAAACTTGTGCTATCTCTGTTAAACATGCCGTCGTTCTACTCTGACCAAAACAGTCCATTTTTTGTTGTTAATTTCAGCGCGTTAGATATACACTGCGTTACTGATCTATGGTTGGCATTAGAGGCTTAGGGCCTGTTTGTTTTAACTTCTGGCAGCTGTAGCTACTTCCAGAATCTGTAGCTCCCCCAAATAGTCCAGATTTTTATCCAGATTCTAAGTAGCCAGAAGCTACAGAATCCAGAAAATGAACTAGTAGCCAGAAGCTGGGGTTATCCAGCTTCTCCAGATTTTGACTAGCTAGATACTCACCAACTGCTTCTCAGAATCTACAGCTGAAACAAACATGCCCTAAGGGTGTTTGTTTTTCGTGCATACCCATTTTCATTAATCGTTTCTAGGATTAATAGATGTGCATGTGCTATGCAGGACTTAAAAAACATGTCTTGAGTTGTTGCAATCTTGTTACCGATCTTTCTATTCTAGCTGCCCATTACTTTGCAATTGCTTGGATGCTAAACTGACACTCTACTAACAATGCTGTTCGTCTGATGGGCCAGGCTGCTTCCATACCATTGCTTCGCGGAGTACGAAGAGGACGACTTCTGCGACGTCGATGGCGCCGGCATCAACAACGGCGGCGACGCCACGGCAGCGGAGAAGTCCTTCGTGCAGAGGTGGGACGACAACATGGACGCCTTGGCGTCGAAGATGGCCGCGGAGTTCGAGAAGCACGTGGTGTCCTTCAACGTCATCACCCGGCAGCGCGCCGAGGGCGTCGACCGCGGCGAGGAGCGGCTCCTGCTGGAGCGCGCGCTGATCGAGCACGAGCGCTGGCAGTCGGACTGCGTGCGCGCGGCCGTCCTGCAGGAGCAGCGGGAGCAGGAGGCCGCGCGCGCGCGACTGGCGCTCGCGCAGGCGCAGGCCGCCAGAGCGTGGCCGCTGGTGCAGCCCGCCGCGTGGCATCAGGCGCTCGCGGCGGCCTCGCGCGGCGAGGGGATCTCCGGCGCAGGGAAGATGGCGGCGCCGGCCGTGGTGATGCTGCCGCAGCAGGAGGCGGCCAGCGCGTGGCAGCTGCAGCAGCTGGGCGTGTGGCAGACGGTCGTGGCGCCGTGCGGTGAGGGAAGCTCGAGCGAGCAGGCGGCGACGGCCGTGCAGCAGCAGCAGCAGCGGGCGGAGGGGCAGACGACGAGCGACGCGGCGAACGCCGGGATGGTGCAACTGCAACCGTGGTGGGGGAGCAGTGCTCAGAGGAGGGGGTAGTAAGGGTTTCCGACCCGTTGACGTTGGCAGTGCTTTGTGATTCGTGCGAATCTTGGGTTTTATTGCGCCTCGCTTCCCTTCCCCGTTGGCTTAGTCTGATCCATATACATTTGTGGTAATATGTATTGTGCATGTGAACTGTACTTGCGTAGTTATCTCGTAGCCTTGTACCATGCCACTCGATATGCAGCCTTCCAGTGTTTCAGAAGTAATCCATACCATCACCTGTCGTAATTGTCTTTTTCGTATCTTACATACCTGAATGAGTTTGTTTCTGAAATTTTGCATAGATATAACCATACGTTTATCTATATCTGATCTTTATAGGCACCGCCTTGAAAGATCGGCTATGGAAGAGAAACACAGCATAAACTCGAAGAAACGGCGCAGCCCCACCATCCACATTAGCCTTTGACTGGCCATTACAGGTTACAACCAGCTCAAATCAATACGACCCGATAGGGTTCCCAGGAGAAGTAGAAGAGTGCACTGGTGATACGACATGAACAGGTGAACTGGAGATTGGAAACGCAACACCATTCACAGATCTCAAGTGAGAATCAATCAACTCAATTTGTGTCTCACCCAACCACCTTCAACTCTGAACCGAACCCGAACTCGACACGGCAAAACAACAGCTCCTCCTGCAGAACATGTGCGTATATCTTGTACATCATATAGACACATTTTTTTTTCGGTAAAACAGACAAGCCACCGAATCACAACTATTTCCCTAGCAGCAGATGGACCGACACACTGTAGTATCTAGCTTTCAATTACAATAGCACCTGATGACACATGGAACTTGCACCGGAGTTCTTCAATCTTTCTGTCCAGTCGTGTGTCTGCAGAATTTTGGCGAACGTACAAATAATTGTAGCAGACCTGACCTTTCATAGTATGCTACAAGAGCAGCAAGTGGTCTTAGGCAACTTGTTCTTCTTGTCTGCGACAAATAACAGGGAAAGAAGAATCCAAATCGGATCAACAATTGATAATATACTTAGCAAGTATTGATTGACAATTGAGCGCTCTCAAATTTCAGCTGCATAAAGGCGTACTGTACTGTTCCGATTTTCAAAATTAGAACCACTTTATTCAAATATTGAAATGCTAAAATAGAACTTGTTCATTCAGTTCCTGTAAATGAGCATGCTTAGAAAACAGTTGGTCGTCAAAATTCAACCACCTTAGGTATACAAATCACAGCACGGAAAAGTTCTGGTCTCCAGCAACCGAAAGGCAATGAAACGCTAAAATTGGTCTAGAAAAGGGACATGATAGATTATGGTAACCAACTGGTATCTTAGCCAAGCACATGCTTTTGAATCCTGACTTCTATACAGTTGGAGAAATCAGAAAGTTAGGCCAATTTATGGCCAATTCAGGTTAGCTATTAACGATCATTGCCTTATTCTTCTATATATAACATCACATTTAATGGTATTCTATCAAAGAATGTGAAGAATCTGAAATATTCCCGATTTTCGACGAGACATGAGGTTTGCAGTGGCTTTTGGGCAATTCCTGTTGCACTGGTTACCAGAAACCAAAGCCTGTGACCAGGCGGAAAGAACCATATGAACAGCTTATTAAACAATGTTAAGCAAGCCCTACATTATGACTACAAATTATAGGACACCGAACTGCTTACTTTGCTGACTCCCTAAGAACAGAAAAACCCTGAACACTTAAGAATTTCATGCCAACACTTTTATATTTTTCAAACACAAATTTTCTCTTCAGGAAATCTATTGAATAGACCTTTTGCATATACAGATTCAACAAAATATGATGGAACGTTCGTAAAAGCATGAACCATAGAAAACAAATCCAAAGCAAACTAGAGAAACAGTGGTCACTCTTTGGCACAATTGCAATTTTAAGACACAACTTGCTAGTTCAAACAATGTAAACCAGTCTAAGAGAGGTGCAAGGGAAGACTCAGCAATTCATAAGCAATGATTTGCACAAAATGTTATGGAGTTACAGCTCACCTGGTTTTGATTTGGCTGAAGATGGCTGAACAACGACGTGCATTGTGATAGCATTACTGGGAAGATCACCAAAAGGTGCTCTGCACTGTGCAATGTTCTTGTCATTTTCTAGAATTTTGCCTCCACTGATCAGTTTCACATCATTAGCAGTCTTTGGGACAATTGTTTTATCTGCAACCAGAATCATTGCAGACATTAGAAACATTGAACAAACATAAGCAGAAGATAGAACCATACTTGAACAAACTCAGAAGTACATGAACTTATATATATAGGAAACTACAGATACATTCAAAAGCATTTACTAGTATTCGATGCGATTCTGAAATATTTTCCAAAAAGAAAACATACATTCCAAAGTGGGGGAACTAAAAGAATTAACAGAGCCATCCAAATATAATAAAAGTAGATATCTTTAACGAAACTCTGTCGATAAAATAAGAACACATGGTCACACCTCATATGCCCAGTATGCAGGTAGCGCAATAAACATGTCTTGCTCAAAATCAGAGAACTAAACAACAAAGATGTGGCAGGCCCTAGCTCCTAGCAAAGTTGCCTGTGTTCGGTCAGCTAGCAACCAGGGTAAAATATAAAAGCATTACTATGCAGAAATAAAGTTATTGTATTTTGTGATATAAATCTAGTCGGATCCAACTACTTCAAAATCCGATCGGGTTTCATTCAAAGATATATTCTAACCAGTATGACTGGTCGGTACTACGAACTGATCGGAGGTTATGATTAAGATCATCTTCATGTTCGTCATAGAACTACACCGACTTGCACTAGACATGGTGTTCAAAGGTATTTGTGCCAACAGGAGTCAGACGTAGCTATTCGAGGCGCTTCCGAGTACAACACTTCACCATTATCTTCTGAGAATCTGTTCTGTCTTTGAGCGGGGTGTTGTTCCCGTCTCCTCCAAGTAGGTTATGATTAGGACTTTGTTCCTTCCTCGTCTAGGACTCTTGTTCCCAGGGATATTTATCCCCCTGTAATCCTCATGATAGCAGCGAGCACAACACAAGTTATATACACATATAATGCGCCAAGAGCTGTCTATAACTTCTTCCTATATAGTGATTTCGCTGATTATGCATTCATGGTTTTTCCCCCTCAAGGATTTTTCATGTTAATTTTTTGTTTCGTGCACCTAATTATTCTTCATTATTTTCATATTTTCACCATATGTTTTATAACAAGTGGTATCGGAGCTTGGTTCTTCACCCGATTAATCTAGGGCATACTCAACATGCCATCGCCCGCTTCAGGGAGAGAGGTCTCACTTCCTGGCACGTGGTAAAGGATTTCTCCATGCACTGGATAAATCCTCTAAAGTCCCGCAAACACACTGCAAAGTGGTATACAGGCGTGAATGACTTGACCAGGGATTCTTCGGAAGGTAAGCCTCAAAAATTCCAACTAGTCAAGTTTGGTTTGGTTGAATCTTTTTGACCTTAAGGTTTTCCCCTAATTTCATAGCCCTATCCTCTACTAAGGTGAGAGCAGATCAAGATGATCTATGCGTGGGAACCCAACTAGAAGGTAGAGGTGCCATCGATCCTGGTTGTTGCCTCTCCAGAATAGAGGATTGAGATACTAAGGTAAAAATGATAACCCTTTTCATCGATTGTATATTTTCCGATCGGTGTGTTATGATGCTCTTATGATGTACAGATGGTTGGGTCGGAGAGCGGAGAGCTATCTGAGAGCTCAGGGATGCTCCTCCGAGCCCTAAGAGGCAGCAAAGCATGAGGAAGTCGTATGGAGCTTCGGGGTCGAACCCTGCTCCATCAGTCACTACTTTGGTTGTTATTCCAATCGCCGCTCTGACAGCTCCGACAACCACGCAAGCTTCCAAAAGCAGTCCCCTCTAAGGTAGGCTTTTACTACGACTCTGAAAGTTTTTCTTATAAGCCTACCCCTTCTCTTATAAAGAGGACAGAGAAAAGGCATTGACGAGAATACATTTCTTGGATGAAGTTTCATCGCCAAGCTAACTTCAATTAGTGACCAGGCGGAAGAGAGGGAGGAGCCGCTGATTGGAGCCATTGTGACCATCGCGGGTTCCGGAGTGGTCATGACCAACCGGGTGGTCATCCCTCAAGCACCGAAGGAAGCAACCGCACCGGCGATCGAAGAAGTCACAACCTCCGAGCAGGTGTTAGGAGACACTGCTTCCGATTACTCCAAGGAGGATCTGACTAAGGATAAACTTATCCGATCGAAGGACTCAAAAGAGTCGGACTAGCCCTACTAGTGCGGAATTGGTAAAGTCGATCGGAAAAAAGAAAAGAAAAGCAAGCGCTCTAGACTATGCTACAAGGCGTTTTAACTTTAAAATTAAGAAAACCAGGTATGTACTAGTAAAAAATTCACGTAAATTCGTACATTTGAATTTTTGTCGTTCTAAAGTTCTTACTTCTCCCATTTCATTCTTCTTTTTTTGTAGCACCTCCAGTACTCCGATTAACCCTAATCCAAGTACCCCTCGTGAGGAAACTCCTAAGGAGGGAGTGGTCAAGGTAGCCCCTGAGAAGGTAGAGGAATCCGCAAGTACTGCTTGGGATTTTTTGGTGGCTCCAACCCCAACTAAGGATATGGAGGCAGAAGAGAATTCTCGGCAGGATCTGACTGCTGTCGAGAAACAAGTAGTCGAAGAGGAGGGCGCAAGTATGCTTTCGTCTTTCTTTAAAGGGCCTGAGGTGTAGGGTTCTTCCTTGGTCAAGAAGTCTCCCCACCCTAGGGACATCCCCAACCGGCTCCGAATGTTCAACAATGAAAGACTCAAGGAGCTCTGGTAGAGGAAGATCCCGGACTGTCAATTGAGGACAGGTCCTGAGGTGCTATACTCTTCATACACCGATAAAGCGGTCCAGGTAAGTTCTCACGATCACTTTAGGGTGTATTTGTAGAGTTTTTTTTTTGAAATTTTTCTAAGTTTCCTTCTCTCCTTTTTGCTTATCTTTAGCATATGGTGGAGAGTGTTGCCATGGTCGGAAAACTGACCAGGCAAACGTTAGCCTTGGAAGAGGGCTACCCTCCATCAAGAAGCTGATGAATGTAATGATTTTTCCCTTCCCATTCTGGTCGTGAAGTATTTTTCCCTACTCGTCTCATTTTTATTATCCTTCTCATACCAAGTACCGTCAAGGTGCTCGAAGAGACACTCAAGAAAGAGAGGGCAATGTTCAGGTCAATTTTGACCGAAAACAACTCCTTATGACTCTTGAGGGGAAAAAGTCTTCAATTGAGAAGTATCCGCTTGAAAACTTTTTCTGTTGCTTCTTAATCTTAGCTATTTTCTTAGTTCTCTTGTCGTTGTCGACAAAATTAGAAGACTTTTGAGAAAGAAGCTAAGGTAAAGGGAGTCGTCATTGTAAAGCTTAAGGAGATGTGTAAGACTAAAAACCAGTCGATCGAAACCTGGTCGACTAGGCTCAATGAAAACATCCCCAAGCACAAGCTGTCGAAGCTTATGAGAAGAAAAATCAAGGTAACTGATCATTAATCCAACCAATTTATTGTATGTTTTGGTCTATTTTATACAACTTTGAGCTACTCGTGCAGAGCAAGCCCTAAAGACTAGAAAAAACTCTTGGTTTTAAAGAGGATAAGGAACTTAAAGGAGCCTATCTTGCCTTCAACAAGATGCTTGCCGACATGGGGGTAGAAGCATTTGAATCCTCTTCAAGGAAGCCGGTCGAGAAGGTGAACTATCTTGGCAGATAACTCGAAACCCTTCAAGTCCTGCTCGCTACTTCTCGAAGCAACTATGAGCAGATGATGAGAGGTGTTGTGGTTCATGCAGTCAGCTTTGCCTTGGCAATGCATAAAGCTTCCGACCCATCAGTCAACCTCCAAATATTCGAGACAGATTTCAACTACTCGGAGGAGGATGCAGCCAAGTTCTTCCAAGAAGTGAAGCCCTTCGGAAACAAGGTTGCTAAGGAGATGAAGGTCGGGTCTCCATCGAACAGCAATCAGTCCGGTGGTTCCGATGAGTAGATGAAAGTTTATGTAATATTGAAAATTACCATGTAAAAAACTTACCTTTATTACCAGTAAAGCTTATGTCAATCTCTCAATTTGTTGAGTACTCATATATTTCCTAGCCCTTCGACTGCTTGTTTAGTAGTAGTACTTGCTAAAGAAGCAGTAGACCAAGAATTAAAAACTAGTTTGCTCCAACCAATGGACTAAGTACATGCTGATTATGTTATAGAAAGAATCAAGTTGTCACTAAGAAATCACTTTGGACAAAGCCAGTAGATGATTTCGACTAGCCTACCATTTCCATAATCGAAATACCATATAGTCCAATATGAGATCGAAAAATGACATAAAACTTATCGACTACATGAACAATAAGGAATTATGCAAGAACGATAAGTGCTTTTATTTATAAACTTTATCCAAACTGGTCATAAGATTGCTGAGAATTGAAGACATGAACAATACTTCTCGAAATTTATTCATACCTTGATACCTAGATCCTCACAGAATTCCTGAAAATTCCTGCTCGAGAACTAGGTACGTTATCTGTGATTATACGACTAGGAACACCAAATCGTGTAATCACGTTTTTTGTGATAAATTTCTTGGCAGCTTCAGTTGTTATCTTAACAATTGACTTTGCTCCTATCCATTTTTGTGAATGTATCGATCATGACAAAAAAGAATTCAAAGCCCTCGGGCGCTCTTTGGAAAGGACCTAGAATGTCTAGCCCCTAGGTTGCGAAAGACCAAGAAAGAAATATTGTTTACAAAGCTTGTGCAAGCTGATGTACTTGTTGGCTATGAAAGTGGCATTGTACACACATTGTCACAAGATCTTTTGCATCATGGAGGGCAATTACCAGTAGTATCCTTACCAGAAGGCTTTCCCAACCACAGTTCTATAGGAATGATGTGCTCCACATATTCCTCTATGTATGTCGGATAATAATTTCAAACCATCCTTTTGAGATATACATCTCATCAACACTCCATAAATTCCCCGTTTGTAAAGGGTATATTCGATCAGAGTGTATGATTTGGCTTTTCGAGCTGTACGATAAGCCTCTACGTCATCTTCAGGAAGTGCACCATGCTGAAGATATTCATATATTGATGTCACCAATCACTACTGGGATCGATCTGTATGACCTCCAATGGAGTGTCTTCAGAACGTTCGACTACCGAGGGTTTATCGAGTTGCTCGAGAAAAACTCCGAGTAGGACGAGCGATCTTGAGGAAGCCATCCGTGCCAATTGGTCTGCTAGAAAGTTGCTCTTTCTAGGAATATGTTGGTATCTCAAAACCGAAGAAATACCTTCGAGCCTCCTTACTTCCGCAAGATAAGATGACATCACAGTACTCGTGCATTGATACTCTTTCCCGACTTGATTCACTACTATTTAAGAATCGCCTTTCACTGGTAGTCTGTGAATCCCGAGCGCTTGGGCTGCTCGAAGTCCTATCAGTAAACCTATATATTCTGCCGAATTATTTGTAGTAAGAAAGTTTAACTGAATGGCGTATTTTATACTCTCCAGTAGGAGATACTAGACTACCCAACCCTCGAGCCCTTCAACATCAAGGAACCGTCAAAGTACATAGTTCACTCCTCATGGTGTTCGTACTCGGGCCCTTAGGTGGGTTCAGGGTTTATCCACTCGGTGATGAATTCTGCTAAAGCCTGGGAATTGATTGTTGTTCGTGGAATGAAATGGAGATCGAATTCCCCAAGTTCGGCTGCCCATTTTGCTATATGTCCTGATGATTTCTTATTTTGGAGGACTTGACCTAGAGAGTATCCAATTGGTACAACCACTTTGTGGGCTTAGAAGTAATGCCTTAGTTTCCTTTAAGTCATAAAGAGAGCATATAGCAACTTCGTTTACATAATATACTAGTCGTCAAATATTGTCACGCTCAACGACCAGTACGGCACTAACTGCTTGTGGTGTTGCACCAGGTATAAGAGCAATGTGTCCCCAGTTTTGGAGAGACTAAGACCAGGGCACTCATAGGTACTTTTTAATCTCTTCAAAGGTATCCTTTGCTTCCTTAGTCCACTCGAAACTTTCGTGTTTCCGAAAAAGCTTAAAGAAAGGAAATCCTTTTTCTCCCAACCATGTTGTGAAACGACTTAACGCTGCCATACAACCGATTAGTTTTTAGACTTCCCTCTGTGGTCGGAGGGTGCACCTCCTCGATGGCCGCTATATTTTCTGGATTTGTTTCAATTCCTCTAGTCGAAACAAGGAATCCAAGAAGCTTTCCAGTGGAAACTCTAAACACACATTTCTTCGGATTTAACTTAAGGTTATGTCTTCTTAAGTTAATGAAAATTTCTTGCAGATCTCTGATGTCGATACTTTTCACGACCAAGTCATCAACATAGGCCTCTTTCTAGTTGGAAGGCGGATTAGCATTTCTAGGCTGATTAGCATTTCTAGTTATAGAGATTTACCAACGCATGCATATGCCATCTTTCTATCCTCTCAAACCATTAAGACCTCTTTTGGTCCTGGCATCTTAAGATTCTTATAACCATAATGTGTGGCTACCAAGAATTTTGCTAATACCGGTTGACCAAGAATCCTGTTGTATGCAGTCTCAACCACATCAAACGAGATTCTCTCTGTTCGGAAGTTATCTGGACTTCCAAAAGTAACTGGTAGGGAAACTTACCCTGTTGGTTTAGCAATAGATCTCGGGACTATGCCGTGAATGGCATACTTCACAGGCTTTACTTTCGCATTGGGAACTTGCATTTATTTTAAAGCTCACATAAACAAAATATTGAGACAACTACCATCATCTGCTAAAACTCAATTAACTTTACAATTGTCATTGGTAGGTTCTACGACAACAGGGAACCTACCTGACTGAGTTGAAGGAATGGGGCAGTCTTGGCTAAAGGAGATAGTTATCTCCAACCATCTTGATGGTCTGACGGCAGTCGGAGATTCGATAGGGTTTGCTTCCCGTTCCACAGTCTTCAAATGGCGCCTGGATTCGTATAAGAAAGACCCGCCAAAGTTCATGTTAACAGTGTGCTGCGGCTCCTGATAGTCCATCTCTTCGTCGCCATCCTTGTCCTTTTTGGAGCTCGGTTCCCCGACCTCCTGAATGGAAAGGAAATGACCTTTACCTGAATAACAGTCTTCTAGCTTCTTCTGATAGGCACGGCAGGTGCGCAGATCATGCCCTGTCGCTTAATGAAGTACACACCACCTTTTTTTTGGGACTCGTCGGTCGGAGCTTTTGCCTTGTTCTGACCTAAATAGTCCTTGCCCTTAGTGAACTTCTCTAAAATCGCAAGAACCTCTTTAGCTTGAGTTTGTGATTTTTCTTACCTTCAGGAGACTTCTTGGGCTTCTTTCTTATCCAAGCCGGGTTAAGGAATTTTCTCTATCCAGTTGATGGCCTTATTCCATTCAACCGCCTCGTTAGCGGCTGTGTACCTGTCGGCCATGTCAAATAGCTCGACAATCATTCCTAGAGGATTCATTGCTAGATTCATTGTAAATCGTCAGTTCCTCAATCCAGTTTTGAAAAGCTTGGATGACAGAGGAAACTGCAACCTCTGGAATGAAATTACGAACCTAGTTGAACCTCTTGATATGCTGCCAGAGAGTCCCATTTTGTTCTTGCCGGATTTGGTGGAGATCGTCTTCTTTCCTGGGATGGTCGTACGCCCCCTAGAAGTTTGCGATCAGCAGGTTGTAGAGCTCCTCTCAAGTGTAAATTGATCTGATAGGTTGGTTAAGAACCATAGGAAAGTAATTTGTCATCACATTATCATCACCACCTACAGCCTGATGGCGGTGGTGTAAATCTAAAGAAATTCTAATGGGTTTTAAGTTCCATTGAATTTCTCTAGATTTGCTGGTCGAAATTTATCCGTCCAGTGTACTGCTTGAAGGCCTGTCGAGAATGCCCCACAACTTGTGATCAAGTATGGCGCCTTCTTTAGAAAGGAGTCGGACTGTAGTCGATTGGAGACCGGTTCCTCCGGTAGTCGTACGAAGAAATTTGTGCCTGATCATGGACACTTACATGGTGTCTCCAACTGGATGCTTAGTTCAGGTGAAGCCACAGATCACCCGATCAAAGTGTTCATTCCTCATGATGAGGGGGAGTGGCTTCATGGAAGAACCGTCTTCCCTTGTGACTCCCTTATCAAAATCTTTCAGGTCTAGCGCCAGACATCAGATTATTTCCAGCCCGACCACGATGGCTCTACTGGGGAAGGAATGCTCGGATGAAGTCACATTATGACTCTACGAGTTCATTTGTTCTCTGTACATTTCTGTACGCCAGAAGGTTTATTGAAGGATCTCCAATACCTGTCCTACAATTTGAGCATATCCCAAAGTTTCTACCAGAACAAGATCCAAGTTGTTTAAAATATCATGAACTCGTTGCAAGTTCTGAATTGTTACGAGGGTCTCGAAGGATTCCTGTTGACGGAAGAAGCATGATGACCTTTCCCTCCGAGCCTCTCACTTGTCCTACTCGACCCATCACGCACGGTGGGGTAGAAGCAGGTGGATTAGCCGATTGATGTCCACTAGTTCAGTTGCCTCCGCCATCTCGGGGTGTGTGTAGAAGCATTTGCACCATTTTGACCAACGGGTCTTGGCAGGTTCTATCGTGAAGAATAGTGCACGACATCTTGATCGGTATCACCGATTGCGTTAACTTCATGCCTCTGGCACAAATCTCCCGATGAGCTCACGTCGAAATTGAGATATCCCGTCATTGCTTTGACATGGAGCCTCTACGATGGGGAATAATTGAAAATTACCACCTCTGGTGGGCTTTGCTGGTGGACTCAGCCTGATCCAGCAGATTGCCGATCGGATGCTGAGCGTTATTATCTTTACTTGGCTTTCTGTCGGTAGTAGCTTCATTGACATGAGGACCAGGTGTCGGTCGGCTCCTGGAATATGTAGGAGCCATCGGCGACTAGCGGTCACCCATGACCGTATAGAGTACACTGACCCTCAGATTGCAGCGTCAAGCTTTTGTCGTCGTTTTTGCCAGTCGGAAGCACCAGGCTTGCAAAGGCACTTGGATATTCCGATCTGGTTGAAACAACCGATTCCTCTGGGGTGTCTCTAATGGAGGCAACGAAATCTCTTCCATCCAGTCGATCTAACCATTCTTAGCGAGTGGTGAGCCTGAAATGGAAGAGGATGATGACAATGCATCATGTTCTACGGCGCAGATGCATGCGTCCATGTCGAGGTTTTTCTCGAACACGCAGGAGAACTGTGCATCTTTATATTAAGAAGGAGAGAAAAGCTTTACAAACTCACCCCCCAAAACACACGCACACGCTTACTCGCCTATGTTACAGAAAACAGGGTCGACCTCTACCAGAGATATGATCTAAACCAAGGCCTGTGGCTGAGCAGTTAGGTATGAAATACCCTTTGCTCCGGCCAGTCCCCATATCCTCAATTCTTCAGTAACAGATGACAACAGAGCCCTAACATCCGGTGCAGTCCCATCAAAGACACAACGATTGCGGAGATTCCAAAGAGACCATACCCCTAGAATGATGATGGAGTTGAGGCCTTGCCGCACCTGGCCATCCACTGCATTGTCTGTTCGGTACCACCAATTTTCGAAGGAGGGCTCACTCGGCCGAGGTGAGAGATTCTGAAGCTGCACCTTTTGTAGCAGTTCGAACCAAAATTGTCGGGCAACCACACAAGATACCAGGAGGTGGTTAATGGTTTCCTCCTCCTGATCGCAAAGCAAGCAGTGGGAATGGTGGTGTAATCCTCGGCGTGCCAGACGATCTACAGTCCAACACTTATCATGTGCAGCCAACCACATAAAGAAGCAACATTTATTTGGGGCCCACGTTTTCCAGATTCGCTCCCAGGGGCTGAACACAATGCCCCACCGAAAGTAGCCTTCGTAAGCTGATTTTGCCGAGTATCTTCCATTGGCAGTGAAGCACCATATGTGTTTATCTTCTGTAGCAGGTTGCAGCACCACCTGTGATAGGAGGTCCCAAAGATCCATAAATTCAGCGATTACCCCAACTGACATTGCTCCTAACATATCCGCAATCCAGTTGTGATTCGTGATTGCCTCCCTTACCGTGCGCTTATTGGCACATCTCTTGGAAACCAATGCGAAAAGACGGGATGCAAGATCCGCAATCCTTTGTCCATGTCGAGGTTGGCATAGTTTGCCAAGTCAAACTAGTTTTCCTCATTTCAAGTCCATGCCATGATCGCATGAGCGATGACAACAAGGAACAGAGAAGGATGATGATTGCTGAATAAAGAGGAACTTCAAGGATCCAGCGCCTTCTTCCACACGGATAGCGCCAGCTATCGACAATCGAGTCATCGATATTACAAAATGATATAAGAAATGGCTAAAATCCTTGTGAGAGAACAGGGATGCTCTTTATTGCTATAAACTGGTTACATGGTACCTTTAACAAGGCGTGAGACTAGCCCTCCTTACACTCAATCGAATGGTCTATGAATTCGTCTAGGATTGACACTGATTGATTGTGAGTGGATTGTCCTCCAGTCTTCTCTCGTCTAGCCTTAAATACCAATGAAGAGACGCTTGTTTGTCCGCCGGGGAAGACACCTTATGAAACCAATGCGTCTGGTCAGAGAGGCAGTTACTATCAAAGAACGCCCGCTCGTCGGTTGTTGTCAGCAGGAGATTAATGTGGGCAACAACCGTATGACGGTTGGTCAGAGACTTAGGGCTGAAACATCATGCTATTTGGAGTGGATAAGGCACGTGCTTTACCTAGGCCACCGCACGGAAGGAATATCCTGGAATCGGGTCCAGGAACCAATTCATAGATTCTTCGAACAATCGTTCGATCGAACATAGTGTATTTCCGACCAGGGTACTCGAGGAGCAACCTTTGGAGGTTTACGACCACAAGGTCCTTTGGCCTTAATTAAATATTAAAGTCGTATTTAGGGATTTATTCAAGGCTCGTCAAGTTCTATTTGGACTTTACTCAGTATTATAGGAATGCATGATTATGAGCATGAGCAACTAGATGTTAAGACCACGTTCTTACACGGGGAGTTGGAAAAAGATATCTATACAGAGCAGCCGGAAGGTTTTGTTGTCCCTAAAAAGGAGAATTTTGTATGCAAATTGAAGAAGTCTCTTCATGGGTTAAAGCAATCACCCCAACAATGGTACAACCGATTTGACTCCTTTATAATCTCCCAACGATTCAAGAAATCTGATTATGATAGCTAGGTTTATTTGAAAGCCGTAAACAATTCAGCTATCTACTTGCTTCTATATGTTGATGATATGCTAATCGTGGCAAAAAAAAAAACAAGACTGAAATATTAAAATTAAAGGCACAATTAAGCAGTGAATTCGAGATGAAAGATCTCAGTGTAGCAAAGAAAATTCTTGGTATGGAAACCTTCAGAGATTGTTGGTTTGGGAAGTCCTTCGTCGTTTCAACATACACAAGGCCAAACCGACTAGCACTCCATTAGTTGTACGCTTCAAACTCTCTTGAGCATCAAATCCGCAAACAGTTGAAGAAATTGAATGTATGTCAAGTATTCTGTATGCAAGTGCAGTCGGATTACTTATGTACACCATGGTTGCTCTCACCCTAACCTATCTCATGCAAAGTGTTGTCAGCAAATATACGGCCAATCCAGGGAAAGACTACTGGAGAGCAGTTCAGTGGATCTTTAGATATTTGAGAGGCACTTCTAATGCTTATTTGCAGTTTGGAAATACCAATGCTGGACAAGTCAGATATGTGGATTCTGATTTTGCTGGCAATTTAGATAAGAGAAGATCTCGTACATCTTACACTAATATCCACTGTGATAATCAGAGTGCTATTTATTGTACAAAAGACCAAATGTTCCATGAGGGAATAAAGCATATTGATATCAGATATCACTTCATCCGAGGAGTTATTTCTCAAGGTGATGTTAAAATTTGCAATATCAGTACTCATGATAATCCAGCTAGTGTGATGACAAAGCCGGTTCCTACCACTAAGTTTGAGCTCTACTCAAATTTGATCAGTATTACCCATTAGTTCTTTCGAACGTTTGACGCACAAGAAGTGTTTTACAAGCTATTCAAGAAGTTCTTTGGTTTTTCGCAACAGGATGAATTCGGCTCAAGGTGGAGATTATTGTATTTTGTGATCCGAATCTGGTCGAATCCGACCACTTAAGAATCCGATCAGGTTTCGCTCAAAAATATATTCCGCCCAATATGACTAGCCGGTAATGCGAACTGGTCGGAGGTTATGATTAGGATCATATTAGTATTCGTGATGGACTCTATACCGACTTGCACCAAACATGGTGTTCAAAGATGTTTCATGTTTGCGCCGACAGATGTCAGACGTGGCTACTAGAGGTGCTTCCGACTACAACTATTCCCCGTTATCTCCTGAGACTATTTCGTCTTCGAGCAGGGTGTTGTTTCTGTCTCCGAACAGGTTATTGTTCCAGTTTCTGAGTATGTCTTTGTTTCTATTGCCGATTAGAACTTTGTTCCTTCCTCATCTGGAACTCTTATTCCTTCCTTGTCTGGGACTCTTGTTCCCAAGGTATTTATTCCCTTGTCTCATGATAGCAACGAGCACATCGCAAGTTATCTGTTAAGGGTATTAGAGATATAATATGATTAATTTAGTTGTTTCCTTGTATGCATGGGTTTTCTTATCCGTATATGGCATATTCCCCTGTAATATCCTCTTGTACTCCCTATATATATTGCCCATTAGGCATCTTCAATATACACACAATATTCATAACATGGTATCAAAACTTAGGTTAAAACCCTAATCTCGATCTACTTCCATTGTTCCTGCCCCCGGGAAGACCGATCTCCGCTCCTGGGCGCGGCCACCTTGTTCGGTTGCGTCGACCCGCCGCCTCTCTCAAATACGGCCACCGACGGCCTCACCATGTCGTCAGATTTGCTGGAAGAGAGAAGTCAACGCTCATCGCGTCTTCATCGCCGCTCAGATCCACTGTGGCTTGCCAAGGACATCGCCGTCAGTGCCTGCCACCGCCAGGCCGCCAAGCGAATCCATTGCCTAGATCCGGCCTTCTCCAAGAGGAATTCGACAGTCTCTGTCGCCCAAGGCTGCTGCGCCATCGCCCAAGGCCACCAAGCCGACACACGCGCCTCGGTCGTCCAAGATCTGGGCCGCAACAGCCCTCGGGCCGTCGCTGCTCACCTCTTCTTGGTCGCCATCGCACGGATCCTCAATGCCTCGCCCAAAGGCGGCTAGATTCATCGTCGCCCGCACCGGATCTGGTGTCCAACTCTATCAGCGTGTAGATCGATGCGCCGACGAGGGATGGAGAGGCCAACGTCGCTCTCGTTGAACCATAGCTCTTCCGTTGCCACCATCGCTGCCACCGTCGAAGGCCGCCGCCGATCAAGTCGCCACTGTTGTCGCCCGAGGACACGACCGCCCGACACCGTTGTCGCTACCCCCTACACGTCGCTTAAGGAAGTCGTTGTCATCTCCATCGCTGAGACGCCCGATCACCTCCGATCTGGTCACCTCGCGTAGATCGCCGAGACGCCCGACCGCCTCTGATCCGATCTCTCGCTCGGCGCCGCCTCCCCATTCGGCCGCCCCTAGGGTTGACGTAAGGCCCGTCGCCGTCGACTGCGCCGATGAGCTTTGCCTAATCGTTGACGCCGCCCGCTGCTGCAGTCCGTCGTCCGGTCACATGTGGCCATCTGGTCGCCCGTTCGCCGCTCGTCGGTCAGTCGCCCGCCGTCCGATCGTCGTGCACCGGCCGCTAGCAACCAACCATCGCCCGTCATCAGGGCGGCCGCCGCCTGCTACGCATGGTGAGTTGACCGATTGGATCTAATTAGATTCAATCGAGTGAGATATTAAAAGCAAAAAAAAGACTCGAGATACTAAGCAACAGACATTGCGTCCATCTAAATCCGTAGTCTTTATTTTTCAATTCGTCAAAGCCGTGCGAGTCCACAAATTTATTGTCAGTTATAGAAGTCTAGGAATTTTGTTTTGCATGACGATAACCGCTGCTCTTCTCTCTGAGCCGCGTGCAGATCGTAGAAGTCGTTATGATGCCGCCGCCACGCTTCTTCTACACCTTGTGCACTACATCGCCGCTATGCTTCTTTTGCAACTTGTACACTGCATCGCCGCTATCTTGGGCTTCGATCTACGCCTCCATGCTTCTATTCCTCTTCGGCTTGATTTGACAGTTTTCTTCCCAAGAGCCGCACGCTACGACAAAATTATCAAGACTCGGACTTCGGATTTTTACTATTTTAGTAACAACTCTTTTCAAATGCAATGCTATTACATATGTTTTGCATTTGAAGGGGGCTGTTAAGGGTATTAGAGATATAATAGGATTGTTTTAGTTGTTTCCTTGTATGTCTGGGTTTTCTTATCCGTATATGACATATTCACCTGTAATATCCCCTTGTACTCCCTATATATATACCCATTGGGTCTCTTCAACATACACACAATATTCATAGCATTATCTACACATGTAATACGCTAAGAGCGTTCTGTAACTTCAACCATATAGTGATTTCGCCGATTACGCGTCCGTGGTTTTTTTTCCCGCAAGGGTTTTCCACGTTAAATCTGTCTCGTGCTACTGATTATTCTTCATTGTTTTCATATTTTCGCTGTGCGTTTTATAACAAGAGTTTATCTCAACTATGCAGTTCGGCAATATCCAATATTGAGCAAACTTTCTATCTGGTTTGACAATATTGCCTTCTGAGATCTGTGGTGAAGCTTGAGCTCGAAATAAGAGGGAGCCAACACTCGATTATGCATGAATCAGTCTATCTAGATGGGGCCATTTTGAAGATTAATCAATAAAATGTCCTAAACACTACTGGTTATCCTATGGAATTGCATAATTGTTTTGTGTGTGTGGTGTGGGGGGTTGATCCATCAGGGACTGCAAGGGTGCAGGGTCAACGGACCTCGATGATAGACAAAATAAAGATAAAAGACCAACAACTACATGGCACAAAGATGTGACATTTCTTGCACAGCAAAAATGCATGCACTGACTTTTCACTCCCTACCCCCCCCCCCCCCCCCAAAAAGGTAGAGGATACAGTGTTCTCTCTAATCCTCCTGTGGATGGGAAGAGGATTTGATAAACATAGGATGGTTGCCAACAATGCGATACACAAGCACAGGTTGAACACCATTAGCTTCTCTGAACCTTGTGGCATCTATAGCACCATGGCCTACCTGCTGGGTTCTATGTGGGCTACTCCACAACCTTCCTCTTGGGCTCTCCATAGATTACTGCCTTGAGCATTGTGGAATGTGGACTCTCTCACAGACTCTCAGCTTTCATTTTCTTGAGCTCCATAAGCTCTTATCTCAAGATAACAGCATCCTATTATGGAATGATGCAGCCATGCCCATTCAAGGATTCATGAAAACCAGCGTAATTACCCACACAATTGTACGGCTAGATATTAAAATTTTAAAATACTATTATCTTCGTTATAGGACTCTAATTTCTATGATTGAAAATACAATCGCATTTGTTATACAACTATAATATCTATGTATTACTAATATGTACCGTTATAATCTGGCCCCACCAAAATAAGTTGTGTAGATTTTCTTTTTTTTCTCGATTAGTGAGAGAATTTCTAGGTTTTTTATTTTTTAGGATTAGAATGGGATTTTCTTGCCCTCAAAACAAAGGAGGTCACTTGAATATCACCGGTTGTTTGTACTTATATGGATAGTTGCACATTTGTAGGTGGTTAAGAGTTAAGACGTGCTGCACAACTTTGGTTGTCGACGTGCCAGTTCGGGTGAGGGGGGTTGGATTAGGATGTAGCATAAATTTAAACTAAATCCCAATCTAATCCTAATCATCAAAACGCACTATGGTAAAGACACTACCATGTCTGCCATACATTACAGCTCCGATCACAGCCGATCGTTCCCTCGGCCGATCCTGGTCAGGCATCAAAGACCCTCGTGGATTCAATACCTCTAATTTAAACCTCAGTTTAGAATATCTACAAAAAGAGTGTTCGCCAATAATGGACACACCCCATGTCTTCCCTCAGACAAGCACCAAATCCTGTAGGCGCCAAGCAAGCGAATCTCAAGAAACAAGAAGCTTCCTCAACCACCTTACAGGCCTTATTCCTACCGATCTCCTGTCGTCACGCACGGACAAAGAATAGCAACCAAGAATTCCTTTGCAAATTTAGCACCACGGATCACACAGGCACAAACTAGAGCTTGCACAGGGACACCACACCACAAGAATCTCAGAGCTAAAAAAATTGGAATCTTTAGGACCTTTGGGCCAGTCGGCGACGACGCGGTCCTTGAGGGCGGCGACGGTGGTGGCGGCGGCGTTGCAGCGGACGGGACCGATGTCGGAGCCGTCGAAGAGCCGGAACTTCACCTCAACCTCTTCCGCCTCTGCCGCCTCCTCCCTTTCCTCCTCTCTCGCCCCCTCCTCCTTCTCCGCCATTTCTTGGCCTCCCACCAAGAACTCGAGTACTTCCGGGACCCAACTGGAACCCGGGGGATTCTGAGCTCGCCTCGGCAGCTCCGAGCAAGGACTTGCGAGCTCGGTGGGGGCAGAGATGGGAGGGACTGGGCGCTTGGGTTAGGGTTTGGTAGGAGAGGAGCAGCAGCAGGAGAGTCGGCGGCTCTGAAACTTAGCAGAAAATGTTCTTCCCTTTTTGCTCTAAAGTGGGGTTTTATTGATGGTTACTTCCGTTTCTTTCTCCCTAATAAATACCATGTTTGTCTTAATGGGGTAATCAAGTTTCATAAACTATTTTGGTTTCAGAAAAGTTTCGTAAACTGTGCTGAAGATAAGATATGTTAACTTGGGAAAAAAAAAAGGTGACGTGAATCCATGGTCTGTTTTACACCGTTGAATTTACTAGCTCGTTACTTTTGGTTACACATAGTATGACAAAATTAGTTGTCAACTCTGTCGTAAAGAAAAAAGTTAGTGTCAACTAATATCGTGGATGTTCTTGTGTTGTTGATAAAGGACCTAGTTGATTGCACACTTGTGTAAGAGTTTAACCTTGTTTTACATACATTACAAGATGGTTAAACATATCTTTTAATATTCTGACAAGAGTAGAACTTAAACACTGTTAAATCAACAATATAAATCTCAAAAATTAACCACTCTTGCAAGTTGCAACTTACTGAAAAAAAATTGACCCAGTTTCTAAACTTTAACCTCTTTAATAAGTCAATGTCTTTTCAAGGACCTTTTTGAGTTTTGAGGAAGTTTAACATCCACTTTTGTTGACGCTTAACAGGTTCAGGCCCTTTGAAAAAGCTTTTGGGCTGGGCTACCACAAAAGCGCAAGGCCGACCAGCAAATCAGCAACTTTCTATGACCTTTTTTTACACTCACCACATGATCCCTTTGGATCTCGAAAAGACCATGATGTAAGAAATACATTTACTTGACCTGTATGAGCATATACGCTTGAAATGCAATACTTTTTTACTTCCCTAAGCAAGGTCAACGGTAACTTACGGTTCATTTGGAACACAGGAATTTTTCTGATTTCTATAAAAATTTGAACTGTTTATATGTGAAATTCCCGTATTTCAAACGGGCATAAATGTTGTCATTATATATTTATAAGTGGTAAAAAAAATATGGAAACCCGATTGGGCGTCCCTGAAGGCAGCGCTGGTGCCTAAATTATCTTTGTAGATGAATAGATTTGTGCAATTTGTAGGAGCTAAAACAGCAAAGTTCAACATCAGCACGTTGTCATTTTGCTATGAACATAAGTCGTTACAATAGTACCCGTTCCGTCCTTTTTTATATGACATTTTCAAATATGTGCATCAAACTTTTTAAAATTTAACTGACAACTAATTTAAAAATATATAATGGTTATATTAAAATTATATCATTAGATTTGTTATTAAAAATACTTTTATAATACTATAATTTTATTAATGTATCTTAACATAAATATATAAAAAACTGACGATTAAAATCGCATCTCAAAAACCGAAAAAAAAGTCAAAAATGTCTAGTAGAAAAAAAACGAAGAGAGTACTTGGTAGTGGTGGAACAAAATTAGTAGTCTGAGGACGGTCACCTAGGCTACACCCCTAGTTTTCGGTTGTTAACTTTATATTTACATAGGAACTTAAAAATTATTACTGGCAACGATGTATACTATGTGTCGGACCCAAAAATAATAATTCGGAACTTGGGTGGGAACCATGCAGTGAGTCCCAGGGTCACAGGAAACTGGATCCAAAAAAAATATTTAGCAAGGATTAGCATTTTTAGCCTATATGTGAATCTCTTAGACTAAACTTAATGTACCCGATTCTTTCCTTAAAGCCTAATGAAGGGAGTACTAGTAACCCAAATTCTCAATAGCTAGCAGCAGCCCACAAGAAACCTCCATTTCTCTCAGTCCATGAGGCAACTACAGTAGGCCGAACCAGCCCTTGAGCTAGCGTAAGAGAGAGTATCGCAATAGGCCATGGCGTCTATTTGATGATTCCAAAGCATGTTACCTCGTAGTAGCCCTCGACGCTTTTTCGTCTCGCATGGTCGACCAGAAGATATGTTCCACATCTGCCGCACAGCCACACCCTGCTAGATAGCGATCGGTCACCGAAGAATGGGAGAAATCGGTGCCATCAGCCGCCCTCGCCTACCATCTCATCATGGCGTCGCTTGGTCCCTATTGCCTCATGCCCTCGCTAGCCGAAGAAAGTTTAGGTCCACCCGATCAGTATGTACTTTGCTCTAAATTTCTCTCAATTATTCCAATTTGTGAGTTAGAGTTTCATTGTGATTATTGTTGATTGATTTTTGTCGAATTGTAGGGTTAAGACTTAGGGTTTCAATTTTAATTTTTTGAATACCAGCCTAGGTCGTTGCAAATCAGAGATAAAATTGTAGTATTTAACCGCAATATCAAGTAAGTAAACCATTGGACATATTTTTTTATTATATTATTTTTGAACTATTGAACATACAAGTATCAACTGACTTTTCAATCAATTCGTGATAATTTCATAAATAATATACATATTTCCTATATGAAGAAATAAGAATTGACGAAAATTACCAATGATGTTATGGTTCATTGCTTTATAAACTTGAAAGAATGTAAATACTAAAAGATAATGTATTAACTTACATTTGGTCATTCTACTATTTTTTTACTTGATAAAATTAAATAATTTGTTCTCTTTTAACAGACCATTGAGGTTGAATGATATATTTTACCAATACCGATCAACTTTTGTCTGTGGTTTCGCTTTTAGTTCCTTTAGTTTGATGCAACTAATAATTGTTATTATTGGGTTTTTTCATTTGGGTAAGTATTTCGATTGCCATTTTTTATCATCATATGTTGTCGTTGGTCATATTGAAGTATTATGCTACAACATTATCTAGCACATTACTATTTACCACATTATTGTTTGAAAACTATATATGTTGTTGTATATATAGTGAAGTGGTGAACTCTGGTCATTTTCGTTCTAGTCCTGTCCCTATTCTGAACCATATGTGTTTACCATGCTAGTCTTATGATCAGTGGTTGACACACACATATCACAACCTTGTATCTCATCCATACACGAATAAATAACAGAGTAGTGTATAATAATAAACATGTGAACATAGGCTTACATAACTAAGCTTTTGACAAAAGGGCCAATCGTCCAAATAGTTTGTGTAACAAGTAAATACCAACGAGATAAACGATAAATGAGATTAAAATTTCAGCAAGCATGCCATAGCCCACCACAGGCAACTGACTGAAGTTCAACCTGGTAAACAACATCAACTTCGCTAATACCCGCGGCGCGAAAGTAACCAATCTAGAGATCTCCTTCTTATTGCTCTGATATTCTTTAGCAAGCAATTGTAAATACAAAAATGTACTTCGCAAACCTTTATAACAAAGTTATATAGCATGCAAAACTGTGTCAATAAGAAATGACTATCCTACCAAGTTTTCTATTTTGCATAAAGCAACTTTTATTTGCAATAATGAGTAATAGATTGCAATCAATAGTTGTAAAAGCAACAGACATTTGATACAAAGTAACAAGTAGGTATCATAAGCATAAGTTACAAATGGCTCTCCATAGCTACGAGCAATGACATTCACATACTCATAACCAAGTTTTAAATAAGTGGGTACCTTCCATTCCTAACCAAATTTTGAAAACATAATATTAGCCTTAGTGACATCACTAAGTTTTACCCATAACTGGGGGTACAGCTATTCGAATAGATTTTGACACTCTATAGAGGTTATACACTTTACCCGTAAGATACGGACAGTGTGGCAAACGCTAGATCATAACAAGGCCTTTACATTGCTCGACCCCAACCTTGCCTCACCCGATGAATTTTAACCCTAGGGGGTTAGAACAATATTGAATCACAAGAAATCCACCGTTGTATCAGCAGTTTTGGCCCCATACACAACTATGACAAGAACCACCTCGAGTCACCATTCTAGCACTTGCACAACCCTGATATATCACAGGTATAACATTAGACCAAAACAACTTATTATGCTGGGGCCTTTCCACAAAGGGGCTCACCACGATCACTATGGTAATGCTGGCGACGACAGAGTGGTGGCAATGTCTCTGACAGTGATAGCTCACTACAACGAAGATGGGCTACAATGGAGCATAGGAACATGATTAAGGAGGCATGGGAATGGTTAAAATGGCCATGGCGAGGTCGGACATTCATCGGAGATGAAGGAACGTCAATGGCGACAACAGTGGCAGAGAGCTTCACAGCGACAGTGCTTCTCAGAGAGGGATGGCCACAAGGGAGCATGAAATTGATTCAAGATGGTGAGATGATGGTGAAAATGACCATAACATGGTCTATGGCTCACCGGAGATGAAGCTGCTTAGCAACAATGGCGGTAGCCAAAGATGAAGAAGAAGAAGACACAGATCTGGCGTTACACTACACGAACTAAGAAATAGGTTGAGGGCTATTAAAGGGAGACCAAATGGCATGAAGTGACATGAGTTTCAAGGAAAATGTTTACTAGAAAGGGATCAGGCCACTACGGAGCACAATGGCGGTCGTGCACCAGAGCCAAAAACAACGATCACATTCCGGGTGGCTCGGTGAATGAGGGGGCATTCTATTGGTTTTTGTTAATATCTTTTGACTATGACTTATAGCTTTTGGTTGAAAATGTATAGTAGTAGTTGAAAGAAGTGGCTTTTAGAAGGAGTGAGCGTGCAATGAAAAAAAAGTGAGAGATATGTGTGTGCATGATGAAAGCGAGAGAAGTGGGGTGCGTTATGCACCCGTAACCCCCTGCCTTATTCTTAAAACGAGACAGTAACAAGAGGAGTGGAGAAGCCGTTTCGAGAAGCCGAGCATTTATATTGTCTTTTGATTTTTCTAAGTAGAAGCCAATACAAAAAGAGCCTCAGATGAGTTGCAACCAACAAATGGAAGCGGTGTGAGGCAGCTAGGGTTTTGACATGGTTGAATGGCTCTTTTATGGTGAGACAAGGGTGTGGGGCGGCTAGGGTTTTGACGTGGTCGGATGGCCCTTTTATGGTGAGACAAGTGCGCTCTTCTCCTCGAGAAATCGTGGCTACACATGAGAAGGCATGAGAACTTGGGTGGCGATGGCTTCAGGCGGACGCCAAGCTCGGCTTGATAGGCAAGCGAGGGCAGTAGCTGTTAGAGGGGTGAAAATGGTGGGCGGAACAGTCGAAAACCATGGGTGCTATAGTAGCTCGATGTGTCTCTCCCATGGTGGGCACGACATTTGGAGGAAGAAGGTAGACGCGTAGGGCTCGACGGTTAGCTGCTTCAGGGGAAGAGAGAAGAGAAGGTGGGTTCAGTGAAAGGTGCTTTCTTGCGGAGAAAGAAGAAAGAGGATGGAGGCTAGGGGGTTGGCATGCGGGCCTAGAGTGGGCTAGAATAGGAACTAGCCAGGTCGAGAGGGAAGGATTTGGCCCACGGACATAATCGGATTTTTAGTTCCTTTCCAAATTTATTTAATCACAGAAATTGGGTTTTAATTTTTAAAATTAGCAAACCAATATGAAAAAGTTTTATATTATTTAAAACTCAGATAAAATATTTATAAGCTCTAGTAAAGTTTTATTTAATTTCAAAATTTATTTTTAGCTGTTGAAAATTAAGAAAACATTTTAAATAAATATTGGAAATTTTAAAAAGCCCAAAAATGCATAAATGATGATTTTGAAAATAATTATACTGGATTTGAGAATTTTGGATTGTTAAACTATGATTCTTTTACACATAACCAATAGTTGGTAGTCCAACTAGTAAGAGCATCTAGGTGAGTAAACGTAGTTTTCACAGAGAGAAGGTACGAAAAATTAAGCATTACTGCTTGCATAAAAATATTCATGCTTCACGTTGGTGCTCTTGTGTATTTGTGGGAATATGCATGTGTCCAGTTAATATGATTGCATTGAAGGGTTGATGTCTTAGATGGATGCTAACTTGCTAAGTGATACTCCAGCATACTTCTCACTCTTCTCTAATCACTTCTTGCATTGAAGTTGTATATCGACAAAGCCTTTAGCTACTTGTATTGTCAATACATACTTGTTAACGTGATGCATGTAGAAAATCAAGAATCCTGATATTTCTTTGAAGGCTTGGAGCTAGCTACTTTTTTCTAACCATAATATCTGCCACATGTACAGGTCTAGATCTGTCTCTTGCCAACCGTTTCCTTTCTTTACTATGATCATGCCCCCTAGCTAGCTTGTGCCAGTTCTAGAGACAATGATTAATGGAACAAGATGATCAAACCCCCTGATCCCATTCTACTTTTTTTTTTCTAGGCCAATTCTGCTAATACTTTAGCCACTACCTAGAGTAGATTAACTAGGAGAAGCTGTCCCTTTGCCCCCGCAGGCTGGCCTTGCAAGAGAGAACAAACATGTGCCTTTTGCCCTAATAAAGAGCTTCCCTGCTCTCAAACATCATGGTTTCTTGGTTCCTAGCTTGTCTCTTAAATGTGAAGGGATCAATCATACATAGTTTTTTAGAATTTAAAAATATTTATTATAAAAAGTCCTAGATGAATCCTACTAGAATTAGAACTCCTATTCGTATTTGGATTAGAATTCCTACTCTAAATTGGAGAATGGGTAAGAGTGACTATATAAAATATGGGGGTAACCATGGAGAAGCAACCAAGTCAAGAAGTAATCAATCCTACTCATCCAAAGGTAAAGGTGCATGAGAGGATTAAAGACTATGATATTTTTTAGCACTATATTCTTATATAGAGAAAGAATCCGTTGGTCTTAAAAGATTCAAGAGGGTTGTGAGTGAGTGACAATCATTTGTACTCTTTTAAAGTTGTGCTTAAAGAATTTACGGTCGGTTTTGCCGGATCTTTTCTCTCTCTCGTCGTGGTTGCTTCTACGTCGTTATTTCGACTCTTTCTACTAGATTCATCTTCTTCATTCTTGATACTGTGCATGCTCTTATCGAATTTCATAAATTCTGATCTGATCTGGGCGCTACTGCGTATAAAAAGTGGCATCAGAGTGTCACACATAGCCATTAAGGGCTAGGGCACAACATGATGTGGTGGGGCCCACTAGAGCATGAGTGATGTCATAGGCAGCACACTGCACACACCACTGCCTCTGTTACTTTGGCAACTGTGTGTTAATTTGGTTTGGTCCTCCAAACACCCATCATGCACATATGATTAATGTGAGTGTAGCGATATATTGTTGGGCTATGCGCACTGTTTGTTTTTGTTCGCCTCAATGACTTTGTCCCCAGTGGATCATGCATGGTTAAAAGAAACGGGTATCTCCAGATTTTCTTTATTTAGGTTCTGAATGGTCAAAGAAATGTAAACGCTGCATAGAACAACAGTAGTGTGGAAGAACTTAATTGTTTGGTTGTTTGTCGAAGGTACATCCACAATACTTTTAACTAGTCCATCCGTTTCCAAATAAAAGTTGTTTTAGAATGTTGACATCTGAAACGACGTCTATTTGGAAACATATGGTGCAATAACTACAAATATTTTGAACAGGAGGCACTTTGAGCGAATTTCTTGTATCTCTTGTAGTCTTTATACGTGGTAAGGGTGAAAGTAGTTTAGTGTGTGGTGTGGCAAACGACTTGTGTTCTAGCGAAGTACAACCTCAGCTTCCCTAGTTAATTGCCATCAAGACAATCCCTATGTCGCAATAGCCTCAACAATTGGTCTATTCATTCCATTTTTAGTTTTTAGCACTACTTACGTGTCATATTATCTCTACTATTTAAAAGAGAGAGTTGATGATGTTAGTTCATCTGTCAACTCATCCCTCTCCTAAAATAAAGAGTGCAGTATGTAGCAATTTCTTCACAAGAAATCACGTCCCCTCCTGATTCTCCGCTCTTTCCGCTACCGTCCCCTCCTAAGCCGTGATGCTCGAGCAACAAATGCCTTCGATTCTTCCTCTTGCTCCAACCAGCTCTTTGTGCTTTTCTCTTCCAAAATCATCGTTAATTTGCATCCTATCCCTTCGTCGTTCCTCCACATCGATGACCATGGCGGTGAGCGGCGACTACGATGTTGTACAACACAGTGTGACGACAGCTGCTGCGACTGTAGTGCGTGGCCAAAGACAGACGCCGGCCAGGAGTTGCGATGAGCCACAAGGTCTGCAGCGGAACTGAGACAGCAGCAATGCAACCATGGCGGTCGTGTCTCTCTTGGAAAGATTATGCCTTTGACTCCCTTTTTCCGGTGAAATTGATCAGAGAACCAGTGTGCCGGATATTGGAGTCAACTTCCTCTGCGACTACATCTAATTCCTTTCGAGTGTAGCTGTCGTGTGGTTTAGCTCCGCTATGCATGCATATGCGGCAGGAAGGGGTGTTTACTGTTGCGGGAAAGGAATTAGGGTCTAGTAAGGTACATGGTATGTTCTTTTTTGTTTCTGCTTATGTTTTTGGTGGCGGAGCCAGAGGCATGGCATAAACCAAGCATACCGTTGACAATGATCTGATATATTAGGGTAATATAATAATTTTTTATGTGTCATAATATGTGGGCATTCGACTAGTTAATTAGGGTCTAGCAAGGTATATGATATGTTCTTTTTTTGTTTCAGTCTATATTTTTTTATTACGGCTTATAACTTTTAAACAAGTGTGTGTATATACATATACACACACTTTTTCCTACTCTGGCTATTCATTTTTTTAGAACTGGAAATTCCATTCATTGATTTGGGGAAGAACGACGTCGTTCCTTCACAGGAATTGAACACAAGCTAATGGCAAAGCCAAGGGTGACGCACAAGCAAAGCAACAGTGACAAGGGTCGTTGACTCGTTGTGGAGCTCGGTCGAGTGGCGGCGGCGGAGCCGGAGGCATGGCACAAACCAAGCATAACCAACAGCAGCTTCGCATACGAATGCGGCATGGGGTACGTACTTAACAGTAACATGGATAGCCATATGCAATGTAGTAAGAAACGAAATTGGTAGGCAAATTCCCTGTGAGAACAATATGCAAACCAACAACAAGTATCGGATCGAGGTGCTTTATTCCAACGAAAGAAGAAGTATGGAGTTGGTATGGGCAAATATGTACCTTTTAATACTCATCTGAAGGTTGAAAAAATTGAGATGACAGGGTTTCACCGGAGGACAATAAATTATAATTAATTGCAGGTAGTAGGAACCAATTGTGTGTATACCGGGTGTAGTCACTCCTACCTATATGATATACCACCTAAATAAATTTAACATACTCTTTTATCACCTTAGGTATACTCATATACTAATTCTAAGATACTCTAATACCAGTCATATGAAAAAATTACAAGAAAGCACATGGTTTTTGACATATTTTGTTAATACCTTTATATTCGTACATAAAAAATTATATCCAAAAAACTATACATACCACTTAGATAGTCTTATATACTCATATACTACGCGTACATAACCTCCACTGCATTAGATACTCCCTACTTTACAAGATATAATATATGAAGTAACTATATTCAGGAATAGAAAAAGGCTTCATATACATACATACATATAATCATACATACATATATATACATATATATATATACATGTTTCATGCACTTAGGTGCCTAGGCACCCATATTAATACCCGTTGATGTGCTTTAAGATTTGTGATATTTGACATGGGTATCTTCATATACCCATAAAAAATATATTTGAGATATCAAACTCCGAAAAAAATTAAATTCAACTTTAGTTTAATTAGTTTGAGTAACTTTCACTTACTATAGTCGCATCAAACTCAAAAGTAGTTTAAACTTATTTGAACTGAGTTCAAAACTCACTTACCATAAATATATCAAAGTTTTAGAATATTTTCATATCCAAACTCCAAAAAAAATTATCAATCATTCTTGATGTGGATACCTAGGTACCCAGATGCCTTATGTAATATATCTGTGTGTGTGTACGCATGCATGTATGTGTATGTGTGTGTGTGTGTGTATACACACACATAGCCTCTTTCCTACTCCTAAGAGTAGTTACTCCTTATGTTACATATCACAGCGTAGAAAGTATCTCGCATAACGGAGAGTATATATATATAGTATATGAGTATATAATACCATCTAGATAGTATATATATTTATCAGAGATGGTATGCATATTTTTTAGATATACTTGTTTTTATGTGCGTATATGAAGGTATTTGCAAAATACGTTAAAACTATAGACTCTCTTGCATTTTTTTCGTTTAATTCACATTTGAGTATCTTATAATTAGTATATGAGTATAACCAAAGTAATAAAAGAAATGCCAAGTTTGTTTAAGTGGTATATCATAGGTGGGAGTAACTACACCGAGAGTAAAATGTATTTTTTTCTATAGAAAGCCTTTTTCTACCCCTGGGTGTAGTTACTCACTATATTATATCTCATGAAGTAGGGAGTATATATCTAACACAATGGAGGGCATGTACGTGTAATATATGAGTATATAAGATCATCTAAGTAGTATGTATATTTTTTAAGGTGGTATATATAGTTTTGAATATACTCCTTTTATATACACGAATGTAAAGGTATTAGTAAAATATGCTTAAAACAATGTGCTCTCTTACAATTTTTTATGTGGCTAGTATTAGCGTATTTTAGAATTAGTATATAAGTATAGTATATCTAAGGTGATAAAGAAGTATGTTAAGTTGATTTAGGTGGTATATTATAGATAAGTAACTACACCCGGGAGAGTGTGTGCGTGTATATATATATTGCATAATCAGGTGCTTTGTTGCACAAATTCGTTTAAAACGTCACGTAGTTACTCCTGTAATTTGAAAACACAGCAGTACTGTGTTGCCGCATTTTCTTTTGCAGCAGACATCTTTTTTTCAAACAAATGGTGCAACACTTCAAGTGACTTTTAAAGGCCGTGTATGCAGTTGGTTACCATAGTCATCCTTAAGGTACAGCATCCAAGAGGTAGACCACGAGATCAAATCTTGGAAACTTCAGCAAACAAACCCCTCTAACATGTACATAGTGCGACTTGAACCGTGGCACACGATCGACGCTTACCATTATTCCATTTAAATGATTTTTTTTTGAGAGTATCATGCATCTTTCCACCTTTTTTCTAGCAGAGAGTACTCGTATGTAGCATCGTTCTATGGGTCTGTTCTTTACGGCTTCTAAAAGTCGTTTTTGACTTTTGCTACAGTAACTAACTTTTAAACGGAGTATTTTTTTAAGATGGAGTCTACAAGTTAATTATAGCACACGTTAAAAAACTAATATCTGTATCATCAAAAATCGCAAACGAGTATCTCTCTTTCCGCAATCTCTGTCGTAAACAGGTAAAAAGCCATCAGCCGCAACCAAAAACCATCAGCCGCAGCCGGAAAGAACAGGCCCTATATCTTCTTCTAGCAGAGAGAGGATGGGATTGAGAGGGAGGGAGGGAGCTGCAGGATGTGGAGCGGTGGACCAAAGCAGCTCTAGCTGCAGGATGGATGGATGGATGGGTGGGAGAGAAGAAGTGTGTGAAATGGCGTGCCTGGACCACTGACCGAAGTAGGTCAGCAGTCAAGGAGCATCGCGTCAGCCTCGGGACGCTGCGTCGTTTATCGGTTTGCGCCCACCACCATCGCCACCACCGGCACAACGCAAACCAGCAGCAGCAACAAAGCCGAAGGCAAAGCACCACCACTCATGGCAGCGTCGTAGCTCTCTCTCTCTCTCTCTCTCTCTCTGTGTGTCTGTGGAAGAGTTTAACGGCCGGCAGGCGGCAGCGTGCATGCCTCGGCCCAGCTTTTCTCCCTTTTTTCTTCTCCTTTTCTTGGGCGTCGTAGCAGCGTCGACGATCACGTACTCGATGGATTCCTTCTTCCTTTTTACTTCTCCGGCCTCGCACATACAGAGCAGAACAGGCACGGCCGGCAGGCAGCGATGCGAAGGAGAGGCTTTAGTCTAGCTAGTGGCCGGGCTTTTTTCCCCTCGATCGCTTTCTTTGCATGCATCGAAGACCTGCAGCAGCTTGCATTGCATGGCAGCAGGCAGCAGGAGACCAGCAGACAAACACTCCCTGACATCCTCGTGCTTCCTACCAGCTACATACCTCCACTCCATGCATTCCGATCGAGCTTTATAAATCGCTACTCCTGCGTACGTAGTACGGACAATACTGATGATCGGCCATCGAGCCGGTTATTTTTTGTACACTGGTGAGCTTTTATTAGTATTTTTAACTAGCTATGCATGGTTCGTTATTAATTACTACTTAATTTCCTTATCAGAATTGCTATACATCGTATGAATGGAAATTTTTATGCAAATCATTCGAATTTCTGGTCTTGTTATTTGCTTGGAGGTTCTGTCTGGCCAACGAGGTCATCTTCTTAGGCAGCAGCAATGGCGAGGTTCACTGGATTATGGCTTAGGTTCATCTACTAATGATTTAGGGTTCACCGGGGCTCGGATTTAGAGGGAGGCCAGAACGGTGGGAGTATCAGCGACGAGGCGCTGTCAACCGTCGGCTTGGTGGCCGGTGGTGGGCAAGGTCAATAAAGCGGGATGACGAGTGTGGGGCAGTGGATCCATCGGCGGTGAGCTGCCGAAGACAGGAAAGAAGGGGTAGTGGCAATGGGGAAGGTGGAGGTGGGTGGAGGAGGAGGCGGCGAGTGGTGCCAGCACCGCCCTCAGCGCTAACAGCCGCACTAGGAGGCTACAGCAACGAGGGAGGAAGGTGTGGTGGGACAAGCCGACATCGAGGGCGACGATGACGAGGCGGTGGTGTGGCGGCATGCATGGTGGCGGCGGGGGTGGGGAGGAGGCGGCAGTGGAGTCAGGAGAAGGAGAAGAATTGGAGGAGTTGGTAGTTGTTAGTGATATGCCCGAGAGGTAATCATACAGATAGTTTTATCACTTCTATATTTATAATAAATTGTATTATATTTCTTGAATGAATTATTATGCCTAAAGATTAGCAAATATGTGACTTGTTGGTAAAGTTTTTTATTTTTTATATGATATCATTCTAAAAGGATTTCTGATTGGATGTCACTGGTTGGAACACTAGTGATTTATAGACTAGCACATGCATTGATTAATAACAATATTTCACTAATCATAGGTATGGGGATATCAAATCAATAATGTGGACACGTGTTAGAGAACATAGTGTTTTATTGACCCACCTTAAGACACTGTTGAGATTGTTATATTTTACATGCTATCAGTTGATCTTAAGTAATGATGATATATAATCCTTGTATCTAAAATCGCATAGTTTTCTGCATGTCTAATAGTGCGCTTAGGGATTATCAAACGCTATATTGTAACTATATAGTCGGATAAAGAAAATGTGTGGATATGCCATGAGTGGTTGAAGAGCTGACCACATGAAATTATCTATTGCTAAATCGCAAAAAGATTGGATAGTCCATGGATGGAACATTTCTCACCTAGAGTTCGATCGGGTATTGTAAGATAAAAGGATAATACATAAACAGGTCGATAGGTCCTATCAGATGCGTACTGGTAGTATGAGTATACTGGCTGGTCGTGACCCAGTCGGACATATCACAAATTAGTCTGCGATCTAGTCATATAGGGACACGAACTGGTCGCGACCATATATGATTTGGTCGTTAGGAGTTTTGAGTTGATCATAAGTGACTAGGACATGATTACAGATCATATTGCATAAGGATCATCCATATTAATCTTTGTGTATATTTGGGATCAATATACTCTGCTATTGACCGCTACCGACCAATGATCAGAAAAGTATTTCCGAGTTACAACCAAGTATACATGAACATACAGTGTTACACACTTAATGTGTTGGAACAATAAAGGTTCAGATGATAGACTCTGAGTGAGATATGATCCCTGCTCATATTAGATAAGGATCTGGTCAAAGACTCTCTAAGTTGAATATGATCTCTAATCATATCAAATGAGAATCCGATTGGAGGCTATCTATTGAGAGAGGCATAGGGCTGAGGGTTGAATAAAAAAACAAAGATCAGAGGAGATCTCGAGACCCATCTATTGAAACCCTAGCCACCACCTCTCAAAACCCCTATTATGCACGTTGGTGCTAGCACACCGATGCATGGTGTTCCATCCCGAATGTGTGGATTTCGGTAGAGATATTACTGTGACTGCGCACTGATCGGGATGATCATGAGGAGGAGACGATATGCTCGTGAAGATCAACTACTGATCGTTGATGATTGACTACTTCCATTGTATCACACACGCTAGCTGAATTGGGCTGCTTCAACCCTTTTTCCGTTGTACTGCGTGTCTAATGGTAATAATATATGTTAACTTACTCCATAGCTTTCTAGTTTACGTAGTAGAAATTTTAATTTACGCTAGTGTAGTCTATCTCGTATCCCAACAGTAGTGACTCGTACTTGGCCCGTGACTTTCTGCATCTATAACGTTCATCCTTGGTTGTATATGAAACGAAAGTATATTTTGCTGTCGATACTATCCAAGGGCCAAAACAATCTGAGAATGATATTAATGTGTACCTAGTATCGTTGGTGAAAGATCTAAAAGTACTGTAGAACGAAGGGGTACAGGTATGGGATGCATACAAACGAGAGAATTTCACTTTGCGCTCCTTATTGTTCTGTACCATAAATGATTATCCTGCCTTTGCTAACCTGTCGGGCCAGAGTACAAAAGGTGCCAGACGGTTTGTAATTAAAAACTGTCTGTGATATTTATATATCACAGACGGTTTGTCATTAAAAACCGTATATGATTATCACTTTTACAGACGGTTTTTAGTTAAAAATCGTCTGTGATATTTACACCACAGGCGGTTCGAAAGCCGTCTGTGATGACCTTGTATTATCACTGATCCATAAATTCAGACAGTTCAGAAAACCGTCTGTTATGATGTTTTTCAACTGTCTGTGATGATGATTTCTGCAGTAGTGAACCCTTCTTCCATTGTAATGCGTGTCTAGTGGTAATAATATATGTTAACTTACTCCATAGCTTTCTAGTTTACGTGGTAGATATTTTAATTTACGCTAGTGTAGTCTATCTCGTATCCCAACAGTAGTGACTTGTATAGAGTTGAGGGGATTTTGGGTTGTTTGATCTAGATCTAAATCCGATCCTACAGTTCAAAAAACGAATGATTTTATGGTATAAAATCAGTAAACCTTTTTAATAATACACAGTCAGACCCTTTTGCTGATTGTGTATTTGCTGTGTGTGGTGCCATGGCCCAATAAAAGCTAAGATTATATTGTTCTTCTCTGATCTGGCTTGTCTTTCTCTTTCACGATCTCCGGTAGCTAGCTCCACATATAGCCACTGGTGAAGAGCCAAGAGATTAGCTAGCTAGATCGTCGTCTTTGAGGTTTGGGAGCTAGCTAGCTAGAGCTCCAAAGTTCAGACCAATCCAATAATATATTGGCTCGGACGTACGCATGTATCAAAGCAAGTACAAGAAGCGCATAAAGGAAACCCCAAGAGATCAGCCGAGAGATACGCTAGCTCCTGCCGGCAGCCTCCCCCGTGAAAAAGACCATGCACGCGCGCGACGCTCGCCGGCCACCACCGTCGCCAACTCGACGCCCGGCCATCGCTCCCGCGCGTAGCTAGCTGCATGCTGGTAAAGAGGGCGAGGCGCAGACAGAACAGTACAGGGGCTCGCATGATCGGCCGGGGCCGGCCTGCTTTTTCCCCGTGCGGTAACTTTAGCTCCGCCCATCACCTGCCAGAGATGCCCCGGCGGTCGATCCGACGGCCGGCGGCGGTCGAAAGGCGGGGCCGCCTCGAGATCCGGAGCCTCCCCAACCTGACCAAAGCGGGCGCTTTCACAAAAGCTTGGAGAGGTTAAGGGTTTAATAAGGCTTGGTTAGTTAGTCGATCATCTCTGTGCGTGGTAGCATGCATGCATGTGCATTGGAATGAATCCTTGCTGCGAACTTTCGTGATATCTACACTGACACAAGCAAGTAATTAACATATATACTTCGTCCGTACGCATGCTATAATATTGCCGCATTCTGTTGCTAGCTAGGGTAATGTACGCCTCACCACAAGCTCTAATATTTTCCCGACAAGACCATTGGCGCTATAACAGGTCTTTTCTTTTGTGTTGCGGTTTATGGCTGTGGTTTATGATTTTTGATTGTTCGCGAGAGAGAGTACGGAGAGATAGACTTACGTGCGATTTTGACCGATTTAAATGAAGTCGCTGCAATATATACTATAATTAACTTGTAGACCTCTTCTTGAAAAAGCACTCCGTTTGAAAATTAGTTACTATTTTTAGAAGCCGAAAAAAAAGCCATTATCTCACCCACAATTCTTGTTTTGGAGATATAGGTTGAGTTCTTTTCGGCTACGGCTTATGGCTTTTGAGTTCTGTCTATTCGTGAGAGAGTACGGAGAGAGAGACGTATAGTCATGTGCGAATTTGGCCGATATAGCTGAAACCGGTACAATATCTATTATAATCGATTTATAGATCCTGGTTTAAAAAGATATTTCGTTTGAAAGCTAGTTACTACAGTATAAATTATAATCCTTGAACCGAAAAGAATGAGCCATAATTTTAGACCCTCATGCGTGGGTAACTACTTCGACAGTTTGGTGACAGTTAGTAAAGAAGATAGAGTAGCAGTACTACATTGCAGCTTTGCATAAACAAATAGCGTCAGCTAGTGTTCAATCTTTTGTTTTCCTGCTAAATCGATCAGAGTACATGGTCCAGGCTGGCACATTCAGAGAGAGGGAGGCAGGGAGACACAGAGCGGGGTCCAAGATTTGATGGGCACATGAAATCCCCGGATTCTTCATTTCTGTTGGAAATCTGATCTCACCTTCAATTTGGAACATCCATGGAACTCGTCTCATACATACATACATACATACATACATACATACATACATACATACATACATACATACATACATACATACATACATACATACATACATACATACATACATACATACATACATACATACATACATACATATATACATACATACATACATACATACATAGTGGAAGCAAAAGCCGGTCTTTTAATTTTCTCTCACCATCAAATCCTTGGACAGTTTTTCAGTAACGCTTCCCCCTCTGCGTTGATAAAGAGGGAAAAGGCTGTGCCGAAAAAAGGAAGTCCTGCGTGTGCAGAAGCATGCACGGCCGGCCGGGGAGACAAAGGAACATCACCGTGATGTAATTCACTTGAAGGTGTTCGAGCGATGCAGCGGCCATCAAAAGTGCACTCACTCAATTTCTTTCAGGTACCTGTCTCAGAACATATATATATAGCGAAATTAATGAACATGTAGAGACATTTTCTAGATATATAAATGATCAGGGTGCTGCTCGGTTGCAAAATATGTTAGAAATATGGATCGCATTTCTGAGTGTTACTGATACATCAAATTTTTCAAAAATGGAATCAACGTCCAACAACTGAAGCACATGTACATACCTTATATTGTTTCATTTACGAAATTTCTACGATCCAAACAGTCACATATAATTAATTAGCGTTTGCTTGCGCCTCTTTAGACAGCAATAGTGGACACAAGTTCAACTTCGAGCTGCTTAATCAGTCAAGATATCTGACAAGTCTAATATCGAACGTTAGACCTAAATGCCCATCGCATGCTAGCTCCAAGCACGCGTAAAAATCATTTACGTCCGGAGAAAAGGAAAAAACTAATCCTTCTCCTTTCCAGGACGACGCACCTTGCCCTCACAAAATTACCGAAACGCCCCTGACCCTGGCTCTATATATACGCGCACCGGCCTCCTCTGACTTGTAGCTCGCCAACCCTGAAGCAACTGACGCTAGCTACTTAATTAGCAGCGCTTTAACAAGCTTGGTACGTAGCGATCGCGATTTCGCGACAATGCAGTACGGCGCGGCGGCGGAGCAGGCGTGGTACATGCCGGCGATGCCGGTCTCCGTGGCGGAGACGGCGGCGGAGCGTGTGGAGCGGCTGGCGTCGGAGAGCGCGGTGGTGGTGTTCAGCGTGAGCAGCTGCTGCATGTGCCACGCAGTGAAGCGCCTCTTCTGCGGCATGGGCGTGCACCCCACCGTGCACGAGCTGGACCTCGACCCGAGCGGCCGCGACCTGGAGCGCGCCCTCGCCCGCCTCCTCGGCTGCGCCGGCGCCGGAGCTGGGGCCGCGCCGGTCGTGCCCGTCGTGTTCATTGGCGGCAAGCTGGTCGGCGCCATGGACTGCGTCATGGCCGCGCACATCAACGGCTCCCTCGTGCCGCTGCTCAAGGAGGCCGGCGCGCTCTGGCTCTGAGCGGCCGTGCGTGCATGCATGCCGCCATGGCAACGGCACGTACGTACGCGCTGCCATTGGCGCTGCTGCATGCTGCTTCGTGCTAATAGTAGGCTAGATTAATACATCCACAGATCGAGAGTTTATTATAGATCCTGTGTGATTTCAGAGGGAGAGGTCGGTGCTTTTTTTACTACTACTGCCTCCGTCTTGTGTGTGCGTGGGGGAGCTAGCCAGTTGGCACGTGCATGCTCACACGTACGAGCGTGTGTGTGTGCATGCTTGCCTGCAGCTGGGTGCTAGAAAAAAAAGAGAGAGAGATCTAGTGTTCATCTCTTCCATCCTATTAATTAGATTGGTTTGCCTTATTTCCCCTTCTCTTGTGTGCTCGATCTTTTGGCACTTCACCTTGTATTACTTCAGTTCAGAGCCATGCCATGGATGCATGATGGGATTAATCACTGTCGAATTGTGCTGATGCTTCGGATTTGGCCGCCACTTATATTCTAAAACGTTGGTTATTGCTAAGAGAATACCTACATGTAATTAACCAGATGTTAAAAACAGTCGTGAGCTAATACTAAAAACATGATTTTATAACAGCAAGTGGGCTTCGTGCTCGTAGTCGGTGCTTGCCCAGTGCGATTTTTTTTAGGGCTCCTTTTTGAAGGCATGCATGCATGCTCATCTTTTCTGCATGGGCTGGCCAGCCAGCATTGCGTGTGTGCTATCTTTATGCTTTGTTCGAGATAACTTTACACTGTTTGCCTCGCCTGTGTCTGCGAGCTTGCTTCTTGCCTCCTACGGTTACTTCTACGGTAATACAAAATACAAAATTCGAATACCCATAAATACAACAAAGATTGTACCTTGGTAATAGATAATGTACCTTCTAATACCCATAAATATATGTAAGCAGTTATCTGTACATCAAAATTAGCAAACTTAGTGATGAAATCAGAAATTGTATTTGTGAATAGTTATAAAGATTGAAAAAAAATGAAATATACTAGTAACTAGGATTGAGTAGTAGTAGTGCAAGTACGAGGTAATAGTATTCTACGAGATTTCATGCTTTAAAAGCGTTTTCTAATTCTACCATTATCAAGGTTTCTAAAAATCTTTCGCTCAGTGTAGCATCATCAAGTCACTGAAATATCAATCCAGTGCACTGTTATCTAAATATCAATACAATAAATCTATGAATCTATGTTACATAATTTATAAAGAATGAATCTATAAAAGTATAATCTAATAATCTATGTTACCTAAATATCAAAAGGAGCACCACTGGACGTCTGGACCCGTGGACCGCACTTTCACAGTTTCACGCCTCCAACTTTCACGCCTCCCTCAGCGCAGCTCGCTCGGCCGACCTCTCGGCTCCCGCAGTCCCGCCTCGCGCCTCGGCCTCGGCCTCAAGCCTCCCGCCTCCCACCTCCCCTCCCACCTCCGGCCTCCCACCCGACCCGCCCTCCTCCGCGGTCCCGCCGCCCCCTCCCAACCGCCTCCTCCGCCTCCACGAGCTCGCGCTGCCAGCCTCCCTCTCGCCTCTCCGGCGAGATCTGGCGCTGTGGCGCGGACCTTCCTCCCGCTCGCGCGCCGCCACAGACTCCTCTCGGCGATCGGCGTGGACCTCCTCCTGCCTCGCGCCGCTCTCCGGCCAGATCGCGGGCGGATGCCCGAGCCCCGATGCGGTGCGATGGTGGGTGTGGTGCCGTGGTGGCCGATTGATCTGGGTTCTTGCCTCTCGTGTATTTATTCTTGACTTACTATGTGTATTTTCTTGATGGGCTACTGGGCTGTGCGTATTTTTCTGATGGGCTACTCGCCTCTCGCTCTCAGTGCCTCGGCCTCGACGTATTTTGTTGTTGTTGGCCTTTGCGCCTCGTCGTCCCGGGCCTAGGCTCCCAGCCAGTAGGCCAATGGTGTGGCGCCGCCGCGGCATGGCGGTCCAACGGCGCTCGGCCCAGGCCAGAGGTAGGGGGCTATGGTACCTACGATCGTGTAGGGTGGCGCCACCACCTTGACCCACCGGTCGGTCCGCCACTGCATGGCCTCCTCTATCCATCCCCAGCCCTTCTGTTGCGATGCATGGGCGTGTGTAGTGCAAGCAGATATTGTAATCCCACTCGTTTTGACGATGGTTTCTGACTTCTTTTTTATTTTTAGTTTTGTCTTTTTCTATTTTTTTGTTTTTAGAGTTTTTTTGTCTTTTCTTTTTCCTGTATTCTTTTACATTATCTGTGATAGGCTAACATATTTTTTCTATTTTTAAATTTAATTACGCTAAATAAGTTATCTCAATTACAGTAAAAAATAAGTCAGTTACAACAAAAAAAGCTATAAATCATCATTATTCGGAGCGCCCCTTAATTAAACACTTGCTAGAAAAAAAAAGTGCTGCTAACTCAACTGTTTTCTTGAGAAAAAAAAGAGCCAGCAGTACTGCATTTTCTCACCATTCGATCTGCCTCGTGGTTCGTGCCTTCAACAGTACTCGACAGTGGAGCTTCGGTGGCATTTTCGGCATTTTGGAGTGCCATTACGAGTTACGCGGACCTCATCTGGTACGTTGGTTTTTTTGAGGCGACCATCCACGGCGACGGTGACACCACTGGAGCTGTGGGCAGGCCAGGTGGCAGTTGATATTTGGGCCTATGGACTCCTCACCTTTGAACTCTTGCTTCGGCCCATCCACAGATGAATCTGGATTTTAGTTCAAAATCTCGGCCCACCTATAGGGATAGATCGAGGAGATGGTAGTGGGGTAGGGTAGATGGTAGTATGGTGGGGATGTGAGGGGAAAAGAGCGAGGAGAGAGCCCTTGATCCAATATCAGGTTTTGTTCTTTTGAGATTTTTAAAAGTTGTTTTTGATTTTAAGTGAAAAGAAAACTTTTAATGCTTTTTTAAGATGGAGTCTAAAATTTAATTGTAGTACACGTTAAAAAACTAATATATGTACCATCAAAAATCGCAAGCGAGTATCTCTCTTTCCGCAATCTCTGTCGCAAACAGCAAAAAAGTCATCAGCCGCAACTAAAAAGAACAGGCCCTCAGGTAGTAGTTAGCAAGTGGAAAACTTGAGTGCTTCTAAGTGAAAAAGAAAACTCACATGCTTCATAGACTTTGAAAATCAAATGGAAAGAAAAAAAAAGAATATGCAAGTTATGTTTAGTGACCTCATCAATATCCAAAGTGTCGTTCTCTTGTGGCTGGAGGGGGTAATTTATTGCTTTACATTCAACGGCAAAATCCTTCTGGTTTAAAAATGTGGATTGCTTTACATGCGTGAGTTAATTTACTCTAGACCTGAGAAACGGTAGGCCCGGCCTGGAGCTGGCTAGAGCCTTGCTTTTATGGCCTTGTTGCTCATCAAGCCTTCCTCGTCTGGGCCGTTAGAGAAGCCTGTCCCGCTCGTCAGTTGGAAGCTTAGTCTCCTTCAGTAATTTATCTCCCTCTTTTTGCGTAGCTGATCATCCATGTGCTCTTGCATCTCTTTATCCTTGCATCCATGCATGCATTGAGTTGATGCCTCCGAGCCCAAGTCAAGTAAGGTAGGTTCTCTCTCAACTTGGAAGTAATTAACGCACGCTGAACACTCCATTGCAGCACGTGAATACGAATCATGTTGTGGCTACGTACCAAACAGTATAGATAAGACTATCTAGGAATTATCTAGGTGATTTTCCAGAGCTCAATGAGTGTGGAAAATGTCAGCTGCCTTAGGACTAGATAGCTTTCCAAAAAAAGAGATCATTTTGACTTCCCCATAAGATTTAGACGTGCTTTTATATCTTTGAGACGGCTTATTACAGAACTGGCTTTACTTGAGCCTACTTTTACAGGAGCAATTATGTCATTTCCTTCTCCTAAAGTTGAATGTTGCAGCCCATATATTTATGATTTACTATTTAAGAAATCGTGTTCGATTAGTGTGTTTGGCATTGTTTTCTTTTTTTCAAAAAAGAGGGTACTTTATAATACCCCTATATTTATTATTAGTGCCTATCATTAATCATAAAGTGGTACATATATAGCCATATAGGATGGTTCAAGAGAAAAAGACATCCATGTGTTTGATGATTTGAACCAAACTATCTCATTCTAAACGGTGAGATACAGATTTGTAGAATATTTTTCTCTAGATGTTGAACCACCTCACTCACCAACCAAACACACCCCGGATCACGTTCAATGAGTGTGTGTGTGGCATTCTTTTCTTCAGGGGATGAACAGCATAATCACAAAACCGTGTTTAAGGATACAAAACCAGCTGCAAACATGTGGAGAGTCACATGGTTTTGGATCCCACGCGTGCTCATTAGTAAAAGGCGTACATGTGCATGATGCAAAGTGTAAACACACCTCTCTCTCTCTCTCTCTCTCTCTCTCTCTCTCTCTCTCTTTTGGTTTTCAAAAACTGTTTGTAGTGAATAGTGAAAAAAAAGCTGAAGTTAGAAGCTGAAGTCAAAAAAAGCCGAAACGATCACCCCCAAATTCAGTAAACAACAAAAGGGGAGCGCGCGCATACGCGCACCTGAAGGGTTAGAACGTGTAAACACAAACCTCTCTCTCTCTTTTGTGTTTTGTTTTTTTCCGTATTCCTTCATATTATCCGTGATAGGTTAGCATGCTATTTTTATTTTTATATTTTTTAAATTTAATTATACCTAATAAACCAACTCATTATAGTAAAAAATCAATCAGCTACAGTGAAATTTTAATCGAAAATAAAAATCATCGCTATTCCGAACACTCTCAAAATATAATCCTAGCGTCCTTGGGTACAATCCATGGTAACACTCTTTACATGCCGTTCTAGAGAGGTTATGTGGTGATGTACCCTGTGACTTATTTTTCTGGGTCCGTCCCTAGAAAGTGTAGCGCGTGTGTGTTTTACCTTTAGGAAAATGTACTCAATTGTGATAAGTAATCTCTAAAAAATGTAAGAAATGAGGAAGTAAAAACACTACACAACAGTAGATTTCTTTAGGGATATTCATTTATTTTTTACTGTAACTGAGTTGACTTATTTGGTATAATTAAATTTTTTTAAAAAAATTAAAAATAGAAAAAATATGTTAACCCATCACGGACAATATAAAAAAATACGAAAAAATACAAAGACTTAAAAAATCTAAAAAAATAAAATTATTAAATAATAAAAATTAGATATTAAAAACAGAAACTAAATAGAGCAAGACCAAATACATAAAAATCAACCGAGACACTCCTCATGTCACCTCATGCCATGTTGCGTGCACAGTACTCCGAATACCACGTGGATCCGCAACTTTGGAAGCTGCTAGCTAGCTTCTTTCTGCTCAGGTGTATGCATGGTCCAAACAGCTTCTTCCAATTCGTCAAACATAAATATCCATCTCTGTTTTTTTCTTCTTCTTTTTTAAGGAAAAGGATGGCCCTGATCTTAACTCAAACTGCCCATTCTGGTCTTCCATCCTATAATCTATAAATCTAAAATAAATTTACATACCCTTTTTGTCATCATGCCTGTCTGATAAAGGAAGAAGTCTGGCTGCATCGGTGATAATCTTAAGACTATGTTTGAAACGGAGGATCTTACATAAATTATAGAGGATTACTCAAACCTGGTCCGAAATTATGGGCAAACCAATCGAGTCAAGGTAAGTCTATTGGAATGCTGTGTAAATTAACTAAGAAACACGAATACAACCCTTGCCTAAGAGATATTTTTAAGACAAATCTAATAATATGGTTTTCATATAGCTAATCTATATAGTTTTAAATATATTGGTACCTATACTCCAAAAAGTTTATTGACATGGGTATTAAGGTGAGTTCTTTTGGCTGCGATTAATGATTTTTACTAGCGTTTGTACGAATGAACCGAATGCCGATAAGCCGTTTCGAAACAACATAAAAAAATCATATCGTTTATTTATTCAGCAAAAGCTATAAAGTATTTATCATATCGTTTATTTGTTCAGCGAAAGCTATAAAAAAATCATATCGTTTATGTGTGAAGTGTGAACCTTCCAATTCGCACCAGCCCTACCTCACTGCACCTTCCCTGATTGAACAACAAATTGACCAAGCAGGAATGTGAAATGAATATGCAAAGAAATTGCACGTGGTGATTCATCTAGTCAATTTATAAGCGAGTATACTTTTAGCTACTATGTTCTATGCAACGTAATAGTAGAATTTTTTTTTTGTAAAAAAAAAACTGTTTTCCCAAAGCAGCTTTGAAAAATAGGCACGCGGCAAGGTAACCGTGAGCTGACTTTAAGCAATTACTTGCTGAAAAAAATCACTCCTTCCCGTTTGATAAATTTCACCTTCCCGTTTGATAAATTTCCCTTTCGAAGTGTAGACATAAACCCTTTCACAGGTGACTTGGTCTTTAGTCACACGACCAACGGTCTGCTGTCATTTCCTTACAAACTAATCATCTCTTTCGACAATAAACTAATCAGTTATAAATAATTAAATCGATCATAAATCAGCTTGGGTGAAAAGAGCCGACATGTGACTTTGACATTGCTCCATTTGCGAGTTGCCGAAAATGCTCTCTTCGTCTCGTAATATAAATCTAAGCCTATCATACAGAAGAAGACATTTAATCTAATAAAAAAATTAATGTCATTAGAGTATGCATACCCTAATTAAATATCATAATACAACTACTCATTCACCTTTCAGTGTTAAAAGAAGAGTATACGACGAAAATATTACAATAACTATATATTTCATCTCTACAAATATCAAATAATGTTTACTAAGAATAGGGACTTATATTATAGGATGAAGGGAGTAATGTTATTTCTGCATTGATTTTTCTTTTCTTTTGCTGAAGGCATATGCATCTAGTCATGTTGCTAAAATTGAATTGTTCAATAGTCCTATTTCGTATTTTTAAGTATAATGCTTCTTAATTTGTGGCGCTTCAGTCTGTCAACTTGTATGATTCTACGTAGGGAGAATAGCTGTTACTAAATTATTATAGAGATTTTTTTTCATGTATAGTCCTCTTACAATATTTTGGATCTACGGGAACACACCCTAATGATTCCCCTCAACTCTAGCGACCGACCATCATCAGAGCTATGGCACCCCCGTAACAAAAAATCATTGCGCACAGGAACACTTACTTTCAAACCTCGTGTATCCTTTTCTACTGTGACTAATTGATTATGGTACGGCTAATAGTTTTTAACATTAATATAAATATTTGTATAAACGTACTAAATACTAAAAAGTGGATAAATTACTTTAAAAATATTTTTCTATAAATTGTTTAGAAAAGTTAATAAAGAAATTATCTCATTTATTTACTTTAAAAACCATTAGCTAGAACCTAAAAAAGAAAGGAGCCGTAGATTATCTTCATATGTGCTGTCACCTATAATATGAGAATGCTAGTAACTATTTCAAGTTTTATATTAGCTATGGGGCCGCTCCAAACTGTTGTGGGTTTTAACTTTCGGTTACGGTTTCTATTTTTTTTAGTTGAAATTACACTATAGTAGTTATTAATTTTTTTCTGAGTTATTTAATTAAAAATAAAAAAACCATCGTATCATCATGAATAATGAAAAGGAATAAGAAAAAACAAAAAAGCTAAAAAACCCTAAAAACTAAAATAAAATAAACTTAGAAGTTAACATGGTTCAAATAATTTCTAATGTAAATAAACTAAAAACCAAAAATAAACTAAAAACTAAAGCGTTTGAAACAGGGCCCATGATTTTTCCGTTTTTCGCAACCTGTGCACGCAACTCGCTAAACAACTGACATGGGAAAACATAGCCAGAATCAACATTTCCTTTACCATGTCACAGTATTCTCATTTCATTCACTGTGGGTCATTTCATTCATGGTGCTCGTCTGTCATTATAGGAACACCATTAGACCCCGAGAAAGGATAATTATCGGACTCATATTTCTTTTTGTTTTTCAGAAAGGGAAGCAACCAAGATCACACGGTAAGCCTTTGGGAAAAACAAAAAGGATTTGCTAGCGTCCAAACATCCATGTATGCAATATTTTCTTACCATTATATACAACAAATATTTCTATAAAAAGACTCGATATTACATTAATTGTTATTGATGGTTGCACATATAAAATTAAAATATTACACAGACAAAATACCTACCTCTCTATGGCAGGCGATGAGGCCTTAGGTGCGGCGATGGCTGGCAACAAGGAGGTGCGTGCGTGTCATGGATCTGACGCTGGGAGGAGAAGCCACCCGCGTCCCCGCCACCATCGAGATCCTTGGCTTTTCCCTGGCACACTTGACCTCCCAAGTTGCCGGGAAGGGAGGCCGGATTTGGCGACGTCGTGCTCGAGGATGGCTAAAGAGGAGATCAACGACGGCTACCAAATCTGGTGGCGCCACACCTCGAGAATGGTTGAAGAGGAGGTTGACGACGCGCCGTGTTCGAGGATGGCCAAAGAGAAGGTTGTCGATGATGTCTAGATTCGGCGGCACTGGTGTCGAGAATAGAGTGGTTAGGGATGGATTAAAGGTCAGGTATCACCACAGAGAAAGAGTGTGAGAGAAGCGAGAGAACGAGAGAAAACCGTCCGATTTTTTTATCGTAAATCCGTATGTATAAACAGTAGCAAATCCGTTGACAGTGAGGTCCTAACCGCCCATTTACCCAGTTCCTACCAACCCCGGGCGCGGAGCCTGTTATAAGACGCAAACGGCTGCAGCCAAAGCCGAGCGGACGGCCGGGCGGCTCACGGAGTCCACCACCACTCTCCTCCTCCAAGAACGCGCCTCGATCGCCTCGCCCCGAGGCATCTCGGCTCTCCGATCGGCGCCACCGCCGTCCTCGGCCCGCTGGTTGGTATAGCCGGCCCGGGGGGCTCCTGGCCGACCCGGATCCCGCGGCGTTTGGTGCGGAAATGTGGGTTCTTGGCGCGGAGGGGCGTTGATTGGTAAGCCGCGATGAGTTGCTTCCCGTGCTTCGATTCGAGGTCCGAGGAGGAGCTGTGCTACCCCAAGGGGGGCGCCGGCGGGGGCGGCAATGGCGCCGGCGGATGGGCGGCGGTGTTGGCGTCGTCCTCCGGCGTTGGTGGTGGCGGCGCCCGGGAGGAGACGTCCATGGCGGCGCCGCGCGTCGAGAAGCCCCCCGGAGGTGCGTGCGTCTCTCGGATCGGCCGTCCAGTTGGTTGGTAGGATCGGATCCATGGATGGTTTGATGCTCTGGTGAGAGCATCTCTGTTAGTCTCTTCTCGGTGGTCAAGTTGGTTGGTGACGATGGACTGGGTGATCCTCGTGGATGGGATTTGACGAAAAAGACAGGAATAAAGTGTGCTTTAGTGATTCCCTTAGATCTTTCAGAAATAGAGCGGACAAAGATATGAAATAGTATGACAAATTCCGCGGATTTATGTGATGATAACTGATTATTGGGTTAGAAACGGAATTCTTGTTTTGGGATTATGTTGTTGGCTCGCTTCGTCGTGATTGTGTCTTGATCTGCATGATGATGTGAATGGATGCAGGGGCGGAGAAGGCGAGGGGGAAAGGCAATGCCAGCATGAAGAAGGAGCTTTCAGTTCTCAAGGACGCCAACGGCAATGCCATCTCTGCGCAGACGTTCACCTTCCGACAGCTTGCCGCCGCGACGAGGAACTTCAGGGAGGAATGCTTTATTGGGGAGGGAGGGTTCGGACGTGTTTATAAGGGCCGCCTGGACGGCACGGGCCAGGTAACTCGTTTTGTTGGCAAAGCGGGGCTTGACGTTTTCTTGTTTCTTCCTGTTGGAGTAGTACTGAAGATGCTCAGTTGTACCAAAGTCGCCATTGATTTGTCTAGGACATTCAAGAAAAGCAGTGTTTGCACATGAGTGGTGGATGCCCACAGGCGAAAAAGTCCACGTTGTTCACTTATAGTAGATCCAATTTATGTTGGCCTCGATTATGAACAATGTTTAGACTGTTCGTAGGCCCTTTTGTTAATTGAACAAGATGAATCACATGAAACAATTGATGCATGCCATTTGAATCGAATATAAGTATTTTAAATCCTAAATCATGAGATGATTTGCAACACTTCTGTAGCTGAAATGTCTGATGCATCTGTTGCAGGTTGTTGCTATAAAGCAGCTCGATAGGGATGGTAATCAAGGAAACAAAGAATTTCTAGTGGAAGTCCTCATGCTCAGTTTGCTGCATCATCAAAATCTTGTTAATTTAGTTGGTTATTGTGCCGATGGAGATCAACGCCTTCTTGTGTATGAGTATATGCCCCTTGGATCATTGGAAGATCATTTGCATGGTAAGACTGTTCTTTTGTTTTCTATATTGGTCTGGTGCATATTAATGCCTGTTAAGCTCCTATTGATGTTTCTGTGTGGGTACTGTGCTCCTCTGTGCAAGTAGTTCTTTTTTCACATGTTTGTTTGAGTACATGTTGTCAATCTGCCATGCTGTCTGTCCCCCATCTGTCCGCCAATGTATTTCGTTTCGTCCATGTGCATGATTTTTTCCATGATTCAAGTCCCATTGTCCTTGCACCGGTACATAATGTGCACAGTATCCAGTAGTCAACAACAGTTCCCACCTTCCTTTTTTCCCAGTGTTACCTAATTATAGTAGGACGAACTTTTCATATTTGTATGTTGATTCCTCCCATGGTATAACTAAATCTATTAGTAACTTAGTTATATCAACCATTTGAGACTTGCTTGTGTTCTATTCTTGGAAATCTCGCAAGAGAGTAAAATAGGCAATTCTATTCTTTTTTATGTTGACCTTATGCATTGGCCTATGCTCGAAACTTGTTGCTCATCTGTATGTAGTTTTAGTATTGGTGATGTATACGAATGCCTTATGTCCTTTGTGCGGAAGATCCAATTCCTTTTCACAAGGCAGAAAAGATTGGGGTTTGAAAATATAATTTTATTCAGGTCCATTTTGTTACCACGGGGATAGCTTGTTTATTTTTCCCGTCATAATTGCTTGGAATGAAATTGAAGGAATTACTGCTATGTGACAATTGATTGGTGTGTCGATTAATTTGATTACTTGAACAAAAGGATCATGTAAATCACTGAATGATGAACATTGTGCAGTTTTTAAAAACAATAAACTATTACTAGCTAGTCAGGCATGGCAATAATTGGACCCTAGCGAAGAAAGGCATTGCTGACAAGATAGTTAACCCAGTTCAGGACTCGTCCATGAACCTGGTGTGCGCTGGGCAATGTTGTGCCCAGAAAGTACGTCATTGCACTATAACATGTGATTTCGGCTCAGCTATGCAACTGTGCACTAGAAACATGTTCTTTTGGACCAGCTCTCCTTCAATTTATCTCTTGATGGGTCAATGTTGGGAAATGGGAACCAGTTGTCTTTTAGTAAGTGTTTCAAGTGCAAATAAGTAGTTTTAAAACTATGTGCAAGGAAATGCATTCGTCTAATACTTACTTTTTAAAACTTTATTCCAAGAAAGTAAACATGTATAGTACTACTATGAACAGTGAAATATTTTCGATTGGCTAGAATTAATTTTTACTTGTTGTAACACTTGATGCAGATCTCCCTCCTGATAAAGAGCCCTTGGATTGGAACACTAGGATGAAAATTGCAGCAGGTGCTGCTAAAGGGCTGGAGTACCTTCATGACAAGGCACAGCCACCAGTTATATATAGGGACTTCAAGTCAGCAAATATTCTATTGGGCAAGGATTTCCATCCAAAGCTATCAGACTTTGGTCTTGCTAAATTGGGTCCTGTTGGCGATAAGTCCTATGTCTCTACTCGTGTGATGGGAACATATGGTTATTGTGCTCCAGAATATGCTATGACAGGACAACTTACAGTTAAGTCAGATGTGTATAGCTTTGGAGTTGTTTTGCTTGAGTTGATTACTGGACGGAAGGCCATTGATAGCACCAGACCGCATGGAGAACAAAACCTTGTGTCATGGGTAAGCTATGTTCAAATTATTTGTAAATCATTTGTTGCTATTTTCTTTATCCAATATCTGACTGTCAGATTATTGATTATCCAGTGTTTTCAATTATTGATATCGATATATCAGTTTCTCCTAAAGATTTGTTTGGCAAGTGGACATGTAATTATGATGGGAACTAAATGTAGTTGTATTTAGAAATAGCTACTAAAACTATTGATTATCCAGTGTTTTCACTTATTGATATTGTTTTATCAATTTCTTCTCAAGAATTGTTTGGCAAGTGGACATCTAATTATAATTGGAACTAAATGTAGGTGTATTTGGAAAATAGCTACTTAGTGTCTCTGTTTATGTGGAATTATGATAGAAGCATGATTATGATAAGGCTTTTCAATGCTGTGTTGAAGTGTTGGAGCTGATTGTGATAGAAATTAGTCAAAACTATACTAATGAAATTCTGAAGTTGCTATTAGTGCTTTACATATTTTACATATAATACTTGTCCATGCTAAATTGCTTATATACATGTAGATACTATATTTAGGACATTAAACTAAATGAGCAATGGGTACTTCATAAGATGCTTATGATCCTCCATTTGCTATCTTGGAATTGATTCATTGCATGTAGTAATGTGTTATTTTTTGGTAGGCACGGCCTCTTTTCAATGACAGGCGGAAGCTCCCAAAGATGGCTGACCCAGGGCTGGATGGACGATATCCAATGCGTGGGCTTTACCAGGCGCTCGCAGTGGCATCAATGTGCATTCAGTCAGAGGCTGCGTCCCGCCCGCTCATCGCCGACGTTGTGACTGCTCTTTCCTACCTGGCATCCCAATCATACGAACCTAATGTGACCCACGCCTCAAAAAAGGCAGGTGGTGACCAGCGAAGCAGGGTTTGCGACAGCGGAAGGGCGCTCTCCAAGAACGATGAGGCAGGCAGCTCTGGCCACAAGTCTCCAAACAAGGACCGGGATGACTCCCCTAGGGAGCTTCTGGGGATCCTAAATGACAGGGAGCGGATGGTGGCCGAGGCGAAGATGTGGGGCGAGAACTGGCGGGAGAAGAGGCGCACCGCCGCAAATGCTCAGGGGAGCCTGGATTCTCCAACGGAAACCGGTTAGCAACATTCGTCAAGGTCTCGTGTCTCAGCCTCGACTGTGTTTGCTTTCGAGTGGCAAACAGAGGAAGAATTGGGCGCTTTCCAGTGGCGTTAGATGTACATTTCTAGGAGTAAAGCCCAAAAAAAGAATCGAAGAATTGGGTGCTCTGTACTGGATGTGGTTGTACCTGTAAATTCTGAGGAAAATTTTGCGACAATGGACAAATCTGGACTTCAGTCTCCCCTTTTGTCTTTCCTTTTATTAATTTACATCGGTTTTTTTTTGTTGCGATTTTGTGGGTAAAACGATCTACTTTAATCCGAGTGAGGCAGCTGCAGCGAAGTTTGGTGTTTGGCTTTATTGACATCAGTGTGATCTTGATATGTTTTCTGGTGACAAGCAGCGACATATATGCTTGTTAAACAGCATGTCAGGATTCAGGGGGTTCGATTGCCTGGAGGTTGGAGAAGAGTCCTGTGTTGTTGGATGGCTGGGTGGCTGAACGCTCTCATTTTTTTTAGTTTATCACGGAAAATCAACAGCAGTAAGCTGATAGACTGGAGCTACTCCTTTTTTCTTGGCTGTAAAACAGGGAGCCCTAAAAGGGCTAGTCTTCAGGGTTGTACAGAAAGGCCCCTTTTTTCTATTATTACTTGATCATAAGAAAAGAGGTGAACAAGTAATCTGTACTGCTGCTGGTACTACAATGTGCTACAGCAATTGGCATCGTGGTTTGGTCCACGGCAGTAGCCAATCAGAACCGCTGGGCGCGGGAGCACGTCCGGCGGAGACGCTCCTTGGCGTCCTCGTAGCCGCCCGCGCCGGCGTCGCCGAACGCCGGACGCCACCCCGTTATCTCTGCTCTGTTCTGCTTGTTGGACGTACGTGAGACGGCGAGAGTGAGATGGATGCAGTCACCGCGTTTATGTAATGACCCGAGGGGATCAGGAATCTGGCCCGGCGATGGCAAACATCATGGGCCGTCTGATCTCCCACCGAACATACAGCATACCAAGGTTCTCCACGAAAAGATACTAGCCCCTGAGCTGGCCTCCGGTGATGTACGGCAGCACCCGCTCCTCCGGCGGCTCCACCATACGCTCCGGTGATGTATTTTACTTTAATTCATCGTAGCAAATAACCTTAGAGGTAATGCATGAGAGAGGGACATGCAAAGGGAAAAATGGTAAAAAGGTCGCCTCGAAATTCGATAATGACACATCTCTGGCAATTCGAAAGCTATACTTGTATTTAGGAACGGAGGGAGAGGGGTATTCGAGGCCGGCATATACTGCCACGTGTCCCGCTCCCACCGCCGTGGCCCAACGGAGAACATATATACCTCCGTCCCATCCCGCATCCTTCCAGAACACCGAAAAGAGAAGTTTTTTTTTTATTTGAGACGGCGAAAAAGCGAAGCTTCGTCGTCCGGACTGGAACCGGATATCCCGCGGCATAAACCGCCCCAGCGAAGAATCGCATGCACCCCCCGAATATTCGTCTCCGTTGCATCGGAATTAATTAATCCTATGCTCTTTTTTTTTCCAAACCCAGCGCTATTTAATTTCCTCCTTAATTCTTAGCCCTTTTTTTTGTTGCTGCTCGATGAACACGTACGGATCCATGGGGCAGCACGTAGGATATATATAGCGCGTCCCCTCTCTCTCCTCCACAAACAAAAAGCTTTCAATATTGGCATCATTTGTCCCCTTGGTCCTTCGGCTGACCCAAGTCAACGCACGTCGCCGGCCGGCCGGCCGGCGTCACGTTCTTGGCTTGGCACGTACGTACACATGGCGCAGCTCAAGGCCGCCGGCGTGGTCCCCGCGGCCGCCGTGCCGGACATCGCCGCGCGGCTCAGCCTCGCCTCCGCGCGCATCAACGGTACGTGTCGTGCGTGCGTGCGTGCCGTGGATGTGCGTGCATGCATGCTGCGAGCGAACCTGCGATCGAAATCCACGCGTGCTAGCTGGCTAGCTCCGGTTTGTTGTTGATTCGCAGGCGCGGAGGCGATGGTGGCGAGGGACGCGGCGGCGGGGAGGTCGTTCGCCGTCATCGGCCACCGCGGGAAGGGGATGAACGCGCTGGCGTCGCCGGACGGGAGGCTGCGGGAGGTGAGGGAGAACTCGCTCCGCTCCTTCAACGACGCCGCGAGCTTCCCCGGCGTCGCCTACGTCGAGTTCGACGTCCAGGTACGTACGTGATCACAATTGCCGTCTTCGTTTGGCCTTTTGATTTCACCAAAAATCAAAATAAACGAGACAACTTTTATAAATAAATTTTCAAATTTCAAATCATGTGCACTATTTACATCGGTTTATCAGTTATTTGTTGCTATATAAAAAATATAAATAAAAATCACTGGATGCAAACGAAAGCAGCCTGAAAGAACCTGAATTACCCTAGCTTGACGCCTGTCTGGTCCTCCCTGAGCGAGCGTCCCTGAACTCGGCGTACGTGGGCGACGGGGAACAGGGGAAGGGTTGGCCTGGGTGTTGGGTGGACCGGGTCTATAAAGGCGGTTTTGGGCAGGTGGCGAGGGGTGCTACGGTTGTGCTGTGTCGCGAAGGGGGGCTGACACGTGTCGCGGTCTATGCGGTGGGGTCCACGCAAGGGGTGCCTGCGCAGTGCGTGCGTGCTATGGGCACCTCCAGAACGATCTCGGAAGCTGTGGATTTTCGGGGGTCCTCGAGCATCAGTTCGTAGTTCCACAAAAAAAGAGAGGAAAAATACATCATCTTGTAGAAAACAACTTTTCTACCATTTAGAGGACGCTATTCGTCCACAAAAAAGAGAGAGAGAAAATCCATCATCTTGTAGAAAACAACTTGTATGCATGGACTACCACCCTTCTTTTAGGCATCATTTAGAGGACGCTCATTTGAGTTAAAAATCAGTGGTTTTTGATTAAATTTATATTATAGTTAGTTTATTTTATATTGTAGTATTATTTAAAATTAAACTATTTTATGAAAAATTCTTGCGTTCTAAGAGGTCTTCATTTGATTTCCGTTTATCAGCGTGCCTTATATTGCCGCACAGAACAAATACTGCTGCTGCTACTTTCCTATGTTTTAATTTGATACTCTCTTTGTTCGTGTTTACTGGTCAGTTGTCACTATTGACAATGACACAAATACCAAGGCAGGCATCTTTTTTCATACAAAATGATCGAAATACCTTTGATAACTACTTACATTTACATTGAACATGGACCCACATTGAATGGGTGAGGAGACATATGGTATGTTTGATATGACTGTGGTTTATAGTTTTTAGTTGAAAATTTTGAATTTTAGCTGTTTGTGACAGAAATTATGGGAGAGAGATAACCGCTTATGATTTTGGATGGTATAGATGTTGGGCTTTTAACGTATACTACAATTAACTTGTAGATTCCGTCTTAAAAAATATTTTATTTAAAAGTTAGGTACTATAGTAAAAGTCAAAAGTCGCTTTTAGAAGAAAAAAAACATACCCATATTTAGTAAGGGCAAAATGAGAAAGTGTGTATTGGTAAACGAGAAGCTATAAGTATTTAAGAATAAATAAAGTGGTCAAAGCTGACATGTATCGGTGAACGGAGGGGTATTGCTGAAGGAAATCAACCTATACATACAACGTCAGCGTGTTATCCTGAAAATCACTTTGAAGAAATCAAAGTTTTGGATCGTCACATGCATTCACCCCCCTTGCAATTCGGTACATGTTCAAAATTAAACATGACGGTGTTTGAACCGTGAACATCCATCCATCCATTTTGCAGGTGACCAGAGATGGATGCCCGGTCATCTTCCACGACAATTTCATCTTCACCGAGCAAGACGTAAGTTTCTATCAGCATACTCCAGCGCGCCATCTCAAATTCTCAATGCAATGTCTCAGCATTGTCGTGCTCAAATCTCAGGGTAAAATCTCAGGGAGGCGCGTCACCGATCTTCACTTGGACGAGTTCCTCTCCTACGGCCCCCAAAAGGATCAGCGGAGGGTACAGCAAACAACCAAGCACCCCCCCAGTTTGACCTCGTCTGAACAATAATGGCGATGCCTGAGTAGCACCTCGATTTACTTCGATTCTGCTGCTGCGAAACCCAGGTCGGGAAGCCATTGCTCCGGAAACTGAAGGACGGCAGCGTGCTGAAATGGGACGTGCGGTCGGACGACGCGCTCTGCACGCTGCAGGAGGCGTTCGAGAACGTCGACCCGCGCGTCGGATTCAACGTGGAGCTCAAGCTCGACGACGACCTCGTGTACCGGGAGGAGGAGCTCACCGGCATCCTCCAAGCCATCGTCGAGGCATGGATATGGAACAAACGTAGGCTTCTTGCTGCAACATTCTGAAGGCGCCTACTGATCTAGCTCTCGTTTTGCTGCAATTGTTCAGGTTGTTTTTGAGCATGCCAAGGATAGGCCCATCATTTTCTCCAGCTTCCAGCCTGACGCCGCACAACTCATGCGAAAACTGCAAGATAAATACCCTGTAAGTACGCTAGGAAATACTACTACTCCACTACGCTGCACTTTTCAGGTACCATGAGCCATGGCACAGGTTTAGCAGCTGACTTGCCCAATCGCTATGATGCAACCTGCAGGTCTACTTCCTGACGAACGGAGGAACACAGATCTACGCCGACGCGAGGCGGAACTCGCTGGAGGAGGCCGTCAAGCTGTGCCTCGCCAGCGGGCTGCAGGGGATCGTGTCGGAGGTCAGGGCGATATTCAGGAGCCCGTCGGCGATATCCAAGATCAAGGAGGCAGGCCTCTCCCTGCTGACCTACGGGCAGCTCAAGTGAGTGACCGATCCGCTGAACATTTTTCATTTCACCTATTGCAGGCGAGCTATGCGCATGTGTGGCGTAGAATCATACTGAAAGTTGCAGCTATGTATGTTCTCGCAGCAATGTGCCGGAGGCAGTGTACATGCAGCATCTGCTGGGGGTGGACGGGGTGATCGTTGACCTGGTGCAGGAGATCACCGAGGCCGTGTCGGAGTTCGGCGTCGTTGCACCGGAGTTCGATTCCGAAGACGGCGGAGCTGAGAGGTTGGAGATGACGGCGGCCGCGGCGGAGAGGACGCCGAACTTCTCGCAGCGGGAGATTTCGTTCTTGCTGAGGCTTATACCCGAGCTGGTGCAGTAGCGTGCTGATCTGTGTTGTCTGGAGTACGAAATGCCCGTGCGGATGGTGCTGTATTGTGATCAGTATCTGCAGCAACTCCGAATTGAAATCCCAAGCCTCAGTTGTAGTTCTGATACGTCTCGTTGTGGCGAGAATTTCTGAATGTTTGTATTGTCCGTAGAGATATAACGGTGTTTTGTATTTTTCTTTTTTTCTTTTATTTTTTAATTAAATGATTTGAAAAAAGTTAGCAGCCACTATAACACTATTTTAGTATAAAACTAAAAACTATTAACAAAAAGCTAAATTGAATAGAGTCTTACAATATTTCAGTGACCTTGTCTGTGCTCTCATGGGTCCTGTCCTTGTTGTACACCCTCACGAGGTCGAAGTCAGCGATCTTGGGGAATAATTAGATTCATCGAGGAGAACATTGTGTGGCACTGTATCACTTATTAGGTACAGTGCATGTATCTTTGTATTAGAAATAATTAGATAAATATATTTATATTAGAAATAGATATATTTATATTAGGAATAGATATATTAATATTATTAACAGATATATTTACAATATGTATCTTCGTATGGATATGATATTATTTTTAGTTGATTGGTTGCGTTAGATTGTGTTAGTTTCTATATTATTATATGCTAACCTTATCTTTATCAAGAAAGGAGTTGTACCATTCATAAGTAAGCAATGAATAAACAAAAATTCTCTAAATAAGCCTAAAAGCTTCTCTACCTCATCAGGAAAGAACACACTGGCGGTTAGATGAGATCGAGTGCCCTATCCCTGGTCTTCGGACCCATACCCAACCATGGACCATATCATTTGCTATTAGAGCAAACTGTTGCTCCACCATCCATGGCAAGCAGCAGGAGTTTCGCTCCCATGAAGACCCGAGCTTTACGATTCCACTACCTAGGGTTCCCAATCTTTGACGGCATGGAAGACCTACGACCTTGGTTGAATCGCTTTGAGCAATAATTCTTCAAGTAGTAGCGGACGATGGAGGAAGAGGAATGGTTGGCATCACACCACTTGATGGGGAATGCTGCCCTGTGGTATTGGCAGCTGGAGTGTGCACTCGGGGTGCAGACATGGTCAAATTTTGTTAAATACGTCAACCTCCGTTTCGCCACCACCATTGTGCTGTCTCCACCAAGCCAACTACTGTGACTTCCGATGCCGAGTTATCCTCCATTAAGATCTGCGCCAACTTGATGGCCTGGATGAAAGAATTCATGACCAAGATGAAGAAGAAGGCACAACATGTTGTTGCGGTTTTTGAGTTACCATCGTTATCGGTTGTGACCATGTTTAATATAGAGGAGCAGCAAGAGGCGACGCCTTGCACAACAATAGTGTCATTGCCATCACCATCATCAGCGTTGCTTCTATTATTGCCTCCACCAACAATAACCCCTTTCCAAGTTTCGCTATTCTTGGCTGCACCTCTGATGCCTTCGCCAAAGAGGAAGGTTGTTGTTGTAGCACTTACTAGGAATATTGCATATATCTTCGTATTAGGAATAATTTGATAGATATCTTTATATTAGGAATAGATAGATGTATATCTTTATATTAGGAATAGATATGTTAATATTTAGATAGTATAGATATGATATTATCTTTAATTGATTAGTTGCGTTAAATTGTATATAGTGAGATATGATATCAATGTTCTTTGTTCTCTCATAAAATATTTGATCCTATGTAAGGCAAATAGCACTATAACTATTACAAAATATTGTAGTACAATGTACAAGATATACTTCCACAAAGCTCAGTAAACAAATCTCTAAGCCAAACTAATAACAAATCCAAATCTCTAGCAAAATCATGATCCACAATAAATCGAGTGATTTCTTGTTCAAAGGGTTTTTAGGTCGTATTCTTCGGTGTTCTAACTTGTTATAACATGTGGAAATACATCTAGAACTATCTTGATCATCATCTACTCACGAACAAGTTGTTTTCATCGCTTGGGGTTTTTGGCTCGGTTTATGTGCAACTTTTGAACAAACTAAAAAATATCTTAATTTTGTCTATGATTTTCATAATCGTTTGTTGAAATAGGTTCCTGATATCTTAAAGTAGATATCTGTAAAATTTCATATAATTTGGATCTACAGATCAAAAGTTCTCTCGATTTTGGATTTTGAAATCGTATTGAAATCACTGTTCATCCTGATTTTACTGTAGCAACGAAAATACCGCGGTTACTGTAGAGGTAGTACCATAGTTACTATAGCAAGCGGTAATACCATAAGTTTAACTGCAGTAGTTTCGTTTTTTGCTTATTTTTCTTGTGTTTTTAGTGCATCGAATTGCTGGTTTTTTTTGTGACTTTCTATTCTATTTTTTAATAGCTTTGTAGCTATTGAAATGAAGAATTGGTGAATACTTGAGAGAAAATTTAAAAGTAACATTCATTCTTCTTTGTTGTCATCTTCGATCCTACAAATATAAAATCCAAATACTCAGATACTAAGTACAGAAAAATCGGTACTAGATGGCATTTTACCGAAATTAATACGGAGTATGCGTAATTAGTTGCTGTAGCAAGTTGCTAGTTTGCTATCCAATTACATCCAATTAGAGAGAGAAGCTAATATACCTTCAGGTGACGCTGCCGGAGAACCACGGGCAGTGCCGCTGCTCGGCGCCTGCATCCCGGCGCTGGCGTTGTTCACGGCCAAGGCGAGCGCGCCGCCGAGGCACCGGCCGGGGGACCTGCCCGACGTAGCTGCTCGCCTCTCCCCCACGCGACGGCGCCGTCGTGAAGGAGCCTGGTCATGCCCGCTCTCCCGTCCCTCGCCGGCCCGCCGCTTGACTTGAACAGGTTCGCCGCGTACTCGTGCTCTCGGAAGCGGCTCGTGTGAGTTCACAGTTTCGTTTTGGAAAAATTTTTGGAGGGCAGCGAGATGACCGATTGAACGAAATTTCGTTCAAAAATTCGGACGAAAAATTCAAAATTCTGATAAAATTTAACTAAAATTTAGATAAAATTTAAATAAAATTCAAATAGAATAAATTTGATCAAAATTTGACTGTACCTTCTTATTTCGGGCGTAACGAAATGGACGAATTTTTGAAAATTTTGCTGAAATTGTGAAGCCTTCGCGTCCCGGTCGGAGTAGCGGACGAAACGGCGCTAGTCCTCGTGCTCGTGCTCCTGCTCCTGCTCCTGCGATGGAAGGCACGTGTGAAGTTTTGGGCCAGGCCCAAGAGAGCCCATTCCGTAATTTCTCCCGTCCTTCTGAACAGCATGAAGAATTTGATAATTTAGGTTCCTGAATACCTTGGAAATAACCTAACCTAGCATGTCTCTAAAATCATATTATTAGAGTGAAAAATTGATGCCATCGATCCCTCAAACTAGACGCTCCATTAACATATCCAAGGAATAATTGTGTTCAAAATTTAAAAGACTACTCCAAGTTTGGCATATAGCGAGTGGTCAAACGAAGAGAGCAGGCCACTCGATTGCAATTGCAACTACATAAAAATTGAGCTACCAACGCGCTAATATAGATTAACAGTGTGACACCGCGTGTCTTTGTCTGATGGTTGGATTCCTAGCGACCATATTTGTATGGATTTTCTGCTAAGATTCCAGGATTTTCTTGTTCTTTTTTGTTTATAGTTTCTTCAAAAGTTAAAATAAACATAATAACTACTTAAAGCGAATTCTCTAAATAACTTTCTGAGGCCAAAACTATCTACGTTAACATCACCACCATCTATTGCTGCTTTAAAAATATAGGTAAAAATCATCAGCCGTTCGACTATAGAAAAAAGAGGAAACCGTAGTGCAAAACAATAAAGCCTAGTGACCATGAAAACAACCGTATAGGATAATTGTTCAAAATGTACATTCTCTTCACTGCCTCACCCGACAAAGAAGAGAATTTGTGAGTTCTTTTTTTACTACGGTTTATAGTTTATAATTGTAGTTGATGATTTTTAGTTCTAGCATTAGCACTTGTGCGAACGAATCGAATGTCGATATGCCTGATAAATCGCTTAAAAATGTTGTCCCAATAAGCTAGTTCAAAAAGATGACGGAAAAGCCGTCAATAGAAAGGGAGGGACCCACTCGCTGTTGGTGGGTGGAGATGAGAGACCGAGACGAGAGGGCGTTCTCCCTTATTTTTGAATTGTTCATATAAATAGTATTGTAGTTTTTTTTTAAAAAAATTGGCCTTCGAACATATATTTTTACAAATCTAGCTTCGTTCTTAGACCTACTGAGCTCAACAGGATACCAATATTACATATAATGCCCTTTGATTAGTACGTGTACTCAATTAGTACTAATCACATGTAATTAGCATTAATCATATTTAATTAATAACAACCATATTTAATTAACACTAAATTAGTATTAATTTTATTTAATTAGTGCTAACTATATTTAATTAGTGCTAATCATCTCTGTTTTGTTTGCTGCCGTGGACGGGAGGCTTGGCAGCAAAAGCTGTTGTTGTAGGGGAGCTCGGCAGCTCCTTAGCAGTTGCTTAGCAGGTGCTATCGAGCTCCTGTAGTGTCTGTTGAGCTTGGGAAGGAGATTAAATTTATAAAAATAAATTTGGAGGCTAAATTAAAAAAAAGTTATAATAACATTTGAGTAAACAGTTCCCCATTTTCCACATATGGTATACTGCACCTCCGCACCTTTCGCAAGTCAGAAGAAAGATCGAAGGGGATTTCAATCAAAACCAAATCCAATCTCAACCCGGTGGTGTTCTTCTTCCACACGCCAACCAGCCGCCGCCGCCGCCGCCGTGACCCCGGCGAATGGCGTCCCGCATCGCCTCTCGCCTCCTCCGCCGCTCCAACCCTGTAACGCCCTCTCAGTCTCTCTCTCCATTTACGAGTTTGTGATTTGCCATGGCAGCTAGTTTTTTCTCCCCATTATTCGGGAGAGAAGGATTTAGGGGTTACGGGGTGGTTCGACGCTTCGATTGATGGCCCGATTCGTTTACTTTTTTCTCCGACTGGTCTGCTCGGATGATCTGGAGTCTCTGATTGGGTTTGTGGAAATTATTGTTGCATCGGATAAGGTTGGGCTGATGCGGTGGGGGGGCTCAGCGAGTCTGCAGGATGCGCGCTCGGCGTAATTCGGAGACGAAGGGTAGAGATTGGGGGGGGGGGGGGGTTGCGCATTTTAGGGTTCCAACATGTGCTCTTGCTTTAGGGAGCCTTGAATAATTGTGCCATCATTATTTACTTTTGTCTTATTCCTGCCAGCAAATGGAAACCTACCTTTTCTGTAACAGGACAGCATTTTGATAAGCAAATAACAAGCACTACATTAGATGAATTGTATTTTAAGTTATTCTTTGTTCATGATTATGTCTTGCATTTTTTCAGACGCTGCTGATTAAGTAAGGTGTGTTGATGAAAAGTGGTCTGTGCTTGTGAGTTTGTCCAGTTTATGTTATGCTGCTGTTTGGTCACACACCCATACTAGGGCCCATTTAAGGTGTGCATTTGACAAGACCTAGACACTCAGCTGCAATGTGCTCAATATTAATAGGTTAGTGAGCCAATCAACAAATAAGTAAAGGCCTACAGTTCACCGAATCCCAAGCATATCATGCCCAACAAAAAAAATTATTGTATCTGCCAAACAAGCACCTGGATCAATCAATCATCTTATACCTACTGCTTCAGTTATGATTTATGAAAATCGTCTTCTCAACTAATGCAATTGCTGTTGCATAGTGTCCATGAAAAAGGCCACATACACCTGCAGCAAGATGATCTATTCTGAAAATTTCATCAATCTTTTGAGATGGCCAGCCCTGTGATTGCTGGAGAGGGAGAGGGAACGGGACACGCTGCCTGCTGTCTGGTTGAGGCTTGAGAGGGAGGGAGGGTGGGGCATGGAAATGAGACCAGTGTGAGAATGCGAGTAGGGGCGGAGTTCGTAAATTTCAGGCACTGCATACCCTAATGTCTCAACAAAATAAATGATAAATGCAGTATCTGGGTATCAGCTAGTTCCAGCTGATGTGCAAAAATCATAGCAGTGCAGTGGCAGCTTCTGATTATGCCTCCACTATTTAGAACAATTCTTAGTTCGATGGGAGCTTATTGAGATTTTTTTTTACAAAATACGTGTAACCTTGTATATTAGTGCTGATGTTTTTGGGTACAAAAATCTAATGTGTTTACGGTATCACACCATAACAGCTTGAAAAGTTGCACACATGAGCTGCTCCACTCTGCTAACCTATCTACCATACTGCTACTGGTTTATACTTTATTCATCTGGAAGTAGTTCACCAACAGTTCCCGGCACTCTTGGTCTCATTTTTTACTATTATCTTCATATCTTGTGAGTTCACATGTGTAGCAATACAGCATATACAAGGTTATACTTAATTCCGCAGGTTTATATAGAATATGAAGTTTCTTGGCATTGGGTACTTCCTTACAGTTTTTTTTATCCTTGCTCACCATTATAATTTACTTGCAGATACTATGCCTACTGAGGAGTTCTACACATGTCAGAAACTACAGCAGTCAACTTTCAGGTTATTAGTTTGACAACTGCTATTTTGAATACTGGCTGGTGGTTACTAACTTCAACTCTGATATCTGGGTACTTTCTTCAGCTTTTATTCCAGTTGGTTCCCAAAGCTCAAAGGTTATGAGGTAAGTATCAGGCTATGCACTTCATTTTATGCTTTATAAACTTATACGGATGCCTTCAGTCTGTTCAGTTGAAACGTCATTACATTTTTTAATTTTCTCCTGTTGATACATGCGCTAAATGGTTGCCTCTAATTGAATTTTGTAGAAGGCCTTATTACTTGCCAAATGCCTCTCCATACCAACTTTGGATTAGGTCATTTGCATCAGACAATGGTAAACTACAATAGCTTTTTGAGGCAGACAATGTTTTATAAATTTGCTCCTGGTTATGTGCTTATCTTTCTTCTGTAGGAGACAAGGTTGAAGCTGTTGTGCCCTTCATGGGTGAATCTGTAACTGATGGAACTCTTGCTAACTTCTTGAAGAGTATGCTCTCTCTCTCTCTCTCTCTTTCTCTCTGATCGAGGTCATTTGATTCACTGTTAACCTTTCTGCAAATACAGAACCTGGCGACAGAGTTGAGGCTGATGAACCCATAGCACAGATTGAAACTGATAAGGTATCGTTGCCTTAAATCACTTCGGATTCTATTTGACCTTGTGTGGATCGTAACACTTGTGAATGGTCATTTGAAATGGAAATTTTCCTTTCTGTATTCCAGGTTACTATAGATGTTGCTAGTCCTGAAGCTGGTGTTATTGAAAAGGTGAACAATGTTGTGCCCTTTAGCTTCCTTTTCTGCTTTCATTATCATAGTTTACCTCTGCTTGAGCTATAAGCAGTATTGCTATTTTTCTGACTGTGCTGTTGCTTTCCAGTTCATTGCTAGTGAAGGTGATACGGTTACTCCAGGCACCAAGGTTGCTATCATATCAAAGTCTGCAACACCCACTGAAACGCATGTTTCTCCGTCTGAGGATACAACCCAGAAAGAAACCTCTCCACCCAAAGTAGAGGAGAAATCACCAAAAGCAGAAGAGAAATCACTGAAAGTAGAACCTCCCAAGATGCAAGCACCAAAGCCAACTACTCCACCGAAAACATCTCCTACAGAACCACAGCTCCCTCCAAAAGAACGAGAGCGACGGGTAAGGCCAATCCTCATCGACAAAATGTTGCATCCAATTTATTTTAGAGGGACAAGCACATCTGTACCATGATAATTGCAGGTGCCAATGCCAAGGCTCAGGAAGCGTATTGCAAACCGTCTGAAGGATTCTCAGAACACCTTTGCAATGCTGACCACATTTAATGAAGTTGACATGTAAGTGTTTCTGTAGTCCTTTTGCTATTCTTATAAAACGATGGTTTACATAGTTTCTTAGATTCATTTCCAATCGTCTTTGCGTTTTCTCCTATCATCACCCATAACATGTGCGTGCTTTATTGCACAGCTGTTAAAATGGTGAAATTTAGATCCTATCTAGCATATCTTGAGGACCTTTAAGATCTGCCTCAGAATGTTGGCTGTTAACACATTCTATTAGCATACATGGCAATATATGGTCACTGATCACCATCCTAGCAGTTAACAATATATTGTGTTAAAGGTACATCGCAATATATTACTGAATAATGTATGAGTGCCTATAGAATTTTATTTTTCCCCCAGTAGCACTGACCAAAAGAGTAACCAGTTTTTTGCGAATAAATGGATTATTAGTACGTGATTCACCCTAGTTGTTTTCATTTTCTTTCACATAAAAACTTTAGTAATCTTTTTCTTGCATGCCACAAGTGTTCCTGAAAAAACTCAGCTAGATAAGCTGTATTGTTTGTCTCCTTCACTGTTAGATATTACTATGCAGGACCAATTTGATGAAGCTACGGTCTGATTATAAGGATGAGTTTGTCACCAAGCACAGTGTCAAATTGGGTCTGATGTCTTGTTTTGTTAAGGTACTGACCGGTTGTATGCATTGCTGAACTATTGCTTGGTAATTTCACCAATTCATTCAGTTGTGCTAATTCCATTTGCTTTGGTAGGCTGCTGTTTCTGCACTTCAAAACCAGCCAATTGTCAATGCTGTCATTGACGGTGATGATATCATATACAGAGACTACGTTGACGTCAGTGTTGCTGTTGGTACTTCCAAGGTACTATGATACATATAATACATATCTGTCAAGTTCTGAATCTGAATGTTTTCTTATCTGTTTTTGATTATTTATCTCACTATCATCTAATCATCTAAATCTCAAATTTAGGGTCTTGTGGTGCCTGTTATCCGAGATGCTGATACCATGAACTTTGCTGACATTGAGAAAGGGATAAACAACCTTGCAAAGAAAGCTAATGAGGGTGCACTGTCAATTGACGAGATGGCAGGAGGAACATTCACCATTTCCAATGGTGGCGTCTATGGAAGCCTTATCAGCACGCCTATCATCAACCCCCACAGGTACTGCTCTTCTTTTCTGGCACTCGCGGAACTCTCTTCAGTACATTCGATAGCAGGAAGATATCCATTCATTCTGACACAATTTTCATCTAATGTAGTCAGCGATTCTCGGGATGCATTCCATTGTGCAACGCCCTGTGGTTGTGGATGGCAACATCCTCGCGCGGCCGATGATGTACCTCGCGCTGACATACGACCACAGGTTGATCGATGGCAGAGAGGCCGTTTTCTTCCTGCGCCGCATCAAGGACGTGGTTGAAGACCCACGGAGGTTGCTCCTCGACATATAACTCCATGCACCAATCCCAACCTACAACTGCCAACTGTTTTGTGCTTGTCTGGAAATAATACCGTGGAAATTTTTGACTGATACAAGAGTCGCTTTCTCAGAAAGACGAAAATTTCAGTTGAGGATCTCGTAAGGCCTCTGATAATTGTAGGAGAGCACACACATCAGGACGTGTTTTCCCTTTTGGATCAGAGCGTATTCCATTTCGGGATGTAGTTCCCCGAACAATTTGCTTTAATTTTCCATGCAAGGGCGATAGACCCTGCTTGTTTGGTTAATATTCTCGCCTGCATCAGGCAATGTGCCGTGCCTTTTACTTGCACTGATGCTTGAGTTTTTATACCTTTCTCCAACGTCACAAGAAAACTACTTCTATTTAGATGATGCTTATTTAGGCTTTTAAGCTTGAATTTATGGTTTATTTTGCATTGTAGTGACTTTTTATACTGTAACTATTGGTAAATTTTCAGCGTAATTAAATTTTAAAAATAAAAAAATATATCATCACAGATAATATAAAGAAATAGAAGGAAAAAAGAAAAAAAATACAAAAAACCTAAAAAAACTAAAAAGTTAAAACAATAAAATTAAAAAGTTAGAAGCCAAGAAATTGAAGCTTTAATGTGTGAGGCCTTAAAGAACATGCAACCTTTAGTGACTATGTATCTTGAATAAAGAAGAAAACTAGCGAACGTTTAAGGCTATATTTATTTTGATTTAAAGTCAGCTTCAGCTTCTAGTTTTGCTTTTGTTCACTATTCATTAATTTTGTCTTTTTCTAGTTTTTTGATTTTTGGGTTTTTGTCTTTTCTTTTTTTCTATATTCTTTTGTATTGTCCGTGATGAGCTAACATGTTTTTTTTTTCCAATTTTTATATTTTTAAAATTTAATTATGTCAAATAAGCCAACTCAGTTACAATAAAAAAAAGTCAGCTACAATAAAAAAACTATAAACTAATGTCAAACTGAGTGCTACCTAAATCGAAAATAAGTCAGTTTAGGTCCTAAGTGGCATCATCCCCATTTTACCCCTGGTAGTAAGCACAATCATACTTTTGCTAGATATGGTAAAAGCATGAAATCTTGGAAAACTCAAATCGAAATTTAGGAGATAGCTTGACCCCTTTTCATTATCTTAGAAGAGGTCAAAAATCGCCTAGAAAACCAGAACAGGCCTTGTAGTGGTTTTTGGTTTGGTTTGTGTTTTCAAAACCCTGACGAAAGGTGACCATAGAAAGTTAGAGATGGTCTACGGATCAACATTAGGCCCCGTTGTTTTTAACTTATGTTTTCCTCCAAACAAATAAATGGGATGGTTTTTTCGTCGATATTTCTAAACAGCTTATCAGGATAGTATTTTAGAAATAGCTTATCGCCTTTCAGTTTGTTCACACGAGTGTTTACGCTATGGTCAAAAGTCATAAGCTGCAGCCATAAGCCTTAACCGAAAAGAGCGCACCCTATGGTCAATTGTGTTAAAAAAGAGCATCAGGTCTCCTCATTAGAATCAAATGTAGGAACTTATTGTTTGTATTCTCGATTCCCCTTATAGGATGAACTTAGGGGGCATTCGAATTGGTTTTTATTGATGGCTTTTGGTTTTAGCTGATAATAGTAGTGGGTGATAGAAGCGGTTTATAGAAGCTGGAGTGTTCGTATTGGATTTGGGTTTTGGCTTTTTGTTGAGGGCATTATGTAAGAAAGAGAGTAAATGATGGTGCAATGTAAGGCACTAAAATATTTGGACCGTCATGCAACTTACATAATTGTGACATAATAAAATACATAGTTCATTACAACATACGAAAGCGCAAAGTAGAAGATTACAACATAGCATGGTACAACAGGGTACTATTGCTTACAACACAAGAATTCGATAAATATGACGTAGTACCGTAACTTAGTCTACCAAAGCGCACACGATGCTATCTTGGAGCGCATCCATGGGTTTCTCAAACTTCCCAACACTACCATCTAGAGACTCCGTGTCCTTGCCCTCTCCTAGGACGTAGCCTTCATCATCGTCGATGTCCAAGTAGTCATAATTAGGCATCGCTGATTTGGTGATGAGATTATGCAATGTTATGGTCACCACTATAACATTCTTTTGCATCTCTACATCGTAGCTTCAGCACGCTTAACAAGATGCATCACTTATTTTTTCCAAATGTCAAATGCACGCTCGATCACATTCCGACCAGAGGAGTGGTGGTAGTTAAAAATTTCTTTGATCCCAATCGGTCATCCATCTCGTCTATACGTGGTACTGTTGATTCTTGTATGGATCTAGGCACCCCTCCTTGTTCGGGCAACCGAAATCCAAGTAGTACTTTCTTGCATTGAAACATACTTCGAGGACTAGTTAATGACTGCACCCAAATCCAATAGAAACGTGTAGGTAAAAACGAGCAACAAACATATGTGCTAGTGGGTGTGGGAAGCGGTTTGCATAAGTTACTATGGAATTCTGCAGGACACGTGTGTCATGCGTGCTTAACCCCACCCAACACACATGAAAGTAAATCGCCTGTTGAAGTCATAAACTGTGAGCACGCTCTAACTCATGTATTCATTGTGATCGTAGTGCCTCGGTGCTACGTGACTAGGTACCGCTACTACCACATGTGTATCGTCAATCGCCCCAATATAGTTCTTGAAATGCAGGTCAAAATGTGACTCCTTCAATCTCTTATGGACGGTGTGGAACTGTGGGTCCACCTGGCATACAATATCACTTGCCATATTGGCAATCACGTCCAATACCCTATTGAAGTGATTGCTGACATGAACTGCAGAACGCTCAACTCTATTCTATGCCTGCCGATTTGATTGAGGGGTAACACACGTCCAAAGGAAAAGTCCAAGCTCCTTTTTAGAGCTAGTCTGATGAGTTGATCACAGATCGTAGTCCTGCACTAGAGTTTTGTGCAATTCATTAAAGACTGATCTCCTGATCCTGAGCATGTCTTTTCATGACCGTAGGTTGCTAAGCTGCTCCTTAACTCACTTTAGGCTTGTTTTTGTTAGGCATCGGTCAGGGTCCGCATGGATGAGGACTCCCCCTCATCATCCCCCATAGGTGAAATATGACTTGCTTAGACAGTTCAACAGATTAGCTTGCAACGATAGAGACAGAGTCGGTACCTATCTCTGTCATCATGCGCATCTCACTGGATGACAATATTTGCAAGCATTTCAGTTTGTCATGAGAACATGGACTTCAACTATTATGTAACATGCTATTCAAATTAAATTGTAAGTGAAGACAGTAACATATTTCCAAGTAAAAAACCTGAACATGGAATACCTATCACAGGACAGTAACTCATTGCATGATAGAAATGCTACATATCCGGGTACCAAGGACTTTCTAACAGCAATACCAGAAATAGCCTGGACAACTCAATTTGGAATTGCAATAGCAGACATGCATGTTGGACAAGGCAATTCTAACAAAACTACCAGTTTTACTCATTTTCAAACTGGAATGGCAGACTAGCACACCTAGATGGTAGACTAGCATAACTGGAATGCCAGACTAGAAGAACTGGAATTCCAGACTAGCAGCACTACGCAATTCAACGCAATTTCAAACTGACAAATGAGAACAAGGCAGTCCAACACATTCTCTAGCTAACCTACCAGAAATAGCCATGTCTAGTTCATTTTCCAACACAGATTCCAGAACAAGCAAGTTCAGCTGAATTTCATAGTCAACTAAGAGACAACCCAGCTCAACTCAATTTCAAATTCAAATATGAGTTTAAATCAGTTTATAACTCAATAACAGAATCACATAATAGACAAGCCAGTTGTAAATCAAATAACCAAACATGCGTAGAGACAGTAGTACAGACAAATATGGCAGGAAACAAACACGCAATTGGGCTTGTAATGCAAAAACTCATTGATGATGCATGATGCGCACATGGCTATGATAACTTAGCCTTCTTCTTATCTGCCTAGTTATCTGCCTAGTTACTCCTAATCCAGGCCAACCGACCCTTCGAGGTTTTGGAGTTGGCGAATATCTTACGGTTGCGGGCATGTATAAAGAGCTAGCTCATGTAGTAGTACTTGTCTCTGTCCTCATCGACACCATTAGCAATGACAACCTCCATTAGCTCTCTCATGTTGTCCTTCGACTGGCTCATGGGCCGCGGGTTGCGGAAGGGTAGAACTCTTATGGCCTCTACACTACTTGTAGATGTCGACGAATCGCTCGAGCTGCACATCCCGGTGGGTTTTTGGCACTTTCTTCCCTTCCAGAGAATCTGGCACAGAACGACACTTCCTTTTACCAGGGACTAACGAGCCACTGTTGTCGGCTCTAGTCGGTGGGTTGCTGCCCTCCTTGTTCTCCTAGCCATGAGCATGCTTTTCACAAGGCACATATGTGTAACATCTAGATTTTCAGTGTTATTTGAAGCATTTTAAAATAAAATTCATCATTTGAATTTTTCTGGATTTAATTCAATCTTAAATTGAATTTTTAATAATTAAAAGGATTTAATATAAATAAAATAAACATTAACATATGTTGAAAATTTTTTATTTGGATTCCTTGTGTCTCAAGAAATTTTCTGTGAATTTTTTAGATTTATTTGCTATTTTCTAGAGCTTATTTTATTTCATTTAAAATTTTAAAATTAGAAAACCCTAAAAATCCTAAAAACAATAGTGGGCCAGGCCCATTACCGTTCATCCGGTCGGGCCACCTCCTTCCCGATGAGTCACGTGTTGGCAATTGGCCACTCGTCGCTCGCATCCAAGCCACCCACTCCGTCTGCCTCCCCTGCTGTCCGATCCAAGCTACACGTCAACTATCCACCCTTCCGTGCACTGTTCATCGGTGTGGTCTAATTATTTTGACCGTCCGATCTCCTTCTCTACCACATGTTGCAAACCGGGAATGACGTCTACTGTTTATCATCTCCGATCAGAGCACCTTGTCGTCTATGCTTTATGACCCGAGTAGTTGCCCTTGTTTTCCACACCCGCCGACGCTCGCACTCACAACGTTGCTATCGTCCACTCAGTCCACCTTTGTTGGTGTTTGAACCATCTCTGCCGCCGGTGAGCTCCTCCGTTCTACTCCGTCATGCCCGTACGTCGCTCTTGCCTTTCATCCTAGCCGTTCGATCATCATCGCGCTGTCCTCAGCCATCCGATTGATGTTTCCGTTCGGACTATCCGAACATCCTCAGCTCCTTAGCCGTTCCATCACCGTTGAATTGTTCAGTCATCGTCAACCCTTCAAAGTGGTCCGAACGTCTTCTCCCTTTTGGACCGTCCGATTGTCCTCAAACCGTCAGATCATCATCACCGCTTTGGCCAGGCCGAACTTCCTTAGCCCTCCTCAGCCATTCGATCGAAATCTAGCCATCCAATTATGTTGCCATTCAGACCATCTGAATGTTCATACTCGTCTGGACCATCCGATTGATCCCTATGGCCAGTATTCATCGCAGTTTGCTCAGTCCGGTCATCCAAGCCTAGTTAGCGTCTGCGTCGGCAGCCACATAAGCCCTAGATCAAGCGTGTGGCCACATGTTAGAGCCACGTCAGCGCCACATCAGCAAAACTGAGCCATCTGGCCATGTTAGCATGCCACATCAGCTGCTACGTGTCAGCCATGTCACCCTGCTAGCTCAATAGCCATGTTATCCTTACCTGCCATTTGTCAGCCATGTGTCAGCTACGTTAGCCCTAGCTGTCATGTTAGCCACCCAGTTGTGTGCACACTATTCTATGAGTCGAGTCCACCGTAGACCAGTCTTCCCATGCACCGAGTCCACAGTATAATAGAATTTCTAAATTTCCAATATCTTTTTAGATTAGATTTTTCAAGAGCCCATTCTACTTCATCCTAGCTCCGATTGAGCCCATTCTTTTTAAAATTCATCTAAAATTGATTTCTATATTTTTGTTCTAGTTTTAAAGTTTTTGGAGTTTATTTGAATTCTATTTGATTTTATTTTGTGCTTTATTCATTTTTTCTCTTGTTAGATCGCGTTTTTAAAGGAGAGAAAGCACAACCAGAAAATCAAGAATTCATAACTGAGCAAGGTCAAGGCAAGTCATGTCCTTTGATCATATTGAATCTATTTTTCAATCTATTCTTTAATTATTTTATTTTTAATTATCATGCATCGTTATTTTATTACAAACCTTCATATAAGGTAGTTATTGTCCAATTTGATTTTTTCACCTAGATAATTTGAATGACACGATACCATTGTCACCATAGGATGAGAATTTATTTATTGATATAATACCAGTTATCATATGGGTTGTACGATTAATATGCTTAGCTATGCTTATAGTCTCGTTAGGTTCACCATCAAATGTGGATAAATATTTAATTTGACTTAATGAGATATTGAATTATGGTTGGTGCTATAGTTATAAAATTTATTTTCCATGATATTGGTGTCATTGGTGTTAGTTATACAAAATTAGTTTTCACTTGGGTGAGTGATCATACAGTAAAGGGAAAATTGTGGATTCACTCTGAAGGATGTGGATGTCTCGCTAGGGTAATATCTAAGGACTTAACTTTATGCGTTGTTGATACTATGCAAACCACATGTCTAGTATGGGATAGACCTACCTGATTAATTTGTAATATTTTAATTTCAATTTCGCTATTGAGTTGAACATAGTTACTGATTTCCATGAGGAGTATGAGAGGACAATTATCGATTAGGTAATTAATCTACTTGTCGGTGAAATCTTAACGGGTGAAATTAGGTTGAGGTTGAATATTGTAAAGACTTTGTTGTGATTTTCTTTAACATGAGGATGATCACTCGTGTGGGTACAGTTGTACAACCTCTGAAGAGTGTAAAACTATTTGAATAGCCGTATCCCTGTTATGGACAATGCTTAGTGGTTTCACATGAAAGTTAGTTATTTCATAAAACTTGGGTTGGATAGATTTGGGAAGTGGACGGGTAGTTCACTGATGGTTTATTAAGTGGATGGTTAGTTCACTTATGGTTTATTTAATTTCTTTGGTTATTTATTATTATTTTTTTAAAGTTTACTTTTAATCTATTTATTGTATTTACTTTAATTTATTGCTTTCTGCAAAATAACCTTTCAGCCATCTATGGTAAGACTTGCATATTATATTGCATTTTTGTTACAAATGACTTGTTGAGTACCAATATACTCACGGCTTTATATCTACTATTGCTCAATTGAAGAGGAGAAACCATATCAGCAGGAGGTACCTAAAGGAGGATACTTCGGCAACTTCACGGATTAGGATTTCACTTCCCAGTTGATTGCCTATGGGCATATCAAATGGCTACCATTCTTAATTTTATTTTTTGCTGCTAGTTTCTTAAGCTCTTCATGCTATGAATTGTAAGCTTGGCTATAAGGTCATACTCTTATAATTAATAATATTTGAGTCTTTTCCTTTATTAATTGTATTTATAGTCGATATTTCATCTATGTTTACATTTTGTGCACCAGCGTGATCCTGAACTAATGTGGTATACATAGAGAGTCTGGATTTGCATATTCAGATCTCGACAATATGCGTCTACATTTGTGCATAAGGTGTCCTTGAACAGCTTCTCTAGGAGGTCCTCGTGAGCGAGCGGCGCCTTGCAAAATTTCATAATGTCCGTCATGGTCTACACAGAATAGAAACAAAGGGGGCCTCAGTGATTCAACATTCATCGCAAAGTGCACATGAAAGACTTTGTGCAGAGTCTCACCTTTGCTTGATCCTCCCACCACCGAGCTTGGCAGCAGTAGTACTAGTCTTCGGATTGAAGCAGAGGCCAGTAGAGCACAACTTGAGGGTCTTCCAATGGGCCAAATCCATTTTCAGTACATCCCACTTGTTCTTCATTTGCTTATGGGTATACTACCGGTCGGTGCGCTCTTTGAACTTCCGAAGAAGGTTGGTGTACCCCTTACTAGAGAGGCAATTCTGTGGGCAGGTGCTGGTGTCCAATTCCTCCAGGCAGACGGCAATGAAAATGTTGGTCACTTTGTCATCCCAGACTGTCGGGGTTCCGTGCTTGCTGGCCATCTCTGAGAGCTAACGGCAAGGCTACTGTCGGTCGGCACAATAGACGGTGGTGCATATCAGAGGACAGAACAATCATGCCCAAAAAAATCGACACATGCTCGGACGGACAATCGCGAATCGTGCGGGAAAAAAAGAGAATGGATGGTATGGGTGGAGGATATCTTACAATGGGCTATGGTGACAGTGGGGAGGAGGTGTAAGTCAAAGCTCCACACGATGGGAGGGGGACCATGGCATGGACGATGTTCGAGGCACCACGGGGCGGATGGGCGATGCGAGCCTTGGCCGAGAAGGGGCAGACGACGGGCAAGGCTCCACGGGGCGACCGACGAACAAGGCTCCATGGAGCGGCCGGCGGGCGAGGCTCCACAGGCGGACGGCGGGCTATGCTCCACGGGCTGGACGGCGGGTGATCTGGGCTTGAAGAGTGGATGTGGGGGCAAGTGACGGATCTAGGCTTGAAGAGTGGATGTGGGGGCTAGGGGGCGTCGGAGTAGGGCGGAGACACAACATCAGGCGGCCAGGGAGTCGCTTGTGCGAGAGAGGACGAGAGGAAGAGGGGAACACGATTACGGGGAAAGTGGTCGACTACGTGTCTCGGATCCGCATGGGCTCTTCACGTGCGTGCAAGTGGCTTCTGCAAGCCGCTTATGGAAGCTAGCCGTTCGTATTGGCTTTGGCTTATGTAAGTAGAAGCTAGAAGCCAAAGCCAATATGAATGGACTCTTACATTGACTTGCTTGTTAGTTGTGAAAATATTCTAGCTTGAGCAGGCCCCATTTGGAATGCGTAAATTGTATAGGAATTTTGTATGAAAGGAAGTATCTACTCTCACTCGACGTGTGGTTTGCAATGAAATTCCTCTTAAGCATCTTTCTTCCAAATGGAGTTAGAGGTCAATGTGAGATATACGTGAAATTCATGCAGGAAGCGAGATGTATTGACATTGGTTTGACGGCCGGCAGCCGAGACAAACGAACTGCTTAATTGCTATGAGTTTTTGCAATACGAAGCAAACTGGGTAGGAACAAACCGCGGGCTTGGATTTTGATGTGGCATAACTATCATGCAGAACAAATAATTTGAGCCTGCCTCAATCTAGTTTGTCTTAGGAAAAATCTACTTAAAATGAACATGAGTTCTTCCAGCAATTTGCTTCCAAAAGTAATAATCCAAAATGGCGTGTAATGCTCTTTTACTCCTTTTTGTGTTTCCACTTTTTTTTTCACCTCAAAGAAAGACACTTCACTATTATTTTTCAACAATGATACAGTTGCAAGTTACAGTTGCATCTTTCAACTTCAGCAGCATTCATCTTTCCTCTTTCTTTTTTCCCTTTCCATTTTTTAAAATTCTTGACTCATTCTTGATTTTTACCTCCGCTTTTTCCCTAGTTTCCTTTTTGTGAGAGTTCGTATGTAAAACCATATAGGGTTGAGTTGTACTAGGTTTGTGGACTCTATGGACATCCCAAGAGGCTATATAAGCCATGTATTGACAGCCTTAGGCTCAGACCACCTTTGAGAATAATCTCCTCCCATAATTTTGTAAATAACTCACACTTTCCAACAGAAGAGAATTAAACAATAAAATAAACCAGCATCATACAAACTGGAAACATGTATCAACACTAGAGAAAAAACTCATGGTAAGCAGAACATAGCTAACATGATAGATATACTAGGTTAGAAAAATTGCATTGGAGGTGGAGTCATGTATGTTCTATAGTTTAATAGTTTAATGTGCACAAAAGAAGTTCAGGACAAGAAACCTAGACGCAAAGGGAGATTAGAGGTTGCAGGTGTTGGCCCCAAATCCTTCCCTTTCTAGATAAAATGAACACAAGAACACATATACTCAAGAACACAAGGTATTTTGGCACTGCAGAACTTGCAGTTTTCAGGTTTACTTCCTCCCTTTATGTAGCAAATAAATATGAGTAACTGACCTACTAAATACCAATAAACTGAACCACTAAATACCAAGAAACTGAAGTACTAATTACCATGAAACTAACCCATTACGCACACTACATGCATTGCATCAAAACTCTTCATGAGAGACAGACATGCAGACCAACAAGATTAATCTAACAATCACCTCCTTAATCTTGTTTGCTTTATTCTCCACTTCCACGTCGGGCTTCAAAGCAGTACGGGCTCATAATCCGTATCAGCAATGGCAAGCTGCGCCACTGCCTTGGTCACCTTCTTCGGTTCGTCGCACTCATCGGCGAAGTGATCAAACTCACCACAGTTGCGACAATCAATCTTCGACTTGTCAAACTTGCTGCGGTACTTCTTCTTGTTATTGTTTTTGTTGACGTCGTTGCTGGAGTCCTCACCACTTTTCTGCTCTTCAGCGACCTTGGCCTCCCACTCAGCACATGAGCAGCGGCTCCCCATGCGTGAATAATAGCCGCTGCTCGCCTTCTCTTTCACGATGTCGCCCCTATGAAGCCTCCTCGAACGCTCACAAACGCCCGATAGTCTCGGCCACCGACATCTCCGTCACATCACCCCATTGTTCAATAGTACTAATAATGGGTAGGAAATTGTCGGGGACGGAGTGTAGGAGCTTCTCCACCACGGCACTCTCCTCCACTTTCGTGCCGAGTGAACGTATCTCGTTCACAATGGTGATAACTTTCAAGGCAAACTCATTAACTTTCTCAGATTCACTCATGTACATACCGTCAAGCTCCCTCTTGAGAGTTTGTACTTGGGCCTTCTTGACACAATCTTCACCAACGTGCATCTTCTTGAGAGCGTCTCAAGCCTCCTTTGCCGTCTCCTTCTCGGATATGGCCATTACCATAGCCTCCAGCACAGCTTGGACGATGGCGGCAAGAGCCATCTGGACCTTCTTCTCATCGACCACTTCATCGCCCTCCACTACCGCCCACATGCCTTATGCACACATGAAGATCTCATCTTCACCGTCTAGACAACGTAGTTGTTCTCCGAGAGCATGGGGTAACGCACTGTCACCCCCGCCTCCTTCACTTGTTGCACGACCAGCCCGTGGCCGCCTTGGTTGCCGTCGACGTCCTTGTCGTTGCCGCTGTTGCCGGTGCCGTCGCCTGTAGACATGATCTTCGACATCTCACGAACAAAGCTCTGATACCAAATGTTAGCCCCCAAATCCCTCCTCTTCTGGATAAAATGAACACAAGAATATGTATACTCAAAAACACAAGAACATAAGGTATGTTGGCACTGCAGAACTTGCAGTTTTTAGGTTTACTTTCTCCTTTCATATGGCAAATAAACAGGAGTAACTGACCCACTAAATACCAAGAAACTGAACCACTAAATACCAAAAAACTGAACTACTAATTACCATGAAACTGACCCATTACACATACTACATGCACTGCATCAAGACTCTTCATAAGAGGCAGACATGCAGACCAACAAGATTAATCTAACAGCAGGTTCAATGCATAGAACAGAATCCAAATGGAGCTGCTTTCAGCAAGAGAGCTACAAAATACACAGCTAACAGTATGAACCGCTTTCAGCAGGATGCCACTCCAAATTGAGAAGTGTACAACAATCTAACACAAATTACATTTTCTCATAGAGAAGATTGGACGACTAACTATCGAGCTTTTCAACAGTTCTTTCAAAAGTGTGCAGGGGGTTTATTAGGATAGCTAAACACAAATAAAAATATTGATTAAACTTAGGCAAATACAATCAATTTTGACAGCTCATAAACTTAGCCCGCACATAAAAGTATACCATGCATATCAAATTAGATTCGTTACGGAGGTATCATTTTTAAGCACATTAACAGTCGACAGGAAAACAAGTAACCTATAAGAGCTATCAGAAAGTAGTTTACAAAAAAATTGCCTAGTTAAAAAGAAGCAGCTAAAATGAAGATCACCATGATCACAAGGTCTTAGCTGTTACAAAAGTGCAATTGTAAAATTGGAAGATCTAAAACAAAAAATAGCAGTGTTAATCAGCAACTAGCATCCATGTTTTAGGTCTAGGGAGATCGATTGTGATCTGTTTGCTACAGACTAGTGACCCCACTACGTACTAACCATCGGTATGCTTAATCACTTAAACCCCATACTAGAACAATTATAACAATACATACCACAGTGCAATAACATGTGAAAGTCACCTATACTCGAGAGCAGGGATAAAAAAACCGATAGTTACCGGCCGATAACAACCGATTACCGGAAATCCCGATAGGTACTGAGGGAAAAATCGGCTGAAATCCCGATAGTTACAAATGCACTTCCTATATTAGTTTAGATCTATTTTGTGCTAGATTACATATTGTATAAACTAAATATGCTAGTTCCAACATTTTGTACTAGGTTTTTGGTTTTTCTCGCTTTTTAGCGGTTTTTTGGTTTTTAAGCGGGTTTTTCGTTTTTTTCCCGGTTACCGGTTTTTAAACCGCCTAAATTCAAAAATTGATACATGAATTTTATCTCTTTTTTTTCAAGCTTTCTGGTAACCAGCCGGTTACCGTTACCGCCCACCGGCCGGGTTTTACACCGGTTTTGATATTTGTATCCCCGCTTGAGTACATAGCATAATTTACTTATGTGCACAATAAAGTTATTGGAAATTGGACAAGCTAAACATAATGCATTCTCATATATCAATCAGTATATTCTGATTTAACCAACCAATTAAGGTAATATACGTTGGCTACTGGCAAGAACTGTTGTAGTAACTTAGTACTCAGTATGTAAGCCTAAAAACCGACACTTTACCAGTGCAGTGCAAGGAATTCTGACCTTCGATAACAAAAGTCGGTGTAAGCTAACCCGCCACAAAATCTACACCCAAAGTTGACTAACATATCAACCATCAGGCCAATTTCATACAAAGTATTTCTGTCTTGTTACAGCATAAAAATTATGAGCCAAACAACTTGGTGAAAAGCATCCCTACCTACTAAGCTTCTTTGTTTTGTTTCCGAGCAATACACACACTAACTTTCCATGCTTGCTGCTAGACAGCTTCCCACAAACCACCCCCCCCTAAATTATTTTTAAAAAATACAACCAGGGTTAAAAAAAAGATTTGCAATAGAAAAAAGGGAAAGCAGTGCGGAACCAGCTCCCAGCGGGACTCAAATTTCTGTTAGTTGGCTTCCATTTGCAAATTCAAACACAGAAATTGAATCTGACGGCCTGGCTCCCAAAATTACTGTTCATCAAATTGGACCCGAAATTCAAAATTTCATCTTTTAAAACTAGTCCAGTTGCTACAGTACCTCTTGGCAAAACTACAGGCTAGAGGGTCGGTTCCCACTGGTTTTTAAACCCTGCGTATGACCAGAGTGACCAGTTTCTATGCTACTCATGAGCTCATGGCACACTTAATCCTGCCGGCTAGGCGGCTATATTGCTCACTACCAGTACAGCCAGATCCATGATTTCCTTTGCCATGAACTATTTGACAGGCAGGCAAATGACACAAGAACTTATCTGTATAATAAGCAATAAAAATACAAATTTCTAACTTTGCATGAACCATAACTCATTTCCAAATTCCAAATAAAGTGCAGCATACTTCATTGTGGATTGTCGGAATCTCTAGATACTGCAATCCTTGTGGCATCATGTTCAGGAGGGCACTCAACATTTGATGACAGAGAGGGACTAGAAGATGAAGCTTTAGAAATTCCAACAGATGTCTTTGCACTTTCTGCAATTGGCATGGATTCACTATGAGGATAGACGGCTGTACCAGATATGACAGTGGATGAGATTTTTCCAACAGGGCTTGTGGACTCAGATGCCATGTTTTGAGTTTGGCCAGAGTTGTTAGAGGCACTAACAGGAATTGAAGCTTTCTGAAGCCTAGATTGGTTATTCAAGCCAGGAGAGGCTGTCAACCACATAAATCGTAGTGTATGGCCTTTACAAGATTTACCACCAATAAATGCTTTCTCAGCAGATTGCCGTGTTGTGTATGTCACACAAGCTGAGCAACTCAGAGAAGGTTTTAAGGTTGCATCATCGTTGTGGGCTTCAGTGTCTTCCAGGACAACAGATGAAAGCTCCCCAAATGATGCAAAATGATCTTTCAAGACAGATTCCTGTAAACAAAGTAGTCAAGGACATCAGAAGTAAAAAAAAAATCATAATCAAGTACATCAACACAAAAGACAATATGAACGACCAACCAAAGTAGCATAAGGATACAGCGGCCTTTAATTTCTTTAACATCTTACTCCTTCAAGTGGAACTAAAGAAGTTTTCCAACCAAAGTAGCATAAGGATACAGCGGCCTTTAATTTCTTTAACATCTTACTCCTTCAAGTGGAACTAAAGAAGAAGTTTTCCAACCAAAGTAGCATAAGGATACAGCGGCCTTTAATTTCTTTAACATCTTACTCCTTCAAGTGGAACTAAAGAAGAAGTTTTCCAACCAAAGTAGCATAAGGATACAGCGGCCTTTAATTTCTTTAACATCTTACTCCTTCAAGTGGAACTAAAGAAGAAGTTTAGTTTGAACATGGAAAGACAAGTTACATTATGTAAAGATTTCTTGTTGGCGACTTGGCGTAGGTTGCACAGATACAAGACTAACTGTTATCAACTCCACATAACACTAAACGTATCATACAGATAATACAGGAGTACTGTTAAAGCCTTTGTCCTTTTACATAGCAAAAGCAGTTTATTAACAGTTGCATACATAAATGCATGCAAATTCCATAGCCTAAAAATAAGAAAAGAAATTACCATCATTAGGGAAACTCTGTTTAATAAGACTACGGCCTTATTCTTTTGGGCTGCGACTAATGGCTTTTATCTACGTTTTTTCGAGATAGTGGTGGACGACAGAGCCATTGATGTGGATGGTGCACATAGTTTTAAGCTTAGGAAGTCGTTTGAAGAAGCAACTTCAAGAAGTCATTCTGTTTGTTTCAGCTTCTGGAGAAACCGAAGCCAAAAGCCACAAAAAAGCTAAAAAGAACAAGGCCTACAATCAAAACATGATCACCCTATATTCCATACCATTTAACCATGCCAACTGCAATAGGTTAGTGTGGAGTATAAAAATACAGAAACTGATGCAGTTGAAAGGATACTGTTGTGGCTACAGACCAAACAGAAAGAGTGGGGTATGGTAGTGGAGAGTTAGGTGAGCAAATGACCTCTTGGTCTTTCCCAAAGGTTGATATCATGTATATATATGTATACCTCGCAAGGAGCGTTTACACTCGTAACTTTACATCGAGCCTCCTTCGGAGGGCATTCATGTCATTACACATGTCTTATTACTGCCTCGCTCGATATCTACGCCTTCTCACAGGCTAGTTAGGTTAGGTGGGGGCCACCCCTACAACAGGAGCCTCTCATGGTGAAGGGCTTCACAGGCCGAAGCCATGTTGCCGAGCCCTTTGGCCCCCTCCGTCCTGCGGCCTGTGACATTGTGTGGTTGTGGGCGCAGATGATTTGGTGCATGTAGGTCCTCGTGGCTCCGCGGAGTCGCTGTTGAAGCCTTGCGCTGGATGGTCGCAGCGGACTCACGTTTGCGCTGCAGAGGCGAAGACCTCGCCGATGCGGACTCCCTCCGACTGACCCGCGCGCGAAGTGCTTTCTGCAACCTAACATCCATGGAAAGACATGAGACACATTAGGTGCGAGAACGGTTGTGCTAAGAGTGAAGAGGTATGATGTGCAACGAGTGCCGGGGTCGTCCTGCTGAGGCGAAGGCTTCGGGGAAGGCGGGGTTGGAGTCGCTTGGCGCCATCTTTGCGGGCCGAGGCGGTGAGCGTCGCGAGGAGTGGCGTGGAGGCTGCGGACCGTGCTGCCCGCGCAACACTATGTTGGTGAGGTGAGTCCTCGCCGGTCGAGTCGTTACGCAGTCTTTGAAAAGCTCGGGCGATCTGCGGCGATCGTCGCCGGGTCCGGCGGAGGGGACACGCGGCATTGCCTGGTTGGTGCGCCGTGGAATGCCAGCAGTCTTGCGACCGCGAGCCCGCGTCCGTTCCCAAGAGAGGCGGGACACGTGGCGAGCCATCCATGCGGACGATTCGCTTCCCGTCGTGTTGGGGCGAATCGACGGGCTCCGCCGCTAGTTGCCTCCGATCGTGGGATGCAAAGGGTGCAGATAAAGGGTTTTTACCGCGCGCGGGTGTGCCTCTTGCTGCGTCGTTCGCTGGTTGCTTTGTCTTTGTTGTGCGAAATCCACACGCCTCCTGCTCCATCAATCCTCCGTGCAGGAAGAAGGATGGCAAGCCACGGAGATTCCGGTCGCCGGCTTAGCGGTAGTGCCTCGTCGGGCCAGCGCGGCGCGATGCCGCCAGCGCGGCGCGACGCCGCCAGCAGCGGAATTTTCGCTGGTGGATTGTAAGCCATTGCAGGCCCGCAAGCGGTACGACGCCAGGCGGAGCTCGCAAGGGCACTGCTCCGGGGTGCTAGGACGGAGCCTTGCCACGAAGGAGACAATTGAAGCCTTCCTGCGGGAGAAGATAGAGGAGCGCGACGGAGCTCGCCTGCCTGCCCGCGACGAAGTGGAGCCTCATCCCGAGGCGTCAGAAGCGATTGTCTTCGCCACATTTTTCGAGGCTGGACTCCGGATGCTGTCGACGCTCTTTGTTGGTGAGGTCTTGGAGGCTTATGGATTGGAGTTAGCGCAGCTGATCCCGAATGCGATAGTTCGCTTGGCAGTGTTTGCCTGGGCGGTCCGAGCGGAAGGCGCTCATCCCCGCGCGAGCTTGTTCGCCCTTCTTCATGATGCGCGCTGTCAGCCAAAGAGGGTCGAAGGAGGGGCACTGTCCAATTTTGGCAGCGTCCACTTCGTGGTGAGGTCGGCCTACGCGAATGTGGTCCCCGCTCTGGCGACGAAGGAGAAGTGGGAAGGGTGGATGCGACAGTGGTTCTACTACCGCGTGACGCCTACCAGCAACCTGCGGTGCTAGGGTCAGCCGATAGCTTTCGACTGCTGCGCGGGCCGAAACGGTGGCGGCGATCGGCGGCGACGCGGAGACTCGCGGCGTCACCCTCAGTTCAACATGCGCGATCTTGCCGAGGAATTTACCATGTACGGTGTCTCCGCTCTCGGCGGTGGAGATATGGCGAGTGATACGGACAGATGGCGTCCACCCCTCGGTGTCATCGCTGCAGCAGCCCCCCGGCCGTGGTAGGTACTTCGAGCGTGTGCTGCGTATGTATGTGTAACTGTGTTGTAAATGGGACCACACTTCGCGTGCAGTGCTTTCGTGGGAAGATGCGGAGCGCGCCGTCGAGGCCTTCTTGGGGCCGTACACGCCGAAAGAGCACACCCTGCGTGGGACTATCAACCAGGCTTAGTTAGGCTCCGGAGAGTGCGCCAACGCGCGCGCGGGACATCCGCGTCTTGTTTAGACTCAGTAGAGTGCGCAGGGAAAACATCCACGTCTAGTTTATACTCCGGAGCATGCGTGGGACTATCAACCACGGCTTAGTTAGGCTCCGGAGGGTGTGCCAACGCGCGCGCGGGACATCCGTGTCTTGTTTAGACTCAGCAGAGTGCGCAGGGAAAACATCCGCGTCTTATTTATACTCCGTAGAGTGCGTGCGAAGGCAGACCTCGACGTTACGTCTTATTTATACTCCGTAGAGTGCGTGCGGAGGCGGACCTCGACGCTACGTCTTATTTATACTCCGTAGAGTGCGTGCGGAGACGGACCTCGATGCTACGTCTTATTTATACTCCGTAGAGTGTGTGCGGAGGCGGAACTCGACGCTACGTCTTAGTTATACTCCGCAGAGTGCGTGCGGAGGCGGACCACCGTGGAGTGCGTGTGCGGAGGTGTGTCTCCGTGTGGTGCATGTGCGGAGGCGGGTCTCCGTGCGGTGCATGTGCAGAGGTGGGTCTCCGTGCAGTGCGTGGGAACATCGACCACGTCTTTATACTCCGGGAAGTACGCGTGCTAGTGGCACCGACGCGTGCGCAGAATTCCGCATCTTGTTTATACTCAGTAGAGTGCGCAGGGAAAACGTCCGCGTCTTTTTTTTATACTCCGAAGAGTGCGTGCGGAGGCGAGTCTCCGCGCGTTTTTGGTGGGGGGCACGAATAGCTCCGCAAACGGTGAACTTTATTAAATTCTCGTTTGCTTGGGTGAACGAGTGCAAGAAGTTAGAGACTGACCATTGGACTCGTTGCCACGACGGTGGCCTTTATTGGCCTAAACATAGTACCTCCGCAACCTGTCCGCATTCCATATGTGGCGGAGTGTCCGCCCTTCGGCGTGGCGGGTGATAAGCTCCTTCGCTGCGATTCTGCGCGGACGATGTACGGGCCTTCCCACTTAGACTCGACTTGCCGGCCGTGTATGCGCGGGCGCCATCACGAGGATGAGGTCCTCGGTACCGAACGCTCGCGGGTACCGCAGGCGGCCATGCATGCGTGCCATTTGCCGCGCGTGCATTTGGCGTGTTGGGTGGCCTTGACGCGCTCTCGTCGAGGAGGTCTAGGGACAATGGCGCTCTTAAATGCAGTGCTCGGCGAGGACCCGCGTGAACCGGCCTTGATCTCTTGGGCGTCATTGCCTCATCGCCAAGAGGAGTTTGAGCGGCGTGAATCCGTCGCGCGTGTGGTCATTGTGCGGCGACCGGAGGACATGTGGAGCTCATTGGGCCATTTGCCCTTTGGTAGTCCGACAAGGCGTTTTTGACCGGCGGAGATGGCACCGTTCGCGCTCGGCCGCTCCGTTGGATGTGGATGTCCAACCGCGAATCAAGCGTGATGCCCATGTCGTCGCGAGAACTCCCCGAGCGGGCGAGTCGAGCTGCGGACCATTGTCGGCGGTGATCTCCTTGGGCACTCGGCGGCATATGATGTTTTGCCAAAGGCGCGCGCATGGTCGCCAAGGTGATCATGGCTAGCGCCACGGCCTCTGGCCACCTGGAAAAATATTCCAGAGCAACGACTATAAAGGGCAAATCTCCTGGGGCTCGGGGAAGAGGTCCGACAACGTCGATGACCCATCGTGCCAACGGCCATACGAGGGTGGGGTTGATGCGGTCGAGTGCGTGAATGACCGTCCCATCCATTGGCGACCTTGACATCGGCGCACAAGGTCTTGGCGTCGACAACGGCGATTGGCGATGAAAGCCACGCCTAAATGCCTTGCCGACGAGCGACCTCGACGCCAAATGCGAGCCGCAAAGGCCCGCGTGGATTTCCACGAGGAGGTGCTGTCCCTCTTCGCGCGAGAGGCACCGTAGGAGTGGTGCGCACCACGCACGGTAGGCGCTCCGTCGAGTATCTGGAAGGATCTCGCGCGCGTCTTGTGGCGGCGGAGCTCGGCCGGTCGTCGAGCTCGGCGACGCCTGTAGAAAGCGTGGCGGCTCTCGCCGATCGCCTGATGGGTGATCTGGTGGACTAGGGCCGCGTCACGATTGTCCTGCGCGATGGCCGCCGCGTGCAGGACCTCGTAGAATGTGCCTTCGGGAGCGGAGAGTTGTTGGCTGGCGGCTTTTGCGAGGATGTCCGCTTGCTCATTTTCTGCTCGGGGGATGGCCTTGACCGTGACGCCCAGGAAATGCCGCTCCTTGGCTCGCACGGCTGCCAGGTACTTGGCGAGGTTGGGGTCCTTGGCCTGGTATGACTTGTCGACTTGCCCCGCCACTAGCTGTGAATCCTGCGGACGAGGACTCGCCGCGCGCCCAGAGCTTTGAGCTTCGCTAGGCCGAAGAGTAGCGCCTCGTATTCCGCGGTGTTGTTGGTGGCGGGAAATGCGAGACGTGCCGAGTATAACTGGCGGTGTCGCTCTGGCGTAGTGACCACTGCACCCACACCCGCGCCGGAGACATAGTAGGCTCTGTCAGTGTCGAGCGTCCACACCGGGTCCTCATTCTTTGGGCGTCTTTGGGCGCGAGGTCCACTCGCGAGGAAGTCCGCAAGGATTTGGGACTTGATTGCTGTGCGCGAAGCATATGTCAGGGAAAAAGGGGCGAGTTCGACTGCCCACTTACCAATGCGTCTCGTGGCCTCTTTATTGTGCAACATCTCCGCCAGAGGGAAGGAGGACGGCATGGTGATTGGATGGGCGAGGAAGTAGTGTCGGAGCTTTCTCGAGGCCATGACTAGCGCGTAAGCCAACTTCTCAAGCTCCGTGTACCGCGTCTTGGCACCTTGGAGGGCTTCAGAGACGAAGTAGACTAGGCGGCGACGAACGCCTCCTCGAGCGAGGATCGGCGGCCGAGCGTCACCGAGCGGCGAGGTAAAGTAAGAGGAGCCTGCAGTGCGGGGCGACCGAGTGGGTAGGCTTGCAAGGTGCTTTTGAGGTCGTCAAAGCGCCGGCGCATCGGCGTCCCAACGAAACCCATCACACCGCGCGAGGTTTTGAAAAAGGTAGGCGCGCCCGCTACCTTGGACAAAAGCGACTTAGCGCAGCCATGCGGCAATGAGTCTTTGGACTTCCCGTGTCGTTTTGGGCGCTCCATGGCGAGGATTGCGTCGACCTTGTTAGGGTTGGCTTGGATCTGCGCCCGACACCGTGAAGCCCAAAAGCTTGCCCGCCGCACACCGAACACGCACTTGTCGAGTTGAGCTTGATGCACGCTTCCGAGATTGTCGAAGGTCTCTTGGAGATCACGGCGTGGCGGCCAATTGCTTGGTTTTGATGACTACGTCGTCGGCGTAAGCCTCCACATTCCTCCCGGTTAGGAGAGTCGCGCTAAGCGCAATGAGGCGGTGAAAGTTGCGCCGGCATTCTTGAGGCGAAGGGCATTCTAACAAAGCAGTATGTTCCTATCGGAGTGATAAAGCTGGTCTTGTCTTCGTCATTCTTGGCCATGTAGATTTGATGATAGCTAGAGTAAGCGTCCAAGAAGCTCATGAGTTCGCAGCCGGCAGTGGCGTCGACCAGTTGGTCGACGCATGGGAGAGGGTAGTCATCCTTCGGGCACGCCTTGTTGAGGGCAGTGAAGTCGATGCACATGCACTAGGCACCGTTAGCTTTCTTCACCAACACCGGGTTGGCCAGCCAATCTGGGTGTTGGACTTCGCGAATGATGCTAGCCTGCAGGAGTTTCACTACTTCTACCTTGGTGCTCTGCTTGGGTCCAACGAACATCTGGCCAAGCCTTTGCTCGACCGGCTTGGCATCCTGGCGGACCGCTAGGTTGTGCTCGATGAGGGAGCGGTCCACGCCCTTGATGTCCTCTAGGGACCACGTGAAGACATCTGTGTTGTTCCGGAGAACCTGGAGTAGCTCTTGCTCCATCTCCGGGGGGGAGCCGTCGCCTATGGAGACGACTCGGCCGTCGGCCTGGAGGGATACCCTCTTGACTCCGCCCTCCGGTCGAGGCTTAGGGGTCCATCCCGGGGCGGATGGTGTGTCCGCCTTGTGTTTGCCTGCGAGGGCGTGCACCCTACGGCGGGGACTCGTAAGCTCCGTGCGTCGGGCAAGGTCCTGGTTTCCAAAGATAGTGATTACGCCTCACGGGCCCGGGAGCTTCAGGCACAGGAAGCCATGATGTGAGACTGCCCCGAAGGAGATGAGGACAGGGCGGCCCGAAATGGCATTATGCGGACTTGGGGTGTCGCGACATCCGAAGATGGCGCCCTCGGTCTGACATTGTCGCCTGATGTAAGGAGACACGAGATATACTTGGCCCAATGTACTTGACGATCGCCCCAAAGGCGTACAACAGGGTCCTCGATGGCTGCGATCGGCGGCGAGGATTCCGTGCGGTCGAGGGCCTCGCGAAAAGCACATTCGCCGAACTACCTCCATCAACGAGGACGTGCCGGACATCACATCCTGCAATGTCGGCTTGGATGAGCAGATGGTCTTGGTGGGGAAACGCCATGCCTCGGGCATCGGCGGGCGCGAAGGTGACTTCGCCCTGAGCTACTCCGGGCCCTGGCTGCTGCGAGGCGCCCGACGACGAACCTCCGGAGATGACGTTGACGATCTGAACCTGCGGGGGCGGTCGCTGCGGCTGCTGCGGACGGGTCCCCGGTGCGGCGGTCGTCAAGGTCTGCAGGCTCCAAGCCTCTTGCATGGCCCGCACGATCTCACGGAGATCTGCTAGCTCCCGCTGGAGTGCATGGAGGGCCGCCAGCAGGGAGCTCTGCACTACCGGCGTAGTCAAAGCGGGCGACACACCCGTCGCGCCCGCGGCGACGCGCGCGACCGCTCGCTGTGCGCCGAGGTACCCGCCACGTCAGTGTGGTGGATTCCGCGTTCTCGACCGATCTGCGATCTTGACGACGGTCGCTTGGCGCTGCAGTAGCGAGGCGAAGATGGCTCCCTGCTCCGCCCGGTCGGTGCTGTGGTGGCTGGCGGGGTCGATCACTATTTCGGCGATGGCGGGGTTGGAGTCGACGTCGGCGATGGCGGGGTTGGAGTCGATGTCGGCGATGGCGGGGTTGGTCGCTGCATCGTGAGTGTTGCCGTTCACTCCCATGACCGCCGATGCCGACGCCTCGATGCTAATGCTGACGCGAGGCCTCGCCGCGACCCCCTTCCTCCTCGCCGCCGACGATGTTGGTGCCATCCTTCTTGAGGTCTTGAGGCTTGCTTCCGTCGTCCCCACGGACGGCGCCAACTGTTGTGGCTACAGACCAAACAGAGAGAGGGGTATGGTAGTGAAAGTTAGGTGAGCAAATGACCCCTTGGTCTTTCCCAAGGGTTGATATCATGTATATATATGTGTACCTCGCAAGGAGCGTTTACACTCGTAACCTTACATCGAGGCTCCTTCGGAGGGCATTCATGTCATTACACATGTCTTATTACTACCTCGCTCGATATCTACACCTTCCCACAGGCTAGTTGGGTTAGGTGGGGGCCACCCTTACAACAGATACAATTTTAACAGCCAAAAAAAAATTATTCCAACATAGCAGCGGCAGTGCCATTAGTGATCCTGGAGTGCTAGTTCCATTTGTTCATAACATAAACAGACAAGCTCATATAAAGCTTAAGTGCTGGCACAGTAAGTACATCAGATGATAAGGCCTTGTATATAACATTGCAGACATCTCTAAGCAACAAATGGCAATGCAGACATTATACCAAGCATGTCTTAATGAACAGTATTGCTATGCAAGGTGAAGCCAAAATGCCAAACATGTTAGCATAGAAAAATAGTTAATTTATATTAAGCATCTTCTTGTAGAGTGGATGTGTCTGAGATTTAGTCACAGAATAATAATAAAAACAATAAACTCAAGCACATATATAATTATTGACAACAAAGATAATTTAAGCCTGACAGCTGCTACACTAAGATCCAAAGATGTGTGCTTGAATAACTTAAAAAGATCATAACAAAGAAACTGATGTGTGCCTGAATAACTTAGGAGATCATAACAAAGAAACTGATGTGTGCCTGAATAACTTAAAGATCCTAACAAAGAAACTGAAGTAGCATATTGATATAGCACAATAAAAAATATCTTTTTAACCCATATTTTCAAGACAGAAGGTCCTTGTGAGACCCAATGATCTAATCACAACACCTAGGCAAGCTAGAAATGCTAGGGATAAACAGTGCAAGGGTAGCTTTTCATTAATTTAACTTTTCAATGGTATACTATATTTGTTAGAGATATAATTGGGATTAGAATCTATCTCATTAGAGGAATCTATATAAGGAGGCTACCACATGCTATTGAGGATCAATCAATGAAGAGAAATAGGTGCCCCCCACCTATCCATAAAATTTCAGATATAGTTTAATCTTCAATTGTGAATGGGAAAACATTGAATTGCACTTAAAACCGTGAAGATGCCACCTGTTTTGGTGGGTTAAGTATATCAAGGAGGGTATGGCAGGAGGTTGGGTGGTAGACTTACATCTGCAATTTCAGGTGGCAAAGGTGGAAGGATTCTCAATGATGTGGTCCGATTGTCAAGCTTAAACCTGTTCTGTGGCGGTGCTAACAGAGGAGTTGTCTGCTTCGCAACTACAACTGGTTTCTGTGTGGATGTGGCAGCAAATTTTGGGGAAGATGAAACCAACTTGCCAGAAATTTTCTTTTCCAGTTTACCAACAACCTCTTGTAGTCCTTCTGCCCTAGTGTTCATAGACCTTGCATCTATCACTTTCCCCACATCTTTAGAAGCAACTTCTTTTCCGCCAGTCTCTGCTTGTTTGACTGAATTTGCTGAACTTTTCTGCAATGTAGTTGTGTACTTGTTAGAAACCAGAAGCAGCAGCAGCAGCTAAAAATGCAATCATTATAAACAAGTATTAACAGTCAGTCTGTCCACCTGCTAATGAAAAATTGGTTCAGCTAACAACATTAGTTATATAGTCAACAATAATAAATTCAAACTACTATAGGGAAAATAGTAAGTACTTGTTTCGCAAGTTTCTCTAACTGGCGGCGGAACTCATCACGCTTCTGTGCTAAGATCTCTTGCTTTTTACGAAGTTCTTCCAGGAGTTCTAGACTTTCTTGCCTTTTTGGAGCAGGAGGTATTGATTTTATATTATTTGCTCGCAACATTTTAAGACCTGTGCCAGGGCCTGATGCTTCAGCAGAAGATCCAGAACTGGCCCTTGGAGTTGTAGATTGAGGATTTTCCTTGCCTCTGTTGGAAGATGATGGTTGAGGTTGGGCAGAATTGGCCAGCAGAGTAGACAACTGGGAAGACTTTGTGGAAATTCTACCCTCTCCCTCATCAGGAATCCTATCTCTGTTGGCCCACCAAAGCTTTATAAAGCGGTTGCCCATCACAGCGTCTGGAGCTTTTAGGGCAGCTTCAGCTTCCTCTCTTTTAGAGAACTGGACAAAAGCTTTTTCGCTGTTAGATGGAATATAGATATCTATTACTTGACCAAATTTCTGGAAGTGCGAAAGAAGGGGCTCCCATCTGTTACTTTCTTGGGGAATGCCATTTACATAAAGCGTACGGGATGCTTTGTGAGAAGCTCGATTACTTTGCCGGCTCAGATCTCCAAATATTCTTGAATTGGATTGGTCATTAGTATCTTTAGCAGCAGCAGGCTTTACTTGGACTGTGCTAGGAGCCATCTCATAATATTCACTTCTTTGGTTTCCAGTGGCACTAGTTGAAGTATTAGTTGTCTTACCAGGCCCTGATTTTCTCTTTGATGCTATTCGCCCCCAAACAGAAGATTTTGAATTCTGTGAACCATCAGCTGCAAAACCCTGATTTGCATGCTCCTGCCCAGCTTCATAACCTGAGGATTCAGCATTCCATGCCCCATCATCAGTATGTGCAAAACCAGCACAAGATGCTTCAGGGTGTTCATTGTTCCACAGAGGCTGATCAGGATCATATACATCAGCGTCAGCAACAGCTGAAGCAGAGATTCCATTTAGCTTCAATGTATCATTTGTCACACCAGAATTTATATCTTTCGCAGGAACACCTTTACCACCTCCTAGGCTTGATATGTTAACAGGAGCAGTTCCTGCCTCGTTTTGGATTCCCAGTCCTGGAGCATTTGAAACAGAGACGGGAAGATTGAACTGTGATAGACTCTGCAAAGTGTTTAAGAGATTATTCTATTAAACCTCAAATGCTTTGACCTAAGCACAAAACTCTATCTAGTGGTACTTGACCACAGGAAACTTGTCTCATATTGCATAATAAGCATAGTAATAGTACAACAAAGTTATTTTTTTTTTAAAAAAAGCATAAGCCAAATAAAGTTAAGTAACAACCAGAAAATAAAATGCTGTAACAAAGAAAAAAGTCCAAAGCATGCTAGAGTTACATCATAGTGAGATCTAAAATCCACCACAAATTTACTTTACTCAGTTAGGATTCCGGACACAGTATTGCGAAGAACGTTAATTGCAACTCAGATCATCAGTGATAACAACACTCAAGGAACACATTAAAAGGCTACAGTTATGTTGGCAAAACATGGCCATGGCACTCATGTGAAGCAATAGAATAACCTATTAGAATGCTATGATGGAATGTAGCAATTATGTAAAAGGATAAAACTAAAATGCAGGATAGAATGCAGAAGATTATGTGAAGACCAAGAAATAGACAGACCTGCATATCTTCAACAACAATTCTATTTACACCATGCTCCATGGAGCACATATCCCCTCTCAAGCAAAATCCAAGCTCCTCAAAGTCTCTACAACGTTGACGAGGCATGCCAAGATCAATTAAAGGAGATATTGCAGGCTGAATAGGGCCTTGTATTCCAAGTGGGTGAATTGGATCCAATATCCCATTAGGCATTCCAGGCATAAATCCATATGGACCCCAGGAACCATTTTGTGCACTGCTGCCACTTGGCAAAGCAGCACCCATAAATAAGTTAGGATGTGAGGGTGGTCCTTGTGAGGCCATGTGTGATGCAAAATCAATCATGTCAAGTGTGTTAAATCTCGGGTCATGTTGGGTCCAGGGGGCACCATTCCGTCCTCTTCCCCGTGTCATAGGAGGGTGAGCAGCGGCAGAAACTGATGAATCAAAACGGAAGGATTCATTCACTCTAGGTGCCCGATTGAGAGCTGCAACTCCAGGGCGCCTCTTGAATTTCGGTACAAAATCTTTCTGTGCTTTCCCATGTGAATCAGCTCCACCATAAGGCTGTCCATTACCAGAAACCCTGTGCCATTTTTTCAAAGGCCTCCCTGGAGATTGCTCCTCAGTATTCTCATCAAAATATTGAGGTCTAGCCTCTCGTCTTCGGTGCTTGTGGTTACGATCATCGTCGTTGTCATCGCTAATTTCAAAGTCTTCGGTATCTGTAGCAGCTTCAGAATTAGTGGAATTATTTTCTTCCTTTGGCGAAGAAACTTCTATTTTGTCAGCACCCAATGCTGGAGATGAAGACTCTTTGAGCATATTCAAGATTAGCAAGCCCGCAGGAAACTTTGCATCTAGATTTTATTCATTGTCTGATCATCTTCAAGAAGCATACAATGTAGATTCACCCTATTGTCAACGCATGACGCAGAACATAAAACACGAAAATGATTGATAGAACACAAAGTCAAATGTTTCACTGGGATAAAAAGAAGTTTGTAATATAGCATGATGAATGACAAAAGATAGTGCCAGAACAACAACAAGAGTGGCAAGGCACTGCCCTTTTTCCCTTAAATAGCAACACACTGAAAGAAAGCAGTATGACTCAGCTATTCAAAGCTCACTTGAACCAATACCAGGATTATGTCAAAAAAATGCCCAGTCTATGAATACAAGCAACATACTTAGGGGTCAAGGTGAAATATATTTTAGTTCAGGTCTCAATGCCATGCCTACACAGTTTTTCTCATACCATATCCAGCAGGGAAAAAATGGCAAAGTAGGATGCGTGTAGTCAAACTTTCCTAGTTTTGATTACCAATATCTTGCAAGCATCTAGATTAGCACCATCGAAATGATATGAATAGATTTCTCACACTAAAAATGCCCTCATATTTGTCGCTTTTAGAAATATACAGAATATGACAATAGAAAGTATTGACCAAAGTCACATCTTAGAGACTTCAAAAGGACAAAAGCAACACCTTATTATTACTGAATGGAGTAGAGCAAGCAAAATCAGTAATACAGATAGTGTTTGGCAACAGAAGTAGAATTTTGAAGGTCTCATCTAGAGTAAGTCACTCCCAATTCAATACAATCCAATTCCATATTGGCAAGAACACACATGAGGCATAAAACCAGGCAGCTAACATGCACATAGCGATAACTCATTTGGATTTCAACCTTGGTTGCACACCAGCAGAACATAGAACAACAAAGGTTCAAACCACCTGCAACCACTGGACGCTTTTTCACAAATTGATGACAAACAAACTTATGTTATGCGACCGTAATGATAAAAATGAAATGGAGCTTTCCCTGGCTCAGGGGGCAATCCGAGCATCCCAATCAACAACACTAAGCTCTAGGCCCCGAAAACCAAGACAAGGAACGCGCCGTGAACGTCCGGAGCCAGCACCGCAACCACAACCGTATATCAACATCCCTCGCAGAAAACACTAGTCACCAAGAACCCTCCGATGAGAACACCAAGCCGATCAGCAAACGATGATGTATCACCAGCAAAAGCAGCAGAGACGGACCATCCCGCGCCACGATTCCACCACAGGAGGCTTGCCTCCCTCCCTCCCTGGTTCCTAACCCTGCCCTCGAAGCAGAACGAAAGCCCCGCGCAATCGCCTGCCGACCCCAGGCACCGTGGCATCGGAATCCGCAGCTAGTCGGGTGGAATTGGACGGGGCCACACAGGGGCTGGGGCGAGGGAGGGGAGGCGCGGAATTAGGGCTTACCAGCGGAATCCGGATCGCCAGCCGGGGAAGGTCGTCGAGGTGGCGGCGAGGAGAAGGCGGACGAGGAGAGGAGAGGTCGAGGGGGTCGCCGTCGGGGAGGCGAGGAGACGGCTAAGTGGTGAGGGACTGAGGGGTACTACAGTATTTTTCGGGCTACTGTGCAGCTAGTGTAGGGTTCTACTCATTTTTCCAAGGTACAACTCGGAGGTATACTCAAAGGTTACAAAGGTCTACGAGACACGTGTTGTTTTACTTAAAGAGTACACATGTGTTTATCTATTTTATTTTGATGAGCATAGATGCAGATTCGAATACAGATGGACAGGATGCTGAACCGATAGCTAATCTAGGGTTCTATTGCTTTCTCTTTGTTTTGTGAAATGTGATGAGATTTTGTTTGGTTCACCTTTGTGTGTTTTGTATCTGCACCATTGATTTTGAGCAAAACTTACTTCTTACCAACAAGCTCATCTTTGCTCTACAAGGCTAATCCAACGGCCAAGAATCAATCATAACACAAATGAAATTGATGGTGTATAATGTATAGTTCTAAAATGTGTGTGATAGTGGTATTGGGAACTATATGTTCTCTTGTTTTTTTGAGTCACCAATAACTACAGCGCAGAGTGCAAACGTTCGTTGGAGGATAAGTCGATCATGATCTTTGTTGGCGAGTTATCGAATTAGTTCGTTGGAGGATTCCCGGCATAAATCTCCTCTCACCATATGTTATGCTCCCGACCTCAATCAACCTCACAATGGATGGTATGTTAATCGTGCCCTTCCATATGGTGAATTTTCCGATCGAATTATATTTAAAGTTTACCATGTGTTTAAGTTGAGGTCGCCACCGTTTAATCATCGGATGCAAAGGCATGTGCTGCAGCTCCGCATGAAACCGCCGCTGCGACGCTTCTTCTCGGTCTCCTCCGCCACTCGTGAGCGCCTAGAGGCTCTCCCGCGGCCTTTCCGCCGCCGCCTGCATCGCTCCTCCGTTCGTTGCGCCGCAGCTCGCATGAAACCGGACGACTCCTCGTGGCCGCGCCGCCGCGCAAGACCAAGGGCCGCGCGCCGCACGCAAGACCAAGGGCCGCGAGTTCCGCGAGGACCCTTCCTCCTCGCGCTTCCTCGCCGACCGCCCTAACTTTGACTATTTGGGCTCCGATGACGGCTTCTTGGATTCGAGAGGTGGGATAAAGAGGAAAACGAGAGGCAGAGGTATGGGCGTGTTTACATTGGGTCGGTTGGTTTATGGGCGTGGTGGCCATGGTGCCCAAAGATGTTTATCTTGTGTGCTCCTCTCTCGTGGAGTGATCAAATAGGGAGGATGGCCTTGGACGGATAGATGGTCTCTATGTGGGGTCAGTGAGGTGAGGTGCTTGTCCTGGATGGAGTGATTCAAATCACTGAGAGGGGCGAGTTTGCTAGTTTTTAGTGTTGGCTGCTGCTATTTTTGCGTCTGCATGTGTGCTAGTTTTCTTTGAGTCTTTCGCTGCGTTCATTCAAATCCATAGTCTTTATCTTCTAGTTCGTTCAAGCAATGTGAGTCCACAATTTTTGTGTCAGTTAGTCGATTGCTTTACTAGCCACATTCCATCCTTTAGGTTTTGTGTGGTCTTTTGCATGACAGCAAACACCACTCTTCTCTCTGAGCCGCTTGCAGGTCGTAGAATTCGTTATGATACCGTCGCTTCTCTTTGAGCCGCCGCTTTGAGCTTTTAAGGCCGTCGTGCTTTTTCTACACTGCGTTTCTATTGCGATTTTTGTGCACTGCGCCACCGCCGTCTTGGACTTCGATCTGCTTTATGAGCTGTCACCATACTTTATGGGCTACCGCACGATCTCGGATGGAGATCTTCTCTTTTCGACACAATTTTTTAGAGCCACATGCTACGACGATGTTTATAAGACTTAGATTTTGGATTTTTTTATTTTAATATCAACTCTTTCAAATGCAATATTATTGCATGTGCCTTATATTTGAGGAGGGTGTTAAAGATGTAGAATTGTATTAGGATATAGAGTTGTATTCTATTTCATATATGCCTTATCTCTACATGGTATATTTCCTTGTACTCTCCTATATATATGATTTCTTAGACCTCATATCTATACATATATAATATTCATAACAATTAGTAGCGTTAGTTTAGAACTTTTGTCGAGCAGTCATTCCAAAGATGCCTAATTGCACCCTAATTGTCACATCCTATGGCTGGTCGATGTGCATCCCATGTGGTGCAAGAGCTTAAAACTCTCTTTGATACGTAGTTGATACGTGTGCATCAATACAGCGCATTTAAAAGTAGGAAAAACTAATCATAAGCGCTATAAAAAAAGGGTCTGTAAATTGTGAGAACGGCAAGTCCAGGGACCACCTGCCAGTGAAATATCGCTCTCCAACTCATAAAACTTTCGTAGTATTACTGAACTATTTGCCACAAAAAAGCGAATTTTGATCAGTCTGATTGGTATCCTCTGACATTGTGCTATTCCTTTCCTTGTGGCCCTTTAGGCCCGCTCGTTTGTGTTTCTAGCTTTTATTTTCTTAATTTTGTTTTTTAGTTTTTTTATCTTTTCTTTTTTTCGTATTTCTTTGTATTGTGCGTACTAGACTAATATATTTTTTAATTTTTAAATCTAATTACACCAACAAAACTACTAACAGTTACAATATAAAATAGGTTAACTATAGTATCAAACAGTGAAAAATAAACTTACCTAAGATATTTCTTCTGTGAGAAATCGCTACGGTGATAGTTGCCCGTTTGATCTTAGCAAACAAGCAAGACAATGGCACAATGACATTACGCTTCAACTGGGGCGATTTTTTGCTTGTAGGTGCAGATTTGCGTTTCAGTTAGAAAGATAAGAATGTGCCAACATGGGGCATCTTCTTTCGTCAAGTACAACATCCGCTGAATTTGAGGCCTGTTGCAAGACCAATTAGGCCTGCATTTAGGCCAGGCAAAGTTAAGTACTTACTGTATTCGGGGAGAGCTCTGCACATGGACTCAAAAAAACTCATCACGTATTAAGCATTAGTTTACTCCTTACTCCCTGATTTTGTAGAACACGAATTCATCACAAAACCGGGATCCAATCCACTCTCCAAGCAGCAGTAAGACTAAAGACCCAAAAATGTGACCTTTCTTTATATCAAGCAAATAAACATCATGGTTTCTTTGATACAATCATGGCATTTCTCTTGCCACGTATATAAAGTTTTTAAGGCAAAAACACATGCTTTCAAAGTAAGTATCTTCACTTTACTGAGAAAACCTGACCAAAATATCAGAAGAGGGCACAAGATCGCTCCACCGGAGAGCTTATCTTTGCAATCAAAACCGTAATTTTATTCTGTTTTTCTATTGCCACTAATTTGTGACTGATTGACTCCTTGTTATTCCATGTGTATTTTCCTAGAGAACTGAAAATATCCATCTTGGGGAAACTGACACCTTCCTCCTAAGATTGAAGCCTGAAACTGAAAGTGCAACCAAACTCACAGGATGCTCTCCTGAAGAACAAACAAAATTCTCATGCAATGGCTTATATGGCCATGATATGCACACAGGACACGGGATTATGCTTCCATCTTGTCAATAGAATCCAGCAGATAGTCAACGGGCCTGTTCTTTTCAGCTTCTCAAAACGGCTTTTGGCTTTTGCTACAGTACCTAACTTTCAAACGGAGTATTTTTTAAAATAGAATCTACAAATTAATTATAGTACATGTTAAAACCCAACATCCAGGGTTATGACCGCGCGTTTATAGACCTCTCCCAGGGTGCAGCAGCGCTTTTCTCGGGTGTTAACCGCCGCAAACTCCTGGAACATGCAATTCGAGCCAGGAGAGACCAGCTCAGTTTGTCAATTTTGAGTGTTGCATGGAAAACCTATACAAACATAAAATACAGCAGATTACAGTAATAATACTCACATCAAAGAGTGCATCTCTGATCTTCATGTTCACTTTTACCGCTCTTATATACGAGTATCTTCAACATGAAACCTCCTGGCAGCTCTTTCAGTTTAGAGCTGGGGAGTGATGATCAACTTGTTTCCTCACGTGTCACCTTGGAGCTTGTGCTTGCAGTTTCAGCATTCTCCTCGGAGCCTCTGCAACAGATTCTGGCTTCTCTGGTAAAGGAAGAGATGCAGGCAACTGGAAAAGGAGCAACTGTGGTGCGTCCGACCGATCCTATCAACACAGCAATCAATATAACAAGTTTAAGCAGTTAGAGGCATGAGTACATCCTATAACGCATAGAACCAGAAATGAAAAAAATGATTTCTTGGGCTCTGCTGGCAGAAGACTCCAAATTCCTCTTCATCAAGAATTCTGCATTAGAAATATAGGACATAATCTCGGTTGAAGAAAAACAGGGGAATAGTGCCGCTTAGATTGGAAGGACCAACAAGATAACAGGATTTCCAAGGTAGGGCCCCCTCAGTCGGAGATTAACAGGATAATCGCTTTGGGTTTAGTCCTGTAAAAAAGGGAAATCAAATGAATGAGTTGTACAAACTGCAAAGGAAGATATTCACATTAGTAAACCTGGTAACTCCACTCACCCATGGCTCAACATAGGGCCAGTTCTTTACGGCTTTTAAAAGCCGCTTTTGACTTTTGCTACAGTAACTAACTTTTAAACGGAGTATTTTTTTTAAGATGGAGTCTACAAGTTAATTGTAGTACACGTTAAAAAATTAATATCTGTATCATCAAAAATCGCAAGCGAGTATCTCTCTTTCCACAATCTCTGTCGCAAACAGCCAAAAAGCCATCAGCCGCAGCCAAAAAGAACAGACCCATATTCTTTTGGTACTTTTGGAGCTGAACCATCTGCATACGCATGGAAACAAAGGTGTTAATCTCAAAAAAAAAAACAGAGAGAGAGAGAGAGAGAGAGAGATCCAAACACAGCAATTTGTACAGTTAAAATAAGTATTCATATTCTGCATTTCCTTCTAAAGAGAGAAAATTTGCAATGCCAGTCAACACACTACAAAAAAGTGCATGGCATTTTCTATATCCAATTTTCGAAACATATATTACACTGTTTAGTGGATGATTTAGCTAAAAACCTAAACAATGAAGATAAATATCTTACACGGCAACACCAATACCTGCTGAATAAATACTTGGCTTTGGTAAAGACCTTGCATATGAAGAATTCCCTTGCCCAAATGCAACCTGTGCACGGATTTCTGCTTTGGCGACAGAGCAATATATCATTAGTAAGATATGCAAATTAACAGAAAAATGCCAGCAATATTAGAAACACCCTGTACATTCATCAACAAGAGCACATCATTCTGATGGTTCTAATGATCTGATAGAAAGGGCCATGTTTAAGACATATTTCTGAATATCTGCTCAATTTGTGAGGTACCTTGTAGTTCTGAATATCTGCTCAATTTGTGAGGTACCTTTTAGTCTTTTGCTACATGCACTAATTTTACACTAGGCAAGAGAACAAAACTATATCTCGGTACACCTCTGCACATTGCATTTCTCAAGACATTCCAACAAAAGAAACACCTGTACTGATGAGAATAGGGTGACAACAGAGTCATACACTTCTAATTGACCAACAAGTTATTTTCTGATTGTCATCCTCAAGAGGCAAACCAAACCACACGCTTGTACTTGGCCAGCTAAGAAGCTACTTGCAGGTTGCAACGGATAGTTTTGAGGATCAGTGTATTGGTTAGAGTAACGCTTTGTATATTAGGTACAAAACTAGACATGCATAACCTAGTAAATAAAGATTGTTCATACAAATGCATGACTTAAGTGGTCAGTTCATCAGTAAATTTTGTTGAGTGGCGAGGAACTAATAGTGATGTACTGTACATGTTCAATTCACAGCCTCCATAATTCCTATTTACATAAATTGCAGGCTGAAATTTTGAAACTTCTTAGGAAGTGCATCTTTGGCAATATAAGTTAGCTGACGAGCCAATACCAATGGGAAAAGTAGGCACTGAGCATCCTCACTAACCCTTTTTCTCAGTCTTAACTCTTCAAGCGAAAGGATCCATGCTCTGCAGAATGAAACAAGATATTGCAAACACCAATCAAGCGTCAAATGACAGGCAAGCTTGCAGGTACAACAAACGGCCAAAAGACAAATATAAGCACATGTGATGTCTTAAGTTTCATCAATAATTCCTTATCACCGGTTTCATCCTTGATCTCCTCAGCTGGCTCCCTGTAGAATTACAGTAACTCTCATTCCACATATGCAAGCCTACCAATCCAGCAAATCTCAAATTGAAGACAACCAAATACTACGAAAGAAATTGTGGATCAAATCACATACGTTTTCGGGACAATTTTTGCTGCTTTCTTTGGAGGCACTTTGGGTGCGAATTTAAGTCCCCCCTTATGTTGTAAAAAAACAGAAGAAAAGAAAAAAAAATGGTAAGCATCAAACAAAAGAAAAAAAATGGTAAGCATCAAACTTAGCCAAACCAATACCAGGAGCAACGAAGGAAACACCAACCAACCTTGCGAGGAGGGGGGTGCAAGGGACCCATCTATCTCCTTCACTTTACTCTTGTTGTCCACAAGACAAGAACAATCACAAAACCTGCAAAACTGAAACAGTAAACGGAGGTGGCTTATGAAACCCTCATGATTAAACTTGTCTACAAATTGCACAAGATTAGGGGTTCATAATTGCTTCTCAACTCCGGAGACATCATGACCGCAATGTGGACCGAAAGTTTAGTTCCTATGTCTACGATTGTAAAATCGGATTAATGCGAAGAGGCCACAGACAGACTAAATAGCACTACTAAGCCTGCTTTTTATTCCAATGGGGGCAAGAACTTGTTCAGGTGCTCCACAATCCCTGGCCGGGAACAAAAATGAAAACGAAGATGAGATCGGACGAGGAAGAGAGGAACTACTACTAATCCTGAGATCGAGCGTGTGGTCGGATGGATCGAATCATCAGAGGAAGCAATGCGCGTGGACGAGGAGACGGGTGGTCTGGTTTACCTCGGGGCAGGGCAGGGCAGGGGATGGGAGGGCAAGTCGGCAAGAGTGCTCCAGAGAAATCCGCTTCTTCTCCCTGTTCTCTAATCGGACGCCGTTTTCCGGTATAAACCCTAAACCTCCCCGCTTATAAGTAGCAATAGGTCCTATTCTAGTCTCATGGCTTTTGTTTGTATTTTTTAACACGATAATAGATAGCTTTTGTTTGTATTTTTTAACACGATAATAGATAGTAAAGACATCAATGTAGATGATATACAGTTTTAGACTCACAAAACCATCTGAAGAATCTATTTCAAATAATCATCTTATTTATTTTGATTTTTGAAGAAACCAATAGAACAAAAAAAAAGGATTGTAATCTAGTACTTCTTGGGCTAGCTACTGCTTGGCCCACTCGTGCACACCACACTGTGGGCCATAATGACATGTTGGATGTGGCAACGTAGTGGGATAGGTCAACAGTCAAAGTTGCCCAGAAGGTGAATCCATAGGGGTGCAAATCCCCTAGAATTGTTAGTTAACTATCTAATCTAAGCCATCACTTCATTCCTATGTCATAGATTATGCCACATCAAAATCTCCAACCGATTAGTTATCTCGACTAGAGGTCGGGCTTGGCTATTTCATGCCGCGCAGGCCGGTTGGCTCGACATGGGCATGCCATGTGGTGGGCTAGGCTAGCACGACATGGACAGGGGGTCGGGTCAAGCCTGGAAAATTGGCTCGTTGGGCAGCTCGGCTTGGCCCGGCGTAGTGTGACATGCTCAGTCGGCCCAGCATAGCGGGCACAACGGCGGCCACCTTGGCTTCCGCCTCGCCTCCCTCACGGCCGCCTCGTCGTGGCTCACTGCCTTGGCTCATGCGTGGCGTGGCCACCTCGGCACCTCACCTCCCGTGCGACCGTCTCACCGCCTCCCGTGTGGCCCCCTCACCATGCCTTGCCTCCCACGCGGCCATGGCTCGCCATGCCTCGAGTGGAGAGAGAAGAGAGAAGGGAGTTCCCATGGGAGCACATGCACCTAGTCCCCTGATGACCATGTTGGGAGAAGTGCTATGGTGGCAGAGGTCGAGGCAAACCTCCATGCCGGAGTTGCCACAGCTGACAACGAGCACGCACTTGCCTCAGAAGGGCTCATCGGACCTGTAGTTGTCGGTGGCGAGCCAATGGCCAGTGACGGGTCGAAGCCGATGTGTCCAAAGCGCACCCAAGAGCAGCCATGTCGCCTGAAGAAATGCGAGAGAGAGAGAGAGAGAAAGAGTAGTAGTAGTAGACTAGTAGTAGTGCTAACTAGTGGCCATGGAGAAATAAGAGAGAGAGAGAGTACTAGTTAGTGGCCATGGAGAAATAAGAGAGAGAGAGAGTAGTGTAGTGCTAACTAGTAAGGGCATGTACAATAGTATAAATAACTGCTGTCTATAATATTTAGGGGTGCAAATGGTACGGTTAATCCCGACCAATCCAGTACTGAATATAGAAAGATAATTTAGTATCTAGTACCAAATCCAGTCGGTATTGGATAGTTGTTGCTGGATACAGTAGAGAATATGGGAGAGCTAAAATCTAATCGAATAGCGTAGGTAAACAATAAACTGGATACGATCTAACCGGATATCCAACAAGCTAGTTAGTACGTCAACTAGTCCAGCCCATCAACCATCATTGACACCAACTAGCTTAGATTTTATCCAAGTCCTAACCTAACTCTAGAGTCCAGCCACTTTAGCCAGTTGCCACCAATCCTTCCCACTTATGTTGAACTTACGTATGAATTTATCAATTTTTGAACTTATGTTTGAATTTATCAATTTTTGAATTTATGTATGAATTTATCGCTAGTTGAAGGCTTGAAGTGAGGGTAATTCCAAGTGGACAAGCTAAGGGATTGGTTAAAATCCTTCCGTGACAAGAGAAGGGTGATCAAAACAAGAAAAGGGAGCTAGTCGTTGGAGGGAAGACAAGGCTTGTTCCGTGCGATGGTGGTATGGTTCAATGTATATTCCTTTATGTATGCATATACTATCCGTCTATATTATCTACTTTTGATATGAAACCGTCATGGATCCATCCCGATGGTACCATATCTAAAACTCCAAATACTCCAAATTCATATTCGTATCTGGTCTTACCGTATCTGATTCCGAATCTAAGGAAAAAATATGGGTTAGGATATAGTATGAATAATAATCATTCGAATCTAACCCGATTGCACCTATATATATCGAGCCTGAATTATGTCGACATATGAATTATACATATATGGAGTCAAGGTTGTCAGAATCTTGATTATATCCTACGATTCTACAACCTTAGATTGACTAGACCAATTTGGACCTAGGTAGAATCTTAATATTATTTTGACTCTACCAAAACTTTTGTTGGACCGTCATCAATTTTTTCATACAATCCTACTGATTTTATAAACTCTAGAGTTTTATTATAAATAATTACTTATATATGTCCTTTTAATTTTAAAATTTTACCTTTTATCTTTTCATGTCCAGTATAATTTACATAAATAACACATGATCTTTCCTTTGCACTACATTTTTGTAAACAAAATTTCAGAAAGCACAATTTTAAAAATGTAGTAGTGTTGAAATACATGGTAGGTTTTAAAAAAGTTTCTTTGGTAGAATTATGTTGAGATCGGATTTTCTAGTCTGAACCATCTGTGTATTACCGCACAAGTCCCAGATCAAAATTAGTGCACACAGTCAAACAATGATGATTACATAACCAATAATATTTTATTATAATAAAAGAGAGTACATGCCTTATGGTCATTTTATTACAACTAAGGTTACAATACCTCTTAAACTTACAAAACATAGCGGAAGCAAAATGCAACTTTGACAATGATCCATCAATATACCACAGGCAATTTATTAGGAAAGCGTAACCTAGTACTCCAGAAAGCCTTCGTTGAATTCACACGCGAAGTAGTCGTAGTCTACTTCTTGATCTTCATATTTCTCTAAGATTTGTTTTAGTATAGCATGTGAGTACATAGAGTACTCCGCAAGTCTTGGGAAAATGCATTTATATGCAAGGCTTAATAAAGGAGGGATAATATGGTTCTTTTGTACAAAGTATCAATTACCATTATTTATTTTCAAAACCATCAATTTAACAAAGTAATTGCAATAACTGAAACTAGCATAAATTATCTACTAAAGGTTCCAACCATCAACACTAGTAGACAAGCTTTAACCACCAAGGTTCAAGACTACTGGTTTCATTCACCCGCACTGGCTCTATCCGCTAGAACACACTCCCGAGGGTTGCAACTACTCCTGAGTTTTCAAAACTTTTACTTTGAAACCGAAACCAAAGGTTTACCATGTGAAAGCGCACCTTACCTGCCCTTGATCATGGGTATGACTATTCAAATAGTTTTACATTCTATAGAGATTGTACAGTTTTACCCACAAGAGATAATCAATATATACTATCCGTCTGACACACTTCCAAATGTATGCGACTATGTGATTATCACAAGGCTTTTACAATGTGTCAACTCAACTAGACTCCGCCAACTGAGGTTTCACCGTGGAAGGGTTAAATCCACCTAGTCAGAACTCAGAAACCTCCTCTGGTGCCATGTGCGACAATTGTCTACCCGATACCCACTAATACCACTGGCGATTTCAAGTTGAGCCATTACAAATTAGTTAGCCAGGTCGTATCCATATAAACTTGTGGTTGTATTGTAGTGCTCAGTTTGGACAATCACAAGTGTCAATCCTTAATTGACTAGGGCAGTACATTCACAATACAAGTTCTCGTGTTAAATTTGCATGAACCCAATCTTACCATCCATCTAGGTATAAAATGATCAAAGAAAACTTGCCTTCTTGTACGTTGACTGGAACTTCTTGTTGCGGGTCAAGAATTTCTTCGACGACATCGGGTTCTACGCGCAAATAAAAACAAATAAAATAAGTAAATATAAATAAAATCACAAAATATAAAAATATATACTGAAGTTGGATTAGGATTTTAGATAAATTTAGAAACTTGAGCCACTAGATTTGGAGTTCGGATGACGGAGAACGAGCGATTGGAAGATTGAGAGGAATGGAAATTCAAAAAAAAAAAGCAAAATGAAGGAATATTATCTGAAATCTTATTTTTTCTAGATTTGAGATTTATTTGTGTGTATGACGCCTGGAACCCGCTTGTCATTGACTTGAGGCAAGCATAATTGAAGAACAACAGAGTCCTCCCTGGAGAACACATCACACACATGGCACTCACTAGAGGAGGCCAGCCAAGGGGTGAAAAGGAACCCCGCGGTCTCAAGGAAGAGATGGCCGAGGCGACGTCGACCGGTGGGGCCCACAATGACAGCGGTAGTGGCAACAACATGGGTTGGAGAGAGAAACAGTACCTAGGCATGGAACACGAAGAAATAGGGTGAGTACAAGTTAGAAAGTGACATGGTGAAGCTAGGAAAATGACACAACGAAGATGACACAATCGACACTTGAACAACGATGGTAGGGGAAAAGAAAAAACTCAAGATCTCGATACTCATTGAAGGAAATCCAAATCTACTTGGAGGGTAGCTATATGGGAAGGTATAACACATTTTGACATGGAAGGATTGAAGAGAATCTCACTGGATAGATGAACACACAAAGTGCCCAAGGTGGCCATTGCTAGGCGTTGGAAGTGAAAAATTTGTGACGGGTTTTCGGGGAAAAGGAGTGAAGCACCGCGTAGAACGCGATGAGACGAATCTTACAAAGGTGATAGCATGGGCTAAAACTTACTGGGGACAACGAATCGACGATGAGAGACAATTTCAGCCAACTTTAGGGAAAACTCGATTCACGGTGGTTTCCTGCACGAAAACCAAATTAATTTGGTATAAGGGTTGATACGATGTGACACGAAAGGATTTCGAAAAGGATCACCGGAGTGAAAGATGGCGAGGTCGCGGTGATGGACGTCGCTCGGGAAGACGAGCTTGCGATGAAAAATGGTGCTCAAAGTTCTAGGGTTTGGAGAGGGTGTGAATAGGTTGCACACTATCACATTGCTCCATTTTATATGCCAAAAATGAGATAAACATGGTTAAATTGGCCGAATTGAATCAATATCGGTTTCTAGATTGAAAGCTTAGAAACTGAAAAACAGATGAATTAAATGGCCATTCAATCTCAGCGAATAGACGGCTTATGTCCCCAGGAAAGATGGTAGACTGGCTGCTTTGGCCGTCCTAAATGGATGCAAAGTGGTCAGATTCGACGGAGATGTGTTAGCTAAAAGCCTAATAGTACTAACAGAAGCAGCTGCTCGAATGATCTCACCCGTCAGAATGTAACTACAACTCCTGTTTCTAATCTCATGAAGACATGAAGTCTGTCATAAGAAGGTTCAAACTGCAGCCAAATACCAGTTTATTTCTGAACCCATTTCAGAAAAGTCTGTCATAAGTACGTGCAACTTAATTCTACCTGTTTTGCATCATGCCATGAATGAAAAGTTGACACTTGAAATAGTGAATTGAATTGGCTTTTGGTATCCCTGGCGATTTAGTCTCACATGTGGATTTTATTAAGAAAACTGTACAAAGCAATAGAAGGGTAGATGAGCTATAACACAGCAAATTTCTGAACCCATTTCAGTTTATTTCTTATTAATTTGTGATTTAGCATAAATGATGTTCCTCCATGCTAGATGTAGAAAATTGATCTTACTGTACTTTTGCAAAATTTGGAAGACAAAGCCAGCCCCAACTTTCTCTGCATCAAGACAAAAGATTCTGTTAAATCATTCCATCAAAAGTTTGAGATTCTCCTTCCAGATACTTCGATTTCTGTCTCCTTCCTGTTGCAAGAATAAAACAAGATCATTCTCGGCTGACACATATAAAAGATGAGAATTGGGCAGAAAGTTGTCTAAAGTCAGCTACCCCTTGCTAACTTGATAAGGCCAAGATGCTCTTCTAAAAGGAGAGAAATGATTTCAGAAAGCAAAGTGTGTTCATGCACCGGCCGTTTGCGGAATGTCAAAATAAACTTTCTGAATTGTGAGCAGCTGGACGGTCAGAAATCTTCAGAGTAGCAACTAGCAAGAACAATACAAGTTAATATGAATGAATACTGATAGCTATGACATGTTCCAGTACATTGCAGTCATGAATAATGCTTTTTGATCAAAGAAGCCTTCTTGTGAAACATGAGACAACCAGCTGAAAGGCCATATAACCCATAGTATTAGCACGGCAGGCCAAACTCAAACTGGGGGAACAAATAACTTTAAATAGTGGTGCATGACACTGACTCCTCACATCACAAAGGCACAACTGACTCAGGGAAAAGAATTCCTCCCCAATGATTCTATCCAAAGGGAATATCTAGATTTCCCTTAGATTGCGCGAATCACTGCATATATGGAGGGCGGCTCTACCAGCAAAACCTTTTGTTCGCTCGGAAATGGAAAATGGAGGAGACCCATTAATTGGTGCTGTTCTACACCTGTATGTACCTCACCTTTCAACTGAAAATGTGCACGTCCTTCAAACCTCAATGTGACGACCTATACCATCACTACCTTAGATAATTACGTCAATTTGTGGTTATTACCCGATAAAACAGAATAAATTCTTGTTTTATCGAATAATAAGCAACATCAGAGTGTTGCAACAAAACAATAGTTAGAGATGATATAATATTATTACACCACACAGAGCTCGAGTCATTAATAGGGCCCAACAAGTTTTGCCCGAATATTTCAACACCTAAAAACAGAAATACTTCTATCTAGTAATTATACAAGGACTAAGGTTAATAGATAATGACGTCACGTAAGCTGATTACTAAGGACCAACTACTCGGTCCATGCTCACATCCATATCGTATATGTCATACTCGGGATCCATTGCACTCCATTCGGCATGGTGGTCGTTGTCCGCATAGACTTCATCAGGAGTGAATAAATTCTCAAAATGATTTGCCTCTAAACAAGGAAGGTTAATAACAAGGGTGAGTATGAAAGTACTTAGTAAACATTGTTAGCAAATATGCAATCTCATGATCAATATCATCATATCAAAAATCATATTTCTTCTTATCATTATTCTTAAAATAAGTTTTTAAGTTACTGAAATTGTCATGTTTATCTTTACAAATTTACTAGTCACTCGTATTCAGAGAAAAGACCACCTGTAGGCTTCCGTAGCCTTCAGTCGAGGAGATATGTGTAAATTCATGGTTTATTTAGCACTACATAGGCTTATATTGTTTTACCCATAGCAGCCCCAACTTTGATTGCAACAAGTTCTTTACATTTTCTTAGATGTGATGCTCAACTTAGAGTTCAGAATGTTTTCTCTACTTTAGTATATTATAACTTCACCAGGTTAGCATAGTGCTAACCGTTGTGTCATGGAGGTGTATCCATCCCCAACACGTGTTAGGAAGGCATATCCATCACCCAGCATCCATTTTAGTCCATATAGCCGCCATGGGGTATTGCCAATCTTGGTCTTACCTAATCTCTAGTATACTACGTACCCATGTAGAGTGTATAATAACTTGATAGAGTAACATATTCTACTTGTTGTAAATAGGACCATAGCCAATATAGTATATACAGCTCGTTACATGAGTAAGAGTCCACCTGCCTCTATCTTCCCATCCAAGGGCATTCTCTACCCACCTAATATTTAATATGTAGGTTAACTGCTCTATCAATTAAGCCTACAAATTCACATTTCTTCAACATCCATATCATTCACATGATTTATTTTAAAATTTATTTTTGTGCAGACAGTGGTATTAGTCTAGTAGGAAGATAGTTTTAATGCGAATGTACTCCATTCAAAATGATCAAAGACATGCTTACCTGTAATCTATTAGCAATACTCAATCTCAATTATGTTACGATGAAGTTCCTTCTCTTGACTTAGTTCACTTCCTAAAATTCATATACACTCTATAACTTCGTTTATCTAGACTAATATACAGGGGTAATGCATCTGTGTTTGCAAGCCTATGGTTGAATAAAGTTGGCTGCAGTATTTGTAATTAAAATTTAGTACACATTTGTTGTTTTTCTTATTATTTTTTATTGATGTGAGAATATGTTGACTTATTGATTCGACGCAGTTGATTAATTAATCGTTGTTGGCTAGATACCCCCTATGCATATGTGTATATATAGGGGTATATATATATACATACATATGTATTCATATACTCTCATATATGGGTGTATATATATATTGATATATTATAGTTTCTTCCTTCGATTGGCCCATTAACCTCAGACCACTGCCAGCCCATTCTCCCCTCCTTATCTCTCCTCTCTATGTGCTCTACCCCTTCCCGTTGGTCACTCCTTCGGTTCCATCTTGCCGCCTTACGCCACTGCCTCTGTTGCCAATCCTCGGCTGATGATTGCCAGCCTCCCAATGAGAGCCACTGGCCCTACCCATACTCTTCCCCCTTTGTCCTGATGGGATGCCATTGGCCCTAACCATACTCTTCCCCCTTTGTCTATCGCCTCTACCACACCGTCCCCTCCCTAGCTCTCATCTCTGCTACGCCAACTGTGGTGCTACCAGCCGAATATAGCCATCACTGCCCCCATCACCAGATCTCGACTGACGGTTGCTGGCCTCCTAGCAGATCACTACTGCCCCTTGTTCCCCGTCACTACTGTTCCTGGAACCTTAGCCTAGATTGGTCCCTATTGGCCTCTGGACCGCCACCTCGACTCCCCACCAGCTAGATCCGCACCAGTCAGTAGCGGTTCCAACTCTGGTCGCCAGGATTTGACTCTCCTCACTATCCCTCCCTCCAATTTACTTTTGATTTTTGTCCTTTTTCTTTTGAGTTGTTTTTGATTTGGGGATTTAATTCTTGATCTGTTGGTGATTTATGTGGTGGATTTGAGTGCTCAAGGTCAATGCGCCATGACAGGGCCTGGGACCCTCTATGCACTGAGGAGCATGTGGGGGTCGCCAGGTGCGCATGAATGGTCGACGTTAAGGGCTGCAGTGAGCCAACTTGTATGCCCTACCTCTCTAGCCCTTCATTCATCTATTCTAGTGGTGAATCCTACTCGACTTACTGTGGTAAATGATAGTTGGGAATGTATGCTTGTGGTGCTACCATGGTTCTGCAGATTTTGCTGAAAGTGATGGAAATGGGAAGCATGCGGGGGCACCTTGCTTGATCTGATCGAGGCTTGGGGTCTTCAGTGATGGTGGCTCCCCAACGTGCTCTCTCTGGATTTGGTTTACCTTCTTCTTCTTGGCTGCTCTTGGTCCCGACACTCCTGCTAGTCCTAGCTCCTTCCCTGGTCTAGTCGCAGTAGGGTTCAAGTTCCCATCTTCTCAATCCCTTGCTTCGACTGGTTGAATGTGGGGGAAATGTGGGTGAGGATGGAGGCGATGGCAAGTTGGGCTTCGCCTCCTTTCCTTTGTGTTGACTGTGGATTAGGTGTATTCTCTCTCCCTTACTCCCAGTCTCTCACTAGTCTTTATCCTTTATACTTGTACACTACGTGGTTTGGGTCGGTGGAACTTGCAGTTGCTAGTGATGTATTGTGCTTCCCAGTGAATTGTATATATTGGGCTTGATTGGTGTTAGGGAATTGTTCTGTGCTTTACTTAAGATTGGTTCAGGTTTGTATTACACTGGATGATGAAGCCCACTCTAGGGAGAGGTGCCGACTGACCTTGGACGGTCCTATTATCTCGATGAGCGCTACTGTCCAATGTTCTAAATCGAATGGATAATGATGGCACTCTTATCCCTATATTTATTTGCTACCTTCTTTTTTTGCTTTATTGGTGGTTTTTTCCCTTAAGGGTGGTTGGACTCAATACTATGGCCACAACTATTAGTGATATTTGTACTAGAAATGAGATGCATTTATTTATTCTTGAGAGATTTGTTGTATTTGTATTTGAAGATCCATACATTGTGTAATTGTATTTTAATTGACTATTTATTATAAATTGGACTGTAATAATTTTAATTGATATGTGTTACTTGTAATTGTGTTGAGATGTATTCATATATGTGTACGGACACGAATGTATAATTAGTTGTTATGCTTGGACTATATAAACCTGTAATTTGTGAAGTAGCAGGTATTATTAAATGGACTTGTTATTTTGAATGCATATATTAATGCAATGTTTTTAATATTTCAGTTTGTTCTGTTATATATTTAAAGAAAATGATCCTCTTGTAATTGATTTAGTTAATTGCTTAATTAATTACATTTAGACATAGTTTGCGGGGTTAAAACGGGTTAGAAACCACGGGTCGTTTCACTCAGCCTCTCTGTAACCCGCCCAGCCCTAGTTAACTGAATATATTCTGGTGCCACTGCAAGAATACTTGTGTCAATCATCTGTAATTGGTATCTGGGAAAGTTGTGGATGGGGGGAGAACTGATATGCGCCGAGTCAGCATCCTGTGACGCGGCCCAGTTCGTCCTGCGCATGGCGTCTTTCGGCTATAAATAGCGCGTAATGTAAGCGGTAATGCCTCGCCAATCATCCGCAGGAGGAAGAAGGAAGAAGGAAGAAGAGGGCCTTGCATGAGGGCCGGAGCCTACCTCTGGTAGCCAAGGATGACTTGCCTATGTGCTCAATTCAGATGAGCTGATAGGCAGTCACCTTGGCTAGCCTGAGTGGCTCTCGTCTGCCATGGAAGGCCTCTTCTTCTCAGTTCGTGCTGTTCTCAGGTTCATGCACTGCTTGAATTGTTCGGCAGCTACAGCATTTTCTTGACGACAAAGGTAAACATTTCAATGGTTATTCATATGCTGTTGTTTCTAATTAGATTTTCTCTATCAAAGATTCACATATATGATACATGGATGGAGATGCATCTCCAACGCTGCACTCGTAGAAGAGCCTTCAGCACTTTTTGAGTAGACTGCAACATATACTTTTGGACCTCATGGCATGATCTGTTCTTTTTAGCTGCGGCTGATAGTTTTTTGACTATTTACGACAGAGATTGTGGAAAGAGAGACCTCATGACTGTCTCCTTTGTAGCAACAAATGACAGGGCAACAAGGACAAGCATGCCTGTGAATGAAGAGAGCAAAGTGCTTTGCTAATTCATTTAAGAGAAAAGAGTTTAAAAGATACAAAAACCTGTCCCGTGAGGAATTACCAAGGAAGCGAACACCAATCCTGTTCCAAACAACCATAGGCTTCTAACTTTTAGAAGTCAAAAACCATTTGAAACGCGATTGTTTTTTAACGTGACTTTCCCTTTTTTTCCCCTTTTTTCCTTTGCATTATCTATAAAGATATAACAACGTTTTTATTTTTTCTATTTTTATTTTCTTTTAATTGAATGCCTCAGAAATTTGTTGCAACCGGATCAAAAAATTTGTTGCAAACTTAGGATCTAATTGTTATGTTTCTAGGATTTTTTTGCACTAGATCGAATTAGTTATTTTATTCCCATCCATTCACTCACAAGTCTACGTCTCCTAATCGTATTCTCACATCCTAGCACTTCTCCCCCTCTGGTAGCTAGCCACCGTATGTTAGAACCCAGAGCAACACCTCCCGGATCCTTTGTGTAAATCGCATTAGTCTAGAATCAGCTAGTGTACACAGTGGATAATAAAGATAAATATCAACCATAATGATATTTATTTATTAACTAAATATGTGCATGACTGCTAAAGTTTACATTCACGACCCATAGGCCAAAATTAAATATAAGCAGCGAAAAAAACACCAAAGCGGAAGAAGCCCATTGAGCCTACCCACAGACAGATGATAATAAGACACAGCCTACTCGTCTTGGTTTTCACCGTAGTCGAAGTCGTTCTTCACTGAGATGTGAAAGCAAAAGTGAGTACCAACCTGTACTCCACAAGTCATACGGAAAAATGCAATATAATGTTAAAGGCAACAAAAGAATGTATGTAGGGTTAGTTTGAGTGTAAAACAGTATTTAATGAAATACAGTAAATAGATTGAAATAACTGAATTTAATACCATAAGTAAAGACACTATTTATAACTGAAATTAATATCATTAGTGCAGGTCCATCCCCCATACTAACCCAACCACAGACATCCCACTCAGACCATCTTTTTCAAAAGATCTCATATGAATTCTATCCATCCATATGCTTTTCAAATCTCCTATGTATTCCATATATCCATAAGCTATTTCAGAAACTATTTTTGAAATCCAAAGTTTAATTTGTGAAAAACTTTACTCAGCTTGCTTATAACCGTGAGCACGGCTATCCAGGATAGATTATACACTTTACAGAGGTTGTATAACTTTACCCACAAGACATGATCATCTCATATTGCTACACGAATAGTACACTTCATTTGATGTGTGACGGAGAAATTATGATAAGGCATTTATAAAGCAAAATCTTCAACCTGGCTAAACCAACACTAAGGCTTCACCACAGTAAGAAATCCACTAGACCGGAACCCCCTCTTGAGCTGAGACTTCATATGGCCTACATCTATCTCACTTTCAACCTACAACGAGACTTAGATTGGAACATACAAATTAGTCAGCCAAGATTGTCCTATACCAGCCTTATGGTAGTATAATAAGAGATTTATAGCAGTAGCTCATCGATCAATTCTTAACTTGACTTAGGCTCAAACCACATACTCCTTGTGCCTAACAATCAATATTGTGTCACCGAACAATAATGCATGCCAACACCCATCACCTATTCATTAGCCTAAGTCTGAGAGACCATGTGGAGGTAACCCCAGTTGGGTGATGAGTAATTGACACATGTCCTAAAGTTTGAGTTTATTCCGGGCATTAGTTTGATAATTATTGATGCGGATATTTATTTAAATCATCTGATGCGGATATTTATTTAAATCATCTGGTGCGGTGCTATGAAATATATTTTCTTGTTTGTGTGACTGCAGGACGTCGAGTGGAGTCGTGGCAAGACACGAAGGATCGGACTAGGCGCAGTGGCGCCGAGGTCGAATACGGGATGTGTCGAAGACGACGTGGACTCGAGGTAGTCTGCGGCGTCTTGCGGCAAGATTCGAGGAAGCTTCGAGGAAGGTGCAGGAGGGGCGTTTTGGAAAATACGCAAAGCTGCACAAACGGAAGCGGATTTTATTTGGAAATGATCCATTAGTGGAGAGGTGTTGTGACCTAATGGGTATAATGTGTGTAAACCCATTAGTGGAGAGGTGTTGAGACCTAATGGGTATAATGTGTAAACCCATTAGTGGAGAGTTGGTGTGACCTAATGGGTAAAGTAGGCTACTAAACCCATTAGTGGAGGCTATAAATAGAGGTGCTCTCTAGGTGGAGAAGTGCACTTGAGATAGAGAGAAAGAGAAATGGGTATGAGTATTAGGGTTTCCTAATGCTTGTGACCTTGGGAGAGAAATATTTTTGCAAGTTCTAGGGTTCTATTCTCTCCTTGTGTGTGTTCTTGGATGAGACATGGAAGAGTGATGTAAACATTCATATGAGATATTAATCGTTCATCGCTCTTCGTCTCAAATATGAATATCCTTGTTTTATTTCTTATGCTAGTTACTTGCTTTCCTTTTAATTAATGCTCTTGTTCTAGATGCTCTCTCTCTTTATATATATATATATATATATATATATATATCCTTGCTGTTTTTTGTTTAATCATTGCACTTCTTTTTCTTGCCGCAAGAAATAGTTCTAGTATTGGTTGTCGATCTGCTAGTTTTTAGTAAGTGCGTGTGTGCAATCCTTTCTTTGGACAGCAGCAGCACTTTCTCTTGAGCAGCAGGATCAGATCAGTTCCTTATTGTTCTTTTTGGCAAGCATCTTGTGCTTCCCTTCCTGTTTCTTTGTGGTTCTCCTGTAGCAGTCCATGTGCAAAATCGGCCACTACTAGTTGCTGCTCTCGGATTAATACATGTTTGGCTGCCTACAGTAGTATTATTTTTTTTTGTTTTTGTTTTGACAATGGCTAAGTAGCAGTTGTTCTTTCTCGGTTAGCAAGATCAACAGCAGATGTCCCTTGATGTTTGCTTTCATCCTTTATTTCTTTCGCCATCAAGCATTTATTTCCTTTAGACTTGCTGCAAGTTGTTGTCTCGTTACAGCTAGCATCCGTAGTTATGTGGCAAACTGTTCTACAGCTATTGTCTCCTATTTAGCTCACTACGGACAGCATTGGTAGCTGCGTTTAATGACAAGGAACCATGTTAAACTGCTTTGTTAGTTTCGGTCGAGAGAGCTGTTTTTCTTTATTTTTTGCTTTGCCTTTGATCCTCTTTTGGCCGCAAGGTGTGCATATTTCTGCTTTGTTTCTTTTCTGCGTCTGTCCCTCTGCTTTAGTCCGCTCGTTGGTGTGTGGTGTGCTGTCAGCAGCCTTGTCCAGTGTATGGACGGCAAGTTTACGTGGTGCATGTTGCTAGCTGGTCTGCAGTGTTCAGATTGCTATGTAGTTGTTTCTCTGCCACTAATTGTTGGTGCAACCTCAAAGTATTAAATTTAGTTTTTTTTTTCTCTTTCTCGGTTGCAGGCAACGTTGGAAGCTACTTTGCTTCTTCTTGTTTTTTCTTTTAGCGATTTTCAACAATTTTGCATGCAGATCAAATAGCGGTATTTTTAGCTGAAATTTTTACTGGTTGGTTTCTGATTTATGCTGAATTTTTTAGTGTCGCATGCGTTCCAATATTTTATTGTTTTGCATGCAGTCCATAATTAATTTTCTGTGAGTTGCTTTTTTCTGCATTCTGTTGAAAAATCAGTGTTCGAATTTTTAGAGAACGACATTCACCCCCCCTCTGTCGCCATTTCGGTCCTACAATTGGTATCAGAGCCGGTTAGCTCTAATTAATAGATCTTAACCGGTCTCAAGAGCCATGGCGACGGACAAGTACTCGACCAAGCCGCCTGTTTTCGATGGCATCGATTACCCCTTCTGGAAAAGCCGAATGGAGACATATATCCAGGCCCAGGGGTATGCCATCTGGCGCAAGGTCAAGACTCGTTTTGTTGTTCCTGCCGATGAGGACATCAATGCTAATAACATGGCTGATGTTGAGGCAAATGCTAAGGCAAGGAACATTATAATCCAGGGTCTAAGCAGGAGCGAATTTGATCGCATCTCTCATCTTACGTCGGCCTTCGACATCTGGGCGACCCTCGACGCATATCATGAGGGCACCACCCAGATTAAGACGGTTCGACAGGACCAGTTCAAGCGAGATTACAACAAGTTTGAAATGCTCGCTGGTGAGTCCTTAGATGAGTGTTTTGCGCGTTTTCACAAAATTCTGAGCAACCTCCGAGCGGTCGGTCTCACATACTCCGACTCGGATAACGCTCGACAGATGCTCACTGCACTCGATCTGCGTGTTTGGGAGATGAAAGTGACTACCATCAAGGACACCACGGACCTCTCGACTTTGACTCTTGATGCGTCAGTACTCACGTCTCAAGACTCACGAGATTGACATTGTCTCGCAAGTCGAAGTCACGATCGATGGCCCTAGTCACCGATCCGGTTCGCTCTTCCGTCTTTCTTACGATTTGCGTGTGGATTCTCTCTTCTTGCTCTCGTGATATAACGATGATCGCTTAGAGCAGCTCGAGGATGAGCAATCGCCCTCCTAGCTCGGAAGTTTTCCCATGCTTACAAGAGGAGGAGGGACGAGAAAGAGGGGAGGACTCGTCATTTGTTTCGAGTGTGGTGGCCCCAACCACATTCGGCAAATTGCCCCAAGCCGGTGAAAGGCAAGAACGACTACGGTGTAAGCAAGAACGACTACATCGACAAGAACCGCAACAAGAAGCCCCAGTTCACGCTCAAGGCAAGAAGAAGTTCCGCAACTTTGGCAAAGCCAAGAAGCTCTTCCACCGCGTCCTCACGCTTTCGGCGACATCGACTTCAATGACGTGGAGGGTGGAGCGGCGACGGCGACAAGGATGATCAAGATCCCAAGGACGGCGGCGACTTCATCGGCATGTGCTTCATGGCCAACGACAACGGCGTCGTGACAATGAGCTCTATAGCGACTCCGATGAGGTAGGTCCCTCCTACGACCAACTCTATGATGCATTTTTGAAGCTAGGAAAGTTTTATGCTAGATCTAGAGCTAGGGTCGTAGATCTTGAGAAGGAAGTAGAGAGCTTGTCACGGGAGCATACTTCACTTATATCTGCTCCCTCCCGTGACGAATGTGATGTTTGTTCTTCTTTGCTTGGTGATATGGAGAAGCTAAGGACCTCGCATGATAGTTTGTCTTCCAAGCTTGATATTATTAAGGAGGAGAATGTTAGTCTGCTTGCCGAGTTAGAACTGAGTAGGATGGTCATTTACCACGCTTACTCGATCGGACTACTTCTCCCACCTCTTGTGAGGTTAAGGACATTGCTGCTAAAGGACCTTATGCCATGCTTCTTGATCTGCCCGAATCTTGTGAAAATTGCAATAACTTGAAAATGAACTTAAAACGGGCGGATCATAAAATTGCTGAATTACATGCTTCTTTGCTTGAGCCAATTGCTTCATGTTTAAACTGTCCCAAATTAACTGCTGAACTTGAATCTGTTTCAAAACAGTTTCAAGAAATGGTTGATTATAACAAGAAAATGGCCAAATATGCTTCTAAGGACCCTGTTAGCTCACCATGCAAAAACTGTGATAAACTAAAATCTGACTTGATTGCTTTGGAAGAAAAATGTGTGAAGCTAACTAAGGATTTACTAGAGAAGCCACAATCTTGTTGTGATGTGTGTGCGGTGTGGGGAGAAGCCCAAGGGTAAGGTAGAGACGCCTAGCAACGTGAGCCAACTCGCTAGTAGTAGGATGTGTCCCATCGAGTCGGTGTGCATGCACATGCCATTCTTTCCTCTCTTGTTGGTTCTTCTTCGCTTCCTTACCCTCTGCTGTTCCCTCTTCTCCCTGCTCTTCTTGCACCTCTCTCTTTCGGGAGTGTCAGTATCTTATGAACACTCTCGAGAGATTTGTAGGAGGCAAGAAGAAGCTAAATCTTATTCTAGACCAATCTAAGATCTGCAGATTTAATCGGGTCTAGGATATGATTTCTATGAGGATATGAGGAAGCATCCACCTGCCGTGCTCAGACCCATAGCACCAGGTGTGATTGAGACTGAGCCCAGGACCGAGAAAGTCCAATTCAAATCTGCGGGCTTTGTCCAAGGGATCTCTGACAGTAAGGTGGTAACACCGATTACTTCGACCTCCCAGAAGGCGAAGTTTCATTGTACCTTCTGTCAGAAGGATGGACACATGATCGAGAGATGTTTCAGGCGTGCCAGGATTGCGCAGAGAGAGCGTGTTGCAGCTCTTAGGCGTATTCAGGGTCAGCCCCAGATCTTGAGTGCACCTAGGACCAGCACGAGGTCTAAGGTTGCTACTGTTGATACTTTTGGGCAGCATCGAGGACTTGGTTTTTCTGGTTCTTCTGATTTTCGTCCTCGATTTGCCCCAGGACATGATATCCGCCGTCCTGAGGGTAGATCTCGGTTCCATCGAGATAGCTACCCACGGCGAGATCAGCGTGTTGTTGGTACTCCGACTCGCTCTCCTGTAGCAGTCGGACTCAGCAACAGCTTCGGGTCTGCTCTTAGACCTTCTGCTTTGAGTAACAGGGAGCGTAGGGTAGATAGAGGTCAGTCGTGCTTGACTACTTCATCTGCTCGACGTGTTATTCAAGATATTAGTGCGAAATCATTGTTGATTTACCCCAATACTGAGACTTTACTCTCTGTTTGACTCAGGTTCGCCGGGCAGGGAAGGGAGAGGTTTGGCTCGTAGACTCCGGGTGTTCACGACATATGACCGGAGATTCTCGTTGGTTTTCTTCCCTTGCCCGTGCTCCAGGTGATGAGACGATCACCTTCGGAGATGCTTCTTCTGGGCGTGTCATCGCCAAAGGTACAGTGCGCATTAATGAGTCTTTTGTTTTAAAAGATGTTGCCTTGGTTAGTAAGCTGCAATATAATTTGCTTTCCGTTTCTCAGCTTACCGATGACGACTTTGAGGTGAGCTTTAAGAAAAACAATTGCAAAATTCTTGATTCTTCGGGTAGTCTGGTTTGCGGGATTTCTCGTTTTGGGAGGATCTTTCGTGCTGATTTTTCTGAGTCTTCTGGTGATCCTCTCAGGTGTTTAGTTGCTTCTGATTCCCGCGACCTCTCTTTCTGGCATAGGAGACTTGGTCATATTGGATTTGATCATTTGACCCGAGTTAGTGGCCACGATCTCATTCGTGGTCTGCCGAAGCTCAAGATGGTCAAAGATCTTGTTTGCGCTCCTTGCAGCACGCAAGATGGTTGCCGCTTCCCATCCTCCGGTCCACGATCCACGATGACCGATGCACCGGGACAGCTGCTCCACATGGATACAGTTGGACCAGCTAGAGTGCAGTCAGCAGGAGGGAAGTGGTATGTTCTTGTCGTAGTCGATGACTTCTCGAGGTACTCTTGGGTGTTTTTCTTAGCCTCGAAGGATGAGACGTTTACACATTTTCGAGGTCATTGGTGAGGCTTTCGCTGAGCTTAGGGTGCCTTACGAGCGATCCGTAGTGACAATGGCACGGAGTTCAAGAATTCCTACTTTGAGAGGTTTTGCGATGAGTCGGTGTAGAGCACCGCCTCTCTTCTCCATACGCCCCCAACAAAATGGCGTTGTGGAGAGGAAGAACCGTACCTTAGTCGAGATGGCCGAACGATGCTTAATGAGTATTCTACACCTAGGAAGTTTTGGGTGAGGCAATAGCCACCGCGTGCCATGTTTCAAACAGAGTTTTTACGAGGCACACTTGCATCGCACTTCTTTTGAGTTGAGATACGGCGAAAGCCCAGCGTATCTCATTTTCGTGTTTTTGGTTGCAAGTGTTTTATTCAAGTCCGGGAACCTAGATAAGTTCGAGTCACGTTCTGTGATGGAATTTTTCTGGTTACTCGACTTCTTCGCGAACTTATAGGGTGCAGAATCTGCGAGTCTAGTAAAATGGTAGAGACCATGAGGTGACCTTCGATGAGGCGGTCAGGGACTAGGCCCGACATCTCGAGTTGATGAGAGCGGTCAAGCCCATCTTTGTGGATGATGAGGAGGATGAAGATGAGGGTTGTCTACCCGATCCAGTTTCTCCTCCCCTTGAGGTGCCTACTTCCACCACCGTACCTCAAGGAGATCAGCCCATTCCTTCCGCATCCTCAGGAGCTAGTGGCTCTGTTCCTACCTCATCAGCTCATGAGGTAGAGGCCACTACTTCTCATCCAGGACCTCCCCATCATATCCAGAAAGCTCATCCTTCAGAGCAGATAATTGGAGATCTCTTTGAGCGCGTTACACGCTCAAAGTCTGGCTTGTCTCACTTCTGTCTCCACTCTGCTTTTGTTGCCTCTTTTGAGCCCAAGGATGTTTGTCATGCTCTTTCTGATGAGTCTTGGGTCAATGCCATGCATGAGGAATTAGAAAATTTCGAGAGAAACAAGGTGCAGTCGCTTGTCGAGCCCCGCGATCACAATATTATTGGGACTAAGTGGGTGTTCAAGAACAAGCAGAGTGAGGATGGAGTGGTTATTCGGAACAAGGCTAGACTGGTAGCTCAGGGGTACTCCCAGGTTGAGGGTCTAGATTTCGAGGAGACCTTTGCCCCTGTAGCCAGACTTGAAGCCATTAGAATCCTGCTTGCCTTTGCAGCTTCTAAGGGTTTCAAGCTTTACCAGATGGACGTCAAGAGTGCCTTTCTCAATGGCTTTATTGAGGAAGAGGTCTACGTCCGAACTGACCTCTGGTTTGAAAACCCCAAATACCCAAACCATGTCTTCAAGCTTTCCAAAGCTTTATATGGACTTAAGCAGGCCCCTAGAGCTTGGTATGAGAGGCTTAAGTCCTACCTGTTGAGTCATGGTTTTGAGATGGGTAAAGTAGACAAGACCTTGTTCATTCGCCGGCATGGCACTGATCTTCTGCTCGTCCAGATTTATGTGGATGACATCATCTTTGGCGGCTCCTCACATGCTCTCGTTTCTCAGTTTTCCGATGTCATGAGCTCGGAGTTTGAGATGAGCATGATGGGAGAGTTGAGCTTCTTTCTTGGCTTCCAGATCAAGCAGACTCGGGAGGGTACCTTCTTGCATCAGGGCAAGTACACTCGAGACCTCCTGAAGCGCTTTGACATGAGTGATGGCAAGCCAGTATCTACTCCGATGGCGACAACGACTTCCCTTGATCCAGATGAAGATGGCGAGCCCGTTGATCAGAAGGAGTTCAGAAGCATGATCGGTTCCCTCTTGTACCTCACTGCCTCGAGACCGGACATACACTTCTCTGTGTGTCTGTGTGCTCGATTTCAGGCTTCTCCTCGCGTGTCTCACCGTCAAGCGGTGAAGCGCATCTTTCGGTACCTCCGAGCTACCATTGACTATGGTATCTGGTACTCTTCGTCTTCCTGTCTTTCCCTCAGAGCCTACTCCGATGCAGACTTTGCTGGATGTAGGATAGACAGGAAGAGCACTTCTGGCACCTGCCAATTCATTGGCACTTCTCTTGTGTCTTGGTCATCTAGGAAGCGATCGGTGTTGCCTGATCCACCGCGAGAGGCGAGTGCGTTGTGCCGCCGATTCTGTCGGCGGATACTCTGGATGGCTTCGACCTGCGGGACTTTGGGTTAGTTATCGACGATGTTCCACTCTTACGTGATAACACTTCGCGATTAACATTGCCAAGAACCCGATGCAAGACTCCGGACCAAGCACATTGATATCCGTTATCACTTTCTTGAGACCATGTGGAGAAGGGTGATATAGTGCTCGATTTGTGGAGAGTGACCACCAGTTAGCTGATATCTTTACCAAGCCTTTGGATAGCTCTAGGTTTTCAGCTCTACGGGGAGAGCTTGGGGTGGTTTGTCCTTATGGACTGTTGTGAGGGGGAGCTTTATGCTTTATTGCTTTTATTATATTGATTATGCTCTTACTCCTTTACATTTGCATAGCATTCGGGGTGCATTGGGATTAGTCCTTCTAGCATAGGTTAGAGTGTTATTCTTGTCTAGTTGCTTAGACTTCTGCTCTTATCTTGTGATTCTAGGATGCTGCTTATTAGCTATCTCTTATCTCACTAGATTGAGCTCACTCACGGCTTGTAGGTTCTAGCGAGGGTTGGGCCATCCTCGGGTAGACAGAGTACGTGTTTGCTCTCTAGTATGTGTGCTAGACAGTCAGCTGATAGTCTTGGAGTCATATGGGGTAGACAAGAGTCTGTCTAAGCTATAGTATCATCTACATCTTATCTATGCTTTAAGGACTACCCATTTGGATTTACTTTGCCAGCTTCTCGTTTTTATTGCTTTAGTTCAGGGGGAGTTCATTTGGGAGCTTCTAGATATTAATTGTGATATAACTCAACTTGAACTAAAAGTGCATCTCATGTTGAGGGGGAGCTGGATTTTATTGCATTTCAGTTTGCACTATAATATAACTACATGGAGCCTTGATTATTATCCAATTCGATCTATTTATAATGCATTACATCTTGCCATGATCGTGCTAATTGCTAGATTTATCATGACTTTATATGTGTAGTCTAGTCTTTGCCATGATAAGTTAATTAAAAATGCTTTACTTCATGTCATGGTAGTTCTTGAGACTAGTCTATTTTTAGTTATCTTTTTATGATTCCGGCCATGTCAAATAGGTTGAGTTGAATCTTGAATCTTTGTTGAGTTTTAGATTGAGCTATGTCATTGGTCTCTTTTTGGTCTAAAGACTAAATGCAACAAAAGCAAAATGATCTCTTTTTGTGCGAAAAAACTGATCTCACCAATTCACTCTCATGAGACGGCTTGCCATTGCACGAGGCATGAACTCAGGGGGAATTTTGGTTGACCAAGATCATTTCCTTAAGCTTCTCGCTTGGAGTGATCGCATAAGGCTTGAGATCTAGCACATGGCTAAGAAATTAAAATTTGTGAAAATGGTTGAAGCTTAGGAGGCAGTTGTGGATGGCTCCTAGTCCAGGACTTGCTTTACTAAGATAAAACCAAATGTGATTTTCAAAAAAAAAGTCAATTGTGCTAAATTTGCTTATTTATAAAAAGACCAAGTACTTGAACAATTGAGTCATTCTTGAACTTATAGCACTCTAAACCGACTCAATATTAGCTTCTTGATTTCACTTAGTTTATTTGACATGGCTTGCATCATCCTTGGATACCTTTATCTAGACTAAAATCATGTTTGACTTGACATGCTAAAAAATTGGATCCATTTTCATATTATGACTTATTTGGTTTAGCTTTTCTATCCATAAATCGTCATGATCTTGATAGCATTCTTATGAAATATGGCTTGGTGTAATACTAGCAAAATCATTATGGATAATCTTCATGGCTCCACATGCTTAAAATAAAGAACTCACAAGTCATTTCTTTCTCTCGTGCTTTTTGATGACTTTATTGCCAAAAGGGGGAGAAGTTTGGAGAAAAAGCCTTCTGGAGCTTTGCAGAAAAATTTGCTCTATCTCTTTCTGCTTCAATTTTCTCTTTTGTCGACATGGTCTTAGTTTTCTGGATTTTCTTTTAGACCATGTTTGATTTTTAAACTCAACTTTATATGCTTTTTCGGTGTTTGTCAATATACTCATCAAGGGGGAGATTGAGAGACCATGTGGAGGTAACCCCAGTTGGGTGATGAGTAATTGACACATGTCCTAAAGTTTGAGTTTATTCCGGGCATTAGTTTGATAATTATTGATGCGGATATTTATTTAAATCATCTGATGCGGATATTTATTTAAATCATCTGGTGCGGTGCTATGAAATATATTTTCTTGTTTGTGTGACTGCAGGACGTCGAGTGGAGTCGTGGCAAGACACGAAGGACTGGACTAGGCGCAGGTGGCGCTGAGGTCAGAACAGTCGGGATGTGTCGAAGACGACGTGGACTCGAGGTAGCTGCGAAGCGTGCGCGGCAAGATTCGAGGAAGCTTCCAGGAAGGTGCAGGAGGGGCGTTTTGGAAAATACGCAAAGCTGCACAAACGGAAGCGGATTTTATTTGGAAATGATCCATTAGTGGAGAGGTGTTGTGACCTAATGGGTATAATGTGTGTAAACCCATTAGTGGAGAGGTGTTGAGACCTAATGGGTATAATGTGTGTAAACCCATTAGTGGAGAGTTGGTGTGACCTAATGGGTAAAGTAGGCTACTAAACCCATTAGTGGAGGCTATAAATAGAGGTGCTCTCTAGGTGGAGAAGTGCACTTGAGATAGAGAGAAAGAGAAATGGGTATGAGTATTAGGGTTTCCTAATGCTTGTGACCTTGGGAGAGAAATATTTTTGCAAGTTCTAGGGTTCTATTCTCTCCTTGTGTGTGTTCTTGGATGAGACATGGAAGAGTGATGTAAACATTCATATGAGATATTAATCGTTCATCGCTCTTCGTCTCAAATATGAATATCCTTGTTTTATTTCTTATGCTAGTTACTTGCTTTCCTTTTAATTAATGCTCTTGTTCTAGATGCTCTCTCTCTTTATATATATATATATATATATATATATATATCCTTGCTGTTTTTTGTTTAATCATTGCACTTCTTTTTCTTGCCGCAAGAAATAGTTCTAGTATTGGTTGTCGATCTGCTAGTTTTTAGTAAGTGCGTGTGTGCAATCCTTTCTTTGGACAGCAGCAGCACTTTCTCTTGAGCAGCAGGATCAGATCAGTTCCTTATTGTTCTTTTTGGCAAGCATCTTGTGCTTCCCTTCCTGTTTCTTTGTGGTTCTCCTGTAGCAGTCCATGTGCAAAATCGGCCACTACTAGTTGCTGCTCTCGGATTAATACATGTTTGGCTGCCTACAGTAGTATTATTTTTTTTTGTTTTTGTTTTGACAATGGCTAAGTAGCAGGTTGTTCTTTCTCAGTTGTGCAGCATCAACAGCAGTATGTCCCCTTGATGTTTGCTTTCAGTCCTTTATTTCTTTCGGCCATCAGCATTTATTTCCTTTAGACTTGCTGCAAGTTGTTGTCTCGTTACAGCTAGCAGTCCGTAGTTATGTGGCAAACTGTTCTACAGCTATTGTCTCCTATTTAGCCTGCTACGGACAGCATTGGTAGCTGCGATTTAAAGACAAGGAACCATGTTAAAACTGCTGTTAGTTTCGGTCAGGAGAGAGCTGTTTTTCTTTATTTTTTGCTGCTGCCTTTGATCCTCTTTTGGCTGCAAGGTGTGCATATTTCTGCTGTTTCTTTTTACAGCGTCTCTGTCCCTCTGTTTTAGTCTGCTTTCTGTTGGTGTGTGGTGTGCTGTCAGCAGCCTTGTCCAGTGTATGGACGGCAAGTTTACGTGGTGCATGTTGCTAGCTGGTCTGCAGTGTTCAGACTGCTATGTAGTTGTTTCTCTGCCACTAATTGTTGGTGCAACCTCAAAGTATTAAATTTAGTTTTTTTTTCTTTTTTCTCTTTCTCGGTTGCAGGCAACGTTGGAAGCTACTTTGCTTCTTCTTGTTTTTTCTTTTAGCGATTTTCAACAATTTTGCATGCAGATCAAATAGCGGTATTTTTAGCTGAAATTTTTACTGGTTGGTTTCTGATTTATGCTGAATTTTTTAGTGTCGCATGCGTTCCAATATTTTATTGTTTTGCATGCAGTCCATAATTAATTTTCTGTGAGTTGCTTTTTTCTGCATTCTGTTGAAAAATCAGTGTTCGAATTTTTAGAGAACGACATTCACCCCCCTCTGTCGCCATTTCGGTCCTACAAAGTCTAAACCAGATTTATATTTTATTTTAAAATAATTCATAGCCTTTCTTGACTCATGAGTACATTTGAAAAGCTTGTTATTTTATGTGAAAAAGTTATCCCAAAATAAAATTATGTCTAAGGAGATATAAATATTTGATACAAAATTCTCTAGTTCATATTAGTGTACGAACCAGAGATTTATTCTAGGATGACAAGGTATTCAGGAATCAATATCAAAGGAGGTAATAACAAATAGGTATTAGCTAAATATAAACTTGAATTGAAATACTTGGAATAAAAATATGCATATAGAATAATTTAAAATAATATAGTTTTCTTTTTAAAATCTAGGATCAATATGATCAAGGTGCGTGACTTGTCTTGCTCCGCGAATTGATGTGAATCACCATCGAATAATTCTTCCGAATCGTTGAAGTCTACACGTGAAAGCAACCCACTAAACTCAAATAAAATCCAAATAAATTCAAATAAACTCAAAATATTAAAAAGGAGGGTAGATATGGATAGAGAAGATTTTTTGATGAATTTAGAAATTTGAACGGGCTTAATCGGAGCTAGAATGAAGAAAAACGTGTTTCTGAAAGTTCAAAATCTAAAGAAAAAGAACAAAAGAAAATTTTGGAATTATTTTTCTGAAGAAAAAGATATTTATGACATCAGTAAGGAATTACTAGAATTATTTTCTAAAGGAAAAATCAGAATTATAACATCAGCAGGGAATTTAATTTCGCGAGTTAAATTTCTAATGGAAAAACTGATTTATGAAGTCATGCTGACATTAGCCTTACACATGGCAGGTGACGTGGCTAGATTTGCTGACGTGGCTGCCACATGTCTAACACGTGGTGTTGATGTGGTATGGGAGGGTTTTGGTGCTGACGTGGCATGCCACATGGCTGCTATGTGGATGTTGACTCAGCAGATGTGTGAGGTGGCTGCCATGTGATTGATAGGCAAGCCAAGAAGGGAAGGCTAGAGGAAACCATTGGATGGAGATCGGGTGGTTGTGATCACAGAGAAGATCGGACCAGTCCGAATGGTAAATGGTTGTTCGGACTATTCGATCGGCAACGGACCGTACGATCGGTCAAGGCAACGTTCGGACCATCTGAATGGCAAGAGACTTTTGGACCGTCCGATTGACATTGGACCGTCCAATCAGCAATGAATGTTCAGACCGTCTGAACAACAAAGGATATTCAGACCGTTCGATCGACAATAAACGATCGATCGGCCCAAGAGACATTCGGACCATCCAAAAGTTTAGAGAAGTTCAGACCGTCCGATTAGTCCTAGAGAACGTTCGGACCATCCAAACAACAATGGGTAGGGATGACGGCGCGACGCTCAAAGCTCGAAGGCTCATCGGCGTGGTGGGGAAGAAGGGCCTAATGGGTGGGGCACACCCGTCGGCGAGAGAGAGGAGAGGAAAGAGGGGGAGCAGTGGGATGAGACGGGCGGTGACACGGGCAAGATCAAGCCATTCACATGTCACCCGGAGGAGAAGGCGGGGGATTTAAATTTTTTATTTTTGATTTTGATTTTCAGAAAGCCCAAGAAACCAAATAAAAGCTTAGAAAAATACCAAATAAAATCCAACAATTGTAGAAAAATTCATAGAAATTCCTGGAGCTATTTTGGACTTAGAAAAATATTTGCAACTTGTTTTGGTTTTAAATTTTTATACTAAAAATACTTTTTAATCTTAAAATTTATTTTCTTAAATTCCAGAAAAACACAGAAAATCCAAGAAAAAGCCAAATGAGTTTAAATAATTAATTTGAATTAGGATTTTTTTTATAAATTTAAAATATTCCTTTATTTAATATCATTTCTATGTTTTTACTCAAATTACTTTTTCATAATAAAGCCTTTTTATATGCAGAAAAACATGCTTTGAGATTTTCAAAATTTTAAGCAACCAAATGCAATTATTTTATTTTAAATTAAATTTTTAAGCTAATTTTGAAATAAATAGCTAGGCTGTTACACTGTCGCATCCATGCTTCTCCCGCTCTTCCCCTCTCTCTCTTGCTTTCTATATGCGCCTCTTTTGTAAATTTGTTACAACCAACCAGAATCCTCCTCCTTCGTCCCTCCTGCTTCTCTAGTAAGCTGGAGCTTTGGTGAGCTAACGATGGCTAAGAGATCACCCTCTCTTTGCTCGCGCCTCCTCTTTGGAACTAGACTACGACCACCGGCGTCATAAGCACTAGCATCGATATCCTGAGCTCTAACACCTGCCGTTGGTCTAAGATCGCTGCTACTCATGCTCGAAGGAGCCCATCCGCCATGGCCTCTTCCTCCTTCGGTAAGCTGGAGCTCTGGCAAGGTAGTGGCGGCCAGAGATTGAGTAGAGATGAGTGTCTTTGTTGTGCCAAATTGAACGGTCAAAATCTATCTAAAATAGATTAAACAATAGGAGTAAGTGTACAAAAGGAAGCTTCTCATTGTACATATGGGCGCTAGTCGCTCCATAAAAGAAAACTTCCAACTAGTGCCGCACTAGCTAGTCGCTCCAGAAAAGATAACTTCCAACTAGTACCGCACTAACGCTATATATACCAAGACAGCTTGCACGGAAGCCAAGAGGCCGCCGGACGACGCTTCGCAGCGGTGGCGCCATCGCCGCGCAACTCAGGCGTACGTGCGCATTGCCGCAAAAGAGCACCAGAAGCTACAAGCGTCGGGCCATGCAAGAGAGGTCTCCACGAGAGGACGACACCAATGGCGCCGCTTGTACCTGTCATTGTCGCTGCTTCCGTCAGATGTATGCCGATTCCTCAGCCGGCAAACAAGGACGACGAGAGCACACGCACGGCTGATGCTGATGCTGCTGCTGTCGCTCCTCTGTTAGAGCATGTAACCAATGCGCTCGGTTGCCATGCTCACGGTCGGATCGAGCAACCGCTGACCGGAGTAGACCGCCCATGCTTGCCGTGGTCTGCAGCTGTCTGCAACGCTGCGGTTGATGGCTATTTGCGCCAGGGTTTAAGGTTGTCGCTGACATGAGGAAGAGAAGATATGTCCATAACAGCCAGGGAGAACAAGGAGTGCTTTGACGAGCACTTGGACGAAGAATCTGCTCCTATTTTCATTGACATATTTCTTGTTTAATTATCCAAAGTTTTAGAATAGTTAGATAGGATATATAGTTCTTATTGCAGGATACATGGCCGGTAAACCATAACTTAAATATGCAGGTGCCAGCAAGTGAAGATTTACTGTGATTTGTGGCAGCAACAAGAAGAAGCACGAACAAGGAGTATTTCGATGAGCAGGTGGTAAGGACCATGTGAGAAGGGAAGTTTGTGTTGTGATGAACCGTTGTTATATTGGAGGTTTTGGGATTTAAATTTTACAAAAAAAAGATCAGTTTTCAGTTTTGCAGTCTTGACAGTCAGACTGGCCGACCTTGGTGGTCTGATTGATTGCCACCAGTGGTCAGCCAGGCCAGGGCTAACGGTTTGACTAGTAGAAATATTTTCATGTTGGCTGAATTGTGGTTTTTGAGAAATTGAGTTATAGGATGATTTAGTTTGACCTAACGATAAGGCATCACCACCCTTTTAAGTATAATCCTAACGAATGAACTCTCTGAAATTCGAGAACGTCTCATCACCTTCTTAATGGCGGAGGTTATTAACCCAAAAGAAGAGTTTCACATGCCCGAGGCTGAATAAAATTTTTAACGACAAACAATGTTTTCTTACTGGAACTGTAAACATGTTGTAAAAACATTATGACAATTCATCTATAATCAACATGTAAATTTGCTTATCTGTGATATATATATACGTATCTTTGATATATCTATATATTTATATATTTGCTTGTATCTGTTATTTGCATATTGTTTTCAGATGGCATAGCTAGTATTTTCTGAGGCTAGCAGAAAGACAAAAAAATTTCTACATATAAAATGAACTATCACAGACAATTTTATGATATAAACCATTTGTGAAGACCTACTATCACAGATAGTTCTATGCACTAACCGTTTATAATATGTAGCCCGTCATAGATGGTTGATAAATAAAATCATCTATGATATCCGATATATCACAGACAATTTCATTGTCAAAGCTGTCTGTGATAGTTAGTATTCACAGATGGTTCTTTATATGAACCATCTGTGATATGATTTATCACAGACGGCTCAAAAACCGTCTATGATAATTACATGTTATCACAGATGTAATAAATCACATGATTTAGAAACCGTTTGTGATGAGGGTTTAGAACTATCTGTAATGACCTTCTGTATGGTAGTGAACTTTGCATATTTCTCATGCAAGTAAGACTCTAATTCCCAAGTTGCTTCCCGCGCGGTTTAATGCAACCAAAGCACCTTGACATACTTCAATGTCTTATGCCTCAACACCACTTTGATTGTCCCACTATCCGCACTAGATGGGACTCGAATGTGAGGTCTTGTTCAATGGTCAACAGCTTTAATGATATCGATGCTCCAAATCCCTCAAGTACTTCCTCAACATGGAAGCATGGAATATGTGTGCACACCACGCATAGACTTAGGAAGATCTAAACAATAAGCCAGTTTTCCAATTCGTGCCACTATAAAAAATGGTCTAATATACCTCAAGCTAAACTTTCCTTTGGTATAAATCTTTTGCCTACTCTAAGCGGCAAGCAGACACTCAAAAGGTGTTAGAAAGGTTTGGTTTAAAAAAGGCATACCCTTCAAAAGTGTTAATGGTTGGAAAATCTTTGCAGCAAGATAAGAATCCGTATAGACTAGGGAAGAGGGGGAGGAAGTCATGAGACTATAATTCCCATACTTAAGTGTAGTAGGAGTACTTATCTATTTAGCAAATTACACTAGATCGGATATCGCATTTACGCTAAAGCTTTTAACAAGATATAGTGAAGAACCTACCAAAAGGTATTGGTAAGGAATAAGGATATCTTCCGATACCTCTAAGGAAGTAAAAATTTTATACTATTCCATAAAAGAACCAAGATTTGAATATGACTGGCTATGCAGATGCAGGATACTTGTCAAACTCGCATATCACCAGGTCACAAACAAGCTATGTATTCTTGTGTGGTGGAACCACAATTTCATGAAAATTGTCTAATAAAGCCTTGTATCGACTTCAACGAATTGAAGCCGCACGAGAATGTGCTTGGCTTTGATGGATGATTCACCACATCCAGCAGTCATGTGGACTGAATATCGTGTAATCTCCCACTATTATCTATGAAGATGATGTAGTTTATGTTGCACAAATACAGATGGATTATGTGAAGAATCATCTCACAAAGCATATCAACCTCAAGTTCTTCTATGCTCATGAATTACAAAAGATGCACGAAATTAAGGTATTGCATACTAAGTCATGTGAAAAACTTGTAGATTTATTCACTAAGTCACTTCTAATATCTAATTTTGAAAAATGTGTGCATGAAATTGTAATGATTAGACTTAGAGAAGTGCAAAATTTAAGAGAAAATTTTTCTCGAGCTAACTATTAAAATTTGATCACGAAGATTAAGTACCCAAATAATAAATCATGTAGATTAAATGAAATTGGATGGATTGTACTCTTTTTCCCTTGACGAGTTTTTCAGAAGCTTCTCGACTAAGATTTTTAATAAGACAATTTGTGCAACACAATGTAACATGTATCATGTATTCTTTCTCCTAATTTTTTCACTGTATTTTTATAGAATTTTAATGAGATATGAATATATCAGATGAGTGTTTAAGGAGAAGTGTTAGAAAACCTGAGCTTAGACCTACAAGCCTAACACATTGATGAGCCCTCTCCACTTAACCTATAAACAGATGTCTCAATCATTATAACATGTACATGCGCAAAAAAAAGTAATAAAAAAATTCCCCTCATCTATCTATATTCAATTTATTGTTTGCACTATTCTGTGTTTAATCTCTCTTTTACATAAGAGGAATCTATCGAATTAGACCCGTCAGTGATGGTTCCTCTACAAATACCAGTAGCCCAAGCAGGGCTTACAACATAATGTAGTAAGAGATGTTTCGTTCTCGAGAATTTTGGACATAACTAGCGCTCTATGGCGACGGAATTCCGAAACTAGCACCCTGCGCAAAATATTTCTGTTTCTGGCCCCCGTCTCGACCGCACGTTTCCGCCACGACCGACATGTAGCGATGCGTGCGGTACGCATCCGCACGGCCGGTGCTACGCTTGAGTCGTGCGATGCGATACCGCACGATCGCACCTCAGAGCACGCGGTCGCGGCCGTCCGGCGATCGGCGTCAAGACGCTGCAAAGACAAGAGAAACATGCGGTCTTGGACGCGCGATCGCGTCTTCTGATGCAATCGTGCGGTACCAGACCGCACGACTCAACTGTATCACCGACCATGCGGTCCGGTACCACATGACTGCTACGTGTCGGTAGTGGCGGAAACATGCGGTCGAAACAAGGGCTAGAAACGGAAATATTCGCGCAGGGTGCTAGTTTCGGAATTTCGTCGCCATGGAGCGCTAGTTATCTCCAAACTTCCGTTCTCGAAAGACTAACACAGGCCCTTTTACAAAGGAAAAAAAACATAACTGCCGTCACAACACCAAGGACCTAAAACTCTCCACAAAAAAAGTAAGGGCACACGCTGAACCACAAATTATTCCAGGCACTGCATTTCACAGGACCAAGAAACTAATCATCGTCCCCGAAATGTTCAGATCAGTTTGAAACAAATATTACAACAGCAGCAGCACAATCCACTGTGGCAATGTCAAAAGCAAATGGCGATTGGTACTACAGAATACAGAAGGAAAACGAAAAAACGGGCGCATTGGGTTGGTGGTCCTCTTTGAGAGGGGGGGGGGGGGCGGTACAGGGAATGATGGATCCCGGCCAGATGCTCCAAGATAAGAGCACACCGACGTGGCTTTTCCTGACGCTGCAAAGGAGAGGGGAGGAGACACCTCAAGAACTGGCAACTGTTGCCGCGGCCCCGGCCTGCCGGATCCCACCGACCATCTGCAAAAGTAATTGAGTGGCGAGAGGGAAAAATGGGGTCAGATGGGGCTCATCCATGCACATCAGCAGCCTCTGCTGCTCCCTATTCCAAATGGAACAAATGATAATCGCGTTGACGGGGATTAGTGCTATGAGTGGCTACCATTTACCGAGAAAGAAAACAAAAAAGGCGGCTAAAGATTTGGCAGAATAACGTTTGTTCAAACATCATGTTAAGTACTATCCAGTTTGCAATTTTCAGAATTCAATCTTGATTTAGTTTAATCATAGCAGAAGCTTCCTCACGCGGCATTTGATATTTCCAGCATAATGCCATCTGATCTTAGCTCGTATACAATCTAGGAACTGGTTCACCCAATGTTGCTTCTGAACTATACATCTCAGTTGATATAATGAGCTACAAGAGTCCATGAAGACTAATTTGCATGTTATGGTGCATGCAGAATACATTTAAAAGAAGGAACAAAACAGTGCAAGTTCAAACAACTAGTAATAGTATGCTGGAAGAGCGATAGCAAATTCTTCAAATAGACAACAAGTTTCCAAATTTAAAAAAAAAATGATAAATGTGAAAAGGATTACCTTTTAGAGTAAGAAGATACCAGGCTACACTCAACTAGCTCTATAGGATTTTAACAAAATTTGGTGCATCATCCCTTGCTCCAGCAGTTGTGCGGTAAACATATAGTTTCTCCACTTTAGGGAGTTCTCCATGGTTTCCATCCATTTCATTGCTTCCATCCCGCTCATTTATGACCTCCACATTAAGCATTGGCATCTTCGACGCAAGGACTTCGCACCCCTCTAATGTGATATTGCACGATGACATCCAAAGGGATCGCATTGTCTCATACTTGGCAACATTCTCCAAGAGTGCAGCATCACCAAATGGGCTATCTCTAATCTCCAGCTTCCTTAGATTCTTACATCCTTTCATAACATGCATCATTCCCTCATCACTGTCTCCAGCAAATGCTATAGAAAGCATCTCAAGTTGTTTTGCATATTTTCCAATATACATGAAAACCTTGTCTGTGAGAAGACCCGATATTGACAATCGTCTTAGCCCCTTGTTTTCACGTACAATAGCACCAAAGCCTTCATCTAATGGTTGGTTTGTTATAGCATCGGGCTTCCCTGGCTCAAGAATACATAGTCTGAATCGCGTGAAATTTGGGCAGTTCTTAGCCACAGTAATTAGTGCAGCATTGGTCATTTGGTAACAGAAGTACAGCAATGAGCTCAGTTTTGGACAGCCCAAGGATATAGCTACAAGTCCATCTTCTGTCACCGCGGAATAACCGGCAACATAAAAGTCTGATGGGAACACCCTGAGTTCTTGTAGATCCTTGCAACTGGAGGCCACCGCTTGCAAGCCCTTGTCTGAGATGCAATCCAGTACCTATAATATAAAGGATAAAGGCTCAAAACCTTAACTGACTTGTTAATCAAGGGGGAAAAAAGCTAATGTAAAGCAGCAAGAAGGGAACTCACCCAAAGACGCTGGAGTTTCACACAGCGGCTGATCATTTTAGTGAGATCAGAAGCATCAAGTGTGGGAGCATAGCTCAAGTTCAAACCTGTTAGTTGCTCACAGAGGGGATAGATAAATGGGAGGCAAAAGGGAGAAGCATCCCAAAATCCTGACAAACTCCTCAACATTGTGCATTTCTCCAGAGCACTGGTCAACCTTAAGTATGATTCAGTTTGGAAGTCATCCGTCAAATTCCCTGTCCCTAAGTCCTCCAAATTAGGGGCACGCATTAATACCTTCGAGAGTGCATCTACTGATACAGAACGATTCAACCTCAAACTCCGTAGGTTTGGGGACCTAGCAACAAGTCTCTCCAATGAACCAGGATTAACCTCCCCTTTGATGCAGGCAAAATTCAAGGAGACAAGCGATGTGCAGGAATCAGGGAAGCAGGAGAGCCACCTAGGCCCTCGATCCTCCACTTCATTTTCCTGCAAATCTAACTCCCTCAGGAACCTAGACAACAGTTAAAAAGAGGAGAAACGATGTCAACAAATTAACTATAAAATGTGTGTAACAAGATAAGTTAATGCCTTTTAAGTAAAATCAATGAAACAATACGTTGATGAATCACTTGAACAGAATTTGCATCCAGCCATATCAAGTTGTTAAGTGCAAAACAGTCAAAACGATAAGAATTCATCCTAGTTAATTGTGTGCAGAATGGCCAAGACACTACTAATTCATCCTACCAAATAACAATTATAGAAGAAAACAATCAATAAAGTGTTAAACATATAACGAGCAAATTTAAGAACATAACAATCACACGCCACTCCAATTTAGAACTGGCGTGTACACGTATCCATCACAAAACTGCATGTACCACAAAGAAGCATAAGAAATTTGGTATACTGGGATGCAACTGGATCATTCAGACCCTGAAAGGGTATTTGTGCTCTGCGATCTGGTAGAATTTGTAAGCAAAAAAATGTATGGAATGAACCATTTAAAAGATCAAAATTGATCCTTTCAACTCTAAATGCACACAATAGCGTAATAAATTTTGGAGATAAGTTTCAAATGCATCATGGTTAACAGCACCCAAGCGAAATGCCTCGTAGCTAATAATAGAAAACACCAAGGCAGTTCAAATTTCAACTCTCGCCATTGTAAATCACAAGACCTAGAAGTACTTACAAGTTACAAACTACATTACCAAATTATGATGCACTTTAACCAACTGGGATTTTAGGTGAAGGAAACTCACTTGCAGTGGCTCGCAATAGCTGCTAGCCCATCGGTGCTGAACCCCTCGCAGCTGATAAGGATGAGGGCCCTGAATCGTGGGAAAGATCGAGCTAGCAGCTCAAGGCCCTCATCTGACACCACCATCCTCTTCATCCGCAGCTCCTCAAGACCCACGCAGCCCCTGGTCACTGCCTCGATCCATGGCCCCGCGCACCCGCCCCAATCAGGCGGCACAAGGTTGAAGTCAGCAAAGTGTGGCTTGCCCTTAACTGTGAGCGCCCGCACGTTGGGGAACCGCAGCGCCACGCGCTCGGGGCGCACCGCGTAGCAGTTCCCAACGAAGACAAAACGACGGCTCAGCCTCTCGATCTCATACCACACCTTGCACACAAGCGAGACCGTGTTCCGGTCACGCTGCGCCGGCAAGAAGCTGAATATGTGCTCCACCACCTCCTCAGGAAAGTAGGTCATGGTGCCTTCCCCAAGCACCACCTTGTTACTAGAGCTACAGGATGGGATCTGCTTGATTCAACAATGCCCAAGAAACCAGCAAATAAAAGTTGCAACCTTTTCACCTCATTCAGCAAGGGGAAAACCAATGCTTCACTTGAGCATATCGCCTCCGGCTAAATCTCTTGGACAAACACTGGCAACAACTAATGGCAGGGGAACACCAGAAAGCAGCATGATTCACCTCATCTTGCAGGGCTACAACTTAAGCAAGGGCATCAATAGCTTTCAGATCTGCAGCTAAAGTCCCTTCAAGACACACCAGCAGTCACTGCACCTGTCATCCATACCCTATTTGGACATGGGAGCCCCCCAAGCTACCCAAAATGGGCACTGGCCAAAATGAGGCGGGAGGATTGCGACCTCCCGGACAGATTACTCCAACCCAAAACCTGCAAAGATCAGCACGGCCTCAGCTCTTGCCATCCCCAATCACTCGCAAGAAAAGGGAAACAGACAAAGAGAAGAGGGAAAAAAATGCAGCCTACCACGCTTAGATCCACAGCACCGGAACCTCCATATCTAACCCATGAACAACTCGCAGACCCGCAAAACCCCTTTGAACCGCCCTCCTTGGGCAAAGACCACGCGCCGCAGCGCCGCGCCCCAGACCAAGAACCCACCCGGAGCCGCCAGAGAGGAGACCCGAGAAATTCGGCGAGAGCACCGCGCGGGACGCCGAGACAAGCGCAGCCCCGAGGCCGGGAGCCCGCGGCGAGGACAAGCCCCAAGGAAATCGGCAGCGAGGGCGAGCGAATGCGAGGCCGGAAACGGCGGAGTGAGCTTGGAAGAGACTCACGAGAGGAAAGGACACTAGGTGAAGACAGGAGCTGAGGTGCGGTAAGCTGCGAGGTGAACCGGGTAATAATGGGGTGGTCCGAGTCCGATCGGTCCGGTCCGACCGGGCGAGGTTGGGGGTGTGGCGCGGTCGCCGGCTCGGGCCGGGCATACGCATGTGTCCCTATCCACAATTATCGGACAGTCAGAAGGGAGGCTGGAGCGTGAACAGGAGTCAGGTTTTAGTTTTTTTTCACTATTTAGTAATTTATTTTTTAAAAATATTTTTATATTTTTAGAATTTTTTTTACAGTTTTCTTTTTTTTCTGTGTTCCTTTGCATTGTCCGTGATGAGCTAATATATTTTTTTCTATTTTTACATTTTTTTAATTTAATTATGCCCAAAAAGCCAAATCAGCTATAATAAAAAAATCAGCTACAGTGAAATTTCAGCCAAAAGCTAGAAGCTATCGCTAAAACAAACGCCCCCTGAATTAAGTGATTATGAGCTGTCTGATACAAGGTGCCGTTTATCTGGCTCGACTTCTGGCTTCTAGTTATTTAATTACACTGAAAGGTTATCTATAGCTATAGTGTAAAAAAATTAATACAGTGTAAAATAAATTCAAAGCTTAAAAGCCTAAATAAGTGGTGCCTCACGGACGGATCTGATTGGATTCTACTATACAATGCTATAGAATAGTGCTGATGCAAAAGTGAATTTTCCTACGGTGCTTATAAAACAGTAAAATCACTACTGTAGCAATGTAAGTTTGATATACCCATTCAATCATAATATCTGCAAAATCATTAAGCCATATTTTTCCCAGCTTGCTTGATAGAAAGATGGAGAGTCCCTCAAACCGTTGTAAGATAATATGGTAAAAAGCCACAAATATAGTTACTTTAAAGTGGTGTTTGGAATTCATAATTTTTTTTGTTGAACCTTTTTCTAGGATGTGATCTTTGTAGGAAATATTGTTTTCCCTAACAGTGTCAAATTGCATGACATTGCGTACCCATCCTACACATGTCATAAGAAACCGGAGCGCCTGTGGCTCTTCCCATCGCTACTCGCACTCGGTAGTTTGCAGATTGCTATAGAAGTTATATGCACGTGTATAAGGAGGATGGCAATGGCTAGCAATATTTCTTTCCGTTGCTAACAGCTACTTATTTGGATTTCAAAAATAATGCAAAGGAAATTATTTGTGAGTTTTAAATTCCTATGTTTTTCCTATGGTGCAAGCGGATTGTTTCTGCTTTCTATTCGTATGTTCTTAATTCACATGGGATTCATGAATCATAGTATCACAATTCCTGCTTTTTTCCCCCCTTTTTTCCCGTCCTCCCTGACCTGCCCCTCCTCGATCTTGGTGCACGCGGACCAGCTCCTCGCAGACGGGGTTCGGACGGTCATTGTGTTTGATTTGTTTGGTTTGACTTGGTAACATGTGGATGGGAATTTAGTACTTTTTACCGAGCCTAACGAGCCGAGCCCGAGCTTTTTACCGAGCCGAGCCGAGCCTGTTTTTTAGCTCGTTAGTCTAACGAGCCGAGCCGAGCCGAGCCGCTTTTTTACCGAGCCTTACCGAGCCGAGCCGAGCCGGCTTGATATCCACCCCTATTCCCGGCGTTTTGTTAACACTGATCCTTACGTCTATTATACGTCTAGGCTGAAAGGAAATGCACCATCCTGATACATGGATACAAACGACAAGCCATCAAGCGAAGACACTGTTCGGGTAGGTAGGTGTACAAACAAATCGGATAATTTTCAACCAGCCGATCGATCAAAAGCTTATGAAGTGAATACAAAAGAAAGAAATAAGTATTTAACACTATCTGTGGCCAATTTTGACTTCGAGAAAAAAATACAGAATATGATACGAGATAAGCAATATTCACTCATATCCGCTTTAATTGCACCTCTACTATACAATATCTTATGTAGGGGTGTAAAAGGAATAGATAATTTCCATCTATTGGAGTCCAATGACCCGATGACCTCAGTACAATCGAAGGTAACACTCTATATAAGTAGGAGGTGACCCTAATTGCTCAAGTGAGATTAGCATGTAGTGACACCGGTGACCCAATTTTTTATATCAGCTCTTCTTTCCATCCAACTGACTGATCGAATGTTTACGAAACGCATACGAAAAAGAAGAAATATATATTCAATACTATTTATATTTAACTCTAACTTTAATTAAAAAATATAAAATAATATAGAAAATAAACAGTATCCGCTTGTTTTATTGCGCCTCTGTTTGCAGGTGCCCCGGCAAACTGGTGCCGAAAGGAAAGGGAAAAAGCAAAGGTCCTGTCGTATCCTTCCCCAGTACTCCTACCACGTCTAATCCATCCTCATGCCTGTTGCGTCGGCACGGATCATCTCTCTCTCTCTCTCTCTATCCTTGGTTTTTGCCGCACGCAAGCCGCACCGAGATAATAATGACAATAATAAATCGATAATCATTGAGCGGATGTGCCTTCCGTGACAGACCAGGAAAATGACCTCACCCAACCCACCTCGCCCTAGGCTTTCCGAATCGCCGTCAGCCTTCCCCAACGCTTTCCCGACAGCAGCCGTCCACCGCCCCCAGGGCAATCCACCCTTGCTGCGCTGTGGAGCTCAACCATATATCTTGGCCGTCCATTTCTGATCACAGGGCTAGGGAGGCGAAATTGGATTAGACCCTATTTCGTGGAATTATTCTGCAGGAAATTATTCGATTCTTATAGAAATTGATGTATATTCATGTATTATAAACGGGGCCTAATTCAGGATTTTTGTCTAATTTGATTTGAAGTGGATGGCTGACGTGGTACGACTTAGCAATATAGAAGTTTCGTATAAAATAGTTTAATTTTTATAAAAAAAACATGAAAAAATACTTACATTCTAAATGGGACCTTAAGGTAGCTATAGCAAGAACTCTCATATAGGTTATCAAATATTTTGAGAAGATGTTTTGTTGGCCATACTTTTACCATTTTGCTATTGCACGGTCGCTTGAAAAAATTCATGTTTCAGTCGATTTTGCTACAACATTTTTACCTCTATATGCAATATTTTTCGTCCATGTTTACAATAGTTTTCGCCTATGTATGCAATATTTTCCCATATATGAAATATTTCTCAGCAAAGAATGTTGCATACATACGAAAAATATTGTATACATGGACAAAAAATATTGCAAATATAAACGAAAAATATTGCATAATAGGAAAAAATATTGTAGCAAAATCAACTAAAACATATATTTTTTTAAGTCGACTATGTAATAGCATACTTTAAAGGGATCACGTAAGCAACAATAGAAGATGAATTAAAAACTAGCTAGGTAGTTGCCTAAAATCATAGTTGCATGAGAATCATGTACATATCTAACTTGGTCGACGTTCTAACTTATAGATAATTTAACCTCTTCAGGGCTTTCTAGATGGAGTTACTTGCACGTATGAATCTTTCGTCACACTGATCTTCTAATTAGAAACTAGTATGATGTCCACGCATTGTAATGGAATTCTAAAAAATATGATATATATGTCATCAAACGTAACCTAAATCATACAATAAACTTAAAAATAGTGATGCCTCTTACCATCAAGAGTGGGGTCGGCACAGGCGGATCCATGTTGCCATGTCCTAATCCGACGTCTCTGAGGTCGCCACTATAGGATCCGGTCGTCCTCATCTCCATTGTAGTTAGATCAGGCCATCCTCATCATGAGGCAATGGAGGTGGCAGTGGATCAAGAACATGGAGCTATAGTTAGAGCCGACCGACCACGTCGGCAGAAAAGGAGAAGTGGAAGGTGGCGGCACTGGCGGAGGAGAGTTGGAGAGAAAGGTCTCTGTCGTCGGACCCGAGGAAGAAGTTAGAATCCGATGGGTCTGGTGATCCTTGACCACCGTGTCGCTGGATCTAGCCATCCTCAACCTTGGTTGTGCCATATATGGCCATCCTCAATCTTGGCGCCACCATCTTCCTCCTCCCTAGCGCCACAGTCTTCCTTGTCCCCGCCGCCTCCTAGCTCATTGAGCCCAGTCGCTGCTTGGCGATGGGCCTTTTGCTTGTCGTGGGCATTGGTCACCAGCGTCACCACTCATCGCGGATCTACCTGCAAAACTGGCAAGGCGTTGGTACGGGGAATGGAAAGAGGGAGAGGATTGGCGCTGATCAAGACACGAGAATAACGAGAGTGGCAAGCGGTTGGAGCTTCAAGTGTGTGGCCACGTGGGGAAGGAAAGAGTAGCGGTTGGGGTATGAGCCTGACGAGCAGTTTAGGGAGGGAGTCGGCTAACAACATAGACCCACATAAGGCTGTAAAAAAGCTCGAGACTCACGAACTACTCAAGTTCGGCTCGTTCTAGGCTCGAGTTTTAAACGAGCCAAACTCGAGCTCGCGAGCTTCACCGAGCCGAGTTCGAATAGTTCGCGAGTCTCAATTTAAACTTAAATAGTGATACATATTAACTCTTACCAAGCTTATCCGAGCCAAACTCGAGCTTGAGCTTTTTTATTGTTGAAAATTAGTGCATATTTGAATTATTTTGACCATTATCAAGTTACTTAAAGTCACCAACTCATACGACAAAAACAAGCTCGAGCTCGAACTTTTTATTGTTGAAAATTAGTGCATAATAAATTATTTTAATAAATGTCATTACGAGCACGAGAATTCTCCGATTTTTCATCTAGCGGAATACATGTACACCATGTTGCAAGGACCCTAATTCACACATATAGTAGATCAAGATAATTTGTAAATGAAAGATTGATTACAATTCACAACCTTCCGATGGACATAAATACTTGGGCAAAAATTGATTATCAAAATCCAACATTACTCCTCATTAAAGCATGGGAACGAAATCATCCGGTGCTACCATTTTGCATTATCAAAAGAAATCAAAGCCAGCTCTTTTTTGTGCTAACCTCTGTGAGGGGCGGGATCTTCAGAGAAGAACGGAGATGATGAGTACGCCGTGGTCGGAAGGAGAGCTCCAGCACGCGACAAAAGGCGGAGAATACTAATCTATGCATAAGGAGATGTTAGGGTTTGGAGAGGTGCCTGGAGGAGGAGGCGGGAGGCGACGCTGAGCTCGGCCCCACCGCTATGGGCATCCGTGCACCCGCTCCTCGAGGAGGGCGTCGGTGAGCGAGCTCTCCTTCTTTCAAGGGACCGGGAGGAGGAGGCGCGGGTGGGAGGAGGCGGCGGTGCGGCGAGGGACCCGAGGACTCGGGTAGTGGCAGGTGGTCTGCCTCACCTACTTGAGGTCGCGCGGAGAGGCCGGACATGGCGAAGAACTTGGTGGCGTCGGGGCCCATGATGCGCCGTCCCCATCCGCAGAGAGGCCACCGAGAAGCAAGTAAGCCAAGGAAGGCCACAATGGAAGCGGGGAGGTTTGCACATAAGATTTCCAGTTAGCTGCACTAAGTTATTCAAGCCTCAATGGAAGAAAGAATGCATCTTTCCTTCAAATGAGATAAAGAACAGAGTAAATTTTTGGCAAGGAAGGCCACCTCACCGATGTTTTCCTACCCTCACAAATTTGATATGGTCGCCACTGGATGAAAGTAATAAAAGGTCACTAAAAGAAAAAATTAGACACCCACGACGAAAAGAAAGTCGAGCCACAAAATCTAATCATTGTTATCACCAAAAGTGGAACTCAGATATTATTATCGAGTTTCAACGAGTTGAGCTTGAGCCCAGGTGCAAGCTCAGATCCCATCTTGAGCTCGGCTTGAGCTTCTATCGAGCTTGAGCCTGGAAGGCTAGACTCGCTCGACCTCGGCTCGTTTACAGCCCTAAACCCACATATCAATGTATGTCAAAAGGGGATACGGAAGTGCGCTTCGGTAGAGAGAAGAAAGAGGGAGGTGGTGAAGGATCGACAAACTTTCAACGGTTGGTCTGCCTCCACAACCCCACACCAAGCGCCCAGACTGGAAAATATATACATGTTCTTATTGTTTGTCTCGCAGATAATTTACTTTATACTCTATGTTTTACTCAAATAAAGTAGAATATAAATCCTCTGAAACGAATAGAATATAAATATTTGTAATTTGGTTTTAAGAGCGTTCTAAAAAATGTTAGAACGAAGAAAATTGCTCCCATACTCTTCGACGAACCGGCTCTGCGGCACATTCTTCGCCTTTGAGCTAAACAACTACGCCCATCATAAACTTCAGTATTGTAGTAACACCGTAGTGCTGTACGACAACAATTGATCTGATTGATCCGATCAAATTTTGTTCGGACGGCTCAGGTTGGTCCAACGGCACATCAACACGCATCTCAGCCAGAGGATACCAGCGGATATTAAAACAACGTTAGGAGAGGGGGTGTACTTTAATTAAGTTATCTCCAGAGCAGGCCGCACGGCTTACGAGGCAAGCAGGCAGTAATCAAACACACTGGGCAAGTGATTTTGGTGCCACGTCACATTAACCTGCAGTGGTGCAGCGCAGGCCTCGGGTTCCCAATAGAATAGCGCTGCTCACCATCACATCTCATCTATCGAACCCAAACACCACCAATTCGATCGGCAGGCGAACGGCAGCCGATTAGAATGCCAAAAGGAGGGGCGTGGGAGCATGTGATTAGGGCATCAGCACGGGCAAGTGCCAGCACTGTTTGACAAGGAGGGATTGCAATTTGCAAACCAAGCTACTCTCTCTCTCTCTGCTCTCTCTCTCTCTGTGTGGAGTACAGCATCGTTAGCTGGTAAGGAGTGATCATGGTTTTTAAGAGTTAGTCCTATTGGCTTCTGTTTAAAAAAATTAAAAGTTAATATAAACATTCAGTTTCTCGAAGTGGCTTCTCCACTTTTCTCATTATCATCTCACTCCGGAGATAAGACAAGGGTCACGGTGTATCACGCACTCTATTCCTCTCGCTTCCGTTACATACACACATCTCTTATTTTTCACCGTTTGTCTCCTCTGTGTAAAAGTCATTTGGTTCAACTTTTACTATTTATTTTTAGTCAAAATTTATAACTAAAAATCATCAATGAAAATCAATATGGGTGCGCTTAAAGGGCCTTTTTGTTGTCAGCATGTTTTGTCTCTATGTTGCTACGTGTACGAATATTTGTAGGAAAATTTTCTTAGGCATTTTTCACTGAAGATGACCCTGGGTAGCTTGAATTGAGCTCTAGCCTCAAATACAAGCCTACCAACTTCTCTCTCTCTCTCGCTCTCTCTTACCAACTTGCACTACTACATTCACTCATTACCAGACGGCCAATGGTTATTTCGGTATATGGTGGCTTACAAAAGAAATGAGGCAAGGTTGTGTTAGAGATGGAGGAGGGGTAGCTGTATAGATCACTAGAAATAAAAAAAATCCTTCACAATATTCACGTGATGTGAGTAGTAAATTATTTTACCCCGAGATGACAGTGAAAGCCATAGAAACGATTTGGGGATACTTGACACCATGGTTTCTAAGATCGGTGGTTGCGGTTTACAGCCATGTGAAGCATGTCAAAGATAGCAAAAATATATGTCTGTTCTCCGTCTGAGTGCTTCTACCTAAAAAAAACTTTCTTCCTCCTGTTCTTTCCTAGATCCGGCTAGACCCCCTCTCTTATCTCTTCCCTGGCTTCTCACTGGCGTCGAGTGGGAGAGGGTCCCACCCCTTTCTCCTCCTGTACATTACCCTAGTTTAGGCTCTCGTCTCCCCCCTTGGTGTTATCTCGTTCAGTGGTTCGTTTGTCGACGACTGGATCCCACTATTTTCCCTGAAGTGCTTCTTCTCAAGGAGCCTGGGCTACGACAACAGAGCTCCCTAGATCAGAGCTGCTTGGATTGTGTTGGTACTAAGCCGATACACAACATATGCGAACAACCTGATACTTAAGAACTAGCAATGCGAACACGAGAAGAAACTTTTACGTCACTTGAACTCTCTGTTGCGACTGTTCTGTTCTATCTCTTCTGCTATTATACACAAGAGCGAAAAGCATTTACATAGAAATTTTGGTCGCATATGGAAAGAAACTAATACATGAAAAAAACTAATAACGCTATGCCATGATCTGGCCAAAAATCATACCATGATTGGACTTACTACCAAAAAAAACAACGCCTACAAAAAATAACCCTGATGCGATCAACTCAAATACCACAAGATTAGTTCAACAAATCACCCCCTAATCTTGTGGCTCATTCTTCTTGCTGACCTGGACTAGGCCAATCTTGGCTCGTAACTCTTGAAATTTGATGTGCTCCAGTGGTTTTGTAAGAATGTCAACGAGTTGATTATTCATGCTGATGTACTTGACCTCGATCCTTTCTTCTTCTGTACACTCACGAATAAAGTGATAACGTGTGTCAATGTGCTTGCTTCAATCGTGGAAGACAGGATTCTTACAAAAAGAAATCGCTGACTTGTTATCCACCTTGAGACTTGGACGGCTAGGCTCCTTATTCATCAGATCACCGAGCAAACATCTGAGTCTTATACCTTGACACGCTGCGGTGGTGGCTACGATGTACTCAACCTCACATGAGGATAGGGCCACCACCTTCTGTTTCTGTGACTACCAGTTGACCGGGCTTCGTCTAAGGAAAAACAGCACCCCCTATAGTGCTTTTGCGATCATCCACGTCTCCCGCTATGTCGGAGTCGCTATACTCTGTTAGCTGCAGCTTCTCTTCACCCTTGGCATAGAAACAACCGTAGTTGAGCATCCCAGCAATATACTGGAGTACGTGTTTCACTGCTCCAAGGTACTCGGTGGTTGATGTCTCTGTGAACCTATTGATATAGCCTACAGTATAAGAGATATCCGGTCTAGTATGAACCAAATACCGAAGACTCCCCATGATGCTCCGATAGAAAGTGGCAACCACAGGAGAATCACCGCCGGTCTTGCTCAGCCTGAGTCGTGTCTCCATCGGCACCTGACATGGATCGTAGTCCATCATTCCGCTCTTTTCTAGGATCCTGAGCGCATAGGAAGTCTGGCTCAGTGTGGTGCTGCCGCTGTCCTGGTGTATCTCGATTCCAAGGTATAACTGAGTAATCCTAAATCACTCATCTTAAACACCTTCATCATTTCCTCCTTGAACTTGACTATCTCTAGAGGACGTGAGCCAATAATGATGAGGTCGTCCATGTATACACCCACGAGCAGATGTGATGAACCGGCTCCTCATGTGTACACTGCATGCTCTAATGGGCTTCACTCGAGCCCGAGGGATTGCAAGCTCTTGTCAAGTTTGGCGTTCCACGATCTTGGTGCCTAACAGAGATTGTAGAGAGTTTTACGGAGCCTAAGCACCTTGTGCTCGTTATTATCATCGATGAAACTTGGTGGCTGTGCGACGTACACCTCCTCCTTAAGGTCGCTATTTAGGAACGCAATTTTAACATCCATGTGGTGCACCTGCCAGGCCTTATGAGCCACAAGTGCAATCAGTAAGCTCACGGACTCTATTCGGGCGATAGGCGCAAAGACTTCCTCATAGTCTATACCTTGGTGATGCACATATCCTTTGGCGACAAGACGTGCCTTGTGCTTCACCATGGTTTCCTGTGAGTCCTTCTTAACCTTGTACACCCACTTGAGACTAATCGGCCGATGTCCAGGAGGTAGGTCACACACCTTCCACGTGTTGTTCTCAATAATAGACCTCATCTCTTCTAGCATGGCTAGGCGCCAACCCTTGCTTCTTAGCTTCAGCAAAGGTCACTAGCTCCTCTGTAGCCAGGAGACACAATTCACTGTACTCGTCCATGACCTCGTCGGTGTTGTCGTAGAGATCTGCTATGGAGCGATACCTGTGTGGGGCTTCATCTGACGGCTGTGTCGCGTCAATGGGTGGTGACACGAACCTCACTTTGGTAGGTGTGGTAGGAGCTGGTGTCTTCGAAGAAGAGGCCAGCGTTGGTGACTCCAGGATGGGCGTTAGCACTGAAGTAGTTGATATTCCTACCGCGTCACCCCTAGGCTCCGGTGTACTTGTTCGTCCATGACCTATCACCGGAGAATAAATGTAATTCACGGAGAAGATTTCATCAAAAGCAGTGGATCGTTAGCTTCTGGTGTGCCCCAATCCCACTTCACTTCTTCGTCGAACACTACATCACGTGATACGTGAACGTGCTTGCCCACGGGATCATAGAGCCAGTATGCCTTAGACCCCGGTTCATAGCCAAAGAAGACCATGGGCACACTTCTATCATCGAGTTTCTTTAGGTTCAGCTTCACCACCTTCATATGCATAACACACCCGAACATGCATAAATAGTGCACATTCGGGTGCTGCCCGTATCATGCTTCGTAGGGCGTCATGTTGTGCACGCTCCGTGTTGGTGCATGGTTGAGGAGGTAGACTATCATCGTGATAGCCCTGCCCCAAAACCTTGCTGGCATGCCTTTCACCTTCATTAGGCTGCGTGCCAAGCCAACCATCGTCTAGTTTTGGTATTCCATGACATTCTACTGAGTTGAGTACGGTGCCATGAGCTGCCACTTGACACCAAGGTTTGCGCAATACTTGCCAAATTCTGTGGATGTGAATTCACCACCATGATCAGTACGCAGTGCCCGAAGCTTACGTGCGACCTCCAGTTCGGCACGGTCTTGGAAGCGCTTGATGGCTGTCGGCACTTTGTCTTTTGATGTCAGGAGCATCAACCACATATAGCGATTGAAATCATCCACCAGGAGAAGAAAGTATCATTTTCCTCCTAGTGTCGCCGGCGTGACGGGTCCGCATATGTCACCATGCACCAGCTTAAGCTGATTCTGGGAGCGGTAACTCACCTCCTGTGGTAACAAAGCACGTTGTTGCTTCTCGACCGGGCAGGCATCACATACTCGATCCATCTGATCGATATGTGGTAGCCCACAGACCATCTCATCGCACGCGAGCTGTTTCAAGGACTAAAATTTTAGATGGTTGTAGCGCGTGTGCCAACGCCATGCTTCTTCACCGTAACTTACCGCTAGACACATCTGTTGCGCTAAATTCAAATCAAGCACATAAAGGCAGTTCCTGGAGTGTTTTACTTTAGCAAGTAGGTGTCGTTGTTGATCATGAAGCCATAGCGTCCCATTCTCAATCAACGTCTGATAGCCGTTCTCTTCAAGCTGTCTGATGCTGATAATACTGCTTCATAGTCGTGGGATGTAGTACACCCCGTTGAGCGCACGATGCTTCTTGGTGTGGCATGTAAACAACATGGTTCCTCGCCCACATATATCGACGACGAAGCCATCACCGAACTTCACAGTCCCTTTTACGCCAATGTCCAGCTCGACGAACGTAGCCTTGCACCTGGTCATGTGATTGGATGCTCCCATGTCTAAGTACCAAGCGCCATCGTGCTCATCCTCCTTCTGGCCAAGGTGCACTTGCGCGTGCACCTCGTCCAGTGCAACATTAATGGTTGCACTGTGTGTGGCTTCCTCCAGTGCACACGTCTGGGCCATCAGCGGCGTGGGCTCATCATCCTGCACCTGAATGAGATGCGTCTGTTCCTTACGCACTTGTGGTGGCTTGTGACAGTACTAAGAGAAGTAGCCAAACTTCCTGCAATTGTAATACTTTAGTTTGGACTTGTCACGGCTGCCGACAGACCCAGCGGTCTCTTTGCCATCACGAGCAGCACCTTGCCTGCCTTGCTTGTCGCTGTTCCTGCCTCCGCCCAAAGAGGAGTCTCCCTGCTCTCGCTTCTTGATATTTAGCCACTCATCCTCCGTGAGGAGAAGACTATCGCTGGCATCGCGGCCACCATCATTAGCCGTCATGTCCACATCATACTTCTCCTTCACAGGCTTGAGTCGGCCAACCAACTCTTCTATAGACAAAGTCCGTAGATCGATCAGCTGCTCGATGGAGATCGCTACTTGCATGAACTTCGGAGGAACAACACAGAGAAATTTTTTGATCACCTTGACGTCCTCCAAAGTTTCACCGAGAGTGCGTATGTTGTTAATGTGACCGGTTAGACGCATGACAAAGCCATCTCCCATTGAATTCCCTGATCAGGGCCTGTGCCTTCGCCTCTCGGACACATTCCAAGCCTATGTACATGGATTTCATGGCATCCCAGGCCTGTTTGGCGTTGTCTTTCACCTTTAATGTCGCCAGCATCTCCGACGGCACCCCATGGAGTATGGCTGCTAGTGCCATTCTGCCGAGCCGGTACTCCGCACCCCTAGCTCGATTGCCTCCCAGACTCCCTGAGCCTGAAGATTGACCCTCATGAGAAGAGCTCATTCGGTGTAATTCATTCGCGTGAGGATGGGGTATCGCAACATCACCCTAGTCTCCTTTCGCATCACCTGCACCACCACTTCCCGACCACCGCTGCTGCTGGAGGCCACCCAATGACGACCACTACTGTCGAATGTTTGGGTTAACGTAGGAGATACGAACCTCATGCCTCGAGGCATCACCGTAGGATCTTCTTGGCACCGCTCTGATACTAATTATTGGCACTAAGCCGATACACAACACATGTGAACAATCTGGAACTCAAGAACTAGCAATGAGGACATGAGAAGAAACTTTTACGTTGCTTGAACTCTCTGTTGTGACTTTTCTGCTCTATCTCTTTTGCTATTTATACACAAGAGCGGAAAATATTTACATAGAAATTTTGGCCGCACATGGAAAGAAACTAATATATAGAAAGAAACTAATCACGTCGTGCCATGATCTAGCCACAAATCATGCTATGATCAGACTTACTTCCAAAAAACAACGCATACCAAAAATAACCCTGATGCGATCAATTCAAACACCACAAGATTAGTTCAACAGATCAGAGCATGGCTGCTCTATAGAAATGAGTGCAAGCTACCCAGGTGGTTCCATTTTCTCCAAGCAATAGGCATCATCTTCACTGCAGTACTCCCTCACCACTGTTGCCATGGCGCTGTCCATTGCTTCTGCAATGGTTTGTTCATACTCGACACATCTAGCATCAGTGAGCTACCATTAATAAATTTTCCTTTGTGGAACTAGTGTTTATCACCTTCGTGGCCGACGTGCCACTTCTTTCCAACCGCTGTGCATTCTCCCCTGCTCCTGCTTCTCCCCTGATTTGCAAAAAAGAGTCCCTTGATTATACCTCCTATTCACATCCAGCCATCCTTTACCACTGAACACACCTTCTAAATTTACCTCCAACATGGTGTTATCTTGATATGGAGGATCATGATGTGTAACATCCTATTTTTCATGGTCTTCTTGAAGCTTTTACAATAAAATTCACCATTTGAATTTTCTAGAATTAAATAAAGCTTAAATGAAATTTCTATGAATTAAAATATTTAATTTGATTAATATAGATTTAAATTATTGTTGAAAGTATTTTATTTGGGTTTCTTATGCTTCAAGGAATTTTTTTGAATTTTCTAGATTTTTTTGGGTTTATTTGCTATTTTCTAGAGCTCAATTGAATTTCTTTTAATTTTTGAAAAATAGAAAATCCTTAGAAAAATCCTAAAAGCCAAATGGGCCGAAACCCATTTCCCCTGGCCCACTTCTTCCCGCTGGTCTAGCCTGTGCTCTTTCGTTTGCCAAGTGTCAGGCATCCGTAGCCGCCCCGTCTTTTGAATGGTTGCCACATGTCACCAATCCGAGTCATCTGCATCAGCCGATCCAACGGTCGCCATTCGCTCTGTTCTTGGCCACCCGACGAGTCACCTGTCGTGTAGCAGGACCCCAGTACATTGTTTGTCGTCTTTGTCCCGAACTCGTTGTCACCCGTGTCCCGCTCGGATTCGTTGCCACCACCGTGTCCGGCTCAGCCATGACAGTCGTGTCTCCTATGAAGACCTCAATGTCTGTGTATAAATACTCGGCCATCACCCCTTGTTTTTTGCATCCTAGTTGCTCACAGAACCTTTCCTATGCACCGTCGTCGTTCATGCAGAGCTCCCCGTCGAGTTCGCCGGTGAGCTGTGCGTCATCATCTTCATCTCCGACCCCAGTCGACCACCATTGACCGTCACTTTGTCATCCTATCGGTAAGCCGTCATCGATCGTCGCCCCGCCTTGCTCCGTAGTCCCTTCCTCGCCCGTCGGCTAGCCGCCCGTCACTTCGCTCTGTTCCGCCGTGGTCACCCCTCGGCCATCGTGCACTGCATGACGCTTTGTCTACTGAAAGGTCACCTCGAGCCATGCATCTTGCCAACGTCACTGATGACGTGAACACGCACCATGCCCGGTCGCTTCCTTTCATCTTCCGTGAACCTAGTCCACGTGCACCAAGAGACTGACATGTGGGTCCCACATGTCAGATATACTATTCCTTGAACCATAGACCGAGCCGAGTCAGCAAGCCATGCAAGCAGCCACGTTAGCCCTAGATCTGATGTGTCAGTCCACATGTCAGCTATGTCAGCCAACCTAGCCATGTGTCAGTACCATATCACCATGCCACATGTTAGCTACATCACCCTGCTATCTCAGCCCTAGGTGCCATATATCATGCCACGTTAGCACTAGTAGCTCAATCAGCCGTCATATTAGCGATGATATCATAAATCCTATTTTCCTTTAGAAAAATAGTTCGGCCAAAAAGGAAAATAGATGTTGATATCATAATTAGGTATTTTCTTTAGAAAAATAATTTTAGTAAATCTAATTTTCCTTTTTCTTTAGATTTAAATCTTTTGATAGCCTGTTCTTCTTTGTTCTAGCTCCGATTGATCTAATTCTTTTTTCTAAATTCATTTAAAATTAAGCTATATCTTTTGGTTTAATTTTGAAGTTTTTTGAGTTTATTTAAATTTTATTTAAATTTATTTGTATTTATTCGCTTTCTCTATCATTAGATAACGTCTTCAAAGGGGCTGAAGTAGGATCTAAAGACCAAGAGTTGGTAATTGAGCAATGCCAAGATAAGTCATGTTTTTTGATCATATTGAACCTAATTTTTTAAATTTATTTATCTATTATTTTATTTTGGATTATCGTGTATTGCTATTTTAACATAAATCTTTGTACTTGGTAGTTATTATCCAATTTTAATTAATTCTGTCTTGATAATTTGAATGGCATGGTTTCATTATCGCCATAGGATGGTTATTTATCTAGTTATACAATACTAGTTGTCACATGGGTTGTATGTTTAATATGCTTAGTTATGCTTATAGTACATTAGACTCATCATCACATGTTAATTAATTAGTTAATTTTGACTTAACAAGACATTGAATCATGATGGTTAGCCACAGTTGTATAATTTGAGTGCCATGACATGGGTAGTGTCATTGGTGTTGGTTATACAAATTGATTTTCACTTAGACGTGTGATCTTGTAGTAAAAGAGAAATATGGTTAGCATTTCTATGATGCAGATGTCTCGTCTGGGTAATGTTAAGTAACTTTGTACGTTACTGATCTGAGTCTTATCGTACAACCACATGTATAATATGAAATATACTTGGTTAATTAATTTGTGATGTTTCAATTTCGATTTCACCATCAGTATGTCAGTGGGTGTTGGTTAGATATTTTTATGGGGCATAAGAGGGATCTGTTCAACTACTCGATCACGAATCTTAGTAGGCAAAACTCAGTTGAGATTTAACTTTGTAACAACCTTGTTATGATCTTCTTGGTCAGTCTGCCCAAGGAAGCATATTGCTCTAGTGTCACTATGAGATGATCATATTATGTGAGTAAAGTTGTGTAATCTCAGTAGAGTGGAAAACTATTCGAATAGCCATGTCCCCGGTTATAGATAATGCTCGATAATTTCACACGAGGGGTAGAGATTTCATTAAAACCTAGTTGGGTTAAGTTTGGAAAGTAGATGGTTAGTTTACTGGTAGTTTATTATGTGAATGGTTAGTTCACGGATGGTTGGTTAGTTCACGGGTGGTTCATTGGGTGAATAGTCAATTCACTTGTGATCTATACAATTTCTTTGGTCTTATTAATCATTTTTAATACTCGCTTTCAATTTATTTACTATATTTACTTTAAATTATTGTTTTCTGTAAAATAACCACTTGACTATTATTTGGTAAGCCTTACATAATTATATTGCATTCTTGTCACAAATAATTTGTTGAGTGCTCTATGTACTCATAGCTATATCCACATTTGCTTAGTTGAAGAAGAACATGAACCATATCAACCCGAGGTACCTGAAGGAGTGTATTTCGATGATTTCTCAAGTTAGGGTCTCGGTTCCCAGTCAATTGCCTACGAGCATGTCGAATGGCCACTTCATTTTTATTGTGTTTCCGTTGCTAGTTCTATTAAACTCTTCCGGCTGTTCAAGTGTAAACTTGGTTATAAGTTTGCAACTCTCATAATTAATAATATTTAAGTCTTTTTCTTGGCTAATCATGAATATGATCGATATTTCATCCATGTTTTAACTGTTGCACTATCAGCCTCCACCTCTCCTCCCCTAGCTAGGGCATTTGGTGTACTAATTAAGAAAGGAAAAGATTATGTTTCTGACACAATTTAACCAATCAGTTGTAGAGCTCAAAAAAGCTATGAAAGGAGGAAGCATGAAAAGCTACTGCATGCCAGAAGCACTAAATCACACCGATCAGATCAAAATGGAAGATGAAACCACATCAAATATACTCCTGAAATCTTCATGCCCTCAGTGGGGAAGAAGATGATGCACTGCTAGTTAGGTCTGCCCTATTTCTACAAAAAGTTTAACAATATTTAGATCCATTACTCTCTTGTTAGAGTAAGCACAATTAATCAAATTAAGTGTCGAAGCACATGATATTAACAATGCATATGCATAACATGGATGGCATCAAGGAAAATCATGAGGCAGCCCAAATGAATAAAATGCTGAGAGATGTGTTTGAAGTCTGATCCGAATCCATTCAGTATTTGTATAGGAAATTGCACCATCTCATGCCAGACATGGTATGTCCAGTGCTAGGGCCAGGCACGGCTTGCACCAAACGTGGTGTCAATCCACCACAACTGACTCTGATTCAATTTTCTTATTCGTTTGGGACTCATCTCCCTCACCTTATATACATACCCCTATAGTCTATTGGAAAAGCAAGAGCTTTATTGTAAACATCTCCTTATATAGTGATTTGTCTCATGTGCTTATGATTTTTTCGCAAGGATTTTTCACATAAAATTTTGTGTCTTCATGTCTCTATTTTACAACAAGTGGTATCAGAACTCCAAGTTGAAAACCAAACTACTGCCTCCGAGAGGAGGATACTCCTAGAGACAGGCATTGCATGGCATAAGGAGCAGCACCCGCGCGGCATCAAGCGCAGTAGTTTTATCCTAGGTATCCGTGGCAAGTTACAAACCTGATGACTTTTACTCGTCTCGGTGATTTTCTATGAATATGAAGCAAAGTCAAGCCGGTCTGTTGCCTACAAAATCTGTTGTTGAGAGGAAGCCATCCATCCAGGCACATTAAATAAGAGGAACGAAAAATCATCTAAATCGAAGCTATCGGGTTCTTTTTTTGCTTTTTGGTGAGATTTGCTAAGTGAACACTAGCAAACGTACCAGGAGGTTTTTTATCTACTTTGCTTCGTGTGCACAATCAATGTACTAGGGAAGTTGCTGATTTTAGCTAGGTACACAAATTTGTGCTAGAAAATTTTGGATTTATTTAGCATGGTGACTCTGAAGTACGATCTTTTGCTGCTAGATTGAGATATAAGGTTTTCTTTATGGTAAGTTAAGATGTGAAATGTTTTATCATAACTTGATTTGGAAAATACATTTTTTTGGGATCGATGTGATGCTAGCGACATTGCCCATTGATGAAAAGCAACAAAATGATTATAAGATCTTATATCAGATTTATCTTTATTTATCAAATAATATTTTACAGAAGGTTTTCAAGGAGACATCTGTCGCATTATTATAGTTGAAGATGGAGCCGATTTGTATAACCAAAATCTGATTAGCAAGATGTATCTGAAGTAGAAATTTTATTCTCATAGTCAAGATACTGTTACTCTTAGTGAACTTTATAAAGCATTATGTGCAAAAGAAAAGATAAAACTCATGATTTCTGGTGAATGTTCATATATGCTTGCAGAAGGTTTGTCTGTCCGCGGCAGATAACAGGAAAATGGTTCAAACGGCGATTCCATAGCTAAAAACTAGAACAGATACAGAGGCAAATATAAATTTAGGAATAGGAAGTCATGCAAATATTGCAAGAAGAATGGTTATGACATATCCGAGTACTGAAAGTTGCAGAACAATGAGAAGTAGAATAACAATTTCAAGATGGGTCAACAAGAGGATGAAGCTGGAGTCACCATTGTTACCAAAGAATGTTCCGATAGAGACGTTCTCATTACCTTTGCCGGTGATTCTAAAACTGGTGATGAGTCGATTCTTGATTTAGCATGTACTTTTCATATAAACTCGAACTGTGAGTGGTTCGTTACTTATGTAGCTACAACAAGTGAATTCGTGTTGATGGGCAATAATTCACCATGCAATATTACATGCATTGGTTCTATGCAGATCAAGATCTTTGATGGCACTGTTAGAACTTTGTCAAATATTCAATACATTCTGAATTTAAAGATAAATCTTATCTCCTTGAATACTCTTGATGCTAAAGGGAACAAGTATTCAAATAGAGGTGGAGTTCTAAAGGTCTTGAAAGGTTCTCTTGTTGTAATGTAGGATGATATAAAGGCTACCAACCTATATCATCTACGAGGCACCACAATTTCAGGTAATGTTACTGTTGTCTCAAATAAATCATCTGATTCTAATGCTACTAATCTTTGGCATATGTGCTTAGGGCATATAAGTGAAGCTGGCATGATAGAGTTATGCAAAAGATGACTTTTTGATGGTCAAAACATTAACAAGTTAAAATTTGATGAACATTGTGTCTTTAGCAAGTAAAAGAGAGTGAAATTCAGTATTGTGACTCACTCTACAAAAAATATAATAAATTATGTCCACTCTAATTTATGGTAAAAGTCTCCCATTCCATTTCTTGAAGGTGCAAGCTACATGTTTACAGTGGCGGATCCAGGATTTTATCAAAGGGTATGCCGCACCAAAATTTTCATATGCAATGGACGAATGGCAGGGCGGGCCGGACCTGAAAAGCCGGCCTGTCGGGCGGCACAACACGGCATATTGTGCCGTGCTTGGCCCAGCCCGATGAGCACGGCTGGCACGCGGCCGCCTCGGCCTCCCCGGCTCCCCCTCCCACATCCCTCCGCCCCCGCCCTCCCATCAACCCACAGTTCCCCACCCCACATTCCCACAAGCACAGTCACAGAGCAATCACAGAGCAAGAGAAGGAGTAGAGGGGTAGGAAAGGAAGAGGACTTGAGGAGCATACCCGAGCAGTGGCAGTCGGACCACCTCGGCAAGGGGTACGGCCTGTGCTTGCCATCGCCGACGCCGATCTTGCCTCGTCACCTTTATGAATTTGACACCATTTTGCTGATACAGTTCCTCATACTTTTTAGCAAGGGAAGGTGTAAATAATCTTGGCATTATGTGATCTTCTGGGAATATAATCTATATAGACAGCAAGTTAAGCAAGTCAAATTATCGAACTGCCACTGAGGGACTTACAATGCATAAAGAGAAGAAAAGCAAGCTCCACTTATATCGAATCAAGAAAGAAAATTGTTCCCTTACGCTTGTGTCAAGATTCCAACCATAAGCTGCTGCAGCTACCTCCATGCCAATATATCCCCCACCAATAACAACAATTTTCTTTGCTCTTCCCTATCAAATTAAAACAAAAATCATTTCACCAGTATATGTTAAAGATTGAGAATATACAAGGAATAACTTCAGATAAATGTTGCCATGTAACATGAGAAAATCCAATTCTAGTGCATGAGGGACATCTATCATTATTTATTTACTGAATGTACCAATGAAGATACTAGAGAATCAGCATCAGCAACGTCGCGTATATAGTGAACTCGGTAAGTTTCTCCTACTTTCTCGTAATCAAAACAAGCATCGATATTACAAGAAGAAACAAGCAATGCTGAGATTCATCATAATCATGTGGAATGTACAAGGCTTCTGCATGCAAATCAATGGAAAAGGATTTTGTCTGATTACTGTAACATGGAAATTTGTTTTACATCTCATCTCAGGAGTGCAATGTTTAGCAAGAACTGGTATACCTTCAAGCTTCACAACCAGTAGAAATAATAAGTGACCCATACTTCAGAATTTTCCCTGATGTAGTTTTCAAGGTCTGTGTTTTGCCATCAAAAGCTACAACTGGATCCTCATACAACACCTTTCAAAGATGGATAAATGGCTTCAGAATGTGATTTGGTATTTTCAAACACATTAAATTAATGAAAACAAACAGTGACATCATTGCTACCTCTATACCGTTCTCCTCTACAAACAAAGTGAGGGAGGGGAGGAGGGGGCGGCGGGGGGGGGGGGGGGGGGGGCCGGAGGGGGGGGGGGGGGGGGGGGGGGGGGGGGGGGGGGGGGGGGGGGGGGCGGGGGGGGGGCGGCGGAGGAGGGCGGGAGGGGGCGGGGTGCGGATCTGGGACGGGGTGGGGGGGGGGGGGAGGAGGGGGGGGCGGGGGGAGGGGGGGGGAGGAGGGCGGCGGGGAGGGGAGAGGGGCGCGGGAGGGGCGGCGAGAGATGGGGAGGAGGGAGGAGGGCGCCGGGCGGGGTATCTGCGGAGGGGATCTGCGGGGGGAGGGAGAGGATGATGGCTGGGCCCCAGGGTATGCCGTGGCCCACCCGGCATACCCTGTGGCTCCGCCCATGCATGTTTACCATCATTGACAACGGTAAACATCTATTATACCTTATAGTGTATAGAAAGAATAAGAGCTCTATTGTAAACATCTTCTTATATAAGTAATTTGTCTTCATACACCTATTGATTTTTTTTTTCACAATGGTTTTTCACTACAAATCCGTGTGTCTCTGTCTTTTGCAGCAAGATGGATGATCCATCGTCACAGGGCCTGCATGCAGATCCATCATCACCCTCCTCCAGCTCGGCTCCCTTCAATGCACATCAAAAACAGATGACATTTATATCGACTCACACATCCATATCCTCTCTCTCTCTCTCTCTCTCTCTCTCTCTCTCTCTCTTTCTCAAGAGAAAGAGGGCCAGAAATGGATGCACTCTGATGGCTGAAACGAAGCATGCCATGGGGGAGAACTTATTCTGTAGACCCGGTTCCAATCATGTGCACCAAGGACCACCTGAGAGAAAAGCAGAGCTTTATACAGAGGCGGAGGGAGCGGGGACTGACAGGGCCATGGCTCTCTCTGTGATTCAAATTTTACCACTATATTCTTTTATGATGCATATAATTTAGCTATACTTTTACTATTTAGCCCTCATCATATAATGTAATTTTACTTTCTTTATTCATCTGGTCCAAACTGATCAGCTACTAGCAATCAACAAAGGATAGATAGAATGCCGCCAAAAAAGAAAAAGAAGAGAGAACTATGGATGGATGGATTGATCGATAGAGGCGTATCAACTAGCAACACGTGGCAGGGGCCCTAGGCAAATAATGTCCGTTAATTGGGAATAAATGGCAGAGCCCAAAGCTATCCGCTGCTTCAACGAAAAGATGGTACATGTTAATAATACTGGCAACACGCGCGACATTTCATGTCTGCACATTGAGAAGCCACTAATGTAAAGACTGCTGCTTGGGATGAGGAGAGGAGGGCCAACAAGCAAGATTCAGGAATTGACCACTGAGCTAGACAGACAGGGGGCCTTGCCTGTAAAGAGCTAGCAGCCATACATATCTTGTGCATTGTGATCAGCACTGCCTTTTGGTCATGTTTGTTGATATGATCAGGACCAGAGTATGTTGCCCTGTTCTTTAATGCCAGCACCATGCTCAGTGTCTAATGATGTGGTGATTCTCTCCCTCAACTGAAGATGGTGGGTAGGGGTGAAGCCGAACCGAGCTGAGCTGGCTCGAGCCAGACTCAGCTGAACTCGCACCGAGCCAAGCCATGGCTCAGCTCGTTTATGAAACGAGCCAAAAAGATAGCTTGGCTCGGATTGAAGTTTATCTTGAGCTGGCTCGGTTGGCTCGTGAGCCACCAAAACAACTAGCGGCGGCGGCAGAGCGGGGAGCGGCGGCCGTTCACAACACATACTGTCTGCTCATCCGCTCATCTTACTCGAGGATATTTCACAACACAAATATTTCTGAATGAAAATATTTGATATTTTCAGTAAGGAAAATCTCTTACTCGAGGAGGCGGGGGCGGGGAGCGGAGAGGGAGGCGGCAGGGGAGTGGGGAGGGAGGTGACGTTGGCGGGGAGTGGGGAGAGAGCGGAGAGGCGACGGCGGCGGGGAGTGGGGAGAGAGCGGAGAGGGCAGAGAGAGTGGAGAGAGCGGAGAGGGCGAAGAGAGCATGTAGATGAGTGGATGAAGTATGCGATATGCGGATGCGGCCCCCCGAGCGAGCGAGCGGAGCGACCGAGAGAGTGGAAGTATACGTCACCCCCGGCTCGATTGGGCTCACGAGTGGCTCGAGCTCGGCTCGTTAGTGAGCTAAGCTTCAGAAAAGGCCTGGCTCGCTGGGAAAAGTTCCGAGCTCGAGTCGAGCCGACTACGAGCTCGAGTAGCTCGCGAGCCTCAAGCTTTTTGTCCAGCCCTAATGGTAGGGGACACTTTGGGTCAAGTAATCTCAAGTTTTGTTTGACTCTAGCAGATTTCAACAAATAAATGGCATTTTGTAGCGAAGTGTGAAAAATCAAGTGACAGGAATCAGATATGTCAAGCTAGGGTAATAGCCCACCTACCTATGAACTACACTGACTGACTGATTATACAAGGCACTATACGCTGAACAGCTATGTTCGATACGGACTTGGATACAACTTTACTCCTACAAGAAGCTCGAAATAAAGCTAAAACAACTCATTTCAAAGAGGGTTTGGGCCTAGGTAAAAGGTACTTAGTAAATCCTGAGAACAGACTAGGCCACAGCGATCAACGCGTGATTTGGTGAGAGAAATGTCTATGGAAATTACGTGGAATAAGATATTTACTTAAAGGATACTATGATGGTTTTGTAAGGTAAACCTGTGATTAAAATCAGCACCAGTAAAAAGTTTTGCCAACTTTCTTTTGGGCTTTTAGCGTTGGCCTTTGATTCAGCTTCTCCAAAAGCTGACAGGACGTCTTCCCTAGATGGCTTCCCAAGCCCGTCGACATGTACATCATCTATATCAACATCTTCACCCTCCATCCGTCATCGTTTTAAAAAACACAAACAAAAACCATTAACCATATCTAAAAGCTATCCATCGTAGCTGAAAAGAATAAAGAATAAAGCCTAAGCTCCAATTGCAATGCATGATTTTTTTTTTCGATTCCTACAGAAATGAAGTGTTTCATGTGAAATTTTTGCATACGTTATCAAACAGGGCTAAAGCGGCTGCTGGTAGAAAGATGGGACGAGAAAGAGCCAGCACCCGATATGCTGGTAAAAGAGGATTGATTGACGCGAGTACAAAATGATTACGCCGGTTTGTCCAAGGACCCGCGAGAGTTGAAAAATTCCCCCAACATAGGGAACACTAACACTGCCATCCCCATCAGTGTCTTCTGCCAAATGAACCACGACAGATTAGCCAGCAGCCATGGTTCATGGTTGAACCTGGAAGTAAATTTCAATCTGCGAGGGAAAGCTTTTCATACACGCCTGTCCAAAAATTTTCAAACACCCTTGGGCTAAAACTTGCAAGATAAACAATTTACCGCAACAGCAGCATCAACAGCTATTTTCATCTTTCTATGTAGGAACCAAGAATTTAAGATGCCACTGATAGTTGCATAATCCTAATATTTTTTGCAGCATAGTAATGTAAATGCAAATGGTAGATGTATATAAGTTCCTGGAATTTTAGAACAGCTCACTCGAGAGCTTTCCTTTGGTACTGTCCTGATGTTCTGGAATTCCACGAGCTAGTCCTAAGCATCTGGCAAATAATAGGAACAGAAAATAATGGTACTCAAATCTCCTTAAAGCACAGAAGAAGTTTCTACTACACGGCTACACCATAGGAGAACTGCATGTCAACGCAAGTTTAACTAAGAAGAAAGTTACCAGTCACCGTGAACTAGAACTACTGTATGCAAAAAGAGATGTTAACTGCTCAACCATGATCACAACATAACAAGTAGAAAACTCTTAATACCACATAGTACTGGCTGCCCCCTTTTAGCAGTTCAAATAACGCTATTGATGCTGCAAATCATGGTGACAGAGCTCTAACAACTACAGAACGATAATTGGGTTATCCATGATCAACTCCCAAAGAAAACATGTCCATCTGGGTCCCTGCAGGTAGGATAATATCAGCACCAGCAACCGCCATTTTTCCTGCAGAAAAAACATATTAGTAACAATATTTACCGGTTTCTATCTAAAAGGGCCCAAAAAATGCATGACTCCCATCTTTCGTACAACACACGTCATGGGGAGAATTTATTCTGTAGACCCTGTTTCAATCATGTGCTTAGTAGACCACCAAGAAAGAGCTTTATTCATATGGTCCCAACTGGCCAATCAACAATGGATAGAACCATATCAACTATTGAGTGTTCAGTAGCAGAGTCGGTTTTGTTAGTTTATTAATTAGCCGCTAGTAGCAACACATGGCAGGGGCCCATATCATGCAGTTCATTTGAATAAATAAATAGCTGTTATATCATTTCAAAAAATTACTGTAACATAAAGATCAACTATTATTGACTTATGGATCTGCAACATTCAAATCTAAACATTATGATTTATGAATCCATTAAACCATACTTTCTATCACAGGCTGACCACCCCATTAGACCAAGACCTGGCTGCAAAATGTTCCTAGAGATAAGAATTTTCGTCATTGATGAATGATGATCATGGCCTAGCTTTGTTTATCATATGGATCATCTAGGTCCTAGAACTTGTTGAAAATATAATGCTGTAGTGCGTCTTTTGTTATCAGGAGTCCACTAGATTTAGCTTGAGCAGTTTTCATCAACATAATATAACATTTAACTAATATCCATATAATTTAAGCTAACCTTATTGATTATCCATGTTATTATGCTAACCTTATTGATTATCCATGTTGTGGTTCAACATAGGTACATGATAAACTGCTTTTGAGGAGCACAGGCATGACTACTCAATGTCTACTGTTTAGAACCATTGATTGGTGAATTAATGCCACATAGGATAAAAAAGCAAAAAAACCAAATCAAATAGAGGTTTGAACAAAAGTGAACAGCCAGATACTACTAAAAGAAGCATCGGATATCCAACAAATACTCTCCAAGTCCAACAACACAGATATTCAATAAAGCATAGAGCACTTCACATAGGTGATGAGGCAATTTCACAGATCAGACATAAGACTAGCAAAGGCAGGGGAAAACAAGCCACACTAACAACTAGAGGGTGGGTCATGACATGGTAGCAGCACATAGGGCTGGATTGATTTATGCCCAATGCATGTGGCAACGTAATAACCATTGTCTAAGCAGACAGCAGTGTTTGGAAGGAGATCAAGAAGCTTGACCCTAGTTGAGCAAAAGTAGCTAGAAGATGGTGGGGGCTGGGCAAACAATCATGGAAATTGGCATGTAAAGTGCCAACAAAACAAAGTGTATGCTTCTGCAAATCACCTATGAAGAATGTAGCTGTCAAATCAATAGCAAACACAAAGTCTAAAACTGATTCTACACCGTAATTGCTGCTACTGTGATTACTTCAGTAATGGGCCACTTAACCAATGTAAGACCCAGGGAAAAAGTTCTCAGAGAGCTGAATGCATGAAAAAATTGTTCACAAGGACCACTAAGCAACTCTAGAATGTATTTGCATGTTTCTCTATGGAAATCCCTAAGACACTAACCCATTCTTATGTTGCAGGTGAGCGACAATACAACAGAGAAACAGTCCATATGGCTCAACAATAATAACCAGCTAAATAATCTAGCAAAGCCCCACACAAGACAGCAATACATTAACTGCTAACCACTAACGTAGTTCAATGATCAACGTTTTGCATTGCAAGCATGGTTAGACCACATGCCTAGCCAAGATCTTGCATAAAAGTGCCTGAAAACGATAATTTCTGATATAACAGGGTTGAATTGAAACTGAGAAAATAACAAGTTCATTTAAGTACAGTTCATTTGACAACCTTGAATATATGCTTTCAAGCATGAATTATGCAACATGAAACAAATCAAGGGAAAGCATATTTCTGTCAGGGAAATAAGATTAGAAGCATAGAACTGAGTATGGAATCTGGTTGAGGTGGCATCTCACAACATGCAAATAAGTACTGCAGCATACATTGCTTCTCCCCAGAAGGTTATGGGCATATAGGATATAGCATAGCATGCTCTAGAAATGCCGTTTACAGTAACAAGTGCAAGTCTTCATTCATGGTATGCAGTTGCACACCATGAAAAAGCAATATGTGAAGATGGAGATGGGCAAACTGACCGAGGCTTGTGATTTCGAAATCATAATCTCACTCGAGCCAATCTACCAGCTCAGCTCAGATAGGATGTATATGTATGTCATATTTAGTAAAGAAAAACATCCATTACACAATCTATAGTGTACCACCTAAGCACTTAGGGTTTCCGAAGTTGGAACCCGTTTACCCTTCTCCAAGACGCTCTCCTACTACCATCTCTCTCGCCACCCTTGGTTGGCAACTCTTCCCTGGCCATCAACCCTCCTGCATGATCTCTTCTTCCCTCACAACTCCCAAGTCCAATGTGCACATCTAACGACTTTCTTGAATAACACATTAGACAACATAGGTAATAGCGTTCTCATTTCCCTCTTTCGAGTATATCAACATATGCTTGCTGCACATTTAGATTGAAGAACAGACTTGCCTAGCTCAGAGTGCTAAAAAAAGGATGGAGTCAGCCAAGCTTGGCTGTACTCACTTGAGTACGGCTCACTTCAAACCCTATGTGAAAGATAGATTGAGCTTAAACCAAGCTAACCTTGAGCTGGTCTTCCAACCTTGTATACAAACTAAGCCAAGCTCAGAGTGCTAAAAGAAAGCCATAGTGCAGCTTGGCTGGGCTCACTTAAGTTCAGCTAACTTCAGGTCCAAAATGGTTATGGAAGACCATCAGGTAGTCGCATTTAACCATCTTAGTGAAGATAATGGAAAAGTCAATCGTTAGCCATTACCTAGTTGACCATGAGTGACAATGAAAGAAACATTCAAATCAAATTAGAATACCAAACAACAGCAGGAATTTGTTTAAAAACTTCTTAAAAACATTATTGAGCATGCATCATTAGCATCCAACACCTATAGTGTCGCTATTGCCCCTCTTTCCAGGGTGCTCAAATATCAAACAAGACTGATTATCAAAAAACAGCATAGCTTGTCCTACATCCAGTTTGACTTAATAAAGGAAGAAAATAAAATTATCACTGTTATTTAGTCTACCATTGTTAACAAGTCCAAAGGTCATGAATGAAGTGAGCACCGCTATATGTTCTACCATCGAAGGTAGAAATACAATCAAAGCTACATCTGCTAGGAACCTAAGTACTAACGATGAGAGTTACAAGGCACTCTGCAGTAACAGGAGAATAGATTTGTCAACCTTGCATGATTTAAAGGGCAGGGCACATATAATTGAACAATATCAAGGTTGAAGCAACAAAGTTGCGAAAGGACTAATTGTAATACATCAAAGAAACATGGAAACTACATACTGCAAATGCACAATTAGGATAACTAGCTAAGCCATGTGAGCAGAGGTCCAAAGCATGCAATTACGACAATACGGTTCCATTGTAGGGAAAAAACTAGTGAATTTTCAGAGTACAAGGCTCATTCCTACACAGCAATATACTTGCTTCAACCTTGACCTTGTTCACAAATGCACAATAAGGACCTCAAAAGTAACAGGGTGAGAGATAGTTTGGCCTTGCAAAATGTAAAGGTAAATCTAACAGAACAAGGTCAAGGTCGAAGGCTCGAGGCGACTATACTCCAAAAAAGGATAATTGTGATACATCAAACAGAGGCTAATAAAAGTTACTGCAAGCACGTAACTAGTAGTTTAGGACAACTAAAGACACGCCTGACTGAACCCATTGATTGCAGCTCCAGCCTCCATACAATGTAGTTAGGACATTGCTATCAAATTGCAAATGCAAGCAAAAAAATGCACATTTCAACCTAATAGGGCACATTCCCATGTAAGAAGCACGATGCGTATGCACATCCACGGGACAAGCACAACACATGGAAACATTGCAGAAGCAGCAGCAGTGATATTTGCCAAAAATGTAAAATCAGACGGTATATGAGAAAACTAAGAGATTAAACGCTGCAAATACATGAATACAATAACCAGAGGCCCCAAAACGGACGCAATATCGCAATCAGATCAGTAATGTACTTCCGCGAGCAAATCGTTCGTAGAAACTTATCTTCACATCACAAGCGCGAGTCGAAGGTATCATTACCTAGTGAGTTTGTTCCGCCGCGACACTAGTCGCTCTCCTCCCCGTCCTCCTCCTCCTCGGGAGCCATGTCGATGTCGGCGTCCTCGTCGTCTTCGTCGTCCTCAGCCGCCACCTCCGGCGGCACCAGGTACGCGCCGGGCTGTGGCGGCGCGCGGCGGCGGGTCCGCGAGGGAAGGATGTTGTTGAGGTCGACCTCGGCGAGGGGGTCCTCGCAGAAGCCGTCGTCGCTCTCGTCGCCCCCCTCCCCGTCGCCTCCTTCCCCGACCTCGTCGTCGCTTTCCTCGTCGCCGTCGCCTTCCTCGTCGTCCTCCTCCTCGACCACCATCTTGCCCTTCCCCTTGTCGGCGGCGCGCGCCTTGGCTTCGGCGGCGGCCTCCTCGTCAGTGTCGGGGCGGGCGGCCTTGAGGGGCGGGTCGAGGGGAGGGAGGTCGGCGTCGGCGGCGGCATCGGGCTTGCGCTTGGCCGGGGAGGGGGCCGGCGCCGGCACAGGGGTGGGGGTGGGATCGGCGGCGACGGGCTGGGGCTCGCCGTCGGTGGTCGCCATCGCGGAGGGAGAGGGAGAGCTAGGGTTTTAGGAGACGGAGAGCGAGCGAGAGGTGTGGCGTGTTGTGTAAGAGAGAAGCGAGAGAGCGGGGCTTCGCAGCCTTAGTTCTGGCGCGAGTTGGGCTGTGGGCTAAGTTCTCGGCCCATGAAGGTTGTGGCGTAAGAGAAGGACGGAGCTACCTGGCGCTACACCGTCCTGATCGCGCCCAGCGGGATACGATCCGGTTATCCAACAGGATATGGGTCTAATCAGGTGACCCATTACGGGCAAGTGATCCTCCGCTGCTCCTCATCTTCGGCATCAACAGGCTCTCCTTCTCTTCCCTGTCGCTTTCCCTCTCCTTCCCTCTTCTTTATGAACACCAACACCCTCTCTCTTCTCTAATGTTGATACCTAGTGGCGGACCTAGAATCAAATTTTAGGGGGGCTAATGAAACATGACGTAGAAAAAATAAATACACTAAATATAAAGTGAACTATGTTTTGCAATCGAAAATCACACATAATTATAATAAGGACATGGTAAAAATACAAAATACAACAAAGATTATATCTCGATAATGGATAATGTGCCTCCCAAAGCCCATAAATATATGTAAACAGTTATCTGTACACAAAAATTAGCAAACTTAGTAATAAAATCAGAAATTGCATTTGTGAATAGTTATAAAGATTAAAAAATGATGAAACATACCATTAATTAGGATTGAATAATAGTAGTGCAAGTACGAGACAATAGTATTCTACGAGACTTCATGTTTTGAAAGCGTTTTCTAATTTTATCATCATCAAGATTTCTAAAAGTCTCTCTCTCAAGTCACTGAACCACTCATCTGCTACTCTGTTGCGTAAATCTGTCTTGATAATATTCATTGCTGAAAAGACTCTTTCAACCGATGCTGTTGCCACAGGAAGGATCAATGTTAGCTCAATGAGACGATAGACCAATGGAAATATTTTATTTTTTCCTGTTTCAACCATCTTTTGAGCTAGCTTTGCAATATTACCACATCCATGAAATTCTACACTTCTCCTGACATTGAGAACAAATGTTTGAAGCTGATTTCTTAACAACAAACGATCAGCTATATCGAAGTCATCAGCATAAATCTCAGGAAGTCGAACAAGCTTATCTACATCAAACTTGGAGAAAGAGTCTCTTGGATCAAGACAAGACATGCATACTAGTAACTCTGAAGAAACTTCATTGAATCGATGGTTCATCTCTGATGTAATAGCATCAATAGCAGTAATGAAAATCTCAACATAGTAATAGTGATGGTAAGTCACCGTATGCTTCTTACGTGCAGACATACCTCTAACTGAAATGAGTTCTTCCATATTTGGCACGTGAATCTCATTTGATTCACAAAAGTGTTTTACTTGCTGCAATAATGGTTCCCACCCATTATCTCTCATGTCCTGCAAACGCACTTTCACATCTACAAGCAAATCCATGGCTTGAACAATATCTTGATCCTTCCTTTGCAAAGCAAGTGATAACTCACTTGTAATGCTTAGCAAGTCTATTAATAAATGCAAGATAAAAACAAACTCAAAGCTTTCCATTTTTTGTATAAAACCCGATGCTCCACCATGACTTGATGGTTGACATGCATCTTTACTCACAATCTCTAGTACCTCTAATACTGCCTCCCACATTTGGTAAATACGTAGTAAGGTTTTTAGATGAGAGCCCCATCTAGTATCGGAAGGTCTAGCTAGACTCATTTCTTAATGCAACCCTGTACCAGTGATAGCCTTATCATTTTCTAGCTTCTCCAACAAAACAACTTGATGCTTTGCAAGCAATGCATCCATTCTCTTACAAGATGCACTTATAGTGGTCACTATCAAGGGAATATAGTTAAAGAAATAAGCAATAGCTCTACTGCAACTTGCAACAGTCACAACCACTAACTGCAATTGATGGGCAAAGCAATGAACATAGAAAGTATATGGATTCTCATCTCGGATCTGCCTTTGCAAGCCATTAAATTCTCCTCTCATATTTGAAGCTCCGTCATAACCTTGCCCTTGTAGTCTAGAAATTGGTAATTGGTGCTCTCCAAGTAAAGCAAATAAAGCTTCTTTCAATGCAGCGGATGTACAATTTGTTACATGCTTAATACCTAGAAATCTTTCAAGAACTTTCCCTTGATCATTCACAAACCTGTATAAATAAATTATGCTAAGTTAAAACACAACTACATGATTACACAAATAAATAGAACAATGTAAAAAATATAAAATAAACTACCTCAAAATCACGGCCATTTGCTCCTTTATTGATATATCTCGTGACTCATCAATTAGCACGGAGAAATTCCTATCTCCAATCTCTTCCATAATCACCTTTGTGACCTCTTGCGCACAAGCTTTCGCAAGATCCTTTTGAATTTTTAGAGAAACCATCTTACAATTTAAGGGAACTTGATCGAATGCTTTCTTCACTTCCTCATTATTATCTTTGTACCACTCAACCAATTCTCTAAAATTTCCTTTATTGATGGAAGTTGAAGATTTATCGTGTCCTCGGAATGCTTCACCTTGCATTAAGAGAAATCTTGCACAATCTAAAGAAGCAGTCAAACGAATTTTATATGCAATTTCCAACTCTTGGCCATGATCAGAAAGTCTTTGCGTCACACTTGCCCTTTGATTTTTAAAATCCTCGCAGTCCCCCCTTGCAATGTTGTGATATCTACTAGGTCCACCAACATGTTTATCAAATGTGCCTAAAGCTTTCTTCCAATTAGAATACCCTGTTGTTGTAAATACATCACTACCAAATTTTTCAGGCCTTCCAGGTTTCTTGAAAAGAAAACAATAGAAACAAAAGACTGCATCCTTTTCCACACTGTATTCTAACCAATCATATTTATTGTACCAAGATTGTTGAAATACCCTTGAACAATCATTCTGTATTTTGTGAGGAAAATTATGGCCTTTTGGTTGGGTTGGACCTCTCAACAAATACGCCCTTCTCACTTGATCTCTAATTTCATTGTCATACTCATTAATAGGTATACGATTCGCTGGATCAGCGATGATATCATCGGGACTAAAATCCATCCGAGCCTTCTTTACTTGACTCTCATTAGTATGAGGAGTACTACTTGTATTGCATGAAAAATATTTATGCAATGTTCATTTCTCCATTTCTTGCAACTGTATAAATCAATAAATGATAGTAAATAACACTAAAATATAAAATTGATCACAATTACATAAATTAAAAAGAATGAATCTATGTTAATGACTTCATGTTTCATAATTCATACAATATTAAAAAGAATAAATCATACCTATTAAAGTATTAATGTTTCAATCTGGTACACTGTTTCAATAATATAATCAGCCTCTTGTCCTTTAGGCTCTTGGTCGCTTGGCCACCCTCGCTCTCGCCCCTCTCTCAAAAGAGGCTCAAAAGGCAAACGACTACTCAATACATCGCTCACCTCTCGGCCTTCACAGCGGCAGCCTGTGCCTCAGCCTCGCATGGCTGCGCGGCCTCCTCCGCCTCGACGGCCGGCCTCCCTCGACCGCCTCGGCCTCTCTCGGCGCTCCCGCCTGCGCTCTCGGCCAGCCTCCCGGCCGGCCTCGGCAGCCCCTAACGGCGCCTCGCCCGGCCTCCCGGCTCGCCTCCTCGGCCTCCGCCCCGGCTCCCGGCCTCCCAGCCCCGGCCCCCCAGCCCCTCAGCCCCGCCTCGGTGCCTCCACTCCTCCTCTCCCTCCTCCCGCCTCGGCCCGCCACCCCCTCTCTCCTCGGGCTCCGCCTCCCCTCCCGCCTCCTCCAGAGCGCCCCCGCTGCTGCCTCCCGCCGGCCGCTCCAGTCCAGATCTGGCGGCGCTAGGTGCGATGTTGTACTGGTGTACTGGATCTGGGTGCTCGGTAGTCGGTGCGACAGTGCCTTGGTATGTATTTCTTGATGGCCATGGGCTACTCCGCTCATCAATGCCAGCTGCCAAATTGGTACTTTATCTGCCGCTGCCCAAATTGTGCCTCGCTTTGCCTTCACGACCTCACCTCCCGGTGCTCCCCCCCAGTAGCGGCGGCCAAGGCGTGGCGCCCACCAGAGGTAGGGGGGCTACGGGGGGTACCCACTCTCCGGCCGGAGGTAGGGTGGGCGCTAGCCCCCCTGACCCACTGGTAGGTCTGCCCCTGTTGATACTAGCTCCATACCCCTCATTTGCCTCCCCTCGTACCCCTCTTCCCCTCCTCCATCGTCATCACTCCGTCTAACCTAATATTCAGTATATCGTCGCCTTGTCGTGCTTCTGTCGAGACCCTAATATACAAATCCGAACCCTCTATATATAACGCACTAGTTTAGCATCACGCTAGTACACATAGTGTAAACATAGATAAAATTTTGACTATATGCACGATTAATAAAGAACAAGACTCAAATATTAATAATTATCAAAGTACGACCTTATGGTCAAGTTAACAATTAATAATCTGAACGATTTTAGAAACTAGTAGCAGAAAACAGAAATAAACATATTAACCATTTGACATGCCCACAAGCAATCGACTAAAAATCGAAGTCATAATCCGTGAAGTCGTCAAATATCCTCCTTCAGGTACCTCTTACTGATATGGCTCCTCCTCTTTAACTGAGTAATAGTAGGAATAAAGCCGTGAGTACATTGATACTCAGCAAGTCATTTATAACAAAGATGCAATATAATATAGGCTTACCAAATGATAGCTGAAATATTATTTTGAAGAAAGCAATAATTGAAGGTAAATACAATAAATAGATTGAAAGCGAAATTTAAAGAAAACGGTAATAAATAAATAACCAAAGAAATTGAATAAATCACAAGTGAACTAACCGTACACCCAATGAACCACACATAAACTAACCATACACATGATGAACCACCAGTGAATTAACCATTCACTTACCGAGTTTTTATGAAATCTCTACCCTTCGTGTGAAATCACTGAGTATTGTCCTTAATCAAGGACACCGTTATTTGAATAGTTTTACAATCTAGAGAGATTGTACAATTTTACCCATATGATGCTATATCATCACGTTAAAGAAAATCATAACAAGGCATTTACAATGCTCAACTTTAACTCAATTTTATCCGCTAAGGTTTCACATCACACCCCATCTTGCGCCTCATGGAAATCAGTATCCATATTCATCACATTAGCGAAATTAAAAATAAAATATTATAAATTAATCAGTCAGGTCTATTTCATACTAGACATATGGTTGCATAGTTAGACTCAGATTAATAGAGCATAAAGTTAAGTCTTTAAATATTACCCATACGAGACATCCACATCCGTCGAAGTGAATCCACATTTTTCCTTTATTGCACAATCACTCACCCAAGTGAAGATTAATTTTTGTATAACCAACACCAATGATATACTAATATTATGTCACACAAATTTTATAACTATGACTACAACTATGATTCAATATCTCATTAAGTCAGATTAATTAATTGATCACATGTAGTGGTGAGCCCAGCGAGACTATAAGCATGGCTAAGCATATTAAATGTATAACACATGTAATAACTAGTATTGTATTACTACATAATTTCCTATCCTATGGTAATAATAGAATCATGGTATTCAATTTATCAATTGAGGGATTAATCAAATGAACAGTAACTACCAGGTATAATGGTTTGTAATAAAATAGCAATACATGATAATTTAAAATAAAATAATAAATAAATAGATTAAAAACTAGATTTGACATAATCAAAGGACATGACTTGCTATGGCCTTGCTCAATTAATTGCTTTTGATCTTCAAATCTTGCCTCAGCTTCATCGAAGACGCGATCTAACAAGAGAGAACATAACGAAGCAGAAAATAAATTTAAATAAAATTCAAACAAACTTCAAAAAATTGCAAAACTAGAACCAAAAGATAGAGCTTAATTTTAGATGAATTTAGAAAAAAAGAATGGGGTCAATCGGAGCTAGGGCGGAGGAGAGCGAGCTCTTGGAAAAAATAAATATAAAGAAAATATTGAAAAAAATCAAAAATTCTACTGTATTGTGGACTCAGTGCACGAAATAGTTAGTCTACAGTAGACTCAGCTCATGGAATAGTACACTGTATATGGATTGGATGATGTGGTTGCTGACTAGATAACTAGGGCTAATGTGGCAGTGACGTGGCTTGACACTGTAACCTAGGGCTGAGTGGCAGGGTGATGTGGTATGATATGTGGAAACTGACGACAACTCAACTTGCTGATGTGGTGCTTATGTGGCGCATCATGTGGCGATACGTGGACCTAGGGCTTGCTTGGCTGCATGCGTGGCGGCTGACTCAACGGGTTGGCTTGCGGGTTCATGTAACAGTTGGCACTAATAGGTGGGACCCATGCGTTAGCCTCTTGGTGCACTGTGGACTCAGTTCACTGAGAATAAAAAGTGACGCATGAGCACAGTGTGATTCGGCATCACGGTTGACGTCGACGGTGCATGAACTAGAGCAGCGGATGTGCGAACTAAGACGAGCAATATGGCGGTTTGGATAGCGAAGATGACGACCGAGTAGCGCAGCTAGTTTGGATGGTGACCATGGACGGCGGCGTGGGAACTCACCTATGAAGGCTCGGCGGCTAAGGCGGCGGTGTGGCTGACCGACGATGCTTGAGGAGACGGCAGAAGGAGACGGAAGCGAAGACGACGATGCAGCATGATGGTAAGGTGCACGGTGAGGTCAAGCGGACGACGGCGGCGGGTAGCTATGCAGGACGAGTGGCAGCAGGGTGCAAAGACCGAGGAGGCGACATGCTTATGAAGGCACAACGTCGAGAGTTCGGTGCGGAGACAAAGTGTGGAGTCCGAGGTGGACTTGACACAGACGCTGAGACAAGTCCTGGGTGAAGACGACGGTGAACAGTAGCCCGACCGCCCGATGTGTGAAACATGGTAGCTCGAGGGATTGAATAGTCACTGGCTGATTGCACATATGAGCAGCATTGGGCTCACAGATGGCTGACATGTGGCAAGGCTTAGATCTGGCGGCTAGGTGGGCAGGGCCTGGATGGCCGATGCGTGGCGACCGGGAATAGGGCGGCTGAGGTCTATTGGGTTGGATGAACAGTAATGGGCTCGGCCTAGTACTGTTTTAGGATTTCAAAGGGTTTTGCATTTTCAAAAATTCAAATAAAATCAAATGAGCTCTAGAAAATAGCTAATAAATCTAGACAAATCCAAGAAATTCCAGAAAATTCCTTGATGCACAAGGGACCCAAATAAAATATTTTTAGCAAATATTAATATTTATTTTATTCATATTAAATCTTTTTATTTTATAAAAAATCAATTAAAGCTTGTATTAAATCCAAAAAAATCCGGGGGGTGAATTTTATTTCAAAAGCTTCAAATAAACTCTAGAAATTAGGATATTACAACCTTCCTCTGCCACCGCCCTCCGTCGCCACCCACCGCTCTCTGGTGCCACCACCACTGGACCACCACCTCCCTAGCCTCTCTCTACATTCGCCTGGGGGGCAATGAACCCATCGGTGGCGGCGGTAGCCCCCTATCGGCCATCGTGAGAGAGAGAAAATACACGAAGAGGAAAATGTGGTGGAGATAGTAGCCATGTTTGGATAAGGATAGGAAAAATGAAGTCCATTGAATAGCTTGCACAAGACGCATCAAATATTAGTATCTTATCCTATTAGTTGGGCAAAGAAATGGTATACCGTTCTCTAGATTTTTCCAAAAAAATAGCAGGTGATCAAGTGTAACTGCCCAGTTTTGACTTCCAAATAAATATGCATGATTTTCCATGAGTTTTAAATTTTTTGGTTCATTTTTAAAATTTTTCCCAAGCTTTATTGGAGTTTGAGATTTTAAAATAAATTCCTTTACACAAAAATGTGAACTCAAAAGTTCTAAAAGTTAATTGGCTACTGAGAAATTTCCTAAATGTTTTGTGTGCAAATTCCTTTGGGAATTCAAATTAGAAATTTGAACTTAAATTCAAATTAGAGTTAAAGTTTAAATCCTATTTAAATTCCCTCCAAAGCCATTAGGCCAAAACCAACTAGCTGGCCCAGCTCTCTCTCTCTCTCTCCTTTTCCTCCCACGTCGTGGCCTAGCCAACCAGCCTACTCTGTGCCTTGTAGCCCACGCACAACGTGTGCATGCCAGCCCAGCTTGCCGCTATCTCCCTCGCATGCCATCGACAAGTGGGACTGGTCCTACCTGTCAGCGTGTACTATTCTTCTTCTAGCCCTTTTTCTTCCTCGCACGCACCTAACCTCATCCCCTCACCTGTATCCACATGCAAGTAGCAATGAAAGCTTCTATGCCTCGAGCCAAGTGCATCGCGACCTTGTCTCATCGTCAACTAGCCTCTCTCTCACCCTCTCACGCTCTCTCTCTCATCACTTAGCACCCAATGCCATTCATGGCGCCCAAGCTCCTTCTCCCTCCTCCCCTTAGAAGCCATGGCAAACTGTGTCACTGAGTGTGCCTCTCCTCACTCTTCTCTTCCCCGAACTCTCCCCCTCTCCTCTTCTCTGACTGAAGACAATCAAGCTTTTGTCTTCACCTTCGGCCGCTGGCTTCCACCACCAAATTGCTTTGCTCCGGTGAGTCTCCATCAATGCCATTGTGCTTCCGAGTTTGCCTCGTCTCCTCCTACCCATGCTCACCTCCTTGTGCTTATTTGCCCCTAGGAGCGTCAAACTCGAGACTCGTCATTGTGCGTCATCCACATTGTCGGCACTGCTGTTATGATCGCCCCCTCTGTGCCATCCTTCCATAAGCTTTGTTGTTCCCATGTTGTTCAAAGTATAGCCAATACGATAGGCTAGCATAGTTGCCACCTAGCTCATCGTAGCTGCCCCACGCCATCGCCCTCGTCATGCCGCCTCGGCCCTAGCGTCGCAACTCCATGTAGAAGCACAAGCCCACCTCATATTGAAGTTTAGAACTAGAAGTAGCCGTTGCCATGTGCACCATGGCAACCGCTGTCACCCCTATTGTCGTGCCATCACCACTGATAGAACCATAGTAACCTTTGCATCCCATTTTCTCCTCACGCTAGCACACCATGCCCCTCACCATCGACGCCAAGCTCAGCCGAGCCGCCATGGCCACTACCTTGACTTGGACAAGGAAGAAGATGACCAGGAGCCACTACCAAGTGGGCCTCGAGCCATTAATTAACTAGTAGATTAGTTACCCATTAATGACATAATAAACGTCAATATGACATATGGGCCCTATAGATTAGATATTCTTAATCATCCTAGGATTTAAACCATAACTCGCTAACATGCAGGCCCACATCCCTTAACCCGTCGTATAAACTCATCCTATGGACCACAATCACTAACTGATGGGCCTTACCTCTCGGTAAATGGCCACGTGAACCAAGTCTATATGAGCCGACCCCACCTATTAGCTTCAACTTTTTCACAAGTTAAAATAAATAGAAAACATAAATAAAACTCCTGTACCCCACCTATCAGCCCCTCAATTATTTCCTTAAGGAAAATAATTAGACAAGAAAAGAAAACCCTAAGCCGACCCCACCTATCAACCACCAAGGCTTTTCCTTCAAAAAAAACAATTCAAAAATAAAAAGAAATTCCAAACGGCCCCACCTATCAGAAATTTCTGAATTTTAAAAATTTAATTTCAGTTCAAACTTTGAAAGGCCATAACTTCTTCACTTCAAATCCAAATCTAGTGATTTTGTTTTTAAATTCAAAACCTTTCCGACAACACCAAAATCATAATTTTTGGAGTTCATTTAAATTTTATTTGAAAATTTGTTTGAATGTTTGATTGAATGTGGATGATCTCACATGTATAGATTTCGACACTTCGGACCCCCCTGGTCGTAAACGAACAAGATCACATCCAAACCACATTTGATTATGGGAAGTTCTTATAATTAATCATATTGAATTTAGTTTTTAAATGAAATATTTTGCTTTCAAATATACATGCATGCTTATTATGGTAATTGTTAAAATACTATGTTAAAGGTTGAATACCTAGTTATAACATGCACTTGATGCTTAGTATTCCCCATCATTGATTATTGACATTCCCTTGCCATGTCACCTTTGGATACTTACAAATAAGATAACTTCACCATTGGTTAAACTCTAGCAGACTATGGTTGTGCCTAGAAATATCGTAGTGGTAAAATAAAGTACAATGCAAATATCACCAACTGAACTTGAAAACATGATAAAAGTGGTAACATGGGTTACAACTGAAAATAGAAAAATATTTTATAAAATAGTGGAGACTCGAGCGAGTGGTTGGTTGGAGACTGGTGCAAAGATTGCACATATTGGATTAGCCGTGCAGGGATTACATGTGTCATTTTTGGATTGGTCGTGTAGGGATTGCATATGTCATTATTGGATGGGCTGTACAGGGATTGCACGTGTCCTTTCTTGAATAGCTATTTAGGGATTGCACTAACTTTGGGTATGTGGTTGGTCTCACTTGAGTCATTTAAGGACCGAATTCTTGTGCTTATCTTTTCTACACACAAATTATGCAATCACAAGTCTAGTTATAGGATAGACTTAGTTCACTAATTTGCTTAGCTATGGTATGAATCCTATGCTCTTAGATTGATCTATGGATTTCTAGATTTCTGATATGATTTGTGGAAGTGATCCTAACAGTCACTACCCTTGTGAATTTTGTTGAGAAGGACCGTAGACTCCCTAACAACTAGGCCTCTTATTGAAAACGTAGCTCAAGATGAGAACGTTCTGGGGTGAGGAGTAACCTAGGAAGGGAGTAGTCACTATCATTAGTGTTAAGGATTAACTCTGGAGTGGGAGTAAGCATTGTAAAAGTCTTGTTATGATTTTCTTAGTCGCACGCCTACGGAAGCGTATAGTGACCAACATTATGAGTTAATCATATCTTATGGGTAAAATTGTACAATCTCTGTAGTGTTAAAAATCTATTCAACCATGCCCCCAGACATAGGCAAATGTGTACTTGCTTAGTTTTCATAAATAAATAATAAACTGGTAATTGTTATGATAACCAACTCAAAATGGAAGTGAAAGCGAAGAGATCTCGCTCTCACAATAATGGCAATGAAAGCGGAGAAAATTTTCTCTCACAATAATGGACATGAAAGCGGAGGGATTTCACTATCATGATAAACTTGATTCAAAAATGGGTATTGGTTTTAGTGTAAAAATGGTTAAGTCATAGGTTTGAAGTCTTACTAAACTAGTGTATTTGACAAATTGGCTTTACGTGAAAAGAGACATAAGACCTTCACTTGGATAAGCCTTGCACGTGTGCATACATACATACGTATGTACGCACGAACATACATATTGTGCGTGTGTGCGCGCGTGTGTGATTTGAGATGACGAAAGTGAAGACCCGGTGTATGGATTCATCCATGCTATTGACATGGAAGACGAAGGTTAGGACTAGGTTTAGCCCTAGTTGATTGACTGTGCCAAGATATGGAGGCTTCTTTTGGTTTATGTACTATTCCACTGCTTTATTCTGAACAATTATTTGACCGATTAGCCCATAATGTAAACCTTGGTCATAAGACATATTTACAGTTGTCCATGTAATATGAAATACCCCTTTATCTACTCATATGTATGGAGGTGATATGTGCTAATGCTATTGGTGAGTTAGCTATTGATCCAATGACTAGTTTGGAATACACAGGAGATTTGGATTATCAAATCCGGATCCCCACATGGGGTCTCACGATTACTCACCAGTGGGCTTCCTCTCTAATTATTGTATAGGGTTCTCAAACCCTTAGTTTTCCTGTTGTATCGGGTTATATATATACTTGTCCTATATATAAATATATAATATATATACATACATACATACATATATACACACACATATGTATACATACATATGTACATATGTATATACATATAACATATGTATATGTATGCACATGTATACACATGTATGTACATATATGTATACATATACATATGTACATGCATACGTATACATGTGTATATGTATACACATACGCATATGTACACATACTGTTGAAGGAATAGTTCATCATCCCTCCACTAACGGGACCCGCTTTGCAGAAGACACCTACACACAAACCCAAAAATGCAATTATGCTCACAAAGGATGATTGTACCCCTTGTACTCATAGGATAGCTATCTCCCAATGGGTATTCCGGTCATTGTACAGGCCCAAGAACCTATAAATACCCTATGTAACTCTCATTTGTGGGAGAGAGCTCTTATAAGTAATAAAGAAGAATATTCAAACTGGTGAGCTCTCGGGGGCTCCCTCCCCGGAGGTAACCCCCCGTTGGCTCACCGACAGGAGTAGGGCGGTCCTTTCGGACCTCTGAACCTGTATAAATACTCGTATTATTTTTTTACTCTTGTGGATGATGGCATGTAAGACGTCCAATATGCACCCCCTCACTTGTGTTTGGTTTTCACTCATACAACACATACGTGTGTATATATATATATATATATATATATGCATATGCATGTACGTTATGTATGCATATCAGTGGGAAGATCGTAGAGATTAGGGCTAGTTACATCCCTTTGTAATATGTTAGTGAGTGCATATTGTAACCAGTTCATAGAAATGAATATCATCCCTATTCAACACCTGAATCTTTCCAAGAAATCCAGACTGTTTTCTCATATTTGTAAGATCGATGACTGATCATCGACAACTGGCACCAATCATGGGAAAGAAGGTGCTGAGTCTTAGAAATTTCTCCACCCCATCGCCGGTGTCAGAGATCCGCTTCCTGGTAGTTCCCTCGCTAGTAACCCTAGACTTCACCTTCCAGTCCATAGTTTGTGGCTCTATGTTGCGAGCAAGGGAAGGTGTATGCGAGATTGGGGATTCCATCTTGCTCTTATGCATAGCAACTTTGAAGGGATTACTTGCCACAATACATGTTAGTTGGAAAGAACCAGTGAGATTGGAAGTGGAAAGTGGAATTGTGGATACATTATATGGAAAGCATTGAATTATTTGGTTACAAGTAATTTCAGTTTTGTCTAGTAGTCTGTAGTCCCCTCAATTTCTTTTTAAGACAATGTGGATAGAGACATCTACACCATCAGAATTAGTTTTATATGGTTTATTGAAACTATTGGATGACCTATTTGGACAATTACATGCCGTCATATGGTCAATCTTGAGGTAAAAAAAACATGCCTTATCTAGTTATATTCCTTGTACTTTATTGAGTGAAAGACTAATAGAGACATTCTGTAAATGTAATGCATTCTTTGGATATATCACATATTTCTCTAGGTAATATAGAAGGACATTAATTTGTTTCAAAAGTCTGCCTATAAAATATAACTAAATGCAAACTCAAAAGGGGTTGGTTGTATTTTAGCTAAAGTGAATATTTTCTATTTTTGAACTCAATTGTTTATTAGAACTAGCAACAAGATTGCTCTATTTTGAATTTCTCAGGTACATCGATCAATTCTTGAAATGTCTCTATGTTGAGTAAAAGAACAAAGGCATTGATGTGCAATGCCACGTATGAACTAATAACTTTTGTTGATTGCTGCATTTCATCTAACTGCTTAAGTTTTCTTCTTCTTATTGTTTATTTTTTATATAACTGAAGCATTAACTTTTTAATATTATGTGATATTTGCTAGCCAATTTTTAGTTGATCTCATGTAACCTTTCCAAATTCTCTAGCATGGAGGATTTTTGTATTTCATTGATCTCCTTCCGATGTTAATTTGTATGTTAGTCATCATTTATAGTTCTGTATGCCAAGGAAAGCCAATAGTCAGCTGAATGAGTACTTAGGTAGCAGTTAAAATCATCTAGGGCCCTAAAATCGGGTTTTGGTAATTAATGATGATTTATGAATATAGGACTAATGTGTTTGTTTAGAATTATATAGAGAAAAGTCTTATATGTGAGCAGTGGACAAAAACAAGTTGTATGGAAAATGGATATCGAGAAGGATCAAAATCAAGGTACATAAAATATAGGATCTCTTTTTGATTTTACCGGTCTTAGGTGAAAAGGTGGAAGACCAGATTGTAGGTTAGATGCTATACTATTAAGAGGGATCATTGAAAATAGTTTGATAGCATGTTTATGTGTCATTTGGATCAATTTAGGATCATGCATGCATATGAAATTATGTTTCAAAGCAAACTGTGTTCTCTTAGTAAAATTGGTAGTACCACCGTATAATCACAGAACTCTTTGGAGTGCATAGTTCGGCATGTAAATCGCGAACTACCGCCTTCGTAGTACCGCATTTTCAGCGATGCTTTTTTCCGAAAGCACCCTGGAGGACTTTGACTCATAGAAATTGGTAGTACGAGAATTTTAACGGCGGAACTACCGTAGAGCGTAGTACCGCATTTGATGCGAACTCATCGATTTCGGTAGTACCGACTTTTGAAGCGGTACGTTTTTTTTCAGTAGGTACCCCCTGAAAAACTTAACTGACCAGAAATCAAAAGTATCGAACTTAGCACAGTGAAACAACCGCAGTGCGGTAGTACCGCACAGACATGCGGAATTACCATAGTGCAGTAGTATCGCAGGTACAACGGCGGTAGTTCCACACTGAAATTAAAACGGCTAGTTCTGACGTTCTGACATAGCAGTTACTGTGTGCTACAGTAAAGTGCGGTAGTTCCGCACTTACAACGATGGTAGTTTTGATTTTCCTAAATTTTTATAATAAATTTTTGCAATGGCTAGTTTTGGTTGGTGAGGGTATAAATACCCCTCTACCAGCTCAAGGACAAAGGGCTGAACTCACATTGAACATCCTTGAGCATAGAGCATTCACTCCACTCCATTTTCTCACTTATGCATTCATTTTGAGGAGTTGTGGGATTTTCAAGTGCATACATTCCGTAGATTGATCTATTTGCACTTGAGTGCCGTCAAGCGAAGTATTAGTCTATTCTCTTGGTGCTTGCCGACACCTAGACAACTTGGAGGTTGATCATGAGGTGAACTCTTCAAGAAGTTTGTGAAGAGGCCCGAGCAAATTGTGAGTGGTTTGGTGCTCGCCATCTCTGGAGAGGAGAAAGAGCAACTACTAGTGATCGAGGAGCTGAGGCTTAATTCGTGGAGCCGGTCCAAGTGTGCTTGGGCTATCCTCAACGTGGACTAGTGAAGACCGGTAGGTCTTCGACACCACGGGAAAACATCGCGTATCTCTTTGTGATTATTTCTTCACATTTCTTTAGTTTTTACATTACTAGTTGAGCAATTTGTTATTTGCTTCATTTATTTGTGCTTATGATTTAATTGCTATATCAATTGCATAGAGTGATTAGAATTGAATAAGTTTGGTTTATCTAGAGTATTTGCCTAGTATTCAATTATCAATATTTGTTTAATTAGGCGAGAATTTTTATAACCTCCTATTCACCCTCTCTAGTCGATTATCTTTGATCCTACAGCAGTTAGAAAAAATAGTAACAAAAACATAAAATCATGGATTGCAATGTAGTTTGATCATGGATTATTTTGCTTTTGGGTAATATTGTTTGCTTCACACTTACGAGTCCATCGTAGCTACATTTTAGTCCTAGGTTCGCCACACATACTATTATCATATTTTAAATGGTTTTTGCTAACATATAAGAGCAACTAGAAAAGACAACGTATGTATCGCCAACCCTACTAACAACGGAAACAACCAGCATAAGAGAATAGTTACAGCAGTACTACACATGTGCTGCTACAGAGTCGACGAGTAGCTGCTAGAATGTTGGCTAAGGGTGAGTTCTTTTGAGCTATGGCTTATAGCTTACGGTTGAATTTTTTAAATTTTGTGCTATTCGCGAGAGACTACGCAGAGAAAAATAGTTGTATGCGATTTTGACCAGTACAGCTAAACCTGGTACAATTTGTATTATATTTTACCTGTAAACCTCGTCTTGAAAGAATGCATCATTTAAAAGTAAGTTACTGTAGCAAATGACATAAGCCATAAGCATAAGTCCTACTGAACCCGCACATACTTTGTACCTGGATGACGTGGCCTGCCTGTTTCCATATTGTTTTTTTTATCTAGGTTCTGATTTTTAGGCTACAGTGAATAGTTTTTTACTATAGTTAATAAATTTTGGTTATGTTTTTCTAAAAGGTTATGACGGTGGAGATACTAACACTGAGGTGCATATGTCGGTGGTTTCGAAAGCCATTTTAAGAAGCTATTTTAAGAAATCATTTAGAGAAATCCCATTTATTTGAAGGCAAAATCACCCAAAAGCGCAAAAATGCCATTGTTTCGTAAAAGAAGACCCCGATAAGACTAGTTGGAATATCATCTTAATTAAGCAGTGGTTTGATTGATTACGTGGGAATATATTATGCGAGAATAAAAGTTTGAGACGGCTGCGCATTCTCTTTGTGTGAGGCCAGGTGGGTGGACGCGATCAATCGATCCATCACCGTGTTCTCTCGCGGCCAACTCGATCTCCAGAGGAGTTTGGCAGTTTGCCCCTGCCATGCCTGGTGATCCGGTCTCTAGCTTGTGGAAGAAAACGCCCGATCGTACACATGAACTCCAAAAGCCAGAACAACAGACTCTGGCAGTCAGAAAAACTACTGGTAGTATTTTCGTATTTGGCGGATTGATCGCCTCAATGGGGTGCTTCACGGTTCTTTCTTTTTTTCTTTTCAAAATATCCTCTCATGGTCACACGCCAACAAAATAACATACGGAGTAACTAATGAGTGCAAATCCAATGAGTGCGCTTGGTGTCTGTATAATACCCTTTATAAAGGAAGGGGACTCTCCAAGCAGCCAAGCTGTCCACGCGTCAGCTCCCGTGAAAAGATCTGTAAAAAATGGTAATTACGTATAAGTCTTCGGTTCTTGTAAAAAGGTCTCTAGATTTTTTTTAAAAAAAACTCTATGCATTTTTTGCTGAGTAACAACCCGCAGTTTCCCGTAATTACAAACAGATCCTTGTTTCTTCCAAAAAGACCCTCAATTTTTTTACGAAAAAACCAATCTACTCTCTTTTTATTACGAAAAAGCTCTCAATTTTTTCAAAAAACCTCTACGCTTTCCTTTTACGAATTTTCATCTCTTTTACTTTGATCCATATGATAACTGACGCGACGTGACACCACATCTATGGCTAATATTATAACATACGGAGTAACTAATGAACCTTCCACATTACATTTACTTTGTGACTTCTGCAATGGCTTACACATCTCCAGTCTTTTGTTTGTTTTTATTTTTATTTTGGGGGGAGGGGGGGCCGGGTTGAACTGCTATAGGAGACTTCGGACCATTCATATTAACTTTTACTTTTGGTTTCTGTTTAATCCATAAATCAATATAAACATCTTTTTTAAATTGATTTCTCTACTTATCTCGTTCATGTCTTGCTCCAGGGATAAAAGCAAAGAGTTATAGACACATCATACACTCACTTCTCTCGCTCTCATCTCACACATACATCTCCCTACTTTTCCCACCGCTCATTCATTCTTTTAAAAATCATTTCTTTCAATCACTGCTATTCATTTTCAGTTAAAAGCCGTCGCCAACTAGGACACCCCTTCTACTAATGATAACTAACAAGTGCTAAAATACATATCACGATAGACGACGACTCAACAGTGAAAAATACATACAAGCATCACCGTTTGTTCGGTCAGATAAATTAGAAACACCGGACTACGAAGTACGAATAAATGGAAAATATACTGCATAAAAATAGCATTGCTCCAGGAAAACAAGAGTCTAGAAACAGAAATTGGGCATGCAAGGTGTACAATAGTTTTATTGCTAGCAATATTTGCAACTATCACAAGGCTTTTGGGAATTAACGTAAACGAGCACTGCAACCTCTATTCGGACCAAAAAAAAGGATCATATGTAGGGGGCATTGCTTACCGAGTAGCAATACAGAAAATCATTTTGAGAACTTCCAATATTTAACAGCATTTCCAACTATTCTGAAAGAAATGTTGACATCTGAACTTTAGGAAGAACTATACCACCCAGAAACCCAAAGCTCTTGCCATGTTGCAGTTATGCGCACACCATAGGCCGATGACAAACCTATTGCGCAAGATGAGACTATACCCACAGTATCAGATCTAGTAATAAGATCTGTTGTTCTGCCTTGATTTGATAGAGCAGTTCAAGCCATTCAAGCTCTGGAAGCTTCAGCAGAAAGCCATCCTACAATCTGCAGTATAAGCTGCAGGCAGCATCAGGTCCCACAAGGAAGTCCTCAATTATTCATCACTGATCATGCCCAGAAAGCTTGATCTTCAAGAGCTCATGTCATGTTGACTCTCCACGTTTGAGGGGTATATTGTGTCAAAGACAACCAATGTAAAGACATTTCTTACTTCTGCCGGTGTACCGTAAGATAGATTGTGATAATCAATATTTCCATCACTTTTTGGTTCGTAGCCATGCTCCTTCTTTCCATGTTGAACACACTCAATTAATTTGAGAACCTTCATGTATGCTTGTAGTGGGATAAATACCTAAAATATAAAAGATATGGTTCCTTAATAGGAAATACACAGAACATTAATGAAAACAGCTGCACTGGTCTATTTATATGTTGTAGCCATTTCCGGAAACCAGCATCAGCACAGCGAGTGGCAACACTAATATCAGTCAGTTATTTTTTAAAATATAAGAAACAATCGTAGCATGGCTGCCAAAATTTTCTATTCATTTCTACCAAGCATAGCAATGTTGTGCACAGAAAAAGAGGAAAAAAACTATAACTAAGTCACAAGAGTATCAGAGGAAAACAGTCTATTCAGGAAATGCTAGGATGCAATGCATTAGTTTAGGACTAGCTATTCCTAGCAAAGTGACCACAAGCTAGATTGTCCAAGTTTTTAGGCCAGATTCAATCCAGTGTGCACAAAGAAATTAGTACTAATGAGATAGCTTAAACTAAGAGATTTTTTTGTGCTTGGAAGGCCTGGATGTACCACCACTCAGACAAACAGTATCAACCATTTATTAAAGAAAAGGTAACATAGATGCTTTTCCCACAGCTAGTACCATTCTCACAGGTAACTTTTACTATGGAGCGTTAGATTGTGAGTAATAAACAGACCTTATGATTTCCATGCACTGGAGAAAATTCTAAAATAAAATGGAAGGCGGAGTAGGGCTGTGCTTACAAGATCTGAGGATGGTGCTTGAGGGATTTTAGCCATAGCATTTGCGACATAGTACTCGTCAGTCATTTCAGTTAGCGCCCGCTTCATTGAGGCAGCAAGGCCTTGTACCTCAGTTACCAAATGCTTATCGTCCCAGACTTTTGGTTCTAAGAGCTCTGAAAAACCAGTATCATGTTGACGGTTGATTGATTTTCCGATATCCACTGCCAACGACATATCACCTCCAACGTAGAGAGATAGTGCAAAAGTAGCCACCACCAATGGATCCCGTGGTTGGTGTACCAATGCTTCATGAAATGCTAGAATGCTAATCCTGTAGAAATAGCAAACAAGTAGAAAATCATCTTGGGGAACAATAGTGAATCCCATGGGAAAGCACATGTATCCATCTTGTATCAATAGAGGTTTTGATGCTTTGATTCTTTACTAACATTCATAGTAACTTGACTAATTCCATCTTCGAAAGTTTCAGTCCATAACAGCAAGAGATAAAACAACCAAGGCAAAAAAATTCGGCCTTGTCTGTAAATAATAAGCTGAATAATTCAACTCTTACCATAAACTATTATGGCATGGCCTATTAGGCGCAAGAAAACTATCCAGCTTAGAAAATAAGACCTGCACACATAAACAATAAGCTCAATAGAAAAAATTTAGCAACTAAAACTCCATTAAAAAAAATCCACTGCACGTATTGTAGCATGCCACCAAAACATGGAACTGCCTTTCAAACAAAAAAGAAAATTTCAAAATCAATCTAGCACTTACTAGTAGCATGTTAGTCCCTTTATCCTTCCTCTTGAAACGAGATGAAGAAAAATATGCTGCCTGTACAGTTAAATCAACTCATTCAGCCAAAAGCACAAAAACTAAAAGCCACATAATGCTACCTTTCTATATATGTCTATTCATATTGACCGTGGTTATACCTGAAAGGGCAACAAATGTTCAAGAAGACCAAATCTCCAAAGCAACCTTAAAGAAGCTTCAGATGAACCATAAGCAAGCATATAGTTAACCTCCATGAGTATTCTTCCCTGTAAAAGATAATCATTTAGAGGCAAACATATAAGCTACTTCATTACATTTTTTAAAAAAGAAAGGAAAAAAATCATTCACAAAGTGAAAGCACATTGTGCATGCCAGGATTAGACCTTGTCAAGTCTTGCCACAGAGCAGGCAAGAGTTCTCACATAATAAGCTGTTTCTTTGGGAAAGCTGAACCCTAAACGAGCTGCAATTCTGATTGCACGTAGAATACGAGCTGTTAATTGCATGAACACATTAATGCCAAAAGTTCACACAGAAAAACAAAAACTTTAAGCAGAAAGATCAGAAAGATACAGTTGAGCTTTAGATACTGACCGCAGTCCTCCTGAAATGAAGTGCCAGCTGGAATTACAGTACGAACCTGGTGAAACGGGAAAAGGAAGATTGCAGAATGAACACAGGAAAAGGACAATGTTGAACTGATGCAAAGATGGATCAAATAGGCACAATGTACCTTAGCTTTCTTAATATCTTCAATGCCTCCAAAGTAGTCATAGATCTTTTCTGCATATGGGTTGAACATTAACCTGCACACATTTATCTTCAGAAAATATATATCCTACAGCCTGCAATATCGCAACCAGCTTGCAATATCGCAACCAGCTGTCTTCATAAAGGACAGAAGGACTAACCCATTTATGGTGAAGTCCCTCCCTTGGCAATTTTTCCAGCGAACATAATCATTCTTGCTACAATGGGGACTCTTTGAAGTGTACATGTGATTGCCATTTGAACCCCGTGCACAAGTATTAAAACTTGATACCTGCCAACAAGAAGTCATAAGAAATATCCAGCTGGATGAACATTGTAGTGCGAAAGAAAAAAAATCTAATTTTGTTAAATGTCAACAACAAAGTGTGCAGTTTGCAATGTAGCAGCCAAAACACTAGATGTGATGCATAGGGTGCCAAAATATACAATCAGTAAGAATGCTGAATGCTGATGTACCAACCTCAACAATCGAATTGCTCTCATATACATGACATATTGGAAACCGCCTTCCTACTATAACAGCCGATCCTGAAAAAGTGTCTTTCACCTGCAGGAGTTGAAAGTAATGTCCTTAATCGGTATAAAGTAGTAAACATATTGTATCAACAAAGTTTTCTTTGTCATCTCAAGTAACAATCCTGAAGACTTGAAAAAGAGTAAAGAATCGGACAGTGACACCATTTAGGCCTTGTTCTAAACAGCTTCTGGCTTTAAAAGCCAAAAGCCGTTTGAAATGTGTTGCTTCTTAACGTAGCTTTTTTTTTGTCTTTTTTTTCCTTTTGCCTTTGCATTATTCATGGAGATATAACGGTGTTTTTCATTTTTCATATTTTTATTCATTTTTCTTTAATTGAATATCTTAGAAAAAGCTCACAACCTCTACAGTATCATTTCAACCAAAAGTCACAACACTTTTGAACAGAGCCTTAGGTTTAACTACACCAACAGTGACCCATGTGTGGTATGATGATGAAAATACATGCACTTTCCACCAAAACTATATAACAACTAAAGCTATAAATATGTAGACAGAAATTTACGCATGTGTCATATTTATATAGAGCTAATTTGCTCAGTACCATCGCAATTGTTTGCAACATGCAAAATATCAATGCAAAGAGATCGAGCTTACAAATGCCATCGCAAAAGCAAAAACTTTGGAGAATGCCATCGTCATTAGCTTTTCCATCCATCTGCTCCATTAACTGCCATTTAGGTGAGAGAAAAATTATAAATGACAATTTTGCTCTTTTGCATTATGGAGAGAGAGAGCAGAGAACATAGGGGAAATAGAGGGCAGGCGGCGATGCCGGCGAGGGGAGTAGTGGGCGACGTGGGCGACCAGTAAAATGGGTTGCCATAGCCATGGGGAAGCCATGGGAGGTGGCGGTGCTGGCGTTGGCGCACGGTGGAGGCATGAGCAGCGGTTGGGGCGGCGGCCAGGAGCGGGCGGCAATGACAGCGGCGCTCCGACGACGGCCAACAGAGAGCAGCATGTACATGGGCACGGCGTGACCTCGTAGAGTGCTCCTGTGCAGTCGGCTCGGCCGGAGATGGCTAGCAATGGTAGCCGGCGGCAATGAAGGGTAGGGCGCCGGTGAGGGAAAGGTAGAGGGGGTAGAGAGGATGGTTGGTATGCGAGGAATCGAAGTTTGGCTCACCGGAGACAATGAATCAACGGCGAGGAGTGAATTCGGCCAGTTTTGGGGAAAGTTTGATTCCAGGTGATTGGCTGCACGAAAGTCAAATTTACTTGGAGGATGGGTTGCTTGGATGCTAGAACACAATGTGATGTGAACAAAACTTGAAAAATTCCTGGCAGTGATTGCAGACGTTTTCCAAGCTTTCGTCGTCGGCGTTGTTGTCGCTCCACTGTGTTCCAGGCCGAACCACCGTGTCACCACCTTCGCCTTGGTCCAAGCAGTCCATTCCATGCTGACCATCAATGGGATCAAGTACGTGATCAACTCGGGGTTCTGCAAGATCAAGTCCTTGTTCGTCACGCCCAGCTCCAAGGCATCGGCCACCGGCCACCAGGGAGCTGGCCGCTCCGGGCGCACGTGGCTCAATAGCCGTAGTGAGCTCACCAAGACCGGGAGAAGGACAGAGGTGCTCCGAGGCAATCGTTGCGTGGAAGAAGTATAGGTGCTCCGAGGAGTTGATCACCATCGTGTCCATGCTCTTGGCCTAAAACACCGTCTTCCACGGGCCCATGCTCTTGGAGGGGAGAATGGCAGGTGGGACCGGATATTACAAAAGGAAAAATAAAGAAAAGGAGGAATGAGGGCAAAAATGGCCAATTCGCTCCAGCGCGGATGGAAGAAGTCACGATAGTGGCATTTTGCAAATTGTTGGACTTTGCGATGGTATTTCGCAGCACCTCTTCTTCACTATGGTATTTTCCAAGTCACCATTCTTTGCGATGGTACTGAGCAAATTATCTCATTTATATATTATTTTGTATAGAATCACCATATTGATACATAAGTTAAAAAGCCTGACCTATTTATCCAACAATACCATCTTCTTTTCGTATGGAATCACATCCTAGGTTGCATATCAATCATGCGGTTTACAGGTTAAAATTGGAACCAAAATACTGCTGGTTCTCCAACATGAGCTAGAGCCATCTCAGGAATCCAAAATTGACACGTATTTTTTTGAGGAATCACTAGACATGTATGTCATCGAGTAGAACTGTCTATGCAGCACTGGCCACCATGCAAACGCATAAAAAGAAACAGTAAAATCTGTAGCTAAGAAAGTAGTTCTACAAACTGGATAATTGTTTCCATTTTTCAAGCAAGGCATCCTCACATCTAACAAAAACTCAAAAGAGGACTATAACAGCACTAATAGATAGAACAACTGAATGAAACGACTGGGTATTACTGAGCATGGACCATTTAAACACTCAATGATCCAGCTACCAAGTGATTTGCAAGTGGTGTTTACAATAAAAAGTATGGTGCTATAAGCTTCACGTCATGTGTTAAAAAGAAGAGCACTTTGGGTGCATTTGGTAGTGCAGTTGGTTTACAAAGATAGTGAATCATTTGGGAGATTCCATTATCTGTTTGTGCTGCAACATGACTAGAAAAGATGACACAAAACATATGTGATGCAGCTTTCAAGCACGACAATTGTTTTTCCTCAAACAAAAGTACAGTTTAAAGCAAAATTACAAATAAAGTTTTTTGTGGGGCCTTACATATTATGGATAGATGCATGCTTAAAGTATCCCTTTATTTTAGAATATGAAATTTTGCATGCATCTAATACACAGAAAGTAGCTTTGTCAACAATACCAAGCAAATAAGTTACATGTTTTTGTTGTAGTTGATATTTGCAAAACTATTCTAGAAAACTTATTATCTCCACATGTCAGTACAAAAACTAGCTCCCTGAATATGTATGCCTTAAAACTAGGTAGCCAATTCCATTTTAAGAACATCACTACATCAGGATAGCAAGCTCGTTAATTTGAGTCATAACCTGCCTAAGATCAGCTGTTGTTATTATGTCAAAATCTTTTGGGGTTTTCTTCATTATGAGATCTCGAACACAACCACCAACCAGGTAGACATCATATCCTGCAGAAAGAAGAGACGTATCATCAGATCTGAGTGTGCAACAGCTAAAAAGCAAAACTTAAAAGGGTAGTCCAGCTGAACACATAAAATATTAGCTTATCACAGTGGCCTTATAAATTAGAATATATAAAAAACAGTTTTAATCAAATTATCTGGTCCAAAAGCACTAAATGTTTGCACCTAGTTAACAGCATGGAAAGCACAGAGGAATTGAAATTATTGTTGGATACAGCAAATATGCAATAAGGTTTCTTTCTCTTCTAAGCCATTTATCAGACCTGAAGAAATGCTAGCACTACACTAACAAACTGTAATAGTGGAACTGCAAATTACCACAAGGTGACAAGGATATAAATAAGGAACAATCTTTCGACAAGAAATAACTTTTATAGCATTATATAAGAAATATTGATCAATTTGACACCTTCACACTAAATACAGATCAACAGATGAGATCAAAATGAAAGATCATTCGCTACTATTAAAACCTTTCAGTATGCCATCTCATGTTTCCCACCACTTAAAACTGTGAGATTAATTTAACGCTATTGCTGGACATATCTACAACGCAACAAAATGACCATCTACCCTCATGTTTCCCACCACTTAAAACTGTGAGATTAATTTAACGCTATTGCTGGACATATCTACAACGCAACAAAATGACCATCTACCCTCATGTTTTCAGCAACAATTGCAACCACAGAATCTCGTTAGAAACCGCACGAGAAATTAAACATTTTTTCTGCTTCAGTTCAACAGCAACATTTCAATCTTTCGACGATAAAGCAACCAAGCCAGCGAGACAGGAGCGCACCTCTGCTGCGGAGGCGGTGGAGGACGTTCCACGCCTCGTCGGGGATCATGGACTCCTTGATCCCAAACCGCTTCGCACTCACCTTCTTCCACTCCGGCCCCATCTGCCCCTCCGCTCCGCCTGCAGAGATCCCCATCCCATTCGGTAAGCAAGCGAACACATGGGAGTATCACAACTAGACTAGCAGAGCCGCACGAGGAGAGGAGACTTACCGGTGGAAACGGAAGCGGAGGCGGTGGACGGGTTGGAGTCGGAGGGCGACGGGGAAGGCGACGGGGAGCGGCGGCGGCGGCGGCGCGGGGCCGCGAGCGCGGCGAGCGGGGAGGGCGCGATGCGGCTGGGCCGGGAGAGCGCGCCGAGGCCGGCGGCTGCGGCGAAGCGCAGCTCCGGCGAGCGCAGCGCCATTGCGATGAGAAGGAGGCGGCGGCGGCGGCGGCGATGCGCGCGCGAGCGGACGCGCGAGGTTAGGAGGATCCGAGGATGGGATAGGCAGAGCCGCGGAGGCGACAAGAATCTTCTCCTCTGCTGGAGCAGGGCGATGGGGCGCACGCTGTCCTTGGCTGGCCGCTCAAGTGAATGGGCCTGTTGGGCCCATTTGCATCTCGCCATCCAAACCACATCCAGGCCCACTTGAAACGGCCTGCCAAGGACAATTTAGTCCGTTCGGCCTGGTCACATATGAACGACGGACGAGTATTGCTGCAATTGCAGCCTTTTACCTTCTTGCGACAAGCCGAAGAGTCGGTCTTTCTTTTCGACTGCGGCTGTGGTTATCGGTCGATGGATTTTAGATTTAGTACGAGTATATATACAAATAAATTAAATATTGATAAACTGTTTTAAAAATATTATCTCAATAAATTATTTTGAAAAAGTGATAAAAAATTATCTTATTTGTTTGTTCAGCGAAAGACATAAACCATAAATTATAAGCATCTACCGGTGCATGGCCCCATGCATGTACATAGTACTAATTTGTATGTGTGAGACTGTCAACATTGTCAAGTAGGAGTATACATGAATATGCTAGCAGATAGAAGCTGCCTTAATTTCCTAATCAAGCAGGATTAGTTAGAACGACTAGCGGCTTTAAATCATACTACTTAGGCACTACAGATGGAGTTGCTCGCCTTTATTTTTTGTTAAAGCCGCTCAGATAATTTGATCGATATGTCTCGATCAGTCGCTAGCTCGTTGGCATGTCGTTCTCGCTGAGAATAATGTCTAAACTTAACGGGGGACAACGAAAACGAATACCATTTGCCCAAGTGGTGGGCTCCATTTATCCTGGGCTTCAAGCCCACATGAAACTTGCGTTTTGTTAATTGTTGGACTGGACCCATGCACACGTCTCTCTTTCTCTGCCCTTTTTTGTACCAGCATGCATCAGCAGACGCGGCTGCCTGGCAGGGCAGCGAAAGTGATGCATGGCCTCTTACAGCGGCGGACCTAGGACATGGGACTAAAATTTAGAGATGCTAATGGAACAAAGCCAATATAAGATAAGTAAGAAACATAAATCGAATTATTTTTTATAATCTAAATCATATATGATTAGAAGATGAACATAGAAAAGTACAAAATACAATAAAGATTGTACCTTAGTAATGGTTAGTATACCCCAAAAGCCCATAATATATGTAAGTAGTTATTTGTACATCAAAATAGCAAAAATTAGTGATAAAATCATAAATTATGATTATGAATAGTTATAAAGATTGAAAAAAAAGGATGCAACATACCACTAAAGTGCTAGCATTGAGTAATACAAGTACGAGGCAATGTCATTATATATACAAGATTTCATACTTTGAAAGTGTTTTCTAATTTTATCATCATCAAGATTTCTAAATATCTCTCATTCAATGTAGATATCATCAAGTCATTGGACCATTCATCCGCTACTTTATTACGCAAATTTATCTTAATAATATTCATTTATGAAAAGACTCTTTCAATTGATGTCGTTGCTACTAGAAGGATTAGTGTTAGCTTAATAAGGTGATAGATCAATGGGAAAAGTTCTATATTTTCCTGTTTCAATCATCTTTTGAGCTAGCTTTGCAATATCACCACAATCATAAAATTCCAAACTTCTCCTAACATTGAGAACAAATGTTTGAAGCTGATTTATTAACAACAAATAGTCAATCATGGTGAAGCCATCAACATAAATCTCATCCATATAGGCACTTGTTATTTGTAGCTTCTTATGATTGCCCAATTTTGCCTCAAGAAGAGGTGATTTTGGGGTTTTACTCTTGAGAGTGTTTTAGGCTGAGTTCATGTTGTGATCTTGTTTGCTATGACATGTGAGAACCCATCTAAGACCATCTAGATCATTAAGAACTCACGAGCAAAAACATATCAAGGTTTTATTCTTTCCCGGTTTTGGTGCAATCTTCCTTATTTTAGATAAAGGTAGAAACTTTGGCATTGATCTTCATGATCCTTGCATGAATAGGTTCCTGATATTCTAAAGAAGTGCATACCAAGTTTCAGATCTTTTGGGCTATGGATTAAAAGTTTCATCTATTTTTAGATTTGAAATAGTACTGAAATCGGTTCTATCTAGAGAGCCAATCATACCGCTCCTGGATTGGTCGTACCGCATGAGGTCAGTCCTATGGCCTGATGACCCGCAGTCATACCACTCTCTAGTCATACCAATGATGACTTGCGGTGGTACGCTTGAGGCCAGTCAGACAGGCAGTTGACTGTAATCAAACTGCCCCTCCGGTCATACCAACATGTGGCTTGCGGTAGTACCGCTTGAGGAAGAATTGGTTTTTTGGCTCGGTTTTTCTTGGAGCTTTTCTTGTTGGTGGTTAGTATCTAATCTTCATGACTTCTCATAGATATAGGAGTAAAGAGCTTTGCTTTCTCCTTGTGACGATTTTGAAAAGCTTTAGATTTAATTTGGGCTCATTTTCACCCCCTCTAGTCACCGTCATTGGTCCAACAGGCTATATCCTTTTCCACACTATATTCCAACATGGTGCACAGTGTGGGCACAGGGCAAGGGAGGCGGAGCTCGGCGTGCAGCGCCGGAGTTAAGGAGCGAAGGAGGCTCAATGATCGAACGCGGAGGTTGTAGGCATGCGGAGTGAACATGGCACGGGCATGGCGTGGAGCAGAGGTAGAAGAGTAGGGGGTTCGAGCATGGCAGGGGGTGGTGTAGCATGAGGCTAGCACGAGGCGCACAAGGACGGGAGGTGGCACACTATTGATGCACAAGAGCGGGCGGTGCTGTCGGGCGTGCAACGCAAATTCATGCTGCGCGGGCTGGGTGCGCACAGCGCGGCTAACGTGTGTCCAGGGCGCACACGTCGTAGGAAGAGGGTGGCATGGGGGCAAGCCTGGGCCTCATGGGCTGGGCCGATGGCCAGGTGGGCTAGTGGGAATGCATGACTAGGCTAGACCAAGCCTAAGGGAGTTTTAGTTTTATGAAATCTTGAAATTCGTTTGAATTTTTCTATTTGGACTTTTGATTTGAAATTCAAAATTGATGTTACAAACGCCCTATGGATGGTTGGGATGCTAGAGGTACTTATTATCCAGTCAGAGGTAGAGTATGTGCTAGCCCCGTTGCCCTCTGGTACGTCCGCCAATGGTCTCTTATGAAAATGAGACGCACTTTGCGCTACCTGTTGTCCTCTGTTTTGTTCTATACGAGAAGCAATAGTGGGGATGGTGCGATGTCGTCCCAGCCTGTTTCTTCCTCATCATCCTTTTCCTCTCGCTTCGATCTCCCCCCATGGGCAAATTTGGTGGCATGCAACTCTCCGATGGCTACTAGTACTTACACAATGGAGAGAGACAGACAGGATAAGGAGATGTGATTATTTCACCACACCTTGATCATTGTACATATGCATGAATGCATCATGCATGACAAGAAATTACTAACAAATTCATCAATTAATTGGGAGAATGGGAATGAAAAAGCTAACTCGTCCTCTCGGGATGGCTCCTTTTCACCTTTCCCCTTGTCCTTGATCTCTTTACGAACAATTGTGTTGCACTTGCGTTGCATGCATGTCTATGCGTGCACTGAACGTATATGTGCATGCATGTCTCCCTAACCGAGGAGCGAAGGGCACATGTAAAAAGGGCACACGGGACACAAGTAGCTAGGGTTTCTTTTCTGTCTGTAATCTGTGCGCTTTACACGCTATCATGATCGAACGTTTCGGTCTTTGTAATTCACGTAGCTAGCGTCCACGTCAGAGGGCATCACTGGTCCAGCTTCTCGTCCAAGGTGTCGTCTTATTTCCGTGTTGCTTTTCAGATTAAGTGCGACATCGGTTTGCACCTTATTGATCAGGACGATTGACAGGACTCACATGAGTAGCTCTTCATTTTTAAGCTGTATATATAGCATCAGCATGTCCCCTTCCATTTCATCTTTCCCAAGAACTAAAATAGTAATGATAAGTCCCAGCTGAGATGTCTCACATAACCTAAAACTTACAAATAAAAACTCAAAGTTATGATCAATTGATAACTAAGAAATGCCATAAAACTACGATTTCCAAAATTGTTTTTAAAAAATCGTGAACATTAAAAAGTTACTACCTAAAACTATATGGACTAGGAACTACAATGTTCCAGACACAAATTTTTTTTTTACCAAAACTAGAATTTTAATATAGTAAGAATTGATCTGCTTCAAAATCAAATCTAGGGAAAAAAAATTAAAGGTACTAAGTAATTTTATTTTAATTACTACTACCTATCTAGACCAGAATCTGACCTATCACACCAATTTCAATCTGTCAGGTGATGACATATGGAACCTTAATATGTGTGTAACAATACAAAAACAGAAGACATGCAGAATATATAACGCAAAAAGAGTATAGAAAGCTCTATTGTGTCCATACTCTTAGCTTTCACTACGCACACAAAAGCCCACACACTCCCATGAAAAGCATACACGTACGTGTGTGTTGTTTAGAATTTTGCCATTTCATCCCCAGTAGTTGTGTCAACCAGCGCTGCATGCTTGTGCTAGTACCATATTTGTCACCTACCAAATAAATATATATCTGCTAGTGACACAGAAGTATAGATGAGGGAGCAAGCTCAGGGACATGCATGCATGAATGCCACTGGCCCCCAAATATTCCTTCCCTTTTCCTTTCAATTCTCCTCTGCTGCATGCTGCATATGCATGCAAGTATAATTACTGCTCGGTCATGAATACATATTTTTTATATATAGGTGTAGGACCTGTTTGTTTCAGCTGTAGATTCTGAGAAGCAGCTGGTGAGTATCTAGCTAGTCAGAATCTGGAGAAGCTGGATAACCTCAGCTTCTGGCTACTAGTTCATTTTCTGGATTCTGTAGCTTCTGGCTACTTAGAATCTGGATGAAAATCTGAACTGTTTGGGGAGCTACAGATTCTGAGAGTAGCACAGCTGCTAGAAGCTGAAACAAACAGATCCGTAGTTGAACTTTTAAAACTTTAATTATTAGTATCTTTTAAATATTTAAATTAGATATATACAACTATATAAATAGATTTATCTTAAAAAGTACTTTAATAATATTATAATATTATTAAATTTTATAAATATATCGTAGTAAGCTTAGTGATTAAAGTTATGTTTTGAAGATCATATCGATGTCTAAAACATATGTATTTATGATTGGAGGGAGAAAGCGCTAAGGAGCATGCTTCTAGCTCAAACCATCACTGCACCCCCATCATCATGTCCTTCGCACAATTAATCAAGGCCTTTAAGCCCTTGCTTTGGAATCCCTTTACAAATATATTCCTCTTGTCCCTCCTCGCCCCAAAGAGGCGCACGAGTGGCCCTTTTGGTTTCTGTATGTGCACTAACTTCCATGGATCAAAGTTCAAAGACATAGAAGGAGCAAATACTTTTGCTAATAGGAGCGAGTGCTGTGGTTGTTCTCATTTCAGGTTAAAATCAGTTTGTACTTTTAATTTTTGTTTTTTTCTATTCAGTAATTTTATTTTTTTCTTTTTTCCCGTATTCATTTGTATTATCCGTAATGGACTAACATGTTTTTCTATTTTTACATTTTTCCCATATCATTCACACTCATGCATACAGCATCAACATGCATGAGGCAAGGTAAAAGTGAGAACCTTTTTTGTTTAATTTAAGCTATACTAAAAGTACAATGCATGCCCTAGTTCTCTTTATTTACCCTACGCCCTACTTCTACCATTTTGTAATCTGTCGTGCAGGATAATTAGGAGATGATAGACATGATGAATGTTTCACCGTCTGTATCACCATCTTATATTTGTATCTCATGTGGTGGGTGTAGGGCTTACCGGCTTAGTACTAGTATTTGGTTAATTAAGATCGATGCCTGCATGCATGAAGACCTTTTTACTTGAAGTCAGTGTACGTCTCCTCGATTTGCAAAGCTGCGACACGTCTTCTGCGACGCAGCCTAGCCTGTAACTATTGTAAGCGGTACTCCACTGGGTAGCATAACCAGAATGGTGCTTGGAATGCATGGGTATAAACTAACAAAAAGGCAATGCTCCAACACTATGTCATACTGCATTGTGAATTAATTAAAGGTAGCTGCAGCATTGTTCTTCAGGAGGCAGCAATGCATGCAGCATCATGAGAGGTTCATCTATCAAGGATACAAATTGCTGTATGCAACAAACTCCTGCTAGCTCCTATAAGCTATTATAATTTCAACCCACCCCTCATCAACCTCGTTGAAACTCACACGACGCTGGTCATTATATTAACGTGAAATTGTACTGTGTTGTAGTACATATTTCGTAATAGAGTAGCAACACAGCACAAATATCTTATACCGACATACGTAGTCGACTAAGACACAGTTTCTCAAGATCACCTACCAATTCGTCCATATAGTCTACTGGTAAAGCAGACAAGGTTGAATGGATTTTTTAAGCTATAGTTTATAGTTTTTAATTTAATTTTTAAATTTTATCTATTTAAAGAGAGAATATAAAAAAAGATACTTACATGTAAATAGGTGGATCAATGGTGGAAGTCCCTAGCCAACCAATAGTGACCTTTTGGATCGATCACAGGGAAGAAATGCAATGCAAGCAAATATTCCTCCTGCCCCGCCCACAGGCGTGGCCCACTCCGGCCTAGCGGGGCCACGGGCCTCTGCGCGATGGGGCCCACGCCCACCACCTGAGCCCCGGGTATTCAATAGATCCGGCGCACGCAGACGCGCAGCACAGTGGGGCTCGCCCGCCGCTTAGCCAGCCGGCATACACCCAGAACAAAGTCTGTTTTTTTATGCTATGATTATAATTTTTAGCTATAGTTTATTAATATAATAAATAATGATTATTAAGAGATATCAAAAGCTAAGAGCTACTAAAAAACCAAAAAATAGACAAAAATCTCTTCTATTCCTTCGTCCATTTTCCTTTTCCGTTCTTTCTAGACTCTCGTCCTCAAGATTTCGATGGCGCTCTCTCTCTCGTCCAACGACATCGTACGTGTTACTGTGCACTCAGCACTCGCATATAAGTTGGTGGAAACTAGCTATAAAAAGGATTTCGCACATGCACGCTTCTTTTCTCGCAGGAGCACACGTGCCTGCGCAGAAAAAGAACTGGGTTCGTTTGAAACTTAAGGATTATTTGTTTGCTAAAACTTACAGGAAACGGTATGATTCCTGCGAGCATTCTCCAAAATTTCTACGTTCCAACTAAGTCTCTATTCATCTGAAAAGTGCACATGCCCTCTAAAACGACGAGTAACTCTCTCATGATCATGGCTTTTTTTAATACCTTTTTAGCTATTGATTATCTTATGATAATGCGACAATCTAATTCTAACGTATAGGCACCGCTCAAAACGGTTTAAAACTATCTTCTACTTATGTTTTCTGCTTTTTTTCCTATTCAGTAATTTCATCTTTTTCTAGATTTGTTTTAGTTTTTGAGCTTTTTGCCTTTTCGTTTTTTCCCGTATTCATTTGTATTATCCATAATAGGCTAACATATTTTTCTATTTTTAAATTTTTTAAATTTAATTATGTTAAATAAGTTAACTCAGTTATAGTAAAAAAATAAATTAGCTACACTAAAATAAAGTTATAAACCAATGCTAAACTGAGCACTACCATAAACTCCTACGGCTAGAATCTTGATGCTGACAGCTGGCCGGCCTTGCATGCATGGTGGTGATATTTCAATCAGAACTCGACTAATGGCAGATAATCCCATTTAACGCCGACCAGATCGGTGGCTAGCTAGCTGCCGGTGGCTGCCTGGCTGCTGGTGCGATGAGCTAGGGCACCGGTGATGGCTCAATTTTGCCCCACATGCATGTACACGCAGAAATTCCTCGTGTCCCCCTGGCCTCATCTGCAATGTGAGCCTCTAAAACGGACGCCGAGCTCCGACGCCCATGTAGAGACGAGCTCCACGTAGATATGCTTTATGGGATCATCAGGCACATGCATGCGCTCCACTCGCTAGCTTATATGCATGCATGCATGTATGGGATCATTTGGGCGGCAGGCACATGCATGCGCGTACCTGTAGCCTCAAAATCGGCGACGGTGGGCTCGCGGCACGGTTAAGCATGCATGCATCCCAGCACAATCACAATCACGATCACACACACAGAGGGGTAGAGGGAAGGAAAGGAGCGTGCCCGAGAGGCCGAGCCGCCGAAACCCCATCGTCGCGTCCCTCGGCGTCGGCGCCCTCTTCGACTTCTTGCTGCATTACACCTCCACATCGACGAGCTCGCCAAGAAGTTGATGACCTCCTCCACGCGCGTCGACGTCCTCAACCAGCAACCAGAAAAATTACACGCATTAAGACCTTGAATTAATTTTCAACGAGACGAGTGCGAGATAAAGTAAGATGACGGACGTCGCCACAATTATCGCGCAGCCTTTGTCGTGCATAGTAACTTTGGGCGGGCTTGGGCACGGCACGAACGCAACGCGACGGCGTGCTTTGGGCCGCTGGCCCGCCGAGGTGAGGCGGCGCGACGGGATGGGATCGCCGAGCCGACGACGCGACGAACCGCCCGGCACGGTGGGCTTGGGTCGTGCCGGCACGGCACGGCCCAACTCCCAGCTCTACATGTACATGCATGTCTAGCTAGCTTGTACGTATAGATGCATGAAAGGCGACCGATCGAAGCCATGCCACGTCTTTTCACTGATTCATCCATGTGAAAGACTAAATATGGTAACAGAGAGGGTGACCGGTATCAACTCAAAAAATTTTCTTCTATGAATTTAAGATCCTATCCTCAGATACTTACAAAGATGTAGAACATAGAATTCTCAGCTAAAAATCAAATCAACTATCTTATATCAACAAAACTTAAAACTTAACCTTTCCTAGCGGTCTGACCGACCCAGACGGTTTGACTGGTAGTGTAAGAGTATGAGATGAGCCCTCAAAGATAATGTCATTCACATATATATAGACGCGAGTAGAAGGCCATTGCAATACCTACGAATAAACAAGGTCTTATTTACTTTACCCATCTCAAACCTATAACTCAAGAGATGAGATTTAAGCCTCTCATACCAGACTTTAGGGGCTTGGTTAAGTCCATACAAGGCTTTGAAAAGCTTAAAGACATTGTTTAGGTGTATGAGATTCTCGAAACCTAGAGGCTATCTAACATAGACCTCTTCCTTAATATACCCATTGAGGAAGACACTCTTGATATCAATCTAGTATAGCTTAAAACCCTTAGACGCCGCGAATGTAGGCAAAATCCTAATGGCCTCTAGCCTAACTACAGGGGCGAAGATCTCCTCAAAATCTAGACCCTCAACTTGGGAGAAACCCTGAGCTACCAGTCTAGTTTTGTTCCCAAAAAAAACTACCACATCCTCACTTTGCTTGTTTTTAAAGACTTACTTGGTTCTTATGACATTTTAACCACTAGAGGGCTCAACAAGCGACCAGATCTTGTTCTTCTCGAAATTCTCTAACTCTTTATGTATAGTATTGACCCAAGACTCATCAGATAGTACATGACAAATATCTTTGAGTTTGAAAGTGGCGACAAATGCAGAGTGTAAGTAGAAATAAGATAAGCTAGATTTTGAGAGCGTGATACGCTCATGAAGATCTCCTATCACCTGGATAAGAAGAAGTGGTATCTACCTCGTGGCTGAAGAGATAGGAGCAGAGCCATAAGCTCCAGAAGAATTAGAAGGTAAGAGCTGATCTCCTTGAGGTGCAGTGGTAGAAGCAGACACCTCAAGGAAATGAGAGACTAGATCAGGTAAAGACCCTTCATCTCTATCCTCCTCATGAACTATAAAGATGGTTTCAGACAACACAACTAGACCTGAGATGTCAGATCTAGTGTCAGGACTTGGCCTCATCAAAAGTTACCTCACAGATTTTTATAATCCTACTAGTCTTGCAGTTCCAGACCCTATAACCCCGTGAAGAAGTCGAATAACCTAGAAAGATACCGTCAAATGAACGTGACTCGAACTTATCTAGATTCCCAGACTTCAGAATAAAATACTTGCAACCAAAAATACAAAAATAAGAGACAATGAGCTTTCGCCCATACCTCAACTCATAAGAAGTGCAATGCAAGTGTACAATCAAAAAACTCTATTTGAAATATGGCACGCGGTGACTATAGGCTCAACTCAAAACTTCCTAGGTGTAGCACATTCATCGAGCATCGTCCTGGCCATCTCGACCAAGATACGGTTCTTCCTCTCTACAACGCCATTTTGCTAAGGGACATGTGAGGAAGAGAATTGATGCTCTACACCTATCTCATTACAGAAGCTCTCAAAGTAGGAGTTACAGAAGCTCTTAAAGTAGGAGTTCTTGAACTCCATGCCATTGTCATTGTGAATTGCTCGTATGGCACTAGGGAGCTCAACAGACAACCTACTGAACAGACCCAAAAAATGACTGAAAGTCGCATCCTTCGAGGCTAAGAAAAATACCCAAGAGAACCTCGAGAAATCATTGACTAAAACAAGAACATACCACTTTCCATCAGCCAACTGTACTATAATTGGACCAATAATGTTCATATGAAGAAACTGTCCTGATGCGGCAGTCATAGTTATAGTGACTGGAGGATGAGAAGTAGCAACCATCTTGCTATGTCGGTAAGGAGCACAAACTAAGTCTTTGATCATCTTGAGTTTAGACAGATCACAAATGTGACCGTGACCGCTAACTCAGGTCTAGTGATCAAAATCTATGTGACCAAGTCTCATATGCCAAAAGGAGAGATCACGAGACTCTAAAGCAACTAAGTACCTGAGAGAATCACTAGAAGACTCAACAAACCAGTACGAAAGATCCTCCCAAACCTAAAAATCCTACAAACTAAACTCCCCAAAGAATCAAGAATCTTGCAATCATTTTTCTTAAAGCTTACTTCAAAATCGTCATAGGTAAGCTGAGAAACCAATAACAAATTATATCATAGTTTATTCACTAAGGCAACATCATTAGAAATGGAAGAATTATTAATGCGCACAATACCTTTAACAATGACTCAACCTAACGAAGTGTCTCTAAAGGTGATCGTCTCATCACCTAGAGCTCGGACTAGAGAAGAAAACCAACGGGGGTCTCCAGTCATGTGCCGAGAGCGGCCATAGTCCACAAACCAAACATCTCCCTTCCCAGCCTGACAAAATTGAGTTAGTGAGAAGAAAACATCAGTGGCTCAGTACTAGGGTAAATAAGAGCAGATCTAGGAACCCAGTACTAAGTCACACGATGAGCAGTAGACCCAGTCCCAGAAGCAAAAAATTGACCTCAAGTGACTCTACGCACCTCGTTTGTCACTAAAACAACTGGTCTAGGATCATACCTCAAGCCTCTGCTAGGTCCGACTGCTATAGAAAAGCAGGTATGACCAACAACAATAGGTTGATCATGCTGTAGATAGCCACCTCGACGGGGAAAATGAGGTTTATCCTCAAGACAATGGAAACCCTGACGAGAAGCAACTCGAGGATGAAAACCAGAAGAAGCTTGAAAGCCAAATCCTCGATGCCGCCTAACACCAAATAAATTAGAAGAGCTTCCCACTACTCTAGACCTTGTTTTGGTCTTAGGAGTACTTTGAGTCTGGAGTTGACCCCGAATACCCCTGAGAGCACGAACACGGTCTCTACGCGTAATCTTGGCACGCCTAAAACAGAACTCAACCACATGTCTATCCTTCTGATAGAAGGTACAATGATACTTTGTTTTCTGAGAGCTCAAAGCAGCAGGAGGCACAACCTTACTGTCAGAAATCCTCTGGACAAAAACTGTAGACTTAAATACTACTTTTTTATGTTCAAGCTCAACCTCGATCACACCTGTTACTATAGCTCTAACAATAGTTAGTGGGTGTTTTCTTACATCCTCTAGAAAAACATATCCTAGACCTTGATTAAACTTGCAAATCTTGGATTTGTCCATTAAGATTGAGCTTTTTCTTGTCTCTAGCAAATCTTTTGAGAGTATTCATAACATACTCGCACTCCTAAGAAAGAGAGGCATATGAAGCACAAGAAGAAGCAAAAGGTAAGGATCCGGAAGGAGATGATGAAGAATCAGAAGAAGAATATTGAATAGCACGAGCATATATCTCCTTATACAAAACTACCTCAACTTTGAGGGTTTCACAAGGCACACAAGGGGTAGTCCTGATTCTAGTCATCTAGGCCTCATAACTCTGCCTAAAAGTCTCTTGCATATTTCCCAATTTCTCATCTACCTCAGCATAGAAAGAGCAAATAGACTATGGCTTCTCTAGGAAGTTCTTAGTTAGTTTCACATATTTTTCAACCAAAACAATTAATTCAGATTTTAATGTTTCACAATTGTTGCATGGTGAGCTAATAGGTGCCACAGAAGCATATTGAGCCATTTTCTTATTTTGATCACGCATGTCCTGAAATTGTTTAGAGACAGATTTAAGTTCATTAGTCAATTTAGGGCAGTTGGCACAAGAAACAACAGGATCCATCAAAACAGCTTGTATTTCAGCAATTTTATGATCAACCTTCTTTAAATTAATTTTCAAGTTATTACAACTATCACAATTTTTAGGCAGATCAAAAAACATGGTATATAATTATCTAAAAGCATTATCCTTTTCCTCACATGAGTTGCAGAATGTAGTTTCACCATAATCAGATTGAGAAGGAATAGATCTTGCCATTTCTAATTGGGCTAACAAACTAACATTCTCCACCTTAAACAAATTCAGCTCGAAAATTATATTATCATGCGAGATCCTTAGTTTCTCCATATCTCCAAGCAAAGAAGCATATACATCGCAATCGTCATGGGAGAAAGCAAATATAAGTGAAGTAAGCTGTCATGACAAACTATCTATCTCCTTCTCTAACTCACCAAACCTAGTCCTAGACCTAGCATAAAATTTTTCTAACTTGAGAAAAACATAATTGAGCTAGTCTTAGGAGGGGCATACCTCATCGTCATCGCTGTAGAGATCATCATCGTTGATGCCATTCTCGTTAGCCATGAAGCACACCCCAGTGAAGTCATCACTGTCCTTGGTGTCCTTCTGTAGATCATCCTCACTATCGTCGTCGCTCCAACCCTCTATGTCGCTAAAGTCAAAGTTGTTAAAGGTAGTGAGGACATAATGGAAGAGTTTCTTAGTTTTGCCAAGGTTGCGGTACTTCTTATCCTTGTCTTGATCACGAGTTGATGACTTCTTGTTACAATTCTTGTTGATGTAGTCATTCTTACTTGCACCGCTATAGTCATTTTTGCCCTTCTGTAGCTTAGGGCAGTGCTCAAATGTGGTTAGAGCCACCATACTCGAAGCAAATCATTGGATCTCTTCTCTTTCTCTCTATAACACTCTTGTATGTATGAGAGAACTTTTTGGCTAAGATGGCTAGCTCACTATCTGAAAACTGTCCGAACTGGTCATTGCTAATCTCACACAAGGCAGCCCAAGGGAATTCCGAAGCACCATCAGATAATGCTCCAGAGGCAGAAGTGGGATCGGTAACCAAGGCCATTGACTACAACTTCGTCTTGCGGGAGAAGATATCGATCTCATGAGTCTTGATGCATGAGTACAACGCATCAAGAGTCAAGGTCGACAAATCAGTCGTGTCCTTGATGATGGTCACCATTATCTCCCAAACCTTGAGGTCCAAGGCAGAAATCTTCTAATGAGCATTATCCGAGTCTAAGTGTGTAAGATCAATAGCTCGGAGGTTGCTCAGAATTTTGTGGAATTTACCGACGCACCAAACCAAGGACTTACCAGCAAGTATCTCAATTTTGTTGTATTCTCGTTTGTATTGGTCCTATCAGACAATCTTAATCTAGGTGGTGCCCTCATGGTATGCATCAAGGGTCACCCAGATGTCAAACGCTGATGTGAGATGAAAGATACGATCAAACTCACTTCGGCTAAGATCTTGAATGGTGATCTTTCTTGCCTTAGCATTTGCCTCAACATCCGGTATATTCATAGCCGTGATGTCATCCTCGGTAGGAACGATAAATCTGGTCTTAACCTTTTTCCAAATCCTATAGCCTTGAACCTGAATGTAAGACTTCATCCTACTCTTTCAAAAGGGATAGTTAACCCCATTGAAGATAAGAGGCTTGATGAAATACTAGTCTGCTGCCATGGCTCTTAAGATCGATTAAGATATATGAGAAGAGCTAATCGGGATCTAATATCAATTAAAAGATCAAATATGGCAATAGAGGGGGTGAATGGTGTCAACTCAGAATTTTCTTCTAAGTTTTCAAGATTCTATCCTCATATACCTACAAAAGTGTAGAACACAGAATGCTTAGTTAAAAATCAAACCAACTAGCTTAAATCAACAAAATTTAAAACCTAACCCTTCCCGGTGGTCAGACTGACCTCCAAACAGCAGTCTGACTGGTAGTGTAAGGGCGCTCTGACCGCTGCTATAGTAAAATTAGAGTGATGAATAGTATTTTCAGTCCAATTTTAAATCTAAAAATCAATGGAATTTTTGATCCGTAGATCCAAATGATATGAAATTTTGCAAAGACCTTCTCTAGGTTATCAAGAACCTATTCCAATAAATTATAATTAAAATCATGGCAAAATTATCTTTTTTAGCTTGTTGGAAGGTTACACCGAAACAGAGCCAAAACCTCAAACGGTGAATATAACTTACTTGTGGATAAATGATGGCCAAGATAGCTCTAGATGTATTCCCACATCTCACAGCAAGCTAGAACACCAAAGAACACGACCCAGAAACCCTTAAAACAAAAAATCACTCAATGAGACCAAAATCAAGCAAAATAGGGTTTCTCCATGAACTTTCCCTCGAAATGTCTAGATGATAGGAGATTTATCTCTAGAGGTTATCTCCATCTCAATCACGTCGTTGGCACAACAAGATCAAGAAGAGGAAATAAATCAAAATAAGAAATAGACATAGAAATCATCAAAGATTGATGTATTGCTTGCTTGAGAGGGTAGTTTTATAGCTATTGCACCTTGAAGGACAGAGCACACCATGCACTCAAAACCCTAACCCCAAAATATCAAAACACAAGAGAGGTGGGTTGGATGGTTAACCACATGTCTTCATCCCAACCACCTTTTATAGATGGGCAAGTCAGCTCTATTCTCTTAGTGGATATTCTCCACTTAGCACAAAGGAGAAAATCCGTTAACCCAACATACATGGGTTTTAACTTACATATGTAACTTATACCCGTTTTTCAAAGCACATAAGTCCGAATCTATTAAATTCTTTGCCTTGACTCGTCTTGATCAAACCAACTCCACCTTGACCAAAACCACTCTCCAACACATCACCCACGTACCCTGATTTTGATCCAAGGTGGTTTTCGGTATTTTACCAAATTACTAAAATACCCCTCGTTGACCCGTTCATCACCATCCATTATAAGTAATCGTCATGCTTGCCATATGTAGATGCACCACTAGCTTGCCATGTTTTGCCAAGTCTCTCACGTTCCGGTTCCACCGAACCATGTCTCATTTGACCCTTGTAAGCCACATGGCGCCATCTCAATCTTTCAAACTCGTCTTCAATATTTTTCGTCTTTCTTGTACCATACTTGAGCTCACCGTCTCACCCAGTATTCTCGATCGTTTTGGGCCTTAGCTCCTCTATGAACCTAGCCCCGATCCTCGTCATTGACCATGGTTGACTCCAAGCAACCCTACACATCCAAAGACAAAAATCGTTTTTAAGTACAAGTTCTTCGCAACTTGACCCACGTTAGCTGTAACATAGATTATGCAACGTAAAACCACTAACCATACTCACCACAACACATTCCTCAACTCAAAATCCACAAATATAAATTATGGCCGAAAGTCCCCATCTGAATAATTCTCAGCCGGTCAAACCGCCAACCCTCGGGCGGTTAGACCGCTGCACCAAGCGGTCAGACCGGTGGCACACTACCGATCAAACCGGCCTTGCCCTGACTGATCGATAACACTGTCAATCAAATTTTCAGATCTTCCAAATTATAAAGATTCCTTATAAACTAGCATTTTCTCATATAGTCCTTCATCATGCATATGCATGCACTTCCATATAACCTCAGGACATCACGGTAGTGTGTACTCTATCACACGCTAGTCACCATTTTACAAAGCAAGATCACACGCATGCATGTAGTAGCAGTAGCAGTAGCCGTAGGCGTTGTACCATCATTGCTTGGCACATATGCTATGGTACATCTTGGCAGCTTGGACTACAATGGCACATTTGCAATCAATGGCATATGCATGTGCACAGTGTACAAGCATACAGCACGCTATGGGAGTAGCATGTATGCATAGAGCTAGGTCCATTATAGATTAAATGGCCTTGAGCCCCCCTGCCAAACCCTAATCTCCTGCAGACCTGCACACTGCGTGCCCCCTCTCAGCAGCAGCTGCATTGTTGTTTGCTGTGTGTTTGTGCCGCTTGCTCATTATTGTGTTGAGAGAGAGATTTGCATCCTACAGGTAGCCAAAAGGCAGGTGGTACAGGTTCGCATGTGTATAACTCTGTTCGTGTCGGTTTTTGCTTAAAAAAAGTTAAAAAATATAATAAATATCTAGTTTTTATATAGCTTTTTCACTTCTCTTGATGCCACCTTATTTTGAAGATAAGGTAGAGAGAGTCACAGGTACATCACCTACCTCACTCTTTTTACTTCCATCATACGTACGTATCTCTCATTTTTACACCGCTCATCCCCTCTTCAAAACTACTTTTTTCAATTACTACTATTTATTTTTAACTAAAAACTATACGTTACCATCAGAAAAAGCCAGAGCAGTGCAGTGCAGGGGGTTGGCATTGGCATGAATGAGAGGGCACGCAGGCAGCAGAAATCAAGGGCCGCAGCATCATTCTCATATGCTGCTGCTGCTGCTTCCTGCGGATGTAATTGTACCCTCCCCTAGCTGCTGCTGCTGCTGTTCCTGTGGATGTAATTCTACCCTCCCCTTGCTGCTGCTCCGCTTTAGTACGACTTGACCCACTCATTATGATCACATATGTAATTCCATCACAAATATACAATAGTTTGTGTGCACATTAATTGTAAGGAGGCAGGCAGGCCTGCACATTCTTCCATACTCGGGTTAAGATCGAGGTGCTCCTATATGGAGTACGTATGCCATCAATATGCACTCTTCAATTCATTCTCCTGCACTCACATGCATGCACGCAGAGGAGGACGGCAGATCACTGCGAAACACTGAAACATACTCCATTGGACGATCAAGCTAGCTCGACAGTATGTACTAGAGTTGTACAATGCATGCAGTATATATATATGCCGGCATTTGAAAATGATACGTACAGTTCACCACATGTATGAATTATATCTTTTTAGTTTCAATGAACCGTGAAGTCGGTTTATTAATCATCCTGTTAGTATTACCTCGGTATCAAAATATAATTCGACACGAAGGGAGTACCTTTTGATTCAGTGGCATGGTCCAGTGCTAATTATTTTTATTGATACTATACGTTCGCACTCGCCTACGTAGTTTTTAACTAGGATGATGGCTTTGAGGGTTCGTCTCGAACGCAGGAATTTCAAACCGATCGTAGGACGAGATAGCAGACTCATGTCTACAAGGTCGAGGTCAAAGGTTTAAGATAGGAGCATCACTATGTTCTACTATACGATCTTACTAATGTAAATCTTATACTAGCTGTTGGGATCAAAATTTTCTAATAGATTGTAGATGCGTACGACTTATTTTCTAAAATATGTTCATCACTTCACCTGTGTGCCAAGTTCGCTCCTTGTGTATCTCTTCCAGTGCTACTAGTCCTGCTGTGTACAAACTGTGCAACATACTGACAGGATTGCTCGGCCAGTGCTACAAACTGTGCTACTAGTCCAGTGCTACCAAATAAGGTTGCTCGGCCAGATCTTAAAACTGGGAAAGAAAGCAACACTTGTCTAACTGAAAACCAAACTAAATGGAAAGTAAACGTCCACAGGATTACTTGCCAACAGGCAATCAGATGCTAGGAGGTTTGGGCAGCCCTGGCACGCTGTCTCATGCTTATGTACAGCATCCTCCAGACATACCAGATAGCTCCATCTACTCCAGACATAATCTATCCAATTATTGCAGATATTATACTGGAAGATAGCTCCATCTACTCCATCTAGACCTCCGAACTCCATCTGGACTATCCAATCATGAGATTGAATTTAGAAATAGAAAGCAGGTCCGGGCAAGTTGAAATAATCCTATGATGCAGGTCGACATTTTATATAATCAACAACCTTTGCTTCGCACTGGTTGTGTGCATGACTTGTATGCCCATCAGACATCATACACATGATGAGCCTTTTCTTTTCACATTACTATAAAAGAGGCTATATTAGATAACTATATCACAGATGATATCTGTACTGTAATTATTACATACGATTCATATGAATAACCGTCTGTGCTGTGACATTTTATCACAGACGGTTATTCATATGAACCGTCTGTGATAATATAAGTCATCACAGACGATTTCTATTAATAACCGTCTATGATAATTCATAAGCGTTATTTATACAAATCATCTATGATATTTTGCATATCACAGATGATTCTAGTATGAAACCGTCTGTGATATGTGGCATATCATAGACGGCTCTAGAATAGAACCGTATATGATATATAGATATCACAAACGGTTCTATAATGAAACTGTCTCTGATATTATTATCACAGACGGTTCCATTATAGAACCGTCTATGATAGTGTCTCTATGAATAGGCCCTACTAGATTTTGCCCCCTCACTCGCACTCATGCACTCCGTCTCTGCCATCCATGCTAAGTTTTGCTAGATCTAGTGTGCTCACACACGACGCTACCTGTCCTTCCAAACACCGCCTCTCCTTTCTGATCGCGCCTCTCACTCCGGACACCGCCTCTCCCTCCGGACACCGCCTCTCCCTCCGATGTTCTCCTCCCGATGCTGCTTCTTCCACTGACGCGCCTCTCCTTCTCGATGTCACCTCTCCTCCCTAAGGTATGAATCCCAAATCCCACTTCTTTTGGAGGTAGATCATGGTGAGTTTGGTAGATGAGAGATGTGGTGGCTCTACACGTGACGAGGGATATCTGTGGTTTGTTGCTGATTGAAAATTGCAAAGATATAAATGTAGGTTCGAATATTAGCTCAATGATGATATTGGTCTAATACTGAACATTGTTACTATAACTGTCATTTGTCAATCTTGTAGTCTGTCACTTTCGGAATAGTTGGCTAATTTATTTTTTTGATCTTTAGTACTTCATGATATATGCTTAACTTGTTAGTTAATTCGGTTTACTATCAAACTTGTTGAATCTATGATTGTATTGTTAGAAGTATATTAAGTTGAAGTACTATCCTGCGATCACTAACTTTGCCTTCCTACTGGCTGAAAGTTTAATCGATGAATTTAAATTTAGTAGATAAGTAATTTGTTATTTAAGAGCTCAAGGTTTGAATCTTATTTGTTATATCCAATTAGTGAAGAGTATAGACCATAGTAGCGGGATAGCTAAGATTAATTTTTGTGTAACCCTACATCTGAGAGCACTAAACTAATTTTTGAGCTTTATGCTAATTTTAGTTAATTTTTGTTATTGAGAATGCTCTTTATGCTCATTTCAGCGGTTATTACGCTTTTTTGCTTTATGTTTATGCTTTTAATGATATGATAGAATTACAGTTTATATACAATTTTTATCATTTATATACTGCTGGAAATGTGCTTTGATCATATTTAATTATGCTGGAATTAAGTCTAAATATATACTTATGCCTATGTTGGCCGAGTACACTGGGAGGGACATACAGGGAATCCAACGCCACACTATGACATAGGACGCGATTTCTAGTATCCGCTATAACACAATAATCCTATATCACATTTCGTTATGATACCTCTAGAACTGACGATACCTATGTATACAATTCTATTTTTATAGTGCCACCAGCAGCTACAGGACAACGTATGTAGATTCTACGTTTGCCGCCAATGGAGAAAATCATGGATGCTAAGACGAATGATCCAAAAGTTTGTTAATCTATCAATAATTATTTCATGATTATCAATATATATATATATATATATATATATATATATATATATTCTAATGACTTAACACTACTAGCGGCAGCATGTGGAATTCGATGAAAGTGCAATCAATCTTGATGAACTCGTCAAAATTCGAGGAAAGTTCTCCCAATTCTTAACGGAGATCATAAACAACATTGGAGGTTCCACCCCAGCGATGATAATTAAATATTAAAATATTAGATACAATTGTAATAACTCAATTGTGTTTAACCAAACAATTCATTCAATTGTATTTCATTCATTTGTTTAATTCATTTATAAGATCTGTGTAACGATTGTCATGTACTATATATATGATCTGTTTGTGTTGTTTACTTCATTTGTGAGATCTGTGTGATGATTGTTCTGCGCTATATATTTGTGAGATCTTCTGTTTACTTCAGAGAGCATGCTAGCATTTTTTGTAGTTAATCGAAAAATAGAAAATAATGTAATTTTTTAAATAATTATCATAGACGGTTTGAAACACCAAACTGTTTTGTGATATCTACATATCACAAACGCTTTTAGAAAACAACTATCTATGATGTGTGTGTGTGTGTATATATCATAGATAGTTTTTAAAATAAACCGTCTGTGATATTTTCGTTATCACAAACGATTTTTAAAAAAAAATTATCTGTGATATATCTGCTATTATAGATGATTAATATAAAAACCGTCTGTAATATCGACATATCACAGATGGTTGTGTTGAAAAACCATCTATATTTTAACCTTTCACAGACGGTTTGGGAGCCGTCTGTGATACTACATATTATCACTGACATATAAATTCAGACGGTTTGGAAACCGTCTGTGATGACTTTTTCTGTAGTAGTGTCAGCTTCTAAAAATTGATTTTCATTTTTTTTCTATAGTAACTAATTTTCAAATGGAGTGTTTTCTCAAAGCGGGGTCTACAAATTAATTATAGTATACATTATAGCTACTTTATTTATATCAGCTAAAATTATATATGAGTTTCTGTTACTCTGTATTTTCTCTCATAAATAGGCTAAAAGATCTAAACCGAAGTAAAAAGAAGAACATACCCTTTATTTTGTTTACGGCAGTTTTGGATGTGTGTGCGTCTGTGTCTGCACAACAGTGGGTGAACCAGTGGCATTGATCTAGTGATCTGATCAGAGCATCCAATCCGCTCCCCTTGCTCTTTTCGCTGGCCTTTGCTCTCCTTCCCTTTTCTCTGCTGCCTCGAAAAATCGGTGCTCTGTTCCTGCATGGAGTGGAGGGTAGACTTGACCTGGAGCATGTGCTATGATTCCTCAAAAGTCACTGACATGGAAGGACCAAGGCAAGCAAAAAAAAAAAACTTGGATGGCAAAAAGAAGAAGAAGAAGAAGCAAAAAAAAAAAACCCTGGGTGGAGATGAGAGCTTTGGATTATTTACGCTTGGATGCTATGTATGTACAATGTTAATATACAATTGTAATTTCTATTATTAAGTGATGTACCAAACATGCATGCGCACTTGAACTAGCTAAGCCGCTAGCACCTTCTGGTTAGAGCTAGCTAGCTCTTCCATATGATTGACCTGTAAGGCTAGCTGCAACAAGATGGTATAGTAGCTAGCAATGTATCTCGCTCGAATCACTAGCAGGTCGTTGTATCTCGCAGAGTTTGTGCAGCAACCAACTGAAAAAGCGCATGGATGGACGCGTGTGGCTAGACACTCGACTGGCCGGGACCTGCATACGTTGTTGGATGGATGGAGACGAAACAGGAGGAAGGAAGAAAGAAAGGGTGGTTCCTGCAGCCGATGCAGAGGAGATAGAGACGATGGAGGAGCTGGCCAAGGGGAGCAGAAAGCTAGACGGCTAGGGCATGTACAATTCTATGAGTCTTTTTAGCTGTTTGCGATAGAGATTGTGAAAAGAGAGATACTCGCTTGCGATTTTTGATAGTAGAGATATTAGTTTTTTAATGTGTACTATAATTAATTTGTAGATCCCATCTTAAAAAAAATACTATGTTTGAAAGTTAAATACTGTAGTAGAAATCAAAGTGAAAAGCAGCTGAAAAGAATAGGGCCAATGACGCGGGTCCTGGAGCTGCAGAGAGAGAGAGAGAGAGCGCTTTTATAGAGCTGTGTGGGACGACTGCTGTGGTCCACCAACCACTAGCTAACATGAAGGGGGAAACAGAGAGAACCCCTGCAATTCACGAATACTTCTCACTTTTGATAATTTTATTTGTTCACAGACACTTAACAATTCACGCTGAAATAAAAAAGGGTAAGGATAGGGTTCACTGGCTTTGAATGGGGTTGAGCTGGGACTCGAATGGGCTAGTAATTTCAGATTGTGTAAGGGTCCAACCCGTGCTTATAACCCATGGACGGAATAGGTCTTCAAGCTCTGTCTTTGTAGTTTGCACCGCCTCAACAGTAACGCACGGCGGCGGACATCTTCAACTCTGGGCATGCGGCTTCGGTGATGGATAGCTATCTCTGACGACTGCATCTCTACTCAACGCCACGCCTTCCTTGGGTTGACCATCTCGATAACTCGAAACCACTTTCGTTCGTTGAAGGCAAGAAGCTTTTCTCCATCGCTGTTGCATCTTTCCTTGGCCACAAGGTAAAGTAAGCTCAATCCCAGTCTGCAGATGAGCATTTGATCCCATCCCCCCCACCTTTTTTTTTTTTGAGATTTGCAGAGTCTTAATTTGCTACTTGTAACACAACCATGACCGAATAGGCAATAGCTAATTAGATTGAAACACATTTTCAGATTTCACGGGATAGCAGGCTCATCAATTGTATATGCAAATTTTGGAAGGAAATCAAGTTATTGACACACACACAAATATGCAGTGGGAATATAATGTTATTTATGCTCATGTGCATTAGGAATTTTATAATGGAGAGGACTGCATCCATGTCAGAAATTTCTTGTCCTAGTGAGCCTTGCCTACATTTATATAGTGCGATGAACATATGGTTGCTAGTGAGCCTGGTTCTTGTCCTAGCATTTCTTTAGGAAGAGAAGTTACCTCCAGCGTTGCTGATGGCTTTATTCATCAATTCATGTGCACTTGAATATCTTGCCACTTAATATACGGTGGTGAATATATATTGGCGATGAGTGACGAGGTCATATTCTGGTGCCTGTGCAGCAGCTCTGCAAGCTTGCAGGTGTAATCTTCACACCCGTGATCTGAAAGTTCATTGCACCACCTCTGAATCTCTATGCATGGATCTTTCTGGGACAAGAACTGTCCACACTTATCTTCATTGAAGGACCATTTCTACCCATCTTCAGCGGAACTAGGGAGGCCAATGTTACGATATCCAATCTTGAGGAATCGCCCTCAATATATGTGCACACAATGCCGTCGGACACACCACCCCTACTAGCGCCTACATAAGCCTCATCTCCATTGCTGGTTGTATCGGCATCCTCGTTCTTGTCAAAATGGCTTCCATTCGACAAGCCATCCAAATATTCATGATAGTCAATACGCATCGCCCACCATCTCCCTACACCTTTGGTTGGCTCAACGTTATGAGCCAGCATCGACAACTGTCCATCATCCTGAGGTGCACCATCTTCCATCGCACCACCATCATAGGCAGCACCTGCAGGTTTCACTTCGCCGCCACCATCCCCACCAACACTACTCTCCATGTCGCCACCATCAACCAACTAGAACACTTCCACGCCACCACTCCCGTTGGCCTCGCCCTGCTCGACGCTTCCACCATCTTCACAAATTGCACATACACCATTGGTCTTTAATATATCGTCACAGCAGGATTGCAATGCAATCTCCATGTATTGCTGCTAGGCGATGTTGCCAACTACTTTCTTTAGTTCTTAGAAAAACTTCCTCGAATCTTCCACCACCATAGTTGTCACCGCTTCGATGACAAGCTTCTTCCTATGAACCTCCTTGCCAAATGCACTTTGGATGTACCTCCTTAGCTCAGGGAGACCCATCTTTTCCAGCACTGGAGCCTAGATTATAATCCTTTCACAATTTGGAAAGTCCGCCTTGTATAGCCTGGTCCCGTATGACTCTCTCCCCTTAGAGCACGAACAAATGTTCTATATCCGACATCAGGTACCTACCACCAATGCAGATGAAATGCTCTTATTTTCGACGATGCTAGATAAAACTAAGCATAATATAAAATAATCACGCACATGTACATAGCTGATCTACCAATTATACTTACAACCATGTGTTAATAATATAGATACACATATATTTTCTACATTATTTTCTACTAAATACTTACATCAGCTAAACAAGACTACCAAATGTATTCTATACAACCAACTCACCATTACGCTAATTAAATGTTCATGACATATTAAACGCATTGCTCACGTGCAAATGAAACATATCTTTTCTTAAATGTCTTCACCGAATCTATACTAATTTCAACTGCAAAATCCCCTTCATCGCATCAAAATCATTTTGAAAAACTAATTTATTTCCTCCGCACGGTACCTGTTGCGCTCTTATCAGCCTACTGAGCTCTAGTGTCGCAGTAAGTAACACATCTCATATGTCATATAAATTGAGCTCGTGGACAATACTATTTTTACAAAAACAAATGTATAAAGCCATATTTAAAATAATTGTTAGACGTGTGAACAGTTCACAACCCTTCTTCTGTACCCTATGTTATGTATGGAGCATTGGAGTATGTTCCCGAAGCCTCGGAATGGACGTGCACTCGCGGGACTACTGAGTAATCGATCGATCGATGTAGAATTCCATGTCACGTCAAGTTGCGATGTGTAAGTGAATTTATGACTGCTACTGCAGCGAAAGATATTTATATGGAGGGAGAGAGAAGAAGAAGAAAAAAAAGACAAGATGCTTGTGTCGTCCTGCGCGTGATATTTGCCTTCTGGGGGTGCACGCGTGTGGTGTTTCATGTCTTCGAGCTGCCTGCGTATGCATACCTGGTGCGAGTGAATCGCGATGTCACGACAAGTTTGCTAAGTGCCACGGGAGGCTGAGTCGTTGATACTTGACAAAGATCATGGGCAACTCTGGCCCGGGCCCGGCCCAATTTTCTTAAGCCAGTCTGGACCGAGCTTGCTTAGCGGGTTTGGCTCGGGCCTGATTAATTAGCCCAAAGGATTTTTTGGGCCGTGCTCGGGCTTTGATTTGAGTAGCCCACGAAACCCGGTGATGCCCGATGCTACCTCTAGACCTAGGACATCCTTGTCATATAAGAGTTAAGATAAAGAAAAGTAGGAGAACTCAAAATCACTTTTCCTATTGCCTCCTCCGTTTCCAACCTTGCCCCCATCAGTTGAGCTAGTTGTGGCCAAGGCACCATCACTCTCTGGTTGCAATTGCCGTTGAGCTCGTCTCCTCCGTCCGTGGCCTCCCTTAGCGTTGACCTTGCTTTCTCCGGCTACGGCCTCCCTTACTGCTGATCTCGTGGCTACCTACACACCTTCCTTGATGCTTGTCTCCTAGTCACCCTCACCCCTCGCACCTGACTTCTCCCTCCACGTAGTTGGATGGATGGAAGAGAAGGTAAGAGTTCTTGAGGAGCTGATGTGATGAACTAATGTTGGGTGGGTTTGTTAGGTTGTGGCTTTTGACTTTTGGTTTATGGTTTTTGAATTCTAACTGTTCGTGAGAGATATTGCAAAGAGGGAGGTAGCCGTATACGATTTTGACTGGTACAACTAAAGTTGGTATAGTGTCCATTACAATCAATTTATAGATTTCGTTTTGAAAAAACACACGGTTTAAAAGGTAGTTATTGTAACTTCATACAAAAGCTAAAAAGCCTAAGCTCTTTCGAACCCGTCCGTTGAAACCTATGATATGGGAACATGGCTTTGAAGAAGTATGCGAATGTGCTTCAATTTCTAGGATTTTTCTGCTTAATCGGGCTTTTGGGCCGAGCCTCGGGCCTAGTTTTGTGGGTGAGCCGCGCTTCAGGTTTGTGAAAGACATGCCTATTAGGCCTTGGGCTGGGCTTAGCCTAGTGTTTATTGGTCGTGCTTTTTGTTGAGTAACCGTTATTGGCGAGTCCAGTCTGATCGATTTTCGAGTGATTTATCGAAGTCGATACAAGACTTTGCTTAGATAATTTTCATGAAATGGCGGTTCCATCACACAGGAATGCATAGCCTATTTGTGATATGGCGGTATGCGGGTCTGACAAGTACCAAGCATCTGCATAGCTAGTCATATTCAGATCTTGGTTCTTTCTGTAGAACAACCCAAGATCTTTGCTTCCTTGGAGGTATCAAAAGATATCCTTCATTCCCTGCCAATACCTTTTGGTAGATTTTGCACTATACCTTGCTAATAGATTTATGGCAAATGCGATATCCGGTCTAGTGCAGTTTACTAAATACATAAGTGCTCCTATTGCATTGAAGTATGAAAATTCCAGTCCCAGGACATCCTCCCCTTCTCTCTAGGTCTGTAGGGATCCTTGTTGATACGAGGGTGCCCTATCTTCATAACGTAAGATCTCACTTGAAGGGTAAATATGTGGCTAATATGAAATCTTGTGAATTCTGATGAATGAAACATACAATTATTTGTCTTGATTATAGACTCTCACGTACCGGAATTCAACTAGCAACACGCTCTGGATCTCCATCTTCTCATCATACCAAGGAAGACGACTTTGTTGATTCGTAAGGAACAATAAGAATAGTGCTAACCGGTAATTTGGTGGAATGCTAACTAGTCGGTTTTCCAACTCCCATGGCAGTACACGGATATACTAAAAAGTAAAAAATTGCTTTGACTCAAAATTAACGTTTGAAGGTTACAGAGGACGGTAGCCAAGGCTTTATATCCTCGTACAAGTCTAACCGAACTCAAAGTAGGGAAACAATTACAAAGTGAAAATAATACATAGCGAGCTATTCTTAGAAGTGAAATAAAAGGAACTTATAATCAAATTCACCTATTTAGTAAGTTTCCTTACTCTAACTTAAGTGATTGATCCCTTGTACAATTGAAGCAAAACTTCAGCCATTGATCTAACACTAGTCTTGTCATTATCATTGTTACTTCGATACGATGATAAAGGTGATAATTGTGTAGATAAAATCTTGATAATAGTGATAGGTGATAATTGTGTAGATAAAATCTTGATAATAGTGATGTCCTCATCACTTGTCTTATAGGAATGATCTCCGGACCATTGGTACTTTTGAAGGGTATACTTTTCCAAAGGAAACCTTTCTAACACATTCTGAGTGTAGGCCGACTGATGTTACTAATGTTCCTTCCGGGACATGGTCAAGCTACAAGCCTAAGCAATATTTCATTTTACCCAAATCTTTTATTTCAAACTCTAATTTTAGGGAAGAATTCGCTTCTATATCATCCAGGGTTCTGATGATATTCAGATCATCTACATACTACGAGATCATACAAAATTCATTCTGAGATTGTCATATAAATACACATGGACAATCCTCACTATTTGTAATAGCCCATCTGTTTATTTCAAAATTATTAGTGAAAAAATTAATTTAATTTAAAATAAAAACAAAGTGTTATTTGGTTGCCTGAATTTTGGAATCTTTATTTGCCTAGTTTTTAGCTTTTGAAAAATGTTTTTCTTTTCAAAAGTAATTTAAATTAAATAGGAAAATTAAAGATAAAATAATATTTTGAATTTTCATAAAAATCTAGTTTAAATTAATTATTTTTGAAGCATTTGGCTTTTATCCGTATTTTCTATGTTTTTCTGAAATTTAAAAATTAATTTCAAAGCTAAAAGTATTTTTGAAGGTGTCATACTGGAGCTAGGTCTCAACAGGCTTCCCTATTGGTTCTAGGGAACTTCGGTGATTGGCTGTGTCAAGTCCTTCTTATTCTTTTTCACCAGGCGTCCCTGGCTATTTAGGATTCGAGGGGCCAGAGTTCTCATCCTTTTATTTTTAGGCCTCTGGACAGGATTAGGGATATCGTCAATTTTCTTTGTTACTTCAACCCTCTCTGGTGCATTGCGTGTAGACACCTGTGACTTGGTCATACTCTTTAAATCATTAAAGTGATCAAGTAGTTGATTTGCTAATGCTTATGAATCAATGATTTTCTGGGCTTCTCTATTTGCTTCACTTGTGTGTGGGTCATGTGCATGGATTCCCATGACTTGTCACGTAATTTTCTGATATTTTTCTCAAGGGGTTGATTTCCCCCTCTAATGTCAAGAAACTATCATCATCAAATATACAATCAACAAACGGGCGATATACAAATCTTCTGTCATAGGGTCCAAATACCTGATTATGGATGTTGTCTCATAACCTACGTATATCCCAGACTTTCGAAGATGGCCTATTCTAGTACGCTGTGGTAGGGGTATAGATACATAAACTTTGCAACCAAACCTTCGGAGATAAGAAATTTTCGGTGGTGACCATTGCGCTAGTTGCATAGGTGAATGGATATTATATGTCGATAGTCTAAAGTTGATGAAAGTTGCTGCATGTAGGACTGCGTGTCTCTAACGTGTAGTTGATAAATTACAATTATAAAAAAGTGGTTGGGCAATAAATTTAATCCTCTTAATTAATGCCTCTGCTAGTCCATTCTGGTTGTGAAAATATGGCATGAAATACTCAACTTTAATTCCCATTACCATGCAATAATCGTCAAATTGCCTTTGAAGAAAATTCTCCGATGTTGTCTATTCTGATGGACTTTATGTGATGATCAAAGAAATTATTTTTAATTTCAATTATTTACGAGATTAGTTTTGCAAAAGCATGATTTCTCGTAGATAATAAACATATGCACGATCATTTTAAGGTAAGCATCGATGAGTACCATAAAATATTTAAATGACCCCAACAAACGTTGTATAGAACTGAAAATATCTCTTTGAATGTCCAGTAATTAATTTCTCGGTGGCACATGCGGGGCACAAAAATTCTTCCTGATTTGGGAAATTCTTTAAATTGATATTATCTCCCTATGAATTTTTAATTATATTTATCATCATCTTAAGACCTAGGTGACCTAATCTATCATGATAGAGACTGAAAAGTTCAGATGTTCTAAATATAGTTTTCAGGACAAAATATACCACGGATGCCTTAATATTAGCATAATATAGCCCAAATTCAAATGAAAGAGGTCTTTCTAATACCCTTTTCCACTTACTTCACACTTTGTAATGAGTAGGTATTCCTTACTATATTCTTGTTCAGTCTCAACATAGAAACCATTAGTGCGAATGTGTTTGAAACTTAGGAGAGTTCTAGTCGATTCTGAGTACAATAAAGCTTCTTTAATGACCAAAGTTGTGCCTAACGGGAGTACAATTGTGGCTCTTCCTGAACCTATTATATAGCGATTGTCATAAGGCTGCTAGTATTCTTACTAATCGACTGAAAGAATTTTGTCTCTCTCAAGATGGTATTCGTTGTGCCACTGTAAGCTAAACACACTTCCTCCATAGGGCGCCACACGTATTCTAATATAAAATATTTTATTAATATGTAGTAGAAGATAAGCAGCACATAAAATAAAATACTTTAAATATCAGAACATATCATGCTATTGTTAACTGAATAAATGAATGAATTAATATCATCCAACTATCACGAGAATGAATTGTTTAAATATTATTATTGCAAGTCTAACTTATTCCTCTCACACATGAAATGAATAATAATGAAAGTCTAGACACATTCTATGTATTAGACTAAATCTGCTAAGAAATCTGAGACTTCGGCTGTTATCTTCTCAGGGGTGAGATGCTCTTCTTGAGAAATCATAGCGGCGACAGCTGCAATGTCAAGAGGGGGTGCGGCTACAGGAGTGGAGTCCACCTCCTTTGGTGCAAGCTGCTACTCAGAATTCTCCCCCTCGACGATAGTAAAATGGGTTTCATACTGCCTTTACCATCCTTCTTCTTTTTGGCCTGGAAGACTTCAACGACATGTTGCGGCTCTTTGCAGATCTGCGACCAGTGCCTCCACTTGTCACACTTGTAGCAGGTTTGGTCTTGTTGACCATAAGGCTTGTCGTCCCAATTTGATTTGCCAGCCTTATTCTTAGGTGGAGCATTTGACTTAGCTTTCTGTGTTGCGGCTTTGACTTTCCTTCCCATTTTCTTTATTATAGGCTTCCGCATCTTGTAGCCTCTTGCGGAAAATTTCATCTTGAGCCTTTGTAACCTATATGATATCGATCAATTCAAAATATTTCTTGTAGCCATATTGATGATAGTTGCACGCAGACTACAATGCACTAGGGTGGAAGGTGGAGAGAGTCTTCTCAATCTTCTGCTCAACTATGATTTGCCTGCCACAAAGTTGAAGATTGGTACAAATTCTGTGTAAATCAACATTGTACTTCCCAACCATTTTGTAATCAGCAAATTTGAGTCAGATCCATTCCTGCTGTGCCTCAGGAAGAATGGTGTACTTTAGCTTCTCGAACTGCTTTTTGAGTGTAGTCCATAATACTATTGCGCTCTTGTCTGCCATGTACTCGTTCTTGAGAGTGAGAAAGAGGTGGTACCTGAGAAAATTAAGAGCCTGATCATTTTCCTTATGTGTGGGTTTGCATGCTATGGTGCACCAATCCCAATGGAAGCACGAAGCTGCTTGGCTCCAAGTACGATCTCGACATCAGAAGCCCAAGTCAAATAGTTTTGACCATACTGAACCAACTCCTTGAACTCCCGATTCGTGATGTCTGTCATCTACTTATACATAAAACGAAAATATAAATTTGCTGTACATAAATATGCATAAAATGAATTGGATAATGATATAAAATATTCTCGTGATAATTTCAGAATTTCTGCGCATTTTCTATAATTTTTCTAGTAATTTAAGTGATTAAATGTAATTTAAATAATTACGATTAATAAAAAAGTAAGTTAATATAGAAAAGGATAGAAAATAATAACAACTCAAAATTTGAATTTCCGAGGCCCTTTTATCCTAGAATATGTATTTTTAGTGAATTCTGCAATTTTTGAGAGATTTTTGATTTTTTGAGGGCCTTTCTACAAAATCCGCCACCCCAACCCTTGGCCGATCGAATGGTCTGGACTTCCTTTAGCCGATCGGACGGTCTGAATTTCGCTTGACCGATCAGATTGGTCCATATGTCCCATGGCCGATTGGATGGTTCGATCTTCCCTCGGTCGATCTAACTGGTCCGAACGTCCCATAGCCGATCGGTCGATCCATGGCCGATCGAACAGTCTATACTTCCTTTGGCCGATCGGATTGGTACGAACGTCTCATGACCGATCAGACGGTCTATGGCTAATCGGACGATTCATATTTCCTATGGCCGAGCAAACTAGTCCGAACGTCTCCTGGCCGACCAGACGGTCCATGGTCGATCGATGTGTCTATTTTTCTTTTGACCGATTTAAGAGGGAGGCGTAGAGTTACCCTACCCCTATTCACATCATAACGACACGCTATTTGAGGAGGCCGCGGGGTGGCACGGCAGGTGGCCGGGCACCGGCGGTTCGTGCGGGAGCACGACGCAGGGGTGGCCGCCATGTGGGGTTGTCGGTGGCAGCGAGGCCTTGCGGGCTGCCAAGTGATGGCAGCGGGGCCGGTGGCCATACAGGGCCAGCGGCAGCGCCATGCGGTGCCGAGCGGCTACAGGGGCTGTGCGGGGCAACCGGGTGGTGGCCATGCGAGGTAGCCGGCGGCACCATGCGTGGCCGGTGGCCTTGCGGGGCAGCCGATGGCGTATGCGATGGCTAGTGGGGATGTCTCATGCGGGAAACAGCGATAGTGGTTGTGAATGCGTGTGCGGACGGAGGCATGGCCAAGGTCAACTTGCGAGTCACCGGAGGGTATTGCATGCAGGCGGCGAGGCGGCCGTGGCTGTGTGCGGGCGTTAGGGCGGCCGTGGGTGTGTATGGGCGGCGTGACACATGTTTTTTTTCTTTTTCGATCTACAGTGCAATCAACATCTATTCTTTTTGTGCGATTCTACCAATTGGCTTGACCGCGACTTCATGTCTGCTCACGGTTGGTTTAGAGTAGATTTGCATCATAGAAAATAATTTAGAAAGCAAAATTTACAAAATTTAGAGCAATTTAGATATTTAATATTGGAATGATTAGCTTACGATCGACTGGAGCGATTTGTGCTAATAACGTGTTGAGGAACCATCGCTGGCAAGTATACTCTGATCGATTTCTCATATGCAAAAGAGATAGATTAAATAAGAATATTACAAATAATAAATTTAACACAGAAAGATAAGAACGGAACTCATTTTTTTATTCCTTTCTATGTTCATATTCAACTTTACAATGATTAAGATCTATATTTATAAACTAAGTGAAAAATATCTATCAATAAACTAAACTTACAGATCTAGATCTAGATTTTCCAACACTTTTTAGGTCTGGTCTAGACTTTGAGTAGGTCTAATTGATAGGCACTGGTTAGCCACTCGAGGTGTGACGTCCGGTTGAAATCTGGATTAATTATATTAGTCTTCAAAGATGTTGGTAGTGAAGCATTCGACAGTACTCCCTTCCATTAAAAATGTATGTCATTTTAGTTTTGGGCACAAAAATCTAGGAGGTAGGTGAAATGGCAATTTTTGCCCTTAGTCACCCCTTCAATGCTGTGAATTCACTCTCGCGCTCTCGTTAACAATACACAACATGCAAAACTCTCACTACATTCATTGGAGTTAGGACGGAGTAGATACTCCTCGGTCATAAACAAATATCTTTGAATATAGTACAGTTAAAATTTTAAAACTATAATTATTAATATATTGTAAATATTTAAATTGAATATATAAAAGTTATATATATATATTTATTTTGAAAAGTATTTTATAATATTATAATTTTAGTAAGCTTTATAAATATATTACAATTAAAATTAGTAATCAAAGTTGTGTTTTGGAGGTATGGAAAAAGAGCTTATTTATTGATGAAATTAAGGAAAAGAAAAACAGGAATAAAAGAGATAAAAGTGTCTTGAAGTCGTAGAATGACTTACAATTTGGAAAAAAAAGAGAATGCTAAAATGACCTACACTCGGAATTGGAGTGAGTAGTACCACATACCACAGATTTAGAGAGGATTAAGAACCTCTTAAATTCTATATTTATGTCTCTACATTTAACCTAGTACTCCTGTTAACACTAAAATTTGATTATGCATGTGTGGCCACTGAATATATCTCAATGCTATATATTTTACACAAAACTTTTGCCTTTCTTTTGGAGAGCAGCTTTTGATCACAAGGCACACATTGTCCCATCGTCATGCATGCATTCATGCACACACCGCATCAGCGATGCAGCACGCATGCATGCGCGCGAACTTTAGCTTAGACAGGGCCCGCTCCAAAGTGGTTAAATTTCTGGTTTATAGCTTTAACTATTTACTTTTAGCTAAAATTATATTATAATAGCTGGTAGTTTTTTCTAATTCATTTAATTAAAAATATTAAAAAAGTAAGAAATAAAAAAAACCATTATATCGTTATGGACAATACAAAGTAACAAGAGAAAAAAAAAAAATTAAAATAAATTAAAATTAGAAATAAACATGTTTGAAATAATTTTTGACTTAAATAAATTTAAAACAAAAAAACTAAGTTAAAGCTGGTTGCAGCGGGTTAATCTAGAAAGCCTCGCGACACGCACGGCAGGAGGGCCATGCGCTGCCTGTCGCCGCATGCACGCACGCACTCTTCACGGTTTGCTCACCCTCATCGACTTACCAAGTACGCGGCATCGTGCATGCCAACGTAGGGCGCATCATGGCTTGTGTATTTAGGCCAGCGCGGAGACTACATGGTTCATAACTGGTCCATTCTACAGCTTATATTTTTTATTATGGTTTACTAGTATAAGAAATAACGATTGCCAATAGAACACAAGAACCGTCGAAAAACAAAAAAAAAAAACAGTTTCTTAGCAAGTATTGAAACAACCTGAAAACTTCAAAAATAAATTTGAATTTTCTTAGATTTTGTTTGATTTCTCCAGCCAAATCTTAACCTTTGATCTTGCCTTGAGATACGTGCTCACCTCTCTCCTTGGCCTCCCGCTTTCTTCCCCCGCTGGCGCCCTCTCGGAGCTGCTTTCTTCCCCCCTTTTTCCCTGTGCGCTGTCACCGCGCCAGCGCGTTCCGCCCGCGCCCATGCCGCAGCGCCCCCAATGCCCCGTCACTCCTGCCGCATCAGCACTTGCCCAAGATGGCCACTCCTGCGTCATCTCCCCAACCGCTCCTGCTCCTCCCTCCCAACCATCGGTCGCAGCACCGCCTCCTCTGTGCGACGCACCCCTCCACCCGCTCGCGTGTCACCGCCCATCCCCAAGCCGTTTCCTTCCCGCCAACTCCTGCCAGGGCGCTTATCAACCGACATGGCTGCCCTCATCGCCGGACAAAGTCCCCTCGTCCTTCCCCTTCGCGCACAAGCGGCCTCCTGCGCACTCAGCAGCTCCCCTCGCCTCCCTCGAGCATTATAGCCCAATTGCGGCCACAGTTAGCACCGTGCCACCCTCGCCTTTCTCCCCAAGCAGCCAATCGGACTCTCTTCCTCTCCAGCCCCGCCGCCGCTCTCCCCTGAGCCGGTAGGCTCCTAAGCCGATCTCCCTCCTCACCCGATAAAAGTCCAATTCCTCCCGCCCACAGCACCACCTCAACACCTTGAACTCAATGCCCAGCTCAATTTCACAAGAGCATTCACCATTTGACCTATCACCGTGCACCACCTTCTCCGGCCACAACCCCTCCGATGCCAGCCTCCCTGAGCTCCTCCCGAGTCCATACCGCACCTCCCCCTTAAACTCTAACCCTCAAGGATCATTTAACCGCCGCCCACTTCACCGAAGCGTTTCCACAACCCCTCCGAACCGTCGCCTCACGCACCTTCTTCTTCCTCGCCGGCGACCTTCCCCGTTAATGCTCGCATCCCTCCAAAGCCGAAAATAAAACCCCCACCCTCTCCTGACTCCCTGGGCACTGGTCGTGGCCACGGGGAGCCGTCCTCGAAGTCGGAGCGTAGAGGAGAGCTCGCCTCTACCTCTCACTTCCGCGCCCGTCCGAAGGAGGAAGAAGGTACCTGGGGTCGGCGGCGTGGCTTCATCGGAACCGTTCCCGCTCGATCGGACGGCCACTGAATGAAGGCATCGATCCCAGGCCACTTCGGCCTCGCTCGCGCGCGCCGCTGGGCCAAAAGCCAATGGCCCACCGCGCTGGTGCAAGCACGCGCTTTCCTGCGCGACGTGGCACCCCACCAAGCCGTCCCTGCTCCATCTGACCGTCCCTACTCCGAAGCGGCCGCAAGCGCGCCATGCGTAGGCCGCGCTGCCGGCCCGCCCGCCAGTTCAAACGCGCCGAGCGTTTCCCGCGCTGGTCATGGGCCAGCCCAACACTGTAGCGATGAACAGTGTCTTCTTGTATTTTTCCAGAGCCGATTTTTGCAAAATACCTCCATTTGACTCGTTTCGGCATTCTGAATTCATTTCCACTGTCTGTTGCTCCAAATTCCACTCCCAAAAATCTGACCCTGACCCATTTGAATATTTATTTCTTTTATTTCTTTTCATAGATTGTTTATTTTATTTTATTTCCTAGCTTGTTTAGATACAAGCACGGACTAAGTTTATTTTCATGTGTTTTTGCTAGTTTCCGTGGAGTCCGAAGCGATTGTTCAAGGTTCCGAGTAGGTTTCTGAAGTTTACAAGATTATCAAACTTCCTGACCCGCAAAGCAAGTTACAAGTTTTTGAACATATCGAACCCAGTATTTCCTGCCTATATATTTATTTAAACTATTTGCATTACGTTAATTGCTCAATTTATTTAATTAAAATAAAATATTCAGAATGACATGTTATAATTTCAAGCTATGACCTACCACTGTACAAATGCCATGTTTAACTTTACGGCCATATTCACCTTGATAAACTTAGTAATATTTAATTAATGTATAAATAAACTTTGCACGATCTCACATAAAATACAAGCTATCAGGTAGCTTGATAGTTCGCTGGTAAAACTATTTAAAAATATTCTAGGGTAGGGCGGAAGCCGTGGAGTGCTATGTAGTGGACGAGTCCACAAACCTACTCTAGGGTGGAGAGTGCAGCAGACGGGTGTCGATACAGTATGTATCGGTTACCGATTGTGGTTGGCAGTCTCACGAACAAATATAAGAACGAGACCCTTATGCTGAATATAAAGCATAGAACCCGCTCAACCACAAGTATTGAACTGTCAATCCGGGTCCGGTAACTGCTCACTTTAATTGAACCTCTACAGGAGTTTGGCGAGGTGGTACGGGTGTGTAGGCACCGTATACACAACGATATGTCTTTACGAATTTGGGCGGTCGTGTTCCGCATTGGCCCGTGGATACCCAATTCGGTAAAGATTGCAACCTATCGGGTAGGGTCTATACAGTAACTTGAGCAGCGAAAGATTTGGCCTTCTCAACGCAGTCGCACACTAACTAGAGTATGTATATAGCTTGACATTAGAAATTGAGAAGTCTTGTGGGTAAAGCTGAGTAACTCTGCAGAGTGAAAATAAATTGTATTCGAATACGCCGTGCTTCTGGTTAATGAAGCTGTGTTTGATGGGTGAATCCAGTAGCAAGGCATAAGTAGTTTTCTAGTATTTTAATTTGTGTAAAATGAACAAGAAATGCTTTTAGACCCCCTATTATTTAAATAGATTTATTGTTTTACTGTTCGGAAGATTGTTTGTAAATAAAACTGCATCCACAAAAAATAATATAACCAGTATATTCTCTTCCCTTGAAATTCCATGCATTTAGTAAATTAGGGTTTACCATTGTAACTTGCTGAGTACTGTTGGTTGTACTCAAACTTGCTATACTACCACCATTTTAGATACAAGAAGAAGAAAGCGCAATTCAAATGTTCGTGTTAGGGTTACGACCGCACCCAGACTTTCCTGTGGGAGTTTTCTTCGGATCTTCTGATTGTAAGTTATATTTTGGGCTCAGATGTTGAGACCCGAATATGCAAATTCGGTCTCTCTGTGTAAACTGCACTAGTCTAGGATCACGCTAGTGCACACAGTCAAACATAGATGTCATCACAGTCATACACACGATAATAATAAAGGAAAAATTCGAATATCGATAAAATATCAAAGGTATGACCTTATAGCCAAATTTACAATATCTCTAGCCGGAAGGGCTTAACAAAATAGCAGCGAAAATCCAAATTAAAGCGTAGCGGCCAATTGACAAGCCCACAGGCTATCGAGTGGAGAACGAAGCCTAATCCGTGAAGTCGTCGTAGTACTCTCCTTCTGGAACCTCCTGCTGATAGTACTCCTCTCCCTCAATTGAGCAACATAGGCGTAAAGCCGTGAGTACATTGGTACTCAGCAAGTCGTTTGTAACAAATGAATGCAATATAAAATGCAAGGCTTACCAATGGAAGACTGAAAGGTTAATGTGCATGAAAGGCATTTCAAAATAATAAATAGATTGAAAGCGAAGTTTACAGGAAAACAACAGTAATAAATAATCAAAGGAAATAAATAAGAACCACTTGTGAACACCAATTCATAAGCTAAACCAACAGTGAACTTCCTGTCCACCTCCAACATAAACCACCAAGTTATAACTGGAAACACTACCCCTCGTGTGAAATCACTAAGCATTGTCCATGACCGAGGACGCGGCTATTCGAATAATTTTACACTCTGCAGAGATTGCACAACTGTACCCACACGATGTGATTAGCCTCGATCTCAGGAAATCACAACAAGGCCTTTACAATGCTCTACCTCAACCTAATCCTGCCCGCTAGGGTTTCGCATCACACCCCCCTTGCGCCACATGGAAATCATCAACTATGTCCATCACAATGGCAGAATTGAATTGAAATATTACAAATTAATCAGCCATGTCCATCCCATAATATACATGTGGTTTGCACGATTAAGCTCAGTTCAATGGCGCACAAAGTTAAGTCCTTAACATTACCCGGGCGAGACTACCACATCCCTCAAAGTGCACTTGCACTTCCCCCTTTACTGCACGATCACTCGCCCGCGTGCAAAACCAAGTTTGTATAACCCAAGCCAACGACACACCAATGACGTGGCACACATTTTATTAAACGTGGCACCAACCACAGTTCCATATATCCTTAAGTCAAATTAAAGATTAACATGTGATGATAAGACCATTCGCAATTATAAGCAACACTAAGCATCTACTCGTACAACCCATGTGACAATAATCATACATCACTAGTAAGTTTCCCATCCTATGGTGACAATGGTATCATGGCATTCCAAAGTATCAAGGGGGTATAATCTCAATTGGGACGATAACTACTAGTGCAAAGGATTGAATAAAAATAGCGATGCGATGTAATTTAAAATAAAATAATTAAATAATAGATTACAAACTGGGTTCAACATGATCAAAGGACATGACTTGCCTTGGTTATGCTCAGCGAGGTACTCCTGGTCTTCGGGCGCGGAACCTGCTCCTCCGGAATCCGAATCTAGCGAGAGAGAAAGCGACCGAAACCAAAGAAACACATAAAATGATAAGCAAATGAACTTCAAAAATCACAAAACCAGAACCAACAGCTAGAGCTCGATTTTAGATGAATTTAGAAAAAAGAACGGGGTCAATCGGAGCTAGGACGGAGGAGAACGGGCTCTCGAAAAATTAAACCTAAGTTAAATCGGGAAAATCAGAAAAGCTACTGTGCTATGGACCGGGCGCACGGGAAATCGGGTTTACCGTGGACTCGGCGCACGAAATAGTGTACGCGAGGCGGCGGGCTGACGCGGCACGCTAGGGCTGACGTGGCAGCAGCATATGCTGCCACGTGGCACAGGGGTGACGTGGCGCTGACGAGGTACCCGGGGACGGGTTCCGGCTGACGTGGCGCTGACGTGGCATGTCCACGTGGCATACCACGTCAGCTAGGGCTGACGTGGCCTAGGGCTGACGCGGCACGGCTCGGGCGCGGGCGGCGGCGACTCGATCTGACGGCTGGGATCGCGACGCGCGGCAAGATCTGAGGCGTCGGCCCAGATCTGGATGAGCAGCGGCGATGGAGCGGCGCGGGCGCGGGGACGGCGGCGATGGCTGACGCGTGGCGCGTCGCGCGAGGCGTCGCGCGGACGCAGGCGCGCGAGCAAAGCGGGGCGCGTCGGCGGGATCCGACGGCGGAGGGAAGGACACATGGCGCGCTGGTGCGTCGGGGCTCCGATCCGGATGGACGGCGGGGATGCGGGGGCGCGGTGGCGGGAAGGTCGCCGATGGAGGCGCGGGGCGATGCCGAAGGCGGTTTTTGCATTATAGGCGTCTGTGATAACTTACATTATAGACGGTTTTTGCATACAACCGTCTGTGATAGACACAATATCACGAGCGGTTCTGATTCTTTCAACCGTCAGGATACACGCAATATCACGCATTCGATGCGTGATATTGCGTGTATCACGCATTTGTTCGGAACAAGAACCGTCTGTGATATTGTGTCTATCATAGACGGTTGTTGTTTTTAACCGTCTGTGAAAGTCGACTATCACAGACGGTTTTCAACAACGAACCGTTTGTGATAGCAATTGCAACAGTAGTTTTATTTACCGTTTTTTGGCTAGCCTCAGGATATACTAGTCATGCCCTCTGAAAGCAAGCAATAAGATTACAACATATATAAGAATCACATACATTGTAGATTACACAGATCTGACAAATGAATCACATACAATATTGGAACTCAAAGTTACACAGATAAGTTAATTGCAGCTTAGTGAATTACAAATGTAACAAACGGCCAACAGATCACATACAAATATAGAATGAAAATCGTCACACTGTTCTGACAAATGAGTTGTTTGATTAAGCACACAACTGAGTGATTATACAATTGCATCTAATGTTTCAACATCTAATTATCACCATTGCCGGGGTAGAACTCTCCAGCCTTGTTTATACACTGTCCTAGTAAGAACCCGGAGAGTGTTGCACGAATTTCGATGAGTTGATCAAGATCATATGTACTTACGTCGAAATCCACCCACTATCGCTAGGAGCAATAAGTCATTAATTAGCATGTGTGTATATATATACATATATAATCAAAAAATAATAATTATTACAAGGACATGACAAACCTCTGGATCATTGATCTAACTATCCATGATTTCCTTTATATGGCGGCAAACGTAGAATCCACATATGTTGCCCTGTAGTTGCTGGTGGCACTGCAAAAATTGCATTACGTACATAGGTATTGTCAATTCTAGAGGCATTATAATAAAGTGTGATATAGGATTGTTTTGTTGTAGCGGGTACCGAAAATCGCATGTTGTGTCGCAGCGTGTCACTAGATTTGTCGTGTCTTCCTCCCTGGGCAACATAAGCGGCAAATGACCTACGTGATTCAAAAAAGTTAGCCTCGGCCGTTGCAAACAAAGGAAATATTACAATAGAGTTATGTATGAAGGAAATGAGTTTACTTGCTAAGTACTTCTTGCACACAACTGAAGTCATGGTTGCTCCTAAGTAGGGAATCAAGGTATATTACCTTGCTCCACTTTGGTATAATAACAATCAAAATCCAGTGTTACCTAGTCATGTACACACCATAGTGATTAATTCTAAGTTCATGCTGCACGTAAAGTACAAATAAAACATGTGTGACAACTAGTGAAGCACTTACCCTTGGTTGAAAGGAAACATGACGTACTCCTTGTCGATGTGAGCACGCAATCCCCTCGTTATGTAATCTTGCACGAAGGATTCATTAACTTTGATAACTTGCTCGGAGACCAAGTGAGGGTCGAGGAAACCCACCGGTTGTCGCTATCGTCGGACTTGTTGGATCATGTATCTATACATAAGGAAAGAGTAATGATATTTATCGGTATAACATGAATGTAGAACTTCATTGTACAGTACACTTACAGTGTCCAGCAGCGTAGAAGCGAAGCGTCGAGTTCGTCGAGATTGAATAGTAAAAATAAGTCTTCGAATGTCACGACGATGTAGCCTGTGTCGTGGAGGAAATGCTGCTCCGTATTTTTCACAGTGAATGCACTCTGCCAGATTGGCTTCATGTTGGACTTCTCCATGTACCAGGCATGCAATGTATTGCAAATTATGCCAAGCTTAGGTAATTGTGACTCAGGGACTAACGACACTCCTAGACTGAACTTCCATGGCCCGGGAGTCTTATTTTTCTTTCCTTGAGTCTTATAGCCTCGCTTACGATACGTTCTCGGTGGCGTCTCGGCAGGAGCCGATGCAACAAAGCTCAACCGAGGCTGGAGGTGGAGCCACCGAGCCGATGTGACAGTTCAAGGCGATGTCCTCTTGGGACATTTGGATGTGGAGATCGTGGCACGGACAAGTCGAGGGCAATGTCCCTCTTCGGCCACTGAATGAATGTGTGGACAGCATCCCCTAATGTCTTAATCTCTTCGTTTGGGGGCTTCTCAAGAGGGACGGTCTTAAAAATATCATTAATCATGTCCACCTGGACCTTTATGAAATCGGTCTCTACTTGTACACCATGCACCAGCATACTTGACAGCAATGGATACACCATCCCCCGCCCAGCGTCAACGGGAATAGAGCCAATAAGCCTGACTCTGAGGATGCACGGCATGGGCCCTTACATAACGACACAAGATGAGTTAAGGCGTCCACCAGAGAGATCTATGCAGCATTCTAAAGAGGTGCATTACCTGAATGTCATCGATAGGTAAGTGGGCATCGCTATATTCAGTATTTAGAGTGGACGTGCAGCTACTGCGACGTTGAGGGGGACTGGGTACCGCAGTAGTAGGGGTGGGTTGCGATTGGTTGCGGACTTGTCTCAGTTCTTCCCTCAATAAATCTATCTCTCCTTGAAGTAAGGCAGTCTGCTCTTGAAGTGAGGCAGATAGTTGTTCCTGAAGTTGAGCACGAAGCTCCTGTTTCATTTGGTCGTTGCGGTACGCCTTGGATATCTTCCTACTCCTATATGTCTCGGAGTAATCTGGAAATCTGTGCTTCCAAGATACGTAAACCCCTAAGCCTCATGTGCGACCTGGGTGCTACTTGTTTCCCAAGGCCTGTGATAGTAAATCTCTCTCCCTGTATTCTTGAAAGGATCCACTAGAAAATTCGGTAGTCAATGATTGCTGCAAGAGGCAATTAATCATGTTATTTTTGAACCCATGAAATTCAAGAGGTGTTAACAACTATATAGTTTAACTTATCTTACCAGGCGTTAGGACACTTCCTCATTGTGAGATTTTTGAAAGAGACACCCGAAGATGTGGTTGATGACCTCGCTTTTAACCAGTTTCGAGCGCGCTCATTTGCGATCTCGGCAAATGGCGGGGAGGCCTCCGATCGGAGTGCGACCTCGTCAAGCATCCTCCACTGCGGGATTTTACCCGCGTACCCAGCGGTGTCGAGTCTGTGAGGGTGAGTGTTTTGTGATTGGATAGCCTTCTGCGCCGCACTTTGTTGTTCAAATTCAGTCGTTGTCTTCATCTGCACAAAGGCCTCCTATGCTTCCGGCGATACGAAAGGATACTTTGTGAAGGGCGTAAGATCCTTGGCCACGTACCGCGTCACAAGAGTGCTCTTAAAATTCTTCCATGCTTTTCCCATTGCGAGGAGCGCGTGCCATCGCACGAGTCCCTGTATTTCTGCTGGGATCTCGAACGAATGTGTAACTTTCTCCCATAGCTGATTTTTGTGATCGTTTGACAACTCTCTCCAGCTTGCTATGGTGATGGGGACCCGTTCCCTTCCAATTATCCCGCAGGTACTCCGAAATGATGCCACTGCTTTTTTCGGTTGCAGAGGGACCCTATCCGGAGAGACCACCGTGATGGTCATTCGGCCATCTGGCCTTTTCGATACTCCTCAACCATGCTTAGTTTTCCTAATCTTGGGAGCGTGAGACCCAGATGACGACGACGAAGCCTGCGAGGACGCCATCCCTTGACCGTCGGGAGGGAGCGTCGGCGGGAGGGCGCGGCGTCGGGAGCGACCGGCGGCGGTGGCGGCGTCGGGAGGGAAGGGCGGCGCGAGAGATACCAGGGGCGCTGGAGATCTAGAGTGCGGAATCTGTGCCCTAGCTGTGGGTATTTATAAGGAGAACTATCACAGACGGTTCTATAACTAAACTGTCTGTGATATTATATTATCATAGACGGTTATACGTTACAAACCATCTGTGATAGTATGCCTATCACAGACGGTTCGTTACTTAGAACCGTCTGTGATAGTATTACTATCACAGACGGTTCTTACCTTATAACCGTCTGTGATAATATAATATCACAGACGGTTATAAGTGGATAACCGTCTATGATAACTATCACAGATGGTTCTAAGTGTATAACCGTCTGTAATAAGGGCCTGTTTATTACAGCTCCTGCTCCCAGCTTCTCAGTAGATTCTCAGGGAGTTGTACCAAACACCCCGATTCTCTAAATGAGGAGATTCTGCTTCTCACGAGAAGCACTCTCCAAAATGAACTAGAGAGGAGAATCAACCTTTTGGTGGATTCTCGTGGGGAGCTATGGTCCATAAAACCAATTTACCCATTGAAGTTCATACTATTTACCCGCAAAATACCACTGGTATAAAACCCCAACCCCACTCGATCGATCCCGAGCGCGTTGCCCCCCAACCCCACTCGATCCCGAGCGCGTCGCCCCCCCACACCCGAGCGAGGCGCCCCCTCTTCCGCTGCTCCTCCCCACCGAGCGCCCCTCGCTCCCCCCGCATCGCGCCGCCGCCCCTTCCCCTCCCCCTCTCGCGCCGCCCCCGACGCAGCCCCCCCGTCCCCTCCCTCCTCGGCCGCCGCCGACGCCCCCCCGTCCCCTCCCTCCTCGGCCGCCCCCGACGCCGCTCCCCCCTTCCCCTCCCTCCTCGGCCGCCCCCGACGCCCCCCCTTCTCCTCCCTCCTCGGCCGAATTTGTGAGGTGAAGTTCACTGGAATTGATCTTGTAGATGTATTAATTTATTCAATGTTCTTGTATTGTACTTTGATCTGATGTATGTTTATTCAATGTTCTTGTAATTTAGTAGCTAGTTTTCTTTGTATGTATGATGGTTGTATGCATGTATGCCAATTTATTCCCTCCTGCTGAAGCAACATGGCAAGTTAGAGCAGATGGTTGTATGCATGTATGTCAATTTATTCCCTCCTGCTGAAACAACATGAGTGTATGATGAATGTATGTATGACCTACTAGAGTTTGAATGTATGTTCATATGTTTGAATTACTAGAGTTTGAATGTATGACCTACTAGAGTTTGACCAAATACAGTTCATATGTTTGAATGTATGTATGACCTACAGACCATATGTTAGATGGCAAACTTTTGTAGGCATGATGAATGTATGTATGTATACTAGAGTTCATATGTTGATGGCAAACAGTTCATATACTAGAGTTTGCAGTGTATGATGAATTGGAGAATTCTTTTGAAGATGCCGAGCTTTTCTTTGTCCAAGCAAAAGATGATTGTTGCAGCTACTATGGGACGTCACAACTTCATACGTGATCATGCTTCGCCAGACAAGCATTTTCGTATGTTCGAGCGGAATCCTAATTATGTGCCAACCATACCATCAAGATATGCAAAATATGTCATTTCTCAAGATGCATCAGATGTGTCAACATCACAATCGAGTGATAGGGCTATGGATAGGTTTCGTGATGACCTTGCAAAGGCAATTGATGAAAGTTAGTGAAATTTGCTATATTACTTGTAATAGTATGGACGAATGTATTGCTTTTTATGAAAAGATGGATGCACGAGTGTTCTGTTTTGTTGTCATTGCAGCGACAATATCATTTCATATCACATTTCAATCGACTTGGCTCTAATATTTGTAGATAAATTTCATAAATTTGTGTACACGTAGAAAGGAGTAAGAAAGAAAAAAACTTCAAGTGCTAAAACTAAGGGTAACATGGTCTTTTCCCCTCAAATCTTCTTTTTTGTGAATCTAGAGCCAACCCACTAGCCAAACGCTTTTTAGAGGTAGCTCCAGATTCTCAGAGAAGTGGATTCTTTCAGAATCTGGAGCAGAAGCTGAAAAATGAGAATCTGGAGCTCTACCAAACAGGCCCTAAGCCTTTGCCCACTGCTTGTCGATCTGTAATAAACCTTTGCCGGCTGGCTGTTGTAACTACACTACCAGCATTCAATAAGACCTCTCACAGAGTGTAATGAATATAACTACACCTACCAGTATGCAAATTCACAAATACATCATGTCCTTGTGCTCTTCAATATATGGGGTCACTTCAGTCATGTGTTGTAAAACTGTGAAATGGGCTTGAGCATACGTATTTTGATCCGGAGTTATTGCTTTCCTTTCGATAGTCCCGATACCCTCTAACCTCACCTTGTGACGAGATACAGGTACACCTATCGGATCGACTTGAGCCATGTAGCCGATGCAGAATTCAATGACCTCTTCTGTTGTATAACCTTCGATGATTCTACCCTCCGATCGAGATCGATTGCGTACATAGGACTTGAGAATTCCCATGTACCTCTCGAAAGGGTACATATGACGTAGAAACACGGGGTCGTATATTTTTATCTCTTTCACAAGGTGGACAATGAGATGGACCATGATATCAAAAAATGATGGAGGAAAATACATTTCTAGATGACATACAGTTGTCACCACCTCGGTTTGCAGAGCATCTAGTCCATCAGGATCAATGACCTTCTGAGCAATTGCGTTGAAGAAATAACACAGCCTTATGATTATCACTCGAACCTTCTTCAGCAAAATACTTCTAATTGCAACAGGTAGCATTTGTGTCATTAGCACATGGCAGTCGTGGGACTTCATGCTAATTAATTTCAAATGTTCCATGGAAACAACTTTCTTCGTGCTGGTGGAGTGACCGGATGGAACTTTCACACTATGTAAGGACTGACACAGTTCAGTTCTCTCGGACTTAGACAGAGTGTAGCAAGCTGGGGGAAGGTATGTCCGGCCTTTATCGGTCTCTATCGGTGCTAACTCGGTCCTGATGTTCATAGCGACCAAGTCACGCCTTGCGTTAACACCATCCTTAGTTTTATCAGGAATGTTCAATAAGAGACCAATCAAACTGTCACATACATTCTTCTCTACGTGCATGACATCGATGTAATTGCAAACTTCTAAGTGCTCCCAATAAGGCAAGTTCCAAAATACTGACCTTTTTTTCCACATGTTCTTCCTCAATTTACGCCCCTTTCCAAGCACAACGTTTATATCCTTGACCATATCATACACCTCTTTCCCACTAAAAGGTTTTGGTACTGAGTCATCTTCTTTTTTTTCATCAAATTATTTTTTCATCTTGCGGTATGGGTGATACTTTGGAAGGAACCTACGGTGACGCATGTACACAATTTTACGCGAGTTGTTCAACCACACACTCTCGGTATTGTCTAAGCAGTGTGGACACGCTTTGGCTCCTTTTGTACTCAATCCTAACAGGTTACCAAGGGCAGAAAAATCATTAATGGTGCAGAACAACATAGCGCGTAGAGTAAAGTTCTCTCGTTTGTCCGCATCCCATACATGTACCCCTTCGTTCCACAGTATTGTAAGATCTTCTACCAATGGTGCTAGGAACACATCAATATCATTGCTAGGTTGCTTCGGCCCTTGGATAAGTAGTGACATCAAAATATACTTCCGCTTCATACACAGCAAAAGAGGAAAGTTGTACATGCATAGAGTCACGGGCCAGGTGCTATGTCGGCTGCTCATGTTACCAAAAGGATTCATTCCATCTGTACTCAATCCAAACCTTATATTTCTCGATTCCACACCGAAATCTACAAACATCCTATCGATGTTCCTCCACTGGGCAGAATCAGCAACATGTCTTATCATTCCGTCTTTCTTACGCTGCTCCAAGTGCCAACGCATCAATCTTGCATCCTTGCGGTTTGCAAATAAACGCTTCAGACGGGGAATTACAGGAAGATACCACAACACCTTAGCAGGATGTCCTTGCTTCACCTCGATGTCCTTTCCATCATCAGAGTCATTTTTACGCTTGTATCGGGATGCTTTGCACACCAGACAAACATTTAAGCTAGCATACTCTTTATGGTACAGGATACAATCATTCGGACATGCATTTATTTTTTTCTACTTCCATTCCTAATGGACAAAGAATCTTCTTGGCTTGGTAGGTGGTTCTCGGCAACACATTTTCCTTTGAAAACATGTCCGCTAGGAGACCTAACAATGCCGTGAAACTCTTGTCGGACCAACCATTGCTTGCCTTCAATTTCAGTAGTTCTAGAACTGATGACAATCTCGTGTATTGCGGCTTGCATCCCGAGAACAAAGGTTTCTCCGAGTCCTCCATCAAACCCTCAAATTTACCAAACTCTCTCTCACTGTAGTTCTCTTCTGCATCGCGTAACATCTAATCCAGATTGTCATCCTGCGATCCATCCGCGGCCTCATGATCAAAAGCACAGTCTACAACTGGCATATCGTTGTCCCCATCGACTATGTCATAACTACCGGCTTCTTGTGTACACTTCTCTTCACCGTGGCTGGTCCAACATTTGTATCCTTTTCTGAAACCCCTTCGAATCAAGTGAGCTTCGATCTGCGCTGAGTTGCTAAACATCTTGAGATTATCATAATTAATACATGGACAGTACATATATTTTATCCCCTTCTTTAACATATCCAGCTCGGCCGCTCTTCTAAAAATAGACACGCCAATAATGTACTCTTCACTCACACGGTTCTCAATATACATCCAGCTTCGATCCATTTTCGCTAGCTACACAAGTAACAAATGGTTGCCAAAAATGATTATTACCGCAACTACATAGCATATAAATTATCATCTCTAAGCCTTCCATTACAAAAATATGTATATAAGCATAATTAAAAGTAATTGAGTACTAACATCTGATCAGATCACTAAGAAGACAGCGATATATTTTCACCCCCGAACTCCCAAAAGCCGGCCGCCTTACTCCACCGATACAGCGCAATAAAAAAACAGATCTGTGTCGACACCGTCCAAGTATTAATGGAGCAATTTATCACAGACGGTTATTAACACGAACCATCTGTGACAATTCATATCAAAGATGATTTTTTATACGAACCATCTGTGATAATAGAGACATCACAGACGGTTCGTGTTAATAACCGTCTGTAAAGTGTCACAGACGGTTATTAACACAAACCGTCTGTGATGTCTCTATTATCACAAACGGTTCGTATAACAAACCGTCTGTGAACTATCACAGACGGTTATTAACACGAACCGTCTTTGATTTCTCTATTATCACAGACGGGTTGTGTTAATAACCGTCTGTGATAGTATCACACCGGGTGGCGATGAACCGCCTCTGTGATAGTTAAGCACAGACGGTTCCGTATGAACCGTCTGTGATTTACCCGTCCAGTATAGCCTGTTTTGTAGTAGTGAGATTTCGACTACAGCTGCAATCGAAGATCATGACCAGGCAAGCGGTCGGAGATCTCAACTACGCAAGTGATTGAAGATCGCCACCATGCCAACGATCGGGGATCTCGACGATGCAAGCGGTTGAAGACCACAACCATGCCAGCGGTCAAAGGTCTCAATTTCGACTACTATAGTTTTGTTCTCTTTTGACTTACAACTACCTACTACTTCCAGCTACGACTTACGACTCTGAATATTTATTTCTTTTTCGACCACGGCTATTTCAGTTCATTTTTGGCCTCAGTTATTTTAGTTTATATGTCTAACTTTGACTATAGTTACTCTTTTTGACTTATGTACTCTATGAGGGAGTTAAGCTCACTGAGGATGATGGTGGTTCACGAGATGGAGTGGAAGGAGCTGGCGTCGGAGACCTTGTCGGTGGTGACTATGATATCCGGCAACGATGAAGCTACAAGAAGGGGGCGCATGAGCTTTCATGCATACATGCGGAGATATGAGTGGAATGAGTCGATGTACTGCTCACTAGAGAGAAAGGTCTTTCGGTAGCACTCTAGTCGGAGATTTGAAAGAATGCTTAGCCAAGTGATCCTCCGAACAATCTACTGCACAGAAGGTCAAACGAGTGAGTAGGGTGCTCAAGGGAGAGGAAGGGACACTGTGACGAGTTTTGGGAGGAGAGAAGCTTACCCGACAAGATGTCGCACGACGGTGTGCTTGCTGGAGTCGCGTATGACTTCGATTTTCTCGTCGTCCAGAGAGCGGAGTGCTCAAGGACTGCAAAAAGAATAGAGAGGCGAGCTGAAGAGGAGATGGTACGATCGGGGTTATAGGCACGGAAAGGTAGAGACGGAGTGGTCGAAGCTCACCGTAGAGCGCGAGGAGAAGATGGGGGCAAGGGAAAGTTGTATGTCGTGTGTGAGGTGACGTTTGGCAACAGCAGAGGAAATCTGCGGGCGTGGTCATCCAAAATCGGGAGCAACTCGACCACGACCACGGTGGAGCTGGTACTTGCATGCGCGCGAGGTGGACGACCACTTCTGTAGTTGGGCCCCTCATGGCAGCGAGACGGAGAGAGGAAGAGGTGCGCTAAGGGGATTCAATCGGTTCGACCACCTTGTGTCGATCGTGTTGGCTCGACTTCTATTGGTTTTTCTCTGGAAAGAAAATCTGATAATCTTCTTGTTATACTTATTTTACTTAGGTCCAATCTGATTTATATTTTATGTACTTTTGATTTTTTTTAGATTGCTTCAAGAAATTCTAGTAAAAACCAAAAATGCCAAATACATTTAAAAATTTAAAAATTTCTCTTTTTCTATATACTCTAGAATTTAGGATATTACAGGGTCTCTGCACGACGCAGCCATGCCGACGCCGCTGTTGCCATATGCTGCGCCGGTCCGGCTTCTCGACTGGGGTGCCGTCAAGGTGATCCTCTGTTCCGTGTTTAGTCCGAAGCTCGGATCAGGCGAGTGAAGCAAACCAGAGAGAGATAATGAGCTATGAAAACTGAAAAGGTCAAGGAATCTTTGGGAGTAACAAAGGGATTAAATAGATATTGCTCATTGTTGCCCATTGTTATTCCGTACAGACTATACAGTACAATAGTGCTATTATGCTAGTAGTATTCTTACATATTTCCTATAATTATTAGGAGAAGTCCAAGTAAATTATTTTTAAATAATACATTATCTAATCTATTTATAATTAAGAAAATATCATAGAATTATAATCCTATGATCCAATTCTATCGATAGAAAAAGATCGTACTTAGGATCGTGATTCTAACAATCTTGCTAACATGCCTTGACAATTTTGGCGGACCTAATCTTTTCTTTGACACGTACAATAAAAAGAAAAAGATAAAAAAATGATCAGATGACAATCTCATCGATCAGTAGACTAAGGTCGGCCGGTCGACGTCCATCGCGCGGAGGAAAACAAGAAGGCGACAATCTCATCATGATCAACAGCACCCAAGTCGACACGAGAGCCCCCTCCAAACGAGACACCCAAATCCCAGCATGTAGGCCCATGTATATCTTGCATTACACCACAGTATTTAGATCGATAGATCGAGGACCAATTTGTTCGATGGCAGCCATCATGGCCTACACGTATTAGCTGCTAGTGCCTGTTTCTGGCTACCCTCCACATCGATCGAACGATAGTCTATCGGAAGATGGGTTCAACTTCAATATAAGTTCAACCTTCATGGACCTAAGCATGTCCATCTTGGCCTCTTCGGCAAGGTTTAGGCTGGGATTATGTGATCTGAAGCAGTTTCTGGCTGGCTGCATTCATAGTCACACACCACAACAATATCAAATTGTCTCATCTATCTAGCCTATATCATTGACTACAAAACAAGCTTTCTCATAAAGCCATATCATCGGCAAAGTTTATTTAGACTGTGGTTTTGATTTTTGACTTATAATTTTTAAATTTTAGCTACTCATAAGAGATAATATATAGAGTAAAATAGTTACATGTGATTTTAACTAATATAACTAAATTTGATATAATGTTTATTACAATCTATATATAAATGATATCTTAAAAAGATGTATTATTTAAAAACTAGTTACAGTAAAAAAAGAAAACCAAAAAAACCTAAGCAGGTATATCCCGTCGGATCACTGTTCCTATGAGAATTCACGTGCAACCTCGCAATAATAATAACCACGGGACAGACTACATTCTCACCTGTCACGGCAGTTCCCGCAGCCGAGTCGCATATACATCCCTACACCATAATTAAGGGATTATGCATAAACATCAGGGGTTAGAAAAAAACTACTTCCAACACGTGAAAATTACTCAAAATTGTTTGGCTCGATCGAAAGTATATGACAACAATCCTGTTTATGATTCATCAATTAATGTTAGTACAAAACATTTTGAAATGTTAAAATTGAATGCTAAAATTGATGCACGGATATTTCAGCGAAATTAGTTCTGTTATGGTTTTGAAATGTCTTTTTTTTTCATAAAACTACGGACATTGCTTTGTAGCAAATGTATGTTTCCAAATCATTAAGGGTGTATTATTTGTAACTGATATTGTAGCATTTTACATGCCATAAAGAAAATGAAGTGCGTTTGATGAGAGAACCAAATTGCGGTTTCTGCATTTCACAAGTCTCGTATAGTTCCAGAAAAAAAATGGACGTAATACGTGCTAAATCATGTACCAGTACAGCCCCGTGGCAACGGCGCGGGCAGGCAACTAGTTTTATTTAAGAAAAAGGGAAAAATGAAAATACACCCCCTAAAAGTCAGTTCAAGTTTAATTTATGAATTTACTAAATAACACTCGAGTAAAAATTTTGTGGTTTTTAATCGAATTTCATACCGTTTGATAAAGCATACATTTAAGGGGTATTTCATACCGACCATAGACCATCATACATTTTGTAGAAAGCATGTGTTATAAAAGCATTTGTAGGAAGTAAATCAAACTTCGATGGACTTCTAAGGGGGTATTTATAAATTTCCCTAAGAAAAGTGAGTTTTTCGCCGTGCTTAACCAAGCTTTAATTTTTAATTCAAGTGTCAGGGACTCCTGTATGTCCTTATTACAACGAGAAACAAATCTGGCCTTTAATTAATTGATATACACACACACTATTACGAAGACTAAAGTTCTACCCTTTCGGTACTAAAGCAATATACACACACTATTAGCCCCGTTTTGGTTTTTCAAAACTAAATTGTTTTGCACATGTCAATTATTTTGTAGTGGTCAGGACTGTTCGTTCGGTTTTTTCGATTTGTACGGTTCGATAAATACGTTTTAATCGGTAAATACGGTTTTAATATTTCAAAAAATATAGTATTTTTAGGATACGGTATGGTATCGGTAAATACCATCTTATTTCAGTACGGTATCGGTTAATACCAATTTTACCTAAGTTTGCACGAATTGCTAAACGTTAATCTCATCTCCAGACTCCAATTCTCTATTCTACAATCCAAAATTCAGAATATAGCAGTGGCATGAAACTTTTTAACTGGTGTATCATGATGGCATGAAATTAATCTCATACCGGACCGAGATGTTGCCTTGCCTCTTGTTCCGTTCCGTCTGCATGCAGGCATGCAGCTATTTGACCCATGTACACATCAGGCGCATAACTCTCCTCGCTGCATGCGATGGAGGAAAGTAGCGTATGCAAAAAATTTCGGTTTTTGCTCTTCGGTTTTCCCTTGGTTTTTATCGAAAAAACCAAATCGTAGAAATACCACTTTTCTAGCTACCGAACCGAATACCAAATACCAGTCAAACCGAGTTAACCGAGTCGGTTTGGTTAATTCGGTACGGTTTTTTCAGTTCGGTATGAAACTGCACAGCCTGGTGTTAATCTTTTTTTCATTTGTAAAAAAAAAAAAACTAAGGCGATTGTTTCTTCCGTAACTCAGCATGCGTGGACAAAGCAAAAGCAGTCAAAATAAACACAGAGAAATAGCTCACTGATTTCCATGCTGCCTCGACTAGCTCTGGCATTGCATGACGAGCGCGGTGATGGGAGGATGACGAGGGAGAAAGGCGGAGTTGGCACAAAATAAATGTACAGGTAGGTTCGTGATGCGTGATGTTGAGATGACAAGTACGTTTCATAGTGCCACTAAAAATTCAGCTGAGGTGATGCTCCCACTCGCCACACGTGTGGCAGTGATTGCCCACAAGCGTACGCGTTCAGCTTCACTCACAGCAGGTTCTTTGTTGTTCTTCTGTGTACGGAAGAAAGGATTGTGCACTATGTTGCATCGGAAGATATAGCAAGGAGTTTACAGAGTGTATGTTATAATGTAGTAGTGAAATTAGCGAGTACACTTGAAGCAATATATCTTTTTTTCGGTCATAAACTTACAATATATAACTCGTAATTTCATACAAAAAAAATATAGCGGATGCAAAGCATGATGCGTGATCTGCACATGTTAATTATAAGTTTTCTATAATATATTGGTCAGGATAGATCACGATTGTTCGCATGAAATACCAGAGTCACAAATTTAACCAATGACATAACATCTATTGAACACAAAGGCAGATTTCCAGTAACAACGAGACTTGATCAGTTTAGTTCGGTTTGCACGCGTGCCATTGGATACTAATAGTCAACTCTTCCGACGCATGGTTAAGTTCTTTTAAATTAAGATTTATAATTTATAGTTGTAGTTTTTTAATTCTAGATTGTTCGTGGGAGGCAGTATTGAAAGAAAAATAGTTACATATGATTTTGGCCAGTACAACTGAACTCGGTATAGTTTATACTATAATTTATCTGTAGACACCATTTTGAAAAAATATACCGTTTAACGACGAATTACTGTAAAAATAGAAACTAAAGCTTAAGTATAAGTCCAAAAAAACTAAGCCATACTTACTACACAAATATACCGAATTCAACCACTAAGTAAGAACTACATGGCATAAAAGTGGAACAACACATAAATGCCTTCACCGGCAAGCTTCCGAGCTGAAGCCATCAAATGACTGACAACGGTGGTAAACTGATGTTTTATCTTGCTCCATGTCCACTCGTGCCATCGGTAAGCAAGCAAAAGTCAAGGACATCACTCCTAAACACAAAACGTCGTGAAAATGAGAGCAACCAAGTATAAAAATTTTGCTCAAGAACTACCTCCTGATCATTTAAGACAATATAAAGTGAAAAGACTGAGATGTGAGAATTGAGGGGAAAAAAGGGCGAGGTTCACCATGGGTAGAATGGTCGAAGGTAGCACCGGTTAAATGTCAGTAACACTGACTGTTGGAGAGGAAACAATCAAAATTCAGCATAGTTGGCCAGATGACAAACTGTATGAAAACTGAATTCGGGAATACGTGGGTTACTATTACTCTAGCTAGTACATATAAGGGGAAACCTCTTTACTGCATGCACTTACAGGATTCTGCATATGCAGTTAATACCCAAATCCTTTCAGTTCAGACTTCAATATTCAGAATCTCTGTAATAATGTAAATCATGGCACCTTGCATTAATGTAGAAATGGATGAGCAGAAAATAGTTATTAGATATGAGAATGCAACATGTATGTAGTGCATAGTGATTTGAAGAAGAGCGAAAACAGGAAGAATGAGAATTAGTTCAGAACAATACTTGAGATTAGTCTGGACAAATCAAACAGTATCACTACTACAGAAACACTATTAGTAGACACAACATCACAGATGGTTTTGTGAAACCGCCTGTGTATGATTAATATCACAGACGGTTCTTGGCAAGAACCGTCTATGATAATCCTCATCACAGACGTTTTTATTAAAAACCACCTGTGATAATCTGGTACATATTGCCGTCCAGATCCGCACTGTCTTCAGTTTGATCCAGATCTAGGTGCCCTGGCCACCTCCTCCCCTCGAGCCCAGCTGTAACATCATATTTTTCTAAAGAATTTAAAGCCCTGTTTTAAAAATGAATTTTAGAATTTTTCTGGAATTAATAAAGTTTAATTTCAATTTTTAGAAATTAAAATAGATTTAATATGATTAAAATAAATATTAACATAAGATAAAAATATTTTATTTGAGTTTCTCAAGTCTTAGGGAATTTTTTGGTATTTTTGGTGAATTTTTGGGATTTATCTGCTATTTTCTAGAGCTTTTTGGTTTTCCTTTGGATTTTGGAAAAAAGAAAATTGGGAAAAATCCTAAAACCCCGTGGGCCGATTTCCCACCAGCTCACGTTCCCTCGACCGTGCCACGCGTCAACCGCGCGACCGCACCAGCCCAGCCCAGCTCCCCCGCGCGCGCCGCGCCCCGCCTTTCCGCCACCATCTAATCCTCGCCCCGTGCCACGTGGCGCACATCCGCGCCTCGCCGCCGGCCTCCGCTTCCGATCCATCCGCGCCCTGCCTCACCCGCAACCGTCTGATGCCTCCCCATGCCACGCGTCCCCCTCTCGCGCCGTCGTCTCTGATGCGGAGTCGCCGCCCGTGCCCGTCCCGAACTCTTAGGGGTGCGTGCTTAAAAGCCGCCGCCGCCCTCGCCTCCTATCCTCGTCCGCACCGTGCCACCGTTCCTCGCCTCTTGCCGCCGCCGTAGCACCCCCGCCGCTGACGCCTCACCCGTCGTCGCCGTCACCGGAGCCGCCGTTCCCCGTCCTGGCCGGAGAGCGCCGCCACCTCGCACCCTCCTGTCCTCGCTGATGAGCACCGCCGCCGAACGTCGCCGCCGCACCCCGCACCGGATCGCCGCGCTGCACCCGAGCCCCGCTCGCCTTGCCCGTGCGCAGCCTCGGTCTGCGTGCCCAAACCCGCGCCACGCGCTGCAATGCTTCACGCGGCATGCCCCACCACGCGTCAGCCATCCAGCAGTTGCCGCCCTGCATCGCAACCGTTGATCCAGATTTGGATCAACGGCTACGATCCCGCCACGTGTCTCTTTCCCCGCTGTCAGATCTGGCCGCCGACGCCGTACCTCGGTGTGCCACGTCAGCCCTAGCCACGTGTCATGCCACATCAACTCTTGTGCCACATGTCATGCCACGTCAGCCGAGACCCGTCCCCAGGTGCCACGTCAGATGCCACGTTAGCAGGGCCACGTGTCAGCACCACAGCGTTCCACGTCAGCCGTAACCCACTGCGTTAGCACCGCCGTCCACGCGTACTGTTCCGTGGACCAGGTCCACTGTGGGCTTACTTTTCCATTCATTGGGTTCACAGTATAGTGCAATTGTTGATTTTCCAGTATTTTCTTTTGGGTTAATTTTTCGAGAGCCCGTTCTCCTCCGTCCTAGCTCCGATTGACCCCGTTCTTTTTTCTAAATTCATTTAAAATAGAGATCTATCTTTTGGTTTTGGTTTCAAGGTTCTTGGAGTGTATTTGAATTTTATTTTATTTATTTTTATTGTTTCGATCGTTTTCTCTCTCGTTAGATTCCGATTCCGGAGGAGTAGGAGCGACGCCAGAAGACCCCAAGTACCTCGCTGAGCGTAACCAAGGCAAGTCGTAACCTTTGATTATATTAAAACCAGTTTACAATATATTATTTAATTATTTTATTTTACTTTATCCTGCATCGCTATTTTAATACAAACCTTTGTACTGGTAGTTATCATTCCAAACTGAATAATTCCTCCTTGTTATTTTGAATACCATGATGTCATTGTCACCATAGGTTGAAAAATTTATTAGTGATGCTATGTTAGATGTCACATGGGTTGTACGACTAGAATGCTTAGTCTTGTTTAATTTACGAAAAAGTTTATCATCGTATGTGAATAAGTAATTTGACTTAATAAGATATGGAACCGTGGTTGGTACCACAGCTATAAAATTTATGCCATGACATTGGAGTGCCATTGGCGTGGTTATACAATCTTGGTTTTCAATCGGGCGAGTGATCGTGCAGTAAAGGGGGAAGTGCAGGTCCACTTCGTGGGATGTGGCAGTCTCGTCCAGGTAGACTTAAGGACTAAACTTTGTGCGCCATTGATCTGAATTTTATCGTACAAACCATATGTCTAGTATTGGATAGACCTGACTGATTAATTTGAGAGGTTTCAATTTCAATCTTACCATTGTAATGAGCCATGGTTGCTAATTTCCATGTGGTGCAAGGGGTGGTGTGATGCAAAACCCTAGCGGGCGGGATTGAGTTGGAATTGAACTTTATAAAGGCCTTGTTGTGATTTCCTTAGATCAAGGTTAATCACATCATGTGAGAACAATGTGCAACCTATGTAGAGTGTAAAACTATTCGAATAGCTGCATCCTCGGTTGTGAACAATGCTCGGTGATTTCACACGAGGGTTAGTGATTTCATTTAAACTTGTGGTTTATGGTTGGAAAGTGAACGGGTAGTTCACTGTTGATTTAGCTTATGAATGGGAGGTTCACAAGTGCTTTAATTTTAATTTCGTTGATTTTTTTATTTATTATTGTTTTTCTTTAAAGTCCTCTTTCAATCTATTATTATGTTTACTTCAAAATGTCATCCTTATGCAAATTAACCTTTCAGCCATCCATTGGTAAGCCTCGCATATTATATTGCATTCATTTGTTACAAACGACTTGCTGAGTACCAATGTACTCACGGCTTTACGCCATTGTTGCTCAGTTGAGGAGGAGGGGTATTACCAGCAGGAGGTACCAGAAGGAGAGTACTTCGACGACTTCACAGATTAGAACTTCGCTCCCCAGTCGATTGCCTGTGGGCATGTCAAATAGTTACTATGCTTTATTTTAGATTTTCGCTGCTAGTTTTGTTAAGCCCTTCAGGCTAGTGATATTTTAAGCTTGGTCATAAGGTCGTACTTTGGATATTTATCGATATTTGAGGTTTTCCTTTATTTTAGCGTGTATATGGTTGTGTTTTATATCTATGTTTGACTGTGTGCACTAGCGTGATCCTGGACTGGTGCAGTTTACACGGAGAGTCCAAATTTACATATTCGGGTCTCAACACTGGCGCCCATCCTCCTCCTCCCGAGCCGTCGACTTTCGAGCTTCCCCGAGCCCGCGCCCTCCTCCTCCCGAGACGCCTCTCTCCTCCCCAAGCCCGAGCCCACCTCGCCCAGAGCCATCGCCAACTTTCTCGAGCCCGGCACCCTCCGCCTCCCCCGAGCTTCCCGGCGCCCCTCCTCCTCCCCTCCTCTGCCCACCTCCTCCCCCGAGCCGCCGCCAACTTCCCGAGCCCGGCCCCTCCTCCTCCCCCAAGCCCGGTGCCCACCTCCTCCCCCCGAGCCATCGCCAACTTCCCCGACTCCGGTGAAGTTGGCGCCCTCCTCCCTCGACTTCGGCGCCCTCCTTTGTGATGATGTGAAGAATATCTTTCATATTTTATATAGAATAAATATTGTTGTTCATATAGACTAATTATTGTTTCATATAGAATAATTAATATCTATTATTCACATTTCATGTAGATGTTTTATGTTTCTATAGATGCATATTATTCATGTAGATGCATGTTTAATGGGAAGAGTTTACGGCAAGGAAGACGACCGAAAATTTTAGAAGTGCAAGTACGGCGCAATGGAGGAAGGAGGACAAGCAGGCAATCCTGTGGGTAGGGTGGGTAAAATCCCTCAGCTGGGCTTTTGCAGGAAGCGCTAAGTGTAAAATCTTCTCAAGAATCATTCCAGACAAGTAGGGTCAAAATTTTGTGAAATACTCAAAGATATCATTATACATGATACCTTCTAAGTGCAAATACAATCGTTATCTTTTTATTGATATAGGTATCTATCACTCTATAATCGAGGTCTCGCGAAAAAACAGATCTATAATCGATGAACTTGTCAGGTTGCACAAGCAATGCTTGGATGGACGATTGCCTATTTATGATAGAAGAAAAGATGTATTACCTTCTAAGTGCAAATGCAATCACTATCTTTTTATTGGTCTATCATTCCAGAATCGAGGTCTCGCGAAAGGAACAAATCCATAATCAATGAACTTGTCAGGCTGCACAAATAATGCTTGGATGGCGATTGCATGTTTATGATGGAAGAAAAGGCGTGTTACCTTCTAAGTGCAAATGCAATCACTATCTTTTTATTGGTCTATCACTCCGGAATCGAGGTCTCGCGAAAGAAACAAATCCATAATCAACGAACTTGTCAGGCTGCACAAGCAATGCTTGGATGGGCGATTGCCTGTTTATGATAGAAGAAAAGGCGTGTTACCTTCTAAGTGCAAATACAATCGCTATGTTTATTTGTACATGCATATTTGTTAATAGATATTTTATTTCATTTCAATTAATTGATTTATGAAATGGATGTTTTTGTTACTGAAATGAATTGAGATGTGAATTGGATTTATACATGTATATGTTGATCTGCTTGTTTCAAAGGTTAGCCAATAAACAAAAATAGATTTAGGAGAAAGAAAGAATATCATAGACGATTTTTGACAAAAACATCTATGATAAGCAACTATCACGTCTGTGTAGTAGTGTATGATGAGGATATAACAACCCTCAAATTGTTATTTATCTATAAATAATATTATTACGTTATTATACTCCTTCAGTATGCCCTTTATCTATAAGAGAGAGATTTCACAAAGTAGTTATAAGTTTTTCTACAATCACTCTTTAGTCGTAAGCTTTTCTACGACCACTATTTGATCATAAGTCTTTTCACGAACGGTTCATTATTGTAAGTCCCTTTACGACCACATTTTAGTCGTAAATCTTTCCACGACCACTTTATAGTCGTAAGTTCTCTTACGAGCATAACGTAGTCGTAAACTATCCTGTGACCACCCTATGGTCATAGATTCTTCTACGACTAAGCCAAACTTCAGCAAACCTATCTATGACAACCCATTATATCGTGAGCCTATTTGACGAGGTGGTTAGCACATGCATTTATTCTCTGAAATAACTACGTATAACTTCTCTCGTGACAGTAAATGCCACATGACGAGTGAGATACTACGTCTCTCGACAATAACTCATGTTGAATGGTTATCATCCAAAGTGTTAATACGACTCTTAGCATGGAACATCTGCCGCCACTTTGTAGGCCATATAAGGGCTGGCATCAGGCAGAAGAGGGACCATTTCTACAAAAAAAAGGCTTATATTAGACGTCTCATCACAGACGGTTCACAAAACCGTTAGTGCTAAATTCAATCACAAATGGTTTAGATTTAGAGACCATCTATGTTGCTGTTAGCTCTAAAAACCATATGTGAAGAGATAATATCACAGACGGTTCGTAGTAAACATCGTCTGTGAAGTATCTAAACACTTCTTACTAAGAACCTTTGGCAATATCACATACGATTTTTTTATTTAAACCGTCTATGATACTTCATAGACTGTCTATGATAATAAAGTTATCACAAATGGTTTGTATTAAAAACCATCTGTGATATGTTTTCCACCTTGCAATCTCCTAAAATTTCATAATCTCTCGCGAAGTATGAGTATGATTCTATTCTGAGACACCTTTAGTAAACCAGGCATAACTTTGGCATACGGTGTCCATTTTTAACTTTTTGTACTCGTTGGAAAGCTAACGATAAGCCTGATCCAAAAAAAACAACCGGCCTATGCCAGTCGCCCTCTAAGACCCCCAAAATCATCCATCTTTAGCCCTAAATTTGCATCACAAGTTTTTGGTTTCTGTTTTTACCAAAAAGTTTTATCTTTCCTTTGGAATTTGGGGTTCGTCTCAACTACAAAGTTGTAGATCTCATCAAAACCCTTTAGATAAGCATATATAAGCTATACAAAACTTTGCTATTTCATCTTTTGAGACTAGTTATTTACATTACGCTGATATATATATATATTGTCTTTGATAATTATGTATCACAGACAATTTGCGGTTCAAACTATCTATGATAATTATGTCCTTGACCGCTGGGCTCGTCGATCCTCTCCAACCTAATCTCAACCAATAGAAACCGGCCAACCCCCACCCCATGTATCACAGCTCCACCTCTCTGTCCCTATGCCCATTTCACCAAAACTTTTTCCACTCCCTTCTCTCCCTTCCCTATAAATATTCACCTATATCCTACCGCGCTAAAAATCTCTCCAACCTCCTCACTGTCCTCCTCCTCAACCTCGACCCTGATAGCTCTTATGAAGTAGACGACACACAAGTCCACGAGCAGCAAGGCACTGCGAAAGTAGCTGGCTACCAAGACGGTGCTCAAGTAGATGCCGCGGTGTCAAGGACATCCAACTCGCGCGTTGCATCAAGGGCGAGAGAGTCTAGGTATAGAGGCCACGCTAAAGCTTCTACTGTCTGCTATGTTCTTGCTATGTTTAAGAATTGGGTTCGTAGAATTAGAAGATGTGTTCTTGCCATGTTCTTATTGTGTTAGATGGGTAATTTGCTCGTTATCTTGTGATGCTATAATGGTGGATTCTAATCTTAATAGAAATGGAATGTTCTATCATGTTTGCTACTGTATTTGTTTGTTTTCAAAGGGCATAGCTAACATTTTCTAAGGCTAGCCAAAAATAAAAGAAAAAATTTAGGTATACAATGAATTATCATAGACGGTTTTGTAGTGTAAAATATTTGTGAAGGACTATCACAGATGGCTCGAACCAAAAATTATCTGTGATCCTCGTACCATCACAGATGGTTCTATCTACCAAACGTCTGTGATAGAAAAGTATCACAGACGGTACTATATACCAACCGTCTGTGATATTCGTCCATCATAGATAGTTGGTAGTTAGAACCGTCTATGATGTGTGAGTATCACAGACAATTCTTGGTTTAAACCGTCTGTGATAGTGTTCTTCACAGACAATTCTAGTTACAAATCATTTGTGTTATATTTATCACAGATGGGTCACAACCGTTTGTGGTAATCTCCGATTATCACTGACTTATAAATTCAAACGGTTCTGAAAACCGTCTGTGATGACAGTTTCGAACCGTCTGTGATGATCCTTTTTGTAGTAGTAGACAGACCCGAGAGAGAGCGGAAGTAGTGCAATGCATTCTTTATTACTTTACTAGTTGTAATTAGTTCATTAAGTAATAGCCACATAGGAATAGGATCATTATTCTTCCAGGAAAAGGCCTGAACCTGTATGAAAATCTCTGTGTCTTTTCTCTGTGTGATCATAGCTAGATCTTTAAGAGTTCCTTTGAATCTAAATAATCACACATAATATTAATATTAAAACACCGATACAATACGTAACTAGACTAAGGTAATCCAAACACCAGCAAAGAATTATTTATAAGGAAGCGGTGACTATCCCTTTCAGCCCCCACTGACAGTTGGAGTATTGGGAAAGTAAATAATCTAACGCAACAAAAAAATAGGTATTTAAAGTAATGTAGCCTTCATGCTCGTACATATCACACCGAGGCATGCGCATGAGTAATTTATATATTGTGTACGAAAAATGAACCTACATCCTTTACCATTTGGCCAAAATCCATACCCCCTCTATTTGGTGCACATAGAATCTGCATTTCCATAGCATAGCGCTTGGAAAACCCAGTCAGTTAGACTACCCACCAGCCCACTAGCAACTCATGGTATTGATTTTCTATGCAATGAGACATGCTACAAAAAAGGAAATGAACTTAACACCGTGAGGTCAAAAGGGATGAAAGCTGTCCATTTGTAGAACCATAAATAACCACAAGCCTATCGATTGTATATTCCTTGTTAAAGTAAAAGAGGGCCAGTGTTAAGGTAGTGCTTAACTTGGTTTTTTTATGGTTTATAATTTTTTTCATTATAGTGGTCTTATTTTGTACTATAGCTATTGGCAGTTTTTTGATATAATTAAAATTAAAAATTTTAAAAATAAAAAAGGTCAGCCCATCACAGACAATGCAAAGGAACACGGGAAAAAAAAGAAAAGGTAAAAAAATTAAAAAATTAGAAAAATATGAAATTTAGAAATAATAAATTAGAAACCAAAAATCAGAAGCTAAAACTGAAATGAGCGGAAACCCTACGGATAACTAGGTTATGCAGAAACTGATAGGTGAACTATTTATGTCCTATTTACTCATATAAGCTAATACCATGAGAACATGAAAATTCAAGCGCTCCAGAAGTTGCCAAGCAAATAACAATATTGTCTACCATGTCCGAGACTCACATGTGCGTAACTAGTGAAGAAGACTCCAATTACCATTGCAGATAAGCATTCCTAAGCAGCCGTTGTGTGGATTGCGAGGTTGATTGAACCACATAAATGGCAGGTGATTGGATCAGAGCGGCTCATCTGAACAGCAACCACACCGAGGCCAACGGCTGTGATGCCAGAGCAGAGGAGACCGTATCTGGGCCAGAATCGCAAGAAGAGGGGTCCCACGCCCGCTTTTTTGCAATCACTAAAATAAAGGAATGCAGGGAGTAGGCACCATGTAGGGAAGGCAATCTATTCAGTTGAACGCATGAGAAAACTGAAATTGAACCAACAATAACAGCAAATAAGGCAGTTGAAGGTGTGACCCTCTAGAGATGACAATTATACCTATTTACTCATGTATCCGTGGGTAAATATCCTAATAAAATCGGGTATAGGATGTATTCTTTACCCATGAGTATGAAAATGAGGGAAACTTTTTACTCATCGGGTAAACGGGTACGGGTATAGGTAACTCCACCCGTACCCATCTCGTCTGTTTACCCGCGAGTTCACGATCTATGAATATGTTACAAATATTCAATACTTTGGTGTAGAAAGATAATATGTTACAATATTTTGGTGTAGAAAGATAACATGTTACAATACTTTGGTGTAGAAAGATAACATGTTACAATACTTTGGTGCAGAAAGATAATATTTTACAAATAAAATTGTAATATTTTAATATATTGCAATACTTTAGTGTTGGAAGATTTCATATTAAAGTACATGGTGACTCTCAGTTCGCGGGTAAACGAGTATACCTGCGGGCGACGGGTATGCGCGAGCACTACCCGTGCCCGTCATACCCGATTGCCATCCCTATGGTCGTCGCAGTTGAGGTTGTTGTTGCTGGTGGGGAGCCCTCAACTCGGCCGCGATGGTGGTGAAGCTGCCGGTGAACTCGGTGTACTCCACCGGCATGACTGTGTTGTGCGCCATGGAGGAAAAAGGATGGGACACGGAGGACGTGCAAAAGGCACACCTGCAGGCACAGGCATTAGCGCCACTTGGAGGAAGGGCGGGAAGATGTAGGGCGGCGTGATGCGACGAAGAGAAGCAAGATGGGGAGGAGGAGAGAACGACCGGGAAGAACAGGAGCAAAGGCATGGGGCTACATGAGCACGCAAGATAAGGGGGTTTGCATGAAGGCGGTAGGGCCCATGCATATGAGTCAAGCAGTGGATAGTGGGGAGCTTTTGGAGGCATTGGGCGGCGATAGTAGTGAAGCTGCCGGTGAACTCAGTGTACTCCACCAGCACGATCGTGCCACACGCCATGGATGAGGAAGGATGGGACACGGAGGGTGTGCGAAAGGCGTGTAGGCTGGCATAGGCGTTGGCACCAGTGGGAGGAAGGGCGGGAAGATGTAGATCAGCGCGATGGCGAGGAGGAGAGGACGACCAGGAAGAATAGGAGCAAACGCAAGGGGGGTTGCATGAGCACGTGAGGTAAGTAAGGCTGCACGAAGGCATCAGGGCCCATGCACACGAATTGAGCAGTGTGTTGTTGGGATACGGATAGACTATACTAGCGCAAATTTAAAAAAATCTACTGCGTAAATCAGGAAGTCATGCGAGCAAGAGATCATAGATCGTTACCATTAGACGCGCAGTGCAGCGGAAGTAGAATTGAAGCAACAGATTCAACGAAGAGCGCGCCGATGTAAGAGAAAATAGTCGATCGTCCTTTGGCCATCCGTCTCCTTTTTGCGATCGTCTCGATCAGTGCCGCAGTCGTAGTCGCGTCTCTACCGAGATCCACACATCCAGAGAGGGAACACCGTGCGTCGGTGTGCTAGTACCAGCGCGTACAACAAGGGTTATGAGAGGTGGCAGCTAGGGTTTTTTGGGATATTGCCCTCAGCCCCCGCACTTCTCATTATATATGCTCCAATCAGATTCTTATCCGATACGAGTGGAGATCGAATCTCACTCGGAAGCTATTATCCGGATCCTTATCGTTCCAACCCATTAAGTGTGTGATCCTGTAGGTTCATGTATATTTGGTCATGGGCCAAAAACTCCCTTCCAATCCATAGGTCGGTAGCGGTCACTAGCAGAACATAACGACTCCAAATATACATAAAGATCATATCAGACAAACCTATATAATATTTATGTACTGACCCCTTTCCCTCACGATACTAAATCGAACCCAAGGTGAGAAGCGTGCCATTCTATGATAGCTCGATCCTTCACTCGAACCTGTGATGGATTACTCAGTTGTGATTGACTCTTCAACCACAATCGGCATGGTCATGCACTTCCTTAATCCAACCACATCAAGAGGTCCAGAAATATCTCTCATGTTATATAAGAGGAGCAAATTCCATTTTGATTGCTCATATTCCTCCGTATATTTTATAGTAAACCCGAAAGCTACCTTTATGACAACCCAATCACGGAGTAGTGTTAGGTAACCTCTAAGTAAACTATTACATATGTAGAAAACAATGACGATATCAGGTCTAAGGATCCTACATACACTATATATGAGACCAACTGATCACACTTAAGAATATAACAATCCCCACAGTGTCTCATGGTGGGTCAATCCAACATCATATTCTCTAACATGTGTCCACGTTATTAATTTGATATCTCATATCCATGATCCGTGAAACATAATCATCAATCAATATATGTGCTAATATGTAAATCATAATTGTCCCACATAATGATATAAAATCAGATATAATTTAGAATAATATCAAAAATATAAATAAAGAGTTTCACAAACAAGTCACATACTTGTTGATCAATACGAAAGACATTTATTCAAAGGACAAAATAATATATTATTCAAAAGATCATAAACATAAAAATGATACAATCATCTCTATGATTGCATTTAGGGCATATCAATAACATGCGTGAAGAGGAACGTGACGAGGGAGGGCAAGCAGTGCACAGCAAATGAAGCAACGATAAAGAAGCCATGCACCGAGCTGAGGGGAGGCGCATGGGCGTACGTCTTCAACTAGAGCACCCAGAATCTTTGGCTTTTAGAAGTTCTATTATGTGTATTTTTACTACTCTCTGATCTTTTGCTTCGATTACCCACTAGAAGCCATTCTATATTTTTTGAGTGTTTAATTTTGCTTTTGCTTTATTTTTATTATTAGAGTTTGATTTTGTGTCATTTCAATCTCTGGTTTTTGAAATTTGTTGCTAGCGGTCTTATCGGTCCTAGAGTGGTGGTTTGATCGGTCAATGCATGGTAGTCTATCAAGACCCGAATCTAAAATCCAGACACTCTGTGTATACCGTACTAGTACAGGATCACGCTAGTACACACAGTGTAAACATAGATCAAATATCGACCATATGTACGATTAATAAAAGAAAATACTCAAATATTAACAATTATCATAGTACGACCTTATAGCCAACCTAACAAATATTAGTCTGAATGGCTTAAGAAAATAGCAACAAAAAATAGAAATAAATATAGTAGCCATTCGGCATGCCCGCGGGCAATCGACTGAGGAGCGAAGTTGTCGAAGTACCCTACTTCAGGTACCTCCTGTTGATATGGTTCTTCTTCTTCAACTAAGTAACAGTAGGCATAAAGCTGTGAGTACATTGCTACTCAGCAAGTCATTTGTAACAAAGATGCAATATAATATGCAAGACTTACCGAATAATAGCTGAAAGGTTATTTTACAAAAAGCAATAATTGAAGGTAAATACAATAAATAAATTGAAAGCGATTTTAAGTAAATATATTAACAAGCAACTAATCAAAAGAATTAAATAAAATACATTGAACTACTCATGAACTAACTATTCATGAATTTAAACCACCAGTGAACTAACCATTCACTTTTCAAAGTTATCACAACTAAGTTTTATGAAATATTTAACATTCGTGTGAAATCACTGAGCATTGTCCATAATCGTGGACACAGTTATTCAAATTGTTTTACACTCTACAGAAATTGTACAACTTTACCCACAAGATATGACCATTCTAGCGCTAAAGAAAATTATAACAAAGTCTTTACAATGCCCAATCTCAACTCAATTTCGCTCGCTAAAGTTTCATCATTTTGGCCCCCTATTGCGGCTCATGGAAATCAGCATTCATATTCAACACAATAACAAAATTGAGATTGAAATATCACAAATTAATCAACCAGCTCTATCCCATACTACACATATGGTTGCACTATAAGGCTCAGATCAACGGCGCATAAAGTTAGGTCTTTAAACATTATCCAAGTGAGACATCTACATCCCTCGAAATGAATCCATCCATCTCACTTTACAGCATGATCACTCGTCCAAGTGAAAACTAATTTTGTATAACCATTACCAATGACACACAAATTTTATAACTGTGGCTACAACCACGATTCAATATCTTATTAAGTCAAATTAATTAATTAACACATGTGATGATGAACTCAACGAGACTATAAGCATAACTAAGCATATTAATCATACAACCCATATAACAACTAGTATCGTATCACTAAATAATTTTTCATCCTACGGTGACAATGGTATCATAGTTTTTAAATTATCAAGTAAGCGATTAATTGGACAATAACTACCCAATACAAGGGTTTGTAATAAAATAGCAATACATAATAAATTAAAGGAAAATAATAAATAAATAGATTAAAAACTAGGTTCAACATGATCAATTAACATGACTTGCCATAGCCTTACTCAGTTAATTGTGTTTGATCTTGAAATCTTGCTTCAGCTCAGCCGAAGACGTGATCTAATGAGAGAGAAAGCAAAATAGAGCACAAATAAAATTCAAATAAACTCTACAAACTTCAAAACTAGAACTAAAAGATATATATCAATTTTAGATGAAATTAGAAAAAAGAATGGGGCCAATTGAAGTTAGGACAGAGAAGAACGGGCTTTTAGAGAAATCAAACATAAAGAAAATACTAGATAATAGAAAATGTTACTATATGTGGACTCGGCTCACGGAAAGTTAGTCTATAGTGAACCCAATGTAAGGCGACTGGGTTTACTGATGTGGCGGCTAGGGCTGACGTGGTCGACATGTGGCAACTAGGGCTGACATAGCAGGTGACATGGCAGCTGATGTGGCATTGGGGATCGGATCGGGCACTGACGTGACATGCCATATGGACGGACACATCATGCTAGGGCTGAGGTGGCAGCTAGCGTGGGCGGCTGACTCGACTAGTGCTGACGTCATCCCGATGACGTCACCTAGCGCGGGGTATGAAGCGACGTTGACATCCAACGATCTGTAGAGGACCACGTGGGTGAATCCTGGTCGTTGGATTATAGGGTCAGTGCAAATCTAATCGGACGATCACTAGGGTTCATCGGGTGCCCAAGAACGTGACACGTGGCACACGGTGATTGGCTGCTGGAGGCGAAGCATCGACGGTGACTGAGCGGCTATGCAACGGCGAGGACGGCGGAATAGGGAGCGATGCGGCAATCTATGCAGGCAGCCGGAGCAGAGCAAGACGATGTGGCTCGTCGATGGTCATTCACTAGCGGGCAGCAATGGATGGTCCGGGCAACGGTGATCGGTAGTGCACGGCAGAAGCGCTCCTATCAAAGAAGAAGAAGATGAGGACGGCAGTGTTTGACTCAGGCTTCTGCGGTGCACGAGTGAACTTCGACGGAAGTGCATGGCGGTGGGACACGAAAACCAAGAGGGTGGCGTGACCTATATAGGCTCAAACGCTGAAGTGTACATGACGTGTGCGGCACGGACGATACGGACGTATCGGGCACGAACAGTGCCGGAGGAGTTCGCTCGAGGACGATGTCATCTCTAGGAAGACTGTGAACCATAACCGACACCCCAGATGAGTGACACGTGGCACCATGAGGATCGGACGGTCTATGGTAAATGGCACAGATGGATAGTACCGAGACTATTGGGTGCAGGACACGTGTCCTCGGCCGGAATCCAATGATTGATGCGGGGCTTAGCCAGATGGCCAACACGTGGCTAGGATGGGATCAGACGGCTGAGGTTTAGCTGGCCGGATGAACAGTAATGAGCTCGGCCCAATTAGGTTTTGGGGTTTTTAGGGACTTTCTTATTTTCATAAATTGGCAGAAAATATAATGAGCTTTAGAAAATAGCAAATAAATTCAAAAAATTCACAAAAATTTTTAACAATTTTCTTGAGATACAAAGACCCAAATAAAATATTTTTAGTAAATTTTAATATTTATTTTAGTCATATTAAATCCTTTTTATTATTAAAATTTTAATTTAATCTTAAATTAAATCTATAAAAATTTAAATGGTGAATTTTTTTGTAAAAGCTTGAAATAAAACATGAAAAATAGGATGTTACACGGTCTAACAGGTGTGCAGTAGTATCAGCCCGTAGTTGGTGATAGCTATTTTTTAGAGAAGGTTTTTTTAGAGGTTTTGGGTTGACCTGGTGCGGTAGTTCCGGCTTTAGAGTTACGGTACGACTGGAGGTCTTTTGGAGGTTTTAGGTCTGACTGGCCTTCTCATGGTGGTCTGACCAATGTGGTTTGGGTGATCTGACCAACATGTGTGCCACGATCAAAATGGCCCTATGCCAAGTTGAGTGGTTTTGGTTGTTAGTCATGGCTAGGACTGTGCGTTCGGTTTTTTCAATTTAATCAGTTTGGTATATACGGTAAATACGGCGGTGTTAGTAGTTCGGTTATATATGGTATTTTTAGAAGAACGGTTCGATTTTGGTAAATACCAATTTATTTCATTGCGGTATCGGTAAATACCATATTTACCAAAGTTAACGCGAATTGCTAACGATATAGCGACTAGCGAGATGAGTAGACGATAATACATATACTTGAAGTATAGAAAACCAGAGCTTTTATATACATATGTAATATATACATTGAATTGAACAACATAGCTAACCTAGCTCAGTTGGTATAGATGGAATGGGGGCTTTCAAACCTGTGGTCATGGGTTCAAAACTCACCGACGGCATAATATTTGATTATTTTCGATTTATTCGGTTTTTAGCTGGTTTTTTCCGAAAAAACCGAACCCAGAAAAAACCCAAAAATTAAAAACTGAACCAAATACCGAATACCGGTCAAACCGAGTTGACCGGTTCGGTTCGGTTTTTTATCCAGTTTTTTCGGTTCGATTGAAAAATGCACAGCCCTAGTCATGGCGAAGTCTATGCAAGCGTTAGTCATAGAGTGTCTATGCACGTGTGAGTCATGATGTGTTCATGTATGTGTTTTGCTAATGAGAGTCAAGTGCATATCATTGGTGTTTAGATCGATTGTTTGTTCTTTGATGTGCAGGTGCTTGATGATTTTTGCGGCCAGCGGTAAGACCGAAACTATGAAAGAGGTCCTAAGGCCATAACGTGTTGTGTAAGTCTGGGTGGAGCATCATCTCAAGCTGAGAAGCATGGGAGAATGATAAAAATCGTGATGAGACAAGTGCGTGCATGTGATGTGCCAATTGGACTTGTGCGTTTCAAGTGGTGATGGTTCTCGGAGCAGATGTATGATCTTGGTGGCAAGTATTTGGGTATCACGAACTATGGTGTGATGTGTTGTGCCATAAGACTCAGAAGCTTTAAGTGGTGACAGCCTTAGAGTAGGCGTACGATATTGGCAACAAGACATTGAGCATCGCATCTTTGTGTAGACTGGTAGGTAACAATTGAGAAAATTATCCAAAACCAAGTAGATTGGCGATCTGCAAAACCGCTGCATTGGTCTAAGAGGTTTAGGTCGAGTCTGAGGATGGAAAGTCTTATCGGGCTTTTGCAGACATGTAAGTCGCATTTTAAAAAGGTGCAAAATGTGTGTGAATGTAAAATATTTCTCTTTAAATGAAATGAATATCTAATGTTTGCCCAAATAAGTTGTGCCATGGATCATTCCTTGTGCTTTTTATTTGATGCAGATATCTCTTGGAGATCAAATCTCCATTATCTAGGTGTCGTTTAGGGATTTCTTGAGTTTGTCTGGTTTTCCATAAGAAAAATGTAATTTTAGAGTTTTGCTCTTGTGATGGTTTTGGCTTAACTTCATGTTGTCATCTAATTTGTTATGATATATGAGAACCTACTCAAGGTCATTTAGATCATATAGGACTCATGAGTAAGAGTAGATCAAGATTTTTCTCTTTTGTCCGGATTTGGTGCAACCTTATTTTAGATAAAGATCAAAAATTTGGCATCGTTCTTCATAATCTATGATTAAAATAGATTTCTAACATCCTAGGGAGCATTTGTGTAAGTTTTATTGTATTTGTATCAGTGGTTTGAAAGTTGGTTATTTTCTTAGATCGCGTGCGGTGCTATTCTACACTTTCCTTCGATGAGCAATCAGACCGCAAGAAGCCAACGGTCTGATCGGCGTGCGGTTAGACCGGTACTCGAGCAATCCAACCGTTGAGAGGTCAGACTGGTAAAGTCAACGGTAAGACCAGAGACTGGCGGTTAGACCGCATCTAAACCAGCGGTCAGATTGGTTCGGTAGTAAACTCTATTGTGAGTTTGTGTTGTTTGGAATTTGGCTTTGATGATATTTTAATTTTTGTTTTCGCTATACGTTATTAATGATACTTATAGAAAATTTTGAAAAATTCACTCAGCCGTGCGGCTCTTCGTACCGATCCTACACTCTATCTGCAGTTATGCTGCCGTGGACGGGTCAAGTGGCAATGTACTGTTTGATAAGGACCCGAAAGAATGTTTCACTGTTTGGTTTTCAATGTACTCTCGAATGTTCAAAAAGGCCATTAAGACACTTGAAGAAAGTAAATGTACGCGCACGAAGGTGAGAAAAGAAGACCACTACGGCATTGCACTTTATTTGATGGTTACATTTGCTTTCATATGTGTACTTCTATTTTCAACCTATTGTAGGTCCTGTTTGGATGGTTACATTTGCTTTTGTATGTGTACTTCTTTTTCCAACCTATCGTAGATCCTGTTTGAAACGTATAGATTTCATGGTTTGCAGAAGATTTATAGGAAATAATTCATATCCGTAGCAATCGAGAAAAATTCCCGCGTTCATAAGGTGTTAGCTTCTTAGCTCATTTCCTACTACCGTACTTTCCTCTGGCAAATCCTCGCCGGCCACCCGCTTCTGACGATGACTCCTTCGAGGCATGCTGCGTTTGTCACTACTCAGTACTCACTAGTCTTGCCATCACGATTGTCATTGTCATCATTGCCTATGTTGCTGCCTACCTTTGTCTTCATTGCCCTTGATCTGCATCACGCAATTATCTTGGTCATCTATGTCATTGGGCACGTCTCATTGTCGACGGTGCCAATGTGCAATTTATATACCCACCTTTCGCTGGCAATTCACCTGTGGCTATGAAGTTGTCGGGTTAGAAATAGAAAATTTTTACAGTATATTCTAATAGTAGTAGAAGAATAATGGTAGAAATTAAATGTAACAATTGATTTACAAGGGTATAACAGATTTTTCTTTATAAATTCTATTTTTTTTCCCGCAGCATCCACCGCTTGTCGGTAGTATATTAGTTTTTTTACTATCGTTGGTTCACGTATCAACATCATGGCAGTGGAGGCCAGTCGGCTTCATCTTTTGAAGTTAGAAAAGAGAAGACGTAACATACTACGATAGCTGAGGTGCAGTTCATCAAGGAGGAGATGGAGAGCATGAACAGCTTCCTCCTACACCTCGACCACACGGTGCCCCCTGACGACGACCATGACGAGTAGGTCCACACCTGGTTGAAGCAGTAGCAACTGCATCAACTTGTATCTGCAGCGGCGCCAAGTTCGGGAGGACCCCTGAGGAGCAGTCGACCTCTGGCACTGCATCCTGTTGCAGGGGTGGAACCAACCAAGTATACTTGATGTCACCAGGGGCAGAACCAACCAAGTATACCTAGTGTCATAGGACACCGGGTCCAAAATTTTTTAAACAAGGATTAGCATCATCAACCTATGTGTGAACCCTCTTAGTCCAAACTCAGTACACCTAGTCCTTTCCTTGAAGCCTAATGAAGAGAACACTGATAGCCCAAATTTTCAGTAGCTAGCAACAGTTCAGAGAAGTATCCGCTTTCCTCAGCCCATGTGACAACTATAGCAAGCCGAGCCAACCCTTGAGCCAGTCCAAGAGAGAGGACCGCAACAGACCATAGCGTCCATTTGATCAATCCTGAAGTGTGTCACCTCGTAGCTGCCCATGACACCTATTTATCTTGCACGGTTGGCCAAGAAATGTACACCATGCCCTCCACATAGCCACATTCAGCCAAGTAGCGACCGGTCACCCAAGAACAGGAGAAATCAGCATCATCGGCCGCTCTCATTTGCCATCTCGCTGCGTGCCACCTGGTCCCTATTGCCTCGCATCCACATTGGCTGAAAGAATCTTAGGTACACCTGATCAATATATATTGTGCTCTAAATTTATTTCAATCTTCCAATTTGTTTCAAGAACAGAGGTTAAATTTGTGAGTTATGGTTTCAATATGATGATTGTTGATTTATTTTTGTTAAATTATAGGGTTAAGACTTAGGATATGAATTCTGATTTTTGGAATATCGGTCTACTAGTTGCAAATCGAAGGCAAAGTTGTAGTATTTAACCACAATATTAAGTAAGCCACTGGACGTATTTTTCTATTATATTGTTCTTGAATTGTTGAATATATAAATATCTAATTGACTTTTTCAATTAATTGATGATGATTTCGTGAATGATATGCTTATTTGCTATGTGGAGAAATAAGAATTGATGAAAATTACCAATGATATTATGGTTCATCATTTTATGAATTTCAAAGAATGTAAGTACTAAAAGGTAATGTATTAATTTACATTTGATCATTCTATTATTTTTTACTTGAAAACTTTAAGTATTTTTGTTCTCTTTCAACAAGGCATTGAGGTCGGATGATGTATTTTACCAATACCGACCAACTTTTGTTCGTGATTTCTCCCTTAGTTCCTTTAGTTTGCTACAACTAACTAATATTATTATTGAGCTTCATCATTTTGGCAAGTATTTCAATCACTACTTCTTTATCATCATACATTGTCATCAGTTATGTTGAAATATTGATGCTAAAAATTATCAGACATATTACTATTTAACACAATATTGCTTGAAAATTCAGTCAAGTCCTGCTAGTTCTGGGGAACTTTGGTGATTGACTGTGTCAAGTCTTTCTTATCCTTTTTTTATTAGGTGTCCCTGGTTACTTGGATTCGATGGGTCGGAGTTCTCGTTCTTTTATTCTGAGGTCTCTGGATGGGGTTAGGGATACCTTCGATTTTCTTCGGTATTTCAACCCTCTCTGATGCATTACGTGCTGGCACATGTGACTAATCACGCTCTTTAAATCAATAAGTGGTCAGGCAGTTGGTTTGCTAATGCTTGTAAGTCAATGATCTTCTAGACTTCTTTATTTGCTTTACTAGTACACGGGTCATGTGCATGGATTTCAGTGGTATAATTTTCATCAAGGAGTTGATTTTCTCCCCTAATGCCGAAAAACTATCATCATCAAATATACTATCGGCAAAATGGGCGGTATGCAAATCTTCTATCATCGGGTCCAAATACTTGATTATAGATTATGTCTCATAACCAACGCATGTCCCAGACTTTGAGGGACAATCCATTGCAGTACGCTGTGGTAGGGGTATAGGTACGTAAACTTTACAACCAAACCTACGGAGATGAGAAATTTTTTATATTGACCCTTGCACTAGTTGTATTGGTGAATGGATGTTATATGTCGATAGTCTAAAGTTGATAAGAGTTGCTGCATGTAGGACTGTGTGTCCCCAACATGTAGTTAGCAAATTACAATTTTATAAAAGCGGTCAGGCAATTAATTTAATCCCCTTAATTAATGCCTCTACTAATCCATTCTGGGTGTGGATATACGGGACGGAATGCTTAACTTTAATTTTTATTGCCATGCAATAATTATCAAATGCACTTGAAGTAAATTCTCTAACGTTGTACATTCTAATGAACTTTATACGATGATTAGATAAATTATTTCTAATTTGAATTATCTGCGAGATCAATTTTTCAAAAGTATAGTTTCTTATAGATAATAAACATACGGGTGACCACTTTAAGGAAGCATCTACGAGCACCATAAAATATTTAAATGGCCCTGACAGAGTAGAGGGTTTAGTAATTAATTTCCTGGTGATACATACGAGGCACACAAAATCTTCCTGATTAAAAATTTTTTTACATCAATATTATATCCCTGTGAATTATTAATTATATTTCTTATCATCCTAAGACTTAGGTAGCCTAATCTATCATGTCAGAGACAGAAAAGTTTAGAGCTTCGAAATATAGTTTTCAGGACAGTATAGCCTATGGATGTCTTAATATTAGTATAGTATAGCCCAGATTCAAATAAAAAGAAGTCTTTCTAATACCCTTTTTCCACTTGTTTTATGCTTTGTAATGAGCAGGTATTTCTTGCCATACTCTTCTTCAGTCTTTGAAACTTAGCAGAGTTCTAGTCGATTCTGGGTACAACAAGGCTTTTTTAATTACCAAGTTGTGCCCATCAAGAGTATAATTGTGGCTCTTTCTAAGCCTATTATACAGATATCGCTACATACGATTATCGTAAGGCTGTCAGCATTCTTGCTAATCAACTAAATTTTTTTGTCTCTGTCAAGATAGTATTCGTTGTGCCGCTGTTAGCTAAGCACACTTCCTTCATGGGGTGCGTTCTAATATAAAGAACTTTATTAATATATAGTAGAAGACAATCAACACATAAAATAAAATACTTCAAATATCAGAACATATCATATTATCGTTGACTGAATAAATGAATGACTTAATATCATCCAACTATCCCGAAAATGAATTGTTTGAGTATCATTATTGCAAGATTTCATTCACATATGAAACGCATAACAATTAAAGTCTAGATGTATTCTGTACATTAGACTGAATCTACTAAGAAATCTAAGACTTCGCCTACTATTTTCTCAGGGGTGATATGCTCTTCCTGGCAAACTATGGCGTCGGTAGCTGTAATGTCAAGAGGGGGTGTGATTGTAGGAGTAGAATCCACTTCCATTGGTGTAGGCTGCTGCTTAGAATTCTCCCCCTCGACGAAGGCAAAGTGGGTTTCATGCTGCCATTTGCCACCATTCTTCTTTTTGGCCGCATTGACAATGTGTTGTGGCTCTTTGCAGATCCACGACCAGTACCCTCACTTGCCACACTTGTTGTAGGTTGGGTCTTGATGACCATAGGGTTTGTCGTCGCACTTTGGTTTGTCAACCTTGTTATCTGGTGGAGCATCTAACTTTCCTTTCTAGGCTGCGGCTTTACCCTTCCTTCCTCTTTTCTTCATTATAGACTTTCACACCTTGTAGCTCTCAGCATTGACATCATGGCCAGTGGAGCTCCCAGGTAGCTGTGCGACAAAGTTCTAGCGGAGAACTTCATCTTGAGCCTCTGCAACCTGTATGATATCAATCAATTCAACATACTCCTTGTAGCTGTCTTGAAGATAGTTACACACAGACTGCACTACACTAGGGTGGAAGATGGAGAGAGTCTTCACAATCTTCTGTTCATCTGTGATATACCTACCACAAAGTTGAAGATTGATGCAAATTTTGTGTAGAGAAGCGTTGTACTCCCCAACCGTCTTGAAATAAGCAAATCTGAGTCAGATCCATTCCTGCTCTGCCTAGAGAAGAATGGTGTACTTTAACTTCTCGAACCGCTTCTTGAGTGCAATCTATAATACTAGCGCGCTCTTCTCTGCCGTATACTCACTTTTGAGAGTGAGACAAAGGTGGTGCCTGAGGAAGTGAAGAGCCTGATTATTTTCCTCAGGTCTGGGTTTGCATCCTGCAGTGCACCAATCCCAATAGCAGTGCAGAGCTTCTTGGCTCTAAGTACGGTCTCGACATCAGAAGCCCAAATCAAATAGTTTTGGTCATGCTGGGTCAGCTCCTCGAACTCCCAGTTCGTGATGCATATCATCTATATGTGCATAAAAGGAATATGTAAATTTACTGGAGGTAAATATGTATGAAATGAATTGGATAATAATACAAAATATTCTCATGATATTTTAGAATTTTCTGCATATTTTCTATAATTTTACTGTTAATTTCAGTGATTAAAAATAATTTAAATAATTATGATTAATCAAAATAGTAAGTAAATACAAAAAAGCATAAAAAATAATAACAATAGTGCTAAGCAAACTTCAGATGCAAAAAATAACTCAAAATTTGAATTCCTACGGCCCTTTTTATGTTAGAATATGCATTTTAGTGAATTCTGCAATTTTCGAGGGCTTCTTTGGTAATTTTCTATTCTGAGAATTTTTTTGTGTAATTTTTTGAAGGCCCTTTTCCAAATATCCGGGCGCCTCCTGCCCCCCCCTAAGCGATCAGATGGTCCGAACTTCCCTCGATCGATCGGACGATCTGAACTTCCCTCGGCCGATCGAATGGTCTATACTTCCTAAGGTCGATCAGACTGGTCCGAATGTACTATGGCTGATCGGACAATCCATAGTCGATCGGACAGTCCATACTTCCTATGACCAATCGGACTAGTCTGAACGTCCCATGGTTGATCGGACGGTCCAAGGCCGATCGGATGGTCCAGATTTCTCATGGCCGATTCTAGAGGGAGGGGTAGGGTTTCCTCTACCCCCTATTCACTTCATGGCGGCGCGTGCGTGGGGAAAACCAGCGACCGTGGCATGGCGGGTGGTTGGCTCATGCGTGCGGAGGCCGATGGCGGCGTTCGGGCCAGTGGCGCTCAGGAGTCTCTTTTCTACTCCCGGTGTAATTACACCCTATATCGTATCTCACATCGTAGAGAGTATCCTGCGTAACAGAGAGTATATACATGTAGTATACGAGTATTTAAAACCATCTATGTGGTATGTATAATTTTTTAGAGGTGATATGCATTTTTTAGACATATTGTTTTTTATATGTGTATATGAAGATATTTACAAAATACATTAAAAACTATGGACTCTTTTGTAATTTTTTTGTATGGTTCACATTAGAGTATCTTATAATTAGTATACAAATATACCTAAAGTGATAAAGGAGTATTTTAAATTTATTTAGGTGGTATGTTAGAGGTAAAAGTAATTATAATATCTGGAAGTAAAAGGTATATATGTGTGTGTAAAAGTAGTATGATCCTGGTGTGGCAGAGGATCGTCTTTTTCCTCTTGTATATAATGGCGCACATTATTATCACGCTGGAAAATGGAGCTAACCATCCATCGTGCGTGTGCGCATTAACCTTCAGCTTGGCTTAGATGTATCTTGCTAGTTGTGCAAGGACCTAGAAGGACATCTATTCAGTAACAGTAACAGAGGAAGTATTGATCAGCAGGAATACAGTTGTGCTGTAAGCACCGCAATATTGTGCTGTAAGCACTGCAACACGTTCGTTTTAGCGTTGGCTTCGGTTTTGAGTTGAAATTTCACTGTAGCTGACTTTTTTACTGTAGCTGATTTGGTTTTTTGGACATAATTAAATTTTAAAAAATCAAAAAATAGAAAAAATATATTAGCCTATCACGGACAATGCAAAGGAATACGGAAAAAAAGAAAAATACAAAAAAGTCCAAAAAATCTAAAAAACTTCAGAAAAAGACAAATTACTCAATAGTGAAAAAAAGCTGAAACTAAAAGCTAAAGTTAAAGAAAAACTGAAACGAGCGTTAGCCAACTAAAGTCCGGCACTTGGTTCAACCAAGCACAACCCGGAAACGAGGGTGATGCATGCTTAGCCGAAATATGCGTTGCTAGATTAGCAATCACGCCTAACACAATTAATTGTGAAAAGAAGGAAAATTCCTGCGTAGCTCTGGGTGGCAGGTCAAGATGGCAACGGGTAGATACCCGCTGGGTATTGCCAACCCATACCCGTACTCGATACCCGCACCCGCACCCGCTACAATACCCGTACCCGCACCCGGGTATAAAAACCTACCCGTACCCGCACCCGCGCGGGTATTTATACCCGACGAGTAACCCATACCCGAATTGATAAGGGTATATACGAGGCACAGGTATATACGGGCACGGGTATTTCCATCGGCTTCGTTTCGAATATATATATACGGGCCACAGGTATATGTACCCGTTGCTATCTCTAGTATACACTCGGTTGGGTATATTTTACCCGCGGGTATGCGGGTACGGATAGTATATACCCGCACCCGCACTCGTATACCCGATAGGAAGAGTTTTTTGCCCATTAGCATACCCGCGGGTGAAGATATCTTTTCATACCCGCCTCCTTATCGGGTAAAACCCATCGGGTACTCGGGTTTCGGGTACCCGTTGCCATCCCTAGTGGCAGGTCGCCTACACACACGATCCGCGTCCAACGTGCATAGACGCACGACAGAGTATGGGTGGCGTACGTCCTGATTGATGTAGGTCCCGACCGTACCCATCCTGTACCCATCTCGCTTGATTTGCAAACAATTGGCCCGGCCTTCCTTCCCCAAATTAATTAGACTAGTCGGTAACCCGTGCTTGTTAGATCTAGGCTACGTTGCTAGCCTCTAATCTAAAAATCAAATTTGTAATTTTATTTTATTTTTTGTTCCCACATGGTATTTTTTTGTAATTGACCTAGACTCTTTCTTCTAACCTAACCTGTTATAACTTGAATCTGCTAAATTTCCTCATAGTACCTAATTAATATAGAATATTTAGTTCCTCTGAATTTTAGCTCTTTTCGTATTTTAATTTGGAATTCTTATGGAAATCAAATTGTGAAGTTTCATTTATTTTTTATTTTGGATTTGTTCTTTTAGTTCTATGCTATAATTCATATCAAAAAATAATTTTCATTTAATTATTATTTCAAATTTTATTTTTGTAGGTTTTTTACTTTCGAATTCTTTCAAAAATCATATTACAATTTTTTCTCTATTTTTATTCCAAAATTTAGTTTGTTTGTATATTACTTGATATGCGCTCTTTCTTTTAATTAGCTTATTTTCATTTACTTATTATTATAATTTTAATTATTTTTGGATGTCACTTTGGAGGTCATATGGAAATCGATTCGCAAAATTTTCTATATTTTTTATTCCGGATTTCAATTTTATTTTTGATTTGTTCTTTCAATTTTAGTTTAGAATTCATATAAAAATTTAATTTCTAGTTGTCATTTAATTATTATTATGAAATTTACTTTTGAGGGATTTACTTAGGAATTTGTATGGAAATCAAATCTCTAATTTTTTTACTTTTTATTCCAAAATTTAGCTAACTTGGATTGTATTTGACATAGACTCACTTGTTTAATTTGCTAATTTTCTTTTAATTATTATTCCAAAATTTTAATATTTATGGATGTTACTTCGGAAGTCATATGGAAATCAAATAATTAATTTTCCTTTTTTATTATGAATTTTAGTTAATTTGGATTGTACTTAATATGAACTTTTTCTTTTAATCTGAGCCATTATAATCTGGGTCCACTAGATGGATAGCTAGATATTTTCTGGTTAATGTGGGAGTTTTCTCAGAATGTATAATTAGTGTAGATAGATAGATAGACAGACAGACAAACAAATAAACAGATAGATAGATAGACAGATAGATAAATTGATAGATAGATAGATTTTTAGTTGTGAAAATTAAACAAGATTTTGATTCCCCCAAACATCCTACTTTGGTTAGTGGTCCAAAGATTGCATATCACTCAAATTTTGATAATGTGTACAACTAATACAAAGATTCATCATATTTTTGTTTTTCTAAAGAAATGGAATAACTCTTTAAACCTGTCTTGAAAGTTAGGCATCGTTTGGAACACAGGAATTTCACATCAATTTTCGCAGGAACTGGATAGATTTCTCATGTTGCAACTAGGCCTTAATTTTTTTCTCTAGTAAAATTCAAAAACAATCAAAGAGTCTTTTTGTATCTGAACTACACCCCTTGGTTGGATGATAATATCTTGATGTTTCTTCCCTTCAAACTTTTAGGAATATCTTCCCTTTTATAAGAAGATCTTATAATATCTTGAAAGTAATGAACCAAAGTTCTTGCAGCTCCTGAGGAAAAATGCATCAAAATTTCCTTGCATATACCATGTAATACACCATTCATAGGCAATGGGGACCAAGTGATTCCACAGCATCTAGTGATTCAATAGAGATGGTCATCATTTGTGCTCTTTGGCAATTGACAATCTCTATAAATAAATAATGCCACCCTCAAAATTAAGTTGTGATGTCGAAAAGCCCTTCGTGGAACATTGATTTTGTTGCTTGAGATATTATTTAATTAGTAGGAACAACATCTTCTTCTTCAAGATCTTCGGCATTATCACAATTTTTCAAGGAGAATATATGTAACACCCTATGTTTGTGCAATTTTTAAGTTTTGGGAATAAAATTTATGTTGGGCACAATTCAATTTTTTGCAAAAACAAATTTTAAAGTTTAAATTTAAATGCGAATCAAATCCCAACTCAAATTCAAATTTAAAACTGAAATCAAAATTCAAATTTAAATCAAAAATGAAATGCAATTCAAATCAAAAAACAGATTTGGGTTGGTCCAATTCCCTTTCTTCCCCCTTCCCTTTACCCGCTTGGTGCCAACCGACCCACTCCCCTTCTCCTCTCCCTTTCTCTCCTCTAGGCCCAACAGCGCCCGGCCTGCTTCCCCCTCTACTTCTCTCTTGCTCTATCTTTTGGCCAAACCAGCTCGCACTTGCCATTGTTGACCACATCGCCCCACCTCAATCACGCCACATGCGTTGTGCCTTGCTTGTGTCAGCACCCAACACATCACTAGGTGGCACCTTAATTCTCCACACCACAATAGAGCGCGCCGCACTGTCATGGCTCTGCCTCTTTGTTGCATCACCTTGACCAGTGATGCCAACGATCGCCATGAGAGCGTGTTTTATCATAGTCATTGCCAGTCCTATCCCTCCGTCTCGTCGCGCATGCCCTGTCCCATCATAGCCGTTGTATCCACATTGTGGTGACACCAGCCACCACTGCTCCTTTGGTCATGCCCCGCCCGCACTAGCATCGCCAATGCCATTATGTCACCAGCGCACTATGCAGCTCGCCCCCACCGTCTATAGTAGCCACTTAAGTGCTTTCCTTACCTTCTAATCCCTCGCAGCTCATTCTAGCCACTTTGCCTTGGTTCAATTCAAGCCCTACTGAGCTCGCCATGTCACTCCGTCACTCCGATGAGCCTATTCTCTTTCTGATCATGCCAATATGATTGCCTCGTTCCTCTCTCTGCCTCACCGCACCCAATTTAACCTTCTCTCCCAGCTCGCCAGCGTTGTCACTGTCTCTAACTCCGGCTGCCACACTGTGTAGGATCAAGGATAACCAACTAGAGGGGGTGAATAGGAGATTTTAAAATTTCTTTGCTAAATTAAATAATTAAGGGTTAGATGACACTAAGCAATCAATTAACCTATGAGCAATTCTACACAATAATAAAGATTCTAGGTAATTGACAATAAGCAATAATAATCAAGATAAATTACTATAAAGAACAAGAGACAATCACGAAGACACTTGATGTTCTTACCGTGGTATCGGAAACTTGCCGGTTTCCACTAATCCACGTTGAGGTTAGCCTGAACTAATCGGACCGGCTCCACAAATTAAGCCGAAGCACCTCGATCACTCTTGGTAGCTCTTCCTCCGCTCCGGAGATGACGAGCTCCACACCACTCACAAACTTGCCCGGGCTTCTTCACAATCTTCCTTGAAAAAATCACCGGCAACAATCTTCCCGCCGTCTAGGTGCCGGCAAGCACCAAGAGAATAGACCCCAATTTCACTTGACGGCGCTCAAGTGCACAATGGATCAACTAGAATTGAATGCACTCGAAAATCTCTCCACTAGCTCAAAATGAATGCTCAAGAGTGCAAAGAGAGTGGAGTGAATGCTCTAGAGCTCAAATGAGTTCAATGAACATCAGCAACCTGCCCAAGTGCAGGTGGAGGTGTATTTATAGCCTCACCAACCAAAACTAGCCGTTGGATAAAATTAATCCTGAAAAATCAGGGAAATCGGTACTACCGCCGTTGAAAGTGTGGTACTACCGATTTTTTACTGTAGCAAACAGTAACGGCTATGTCAGGCGGTCAGAACTAGCCGTTGGATTTTAGTGCGGTACTACCACCGTTGAAAGTGCGGTACTACCGCACTGCGGTACTACCGCAGGTAGGTGCGGTACTACCGCACTGCGGATGTACCGCCGTGCATAAATCGGTGCTACCGATTTCTTTGCTACTGAGTTCTTCTTGGGGAGCATTCTGGAAAAAATGTTCCGACAATCGGTACTACCGCTGTACCATGCAGTACTACCGCAATGCGGTACTACCGCCGTTCAATATCCGGTTCTACCGATTTTTGAGATGGCTAAGTCCTCAAGAGGATACTCTTCTGGAAAAATCATTCCGACAATCGGTACTACCGCTGTACCATGCGGTACTACCATGCGGTACTACCGCCGTTCAATATCCGGTACTACTGATTTTTGAGATGGCTAAGTTCTCAAGGAGGAGCTCTCTGGAAAAATGGTACCGCAAATAAATCGGTACTACCGTGAGGCGGTAGTACCGCTGTTTACATGCCGGTACTACCGCACTGCGGTAGTACCGCAGGAGGGTGCGGTGCTACCGATTTTCCTGAGAGAGCACAGTGAGTTTTCAAACACATTTTCAAATGCATGTATGATCCTAGATTGATCCAGTGTGTACCCAAACATGCTATCAAGCTACTTTCAATGATCCCTCTTAATAGTACGGCATCTAACCTATAATCCGGTCTTCCACCTTTTCTCCTAAGACCAGTAAACCGAAAAAGAGATCCTAAAATTTATGTACCTCAATCTTGATGCTTCTTAAGCTTCAAATTTCATTTGTAGCTTGTTCTTCACTTTTGCACATGTGAGACCTTAGCTATACAATCTCAACACACATGTTAGTCCCATATTCTTATTTTGTCATTAATTACCAAAACCCTAAGATGGGGGCCTAGATGCTTTCACACTGCCCAACCAACCTAGTTCACCTCCGTGTGATTCCTTTTGGCTAAAACACCCTCGAAAAGGAATTTAAAACTCTAAGAGCTCCATTTATTAGTTACTGTGGGGAAACATAATTCAAAAATAAAATTAAAACTCAGCTAGCCCCACTGTCAGCCTCTGATGATTCTCAAGTAGGAAGATAAATCAAAAAAATAAATTTAAACTGTGGGGCCCAGTTATCAGTGAGACAGAGCCTCTCTCCTATGTTTATTTTTTGGGGTTTTTCCTAAATTTAAACTTTGGAATGTCCATTCTCACTCGTTTTAGCTCTAAATCAAATGAAATTTGTTTCTAAATTCATATAAAATGAAGATATTTCTATTGAGGGTAAAATCATGAATTTTAGAGTTCATATAAATTTTTATTTGGATTTTGTTTACATCTCTAGTATTTATTCGATCCTAATCGCGATCATTCAATTAGAGTTAGAAGACCCAAAAGAGCCATAGTTCAAGCTCAACTAGGACCATCAAGACCAACAAGCTTGTGAGCTTGGCAAGTCAACACTTTGATTATTTTGTAAGTTATATTGATTTAAATTATTAAAATTGCATGCTTTAATTTGTTAATTAAATTACATTATATTAAACTCATAGTTAAGTCCCAATTAATAATTATGCTATTATACCACACTCCTTGACTTTGAACATAAAACCATATCACCCAAGAAATAATGGTAAATATACTAGTGATAAGCCTGTATCTAAATACTATGCTTAGTCTTGCTTAAATACCTTGGGCATTAAATTGCCCTATTATCATTTCAAACATAAAAACTTGTATTTAAGCATTCATTAGATGGAAGTGGCTAATATTTGAACAAGAAAGGATATTTTACAATCCCAAAACTCTAAACTTGTTTAAATATCTAGGCAGATGGTAAGAGAGGTTGGTACGGATGTAGCACGAGAGTGTGATTTGTGGTAGAACTATCTAGATAACCTTAAGGACTGAATCTTGTGACACCTTCCCGATGTAAAATAATGCAACCATAAATCTATATTGAGTATGACCTGACTAATTAATTTGTATCAACTTAGCGTAGGTTGCACCATTTAGATGAACACGGGTCGTGCCGTTGGATGAATCTATTGTGCAGTGCAAGAGGGAGCCTCTGAAGCAGGTGGATGTAACTCTCTAGTGGTGGACACCTTAGCAGGTTCAGTCCTGTTGGAAAGATGCATTGTAAAGGCCTTATGGTGATCTTCTTAATCTGTATGTCTAAGTAAACATGTGAAATATAACGAGCTGATTATTTCTTATGGATAAAGTGTGCGACCTTTACAGAGTGAAAACTATTTGAACAGCCTTACCCATGATCATGATGATGACAATGAGTGAATGTAACTCTAGTAATAAAGCTAGCATATGATAGATGGAGCCATGTGAAAAGTGGATAGAATCTGCACTACTAATATTACTGCAAACTTTCACATTCTTTAGAAAACATGTTTTAGGAGAAAATGCTAAGTCTTATGAACTTTTACTTATTGTAAATTTCAACTATGGCAGTTAGCAAATAAAAGAATCCGAGCCTTCCTTTGTTAAGACATGTATCTATAATATTACATTCTGTGTGTTAGCTTATGGAGTACAGTTGTTTGTACTTACCCTCGCTCACTAAATTAACTCAGAACTTGTGAACCAAGGCCACTATGCCTATTACGCTGCTCCAGGATCAGACGGAGAAGAAGATGGTGGAGATTATGATGTTCTTTAATGGTTTAGTCCTTACCTCAAATAAGCAAACTTGGATGGCGATTGTGTGCACATTTATTATTCAAACTATTGGAAAGTAGTAAGTCATCCTTTACGCCCAGTCGCTTGCCTATGGCAATGTATGCCTCACCTTTCTGCTATTCACTTCCGCTTTCACTTTTGTTATATGTGGCAAGGTGTGGCCCGTTATGTAAACTCTACCCAATATGGGTTATTTAAACTGATATATAAAATTAATGAATGATATGGTCGATATGATGTATGAGTTGATTCAATAATATATTTGTGAGCACTATCTACTGATTCAGAGAATAGTAGATGGGATCACAGAGGATTCTAGATTGTAAATTCAAGGTCTGACAATATATTCTCTTTAAAATTAGCCTGAAAAAACTAAAACCTCGATGAGCTAAGGACGGTGGAATGCAGAGAGTTAGGTGTATGCTGGACCTTACTGCTTGCTCCATCGATTCTAAGATGGACAATGTAAAAAATACCATATTTCAAAAAGAAAAACATGAAAAAAATCCCTTTTGGGTGTTAAGTGTTCTTAATAAAATTGATTGTACGGTTGAATTTTTTAGCAACTCTAGCATCATACATACGTATGTATGTATGTACGTACGCATATGTATGTATGTATGTATGTACGTATGTACATATATAAGTATGTACGTACATACGTACGTACATGCCAGTTTGGTAAGAGTAAAATGCACCACATGTACCACAACTTGTAAGATGGGTGTAAATAGGTCACACAACTATAAATTAGTTCATTTACATCATTCATTTTATTTAAGTGATGCATGAGGTACAAAACAAGACGTGATAGCATATTTAGCACTGTCGTGGTGCTAGCTGTGCTTTCAGCGTGGCTCTAGGTTGTGTGTATTAGGCTTGGCGTAGGAAGAAATTGCAAATAGCCCCCGGGTTTTATCCTCTCCGTTAGTTAAGCCCAAACCATCCCCTATTCTTATGAAGAAAGCGATGTGCACTTCAAGCGCGCGCTTGGAGGAGAGTCTGATGATCTAGCTGGTATTCACGGATGGTGGCACTGGTACTTCAACCATTAAGAGCAATGCCGTCTATATATGGTGAGATGTGAGGCTTGGAGAAGAGATAGGCAAGGTGGAGAGGCATGATAGGTGGTGGTGGTAGAGGAGAGGGCGCAGGGAGCGGCGGTTGAGGGTGGAGAGGGTGTGGGGGTGATGGTAGTGCAGGCACAAGTTACGTGGGTGCAATGGGGTAGGGAATCAATCAAGAGGCAGTAGAACACCGTTGAAACTCCATTAGAAGTTCTTCTCACTACAAATTTTTGAAAAAAAATGCAAGCTATTTCAATAAATCAGGCAAACTCATATTACAATTGTCTAGAAGCACTGCTACAATGAACTCAGGAGCTACACCTAGGCAAGTACATAGTTTTTGACAGCATAACCAGCATTTGCTAAAAATATTGACTAGAAGTGATCTTGTTCTGTGAGATATTATCCGAAAAAAGTGATCTTGACATATTGTTTTGTTAGCAATTGCTATCAAAAATAACCATGGCTCTGTCGGGAGGAGAGGGCAACCGCATGCATGAACCATGTGATCCTGAGCTTCTCTTTTGAATCTCGTTGCATCAGCTAAACAAAAATCAGTGATATAAGCGAGCAAATTTACAGTCATGTGATCTATGGAGCATTTTACTCGTTTGGTAATTATTTATGCCATTTAGCCTAAACCTGCTTGTGTACATGGTTTTGCTGGGCCACACACCAACAAAGATTATAACGTGGTCCAGCCCAAATGCACAAGCAGGTTTGTTTCTCTTCTTTTTCATTTTACATTTCAGTTTTACATTCCTTTACACCTAGTACTAGGGGTTTTCATCTCTGGTTACAATATTCTGACAGCCAAACAGCTGATTTAATAAACATTTTGAGTTGATCACTACAAGTTAGTTTTTGTACTGTATGTAGCCGTTTAACTGTTGTTCAGGGACCGTCGAAAATCGCTAGCATGGTGCAGTTTAATCTTGGTTTTTCGGGGTGTAATTAGCTAGAATTGAGAGGTGCCGGCGTGTCAGTGGTCAATCTCGACATGCAAAGCTGGCTGGGCTGACCATTGTAGCAGCTAGGCTGGGGCTTAGCGCGAGGGCGCAGAAACCCACGGCCGCTGCGCTGCACATGTGCCGCCACGTCACGCGGCAGCGCGGCAAAGCTCGAAGTAAAAAAATTTCACCGCAAGGGCGGGCCCACCGTAGTGTAGGGTAATCATCCACGCCAACTTACGACCCCGATGGGCCCCACGTGCGCCCATTCTTCCACATTGCCCCCTTGGAATTCGCTGTATTTGCAGGGAACCACCCTGGGTAAAATATCTGCAGCTTCTGTTCTTTTTGTCCATGCGAGGAGCCAAAAGTAAAAGAGAGAGAGAGAGAGTGACGGGAGCCTCTCTCTCTAGGACTCGTGTGTTTGGGTTTCTCTCTCTACCGCTCCAAACTATTTGATCTCCGAAGCCTCTCTCTCTCCCGTCGCTCACACAAACCCTCTCTCTTTCTTTCTCTTACTCCTGCCCCCGTGCCATGCTACTACTGCTCCGCTAGCTACTTCTTGCTTGCCTACCTAATACTCTCTCTCTCTCTCTCTCTCTTGTTCTTCTTCCTCCGATCTCCTGCAGCTAGCTAGCTCACACGTGCCGTCGTCTCTGCCTCGCACGCGCGCCGGGAGGAGGGGTGGCGCTGGGCCGGGCCGGGCAGGCCGGGTGGGATGGCATGAGCCGGCGGCGGCACGGATGGTCCCGGCAAGGAGCCTGCTCCTCCGCGACGCGCATGGCACGCCCTTCATCCGCGACGTCGCCGCAGGCGTCGACGCTGTGACGGCGACGCCGCCGCAGAGCCGCCACATGGCCCAGGAACCCATCAACCATCACCAGGAGCCGCCCAAGCAGCCGCCGCAGGAGAGGCAGGACCACCAGGTGCCCCAGGAGGAGAGCCGCAGGGAGGCGCTAGTGCCGCAGCAGCTCCAGCCCGCCGCCGGCCACCAGGAAGCCGGCACCAGCGGCGGCGGGAGCAGCAGCAACGGCCGCGGCAGGGAAGGGCACAGCAGGGACTGGCTCCGCCTCGGCCTCGGCCCGGCGTCCCCTGGCGCCGCCTCCGAGCTCGACCTCTTCGCGGCGACGCGGCCGCGGCCGGAGATGCTGTCTGGCATGCCGCCCGGGGCCTTCCTGCCCCCCGCCATGCCCGGCATTCCCCAGGCGTCGATACCGCTGACCGCGCCCCGCACCTGGCCGCCCTGGCTTCCTCCGTGGAGCCCCGCGGCTATGTCGGCGCAACCACCGCCGCTTCTCCCGTTCGCGCACCACGCGTTCTACGCGCCCGGCACGTCGCCCGCCGGCGCATCTGGCTTCGACACGATCAGGGTCGTCCTGCCGCCGCCAGCGGCAGCCGCGGCCGCCGGCGTCTGGTTCGTGCTCCAGGCCGCGCCCCACCAGCTGTGAGTACGCTACATACACGTAGTACCACTGCTGCTGCACTAGCTACATGGAAACACGCGAGCATTTCATGTGTTTATTGCCATACCACCGCTTCACCTCTCTTTCCATCTCTGCGTATATACTACTATACTTATTAATACATGTCAGCTGATTCGTACTTGGAGGATTAATTCCTGCAAAATGCAGCGCCTTCTTCTGCATGTTGTTCTCAACTCCTGTTCTCAACTCCTGATTAATTGCTTTGATGCTTTTAGTTTGTCTGCAAACTTCATTGTTCAGTGCTTACATATATATTTGACTCTCTTGTTTTTTTTCTGATTTGTGCAGAGGGAGGGAGCCATTCTTGCTTCAGATTCCGAGAAGCTACTTGCGGATCAAGTACTATTCTATTACGATTTCTATCCTTCTTGTTCTTGTTCTTCTTTTAATTAGAATTTATTTGTTGCATCAATTAATTTTCTCGTCCTACATTTGGATTCTTTCATGTTTTGACAATGCTCCTCCAAATCTATGAAGCTTTGGTAGCATGCATACTAATTTGATTATTGCAATATACCAATATGAAAAATTTAATAAGCCTTTTTTCTTTTATTTTTGATCTTTCAGAGATGGGAGGGTGACAGTTAGGTTGCTGATCAAGTACTTGGTTAACAAGCTTGGATTGGAAGATGAATCAAAGGTATTTATATGTCACCTAGCACAAACTCCAATACTCTGTCTTGAAGCATTTGCATTTTTCTTGTATAACTCTATCTTTTCCCCCTCTCTTTTTGTTATGGTGGCTTTTATATATTCTTTTATTTTTTAACTTCCCATGGTGCATGTTTTGTTTTCCCCTTGCTTTTCCAACATCGTTGATGAAAGGAACATTAGAGCTAGAAAATGGAGTAGTACCATACAGATGTGGGGCTAGAAAAACACATATAAAAATGTGCACTACTCATCCTGCTAGTATATATGTATAATATTATATTTTCATTTAGGCTTTTTTTTATGACCTCTGGTCTCTGCTTTTGACTGTAGCGATGGTTAGTTTTTTTAAATTATTTAATAAAATAAGAAAAATAAAAAGTTAAAATTAAAAAAAGTTATCACGTTCATTTCAGCTTCTCACTTGTTCAAGTTAGAAGTTGAAACGAAAAAATGCCTAAGCATGACAGTGAGTGTTAAGAGCTTTGTTCCTTCTATTGTAGGTGAGGGGTGTGTGTCCTGGGTGGCACATCACCCCCCTCACCACTTGACAAGGAGCTCCTCCATCCATCCTAGAGAGAGAGATAGAGGGAAGCGAGGAAGGGGGGTGTAGTGAGAGGTTATTAGATAGATGGTTCGTTCTCAATGGCCAGTGAGCAGCTTGTTTCTTCTAGCTGCTCTCTGTGGGTGCCTATAGCTTTGAGCTTAGCCGTAGCTAGAGTCCTCACACACATCTCTGTTCTTTCTTTTCCTATGCACCCATAGGCTCAGGAAATGGCCGAGGAGCTCATCATTGCCCAAGCCTAGCTTTTCTCCCTTGCATGCCTCAAATGGGGCATGGAAGAGCATGCATGCATGTACAGCTACAGGGTTATATGTATACTCATATATAGGACACATGAGTTGATATATATATATGTGCAATACATGTAGAGTGGCCTGCCTGCCTGTCTAGTGTGTGTGACTGGTTGTGTAAAGCATTGCGAGTCTTGAGTGATATGGATGGTGCCCTAGAAAAAGTCTTCACCTACCATGCATCACTGAAAGCTATGCACCATCCTCATCCTCACCATGCATCAAGTAGTAGTGCTTTCAGAGTGTGTGTGAGAGAGAAAGAGTGTGTGTGTGTGAGCGTGTGTGTACACGGTCAACACACACACAATCACCATCCCTTGCTCCATCGCTGGGATGGATACTTTTCATAATGAGTCGGAGATCTTGCTTCCTTTTGCACTCAATAGGCCTAGAGCCTGCATATGTTCCCAGTAACTGCAATGATAGGCTTCTTTTTGTTCAGGAGCACACACACACACACAAAATCCATATAAACTCTACACCATGCATGGCCCTAAATAAATAAAACCATCTTTTTTCTTAATCTACATTTCTTTATATTCCCTTCTCAAATGGACCTTTTACCTGCCTAGCTATTCCGATGGGAATTTGCCAAGGGTCTAGACGTGCGATGTACTTGTGCTTTGAGATCATACACACGAACACGGGTAAACACAGATAGATATTTGGTGATGTGATACATTTACGTCCTTTTCATCTTTCTTATATAGAGAAATAATATACAAGACTCTGGAACCAACACGGCATTTACGTTGAGAGTCTACATGGACACACCTTGACTTTCCTATTACAACCACTTTGGATCCTAAGCATTTACGACTACGACTGCTACAGCATTTTTATGACTATGACTGCTACAATATCCTTTTCCGACTACTACTTGATTCATGCTGCTACAATACTTGAACCGGTCGCAGGGCTACAGTGGTCATAAGACATACTATGGTCGTGGATTCGACCAAATCTAAAGACAATTAGATTAACTCTATCATATTTTGCCTGGCCTTTCCTGTGATCAATCTCATGCAAAATGGCATATATAGCATGGTCATGGTCTCATGGAATCTATCTTCTGCATGTATACACAAACACTCTAGCTAGATGGCTAATTTATACCTGCACTGCACATAGTTAGCTTGCTGCCTATGCATATGTATATGCCGTGCCAAATGATGAAAGGAAGGCTTACTCTTAAGGCGGTAATAAGTGTGTATATATATATAGGTTTTCGAAAATGGATGTTAGTATAGGCAACAACTCTAGGAGATGCGCATAGATATATATACGTGGATGGTACGGGGTACTGCGCCTTTTTTTTTCTTTGCCTCTTTGATCTTGGGAGAAATACCATGCACTACGTATACGAACAAGCTAGTCTTGAATTAATACAGCAGGATTCTGCTTGAACTCCAATAAGTAATATGTATATTAATGTACCATGAAATAGATTTAATTCCAAGGAAAATTGTGTATATATCTAGACATATATCAAGTACAAATTTTATATGTTTCTAGGAATTGACTGGCTAACCACAGGCCTGAAGCTAGCTATAGCACCCCACATTGAGTGCCAAATATATATACTCTTAGTTTTCGTGTGTGACATTGCGTATATATAGGCTCAAAACATACATGCTTGGCTTGTACGTGCACTGACCACTGGCAAGCAATCGTAAGAAATTTAATTTGGAACAAATTAAGAATGCAAAATATGTATTAATCCCAAAATTTATCAAATCTTCTTGAGACAAACTTAATGGTGTAGTATATATTAAGGTAGCAGGCAGTAAAAGACCCTGTAAGTAGCAAGGTTATCAAAAACCGGTTTTGAATTTTTACCGGGTAGTATCGATTTTCGAAAAATTTCAGTAGTTTTTGAACCAAAAATTTCAAATAAAAATTGACTGAAATCAGTATAAATCGGAGACAAAATCTAAGTAAATCAGATTAACTTATAGTAAAACAAAATATTTGAGACCGGTTGTACTCTAACCGGGGATGCCTGGTAGAGTCGATTTTCGGCATTTTCAGCCGTTTTTATAACCCTGGTAAGTAGTATAAGTAGAAGCATACATCACTGAAATAATTGTACATAGTTTGACTCATCAGGCGGCCGGCTCCATTGGCGTAATGACAAAAAATAAAGGTCAGCTAGCTTGATCAGTTATAGATCGGTCCTATATGCAATTAAGTTCGATTTTTCAGGAATTTAGATCACCTGACTGCGTAGTCGACATGTGTTTTGTAGATTAGTATATACACTTCAAGTTCTAGTTTCTAATACACTAAAAAATTTAGGATATTGGTGGGAATAAAGGGAAAACACAGCTTTAATTTTCCCTTTGGAAAACTTATAGTAATTAGTAGTTTAAATGAAATTAGATTTTTGCTGCCCTTTTGCCATTAAGTCGGAGCAAGTTCAGAGTTTAGGCTGAGCAAACTGGGGTCTAACATGGCTTGGCTCATAAATATTGTAATATGGGTGAAAAATTGGCTCTTATTTTGCTTGTTTTTTCGGAGTAGAGTCCAAGACAAGCTATTCTTTTTAGCCTCAATAAATTGATTCTTTGATTACACATTTCTGTTGTCTTGGTTCCTAATTCTACATGTTCTGCTAATAAACATTAACAAAATGTACAAGTAAAGTTGTCTTGTTCCCGCAGATACCTCAACTTATTTCATCAGTAATTTTTTTCAAGGAATTACGTCCGTACATATGAGAACCTGACCAAACCAAGCCCTAATTAGTATTAGTGTCTAATGAAAATTTCTCACTGTAAGTCCACAAATCTTTCGAAGCCAAATTAGGTCCAGAAATTCACCTTAGGACATTGAGTCAAAATATGGCCTTAGCCATCTAAAAAAGTCTTAGCAGCTTCATTGATATTGCATCACGATGTCATCAATCACCACCACTTATTTTAACTTAGCTAACTATCAGCATGCACGCACGCACGATTTAGTCCTGACTTAGAACGACTGACCAACAGAACATGCAACTCGATGGAGCACATGAATGTTTATTGCTTCTGATTTGCAACTATCATCTGTTCCTGAATATATTGCCTTAGCTTTACCGACGCCATGCATAGCAATTTCTTTTTCTTTGCAAAGATGCCATGCAAATAAATATTTCCAAGGTCAACTTTGTCTCTACCAACCAATTTTATATCATCTAAACGTTAACAATAACTGAGGAGGTTCTTCTCTAGAAAGAGATGGTGATGGTTTTACTAGGTTGAAACATGTGTCATTCTCGAGTAGTGAAATCTTCTCATGACTAGGGATGCATGTGGATTTAACAAAATCTACAGAATATGGGATGTGACCATGCTTTGATTAGGATATATTAATGAAAGCTTAGTGGCAACTCGTAGCTAATCAAAAGATTCCATCTATTCATGCTTTAATACAACTACGCATCACCGAACGGCTCTTCCACTTTATATATGCATATGAATTGTACTTTCTTATTTGGCTCTAGTAGTTTGATGCTCTTTTCCTCAATTGCTATCCTAGTCGTTCACTTAATGTGGTCAGCATCTAGCCATCACTACAGACAACTCTAAGCCGGGGAATTGTAACTTGTAGGACGTCACCGTTTTTTTCCTGCCGTTCTAATGAGATAGATCGATTCTAATTCAGTATAGAAAAAAAGGAAGAAATGAAACCGCAAACAAATTCAATGAATCTTTTGTCTCATATAGACTGTAGTCGTCAAGTGGTTCAATTGAGATTGCATATATTCATTTCACTTAGTCCTTATTTATTTTGATCTAATCGGATCAATGATTTGTGTTTTTATACCTGGTACAATAATGCTCTTGGGACAGCATTATCAGCTAGCTTTTAATTAGTGAAACAATCTGGCGCAAGCATTGGTATATATCAGATCATTGGTATAATTAGATATATGCATGGAGCAAGCAAAGCTATCGTTGAGCTAACTCTCTAATTTCGGTAGCTATTGCCGTCATGCTATCGTTGAGCTTACCTTAATAATGCACCCTTGGAAGTCAAGCTATGTGATGTAGAGGTGATCTACAAATTTTCACTCTCATCAGAGACAAAGCCTAAAGCAAGCTACACATATAGCTTATAGATATATAGCTTGGGGTTGTGTGGTTAGATGAAAAATCGAAGAACCTTCAGTGGTGCACTTTGTGAGGAATATTTTCACACATATATGTGGCCCCATCTAGCTAGGCAATGAGAAAGATGCACAAGAACACTAGTTTTATGCCCATATGATTGGTTTTGGGAGAGAGGGAGGGAGCTAGAAAATGTGCATGGGAGTGGGCCATGCAAAAAATGTGTGCCGTCATCTAGAGAGAGCACTAGACACAACTTCTCTAGTAGTAAATTATTTCTCTAACTATTTTATACTATTTTCACCATAACTTCTTGATCATACCCTTTTACTATTTGCATTGGTATGCGGGCTCAAGCCATTTCTTGTATATAAGATAGCATATTATCTCTCATCACCTCCTCTCTTCTTCATATAGAATTTTACTTATTTAATATACCTGAGAGATAGCTAAGATAACACTATTGAAGATGCCCAGAGAGGGAAAGAGAGAATAATGTGCATTACAATGAAAGGGAAGCTAGGAAAAGAATAGATGGATGGATGGACAAGCCAAAAGGAGCACTAACTAATAGGAACGCACTACACTACTACGACTACACCAGCACTAATTGCAATTCTCCCTCATGCATGCATGGGGTGTCAGCTAGCCTTTGATCGGACGTGTCATTCTTAGTTTGTACTACTTCGTACTACTACTATATGTTAGGAGTAGGGAGTAAAAGGGAAGCATTGCACTTTAGAGCCCTTGAAACAAGGAGTTGTGGAGAAGGGCACTGAATAAGCTGGGTCCAAATCAGATCATGGCTTTTGTTCTTTGCTACAGTAATTAGCTTTTAAAAGATATGTCTTTTAAGGTGGGGTCTATAAATCGATTGTAATAAACAATGTACCGACTTCAGCAATATCGGTCAAAATCGTATGCGACTGTCTCTTTCTTCGTACTCTTTCTCGCGAACAGCCAGAATTTAAAAGACATAAACTAAAAGTTATAAGTCACAGCCTAAAAGAACTCACCCCGTTGCTAGCTTTAATCCATCTCTAACCCTTTGCCACTTTCCTTCTCATGCATTGGCCATTGGGGGATACATATGTATGCTCTTTTTGTTGTAGAGAGATTAGCTAGCTATGGGGGGCAAGTTGCATTGATTTTGTTTTAGCTATTTGCAGGGAAGGCACTTGGTGCACCTACCTATTGTCAATGGGAATTAAGAGGGAATTTTAGCAAAGAAACCTACTAACAACAACAAAGCCTAATACTTTAAGCACACCTGAATCACTATGCACTCCAATATTTATTGCATGCACGCCTCCCTCCCTACTACCATGACCCCTAAACTACACTACTATTTAACCACTAATACAGTCCAGAGCCCATGATTATATTAGGGAGAAAGATGCTCGAGTGTTAGTTGGAGGGTACTTGTTTGTGGGCTTGCCTCCTGCCTAGAAAATATTCCCTAGGGCAAAGGGCGATGCATGCACCCATGCATGATAGCCAAGCCAGACTACCCAAACAAAACGTGAACTGTACAAGCTAGCAGCTCTCATGTCTATAGAAACTATGCGCCATTGGTTGGGACTTAGCACATCAATCCAATTCATCTATTTCCTTGCAATATATTCATTTGTTGGTCTCCTCTCCTTTTCTATCCATAGTTATATCCCTTGTTGAGATGCATTTATATATATAGCATATTCCGCCAGCGGTTGTTGCGAAATGTATACCAAGAAGTGTGTGTATATGCACACGTATATGTATATATACGTATAGCATTGCTCACAAATTCAGTACTCCTATATGTATACATATATATATAGGAAAGTACATCAAGTATCAGCGGATCATAATTAGACTAGCTAGCTAGTAGTAGTAGCTCATGAGTCACATTGATGTAGGTGTTCTTCTTTGGGGCAAAGGGACGTTGGACGTTTGGCCAGCCGCAACCAGAATAGGGCCACAGGATCACAAGCCAAATTAACGTAAGGAGAAGATTTTATATAATATGTAGAGCTTAACAAACACTACCTTTAGGTTAGAGTAGAACACTCCTGTAGAAAAAGTAAACCAATCCAAAGGAATCAAATGAGAACACATATGTAGTTTATGAGTAAGTTTCGTGCACAATTGTTGTAAGGATGTAATGACGATCATGCATATAATTGACACTACATGACAGCTAATGGAAGGGGTATGATGATGATCATGGCTTTAAAGTTTCTATATACTAATGGTCTTTAAATAATTCTCCTCATTGCCAAAGTGTTGAGCATGTTTAATACCGTCATATATGCACGATCGATGCGACTAAGGCTCTATTCCAAAGTGTTGTGGTTTTTGTCTTTTAGCTTTTGGCTGAAATGGCACTATAGCGACTGTTAGTTTTTTCTGAGGTATTCAATTAAAGAAAAATAAAGAAAAAAAGTAAAACACTGTTATATCTCCTTGGATAATGCAAAGGAAAAAAAAAAAACTATGTTAAGAAACCAACACGTTCTAAACGACTTTTGGTTTTAGAAAGCTAGAAACCATTGTTGTTTGGAATGGGACCTAAAGATTCACGGATTGGTATTTTGCTACTATATAATAGGTGTTCCTTTCTTTTTGTTTTGTTAGTGTGGTGCATGATCAGGTTTTTATAACTCTGCATCTTGGCTGTGTTTGATTGGGGGAGGGTTGCATTCCATGTAGAAAATTGCACGCCCACATGATCATGTTAGACCAACGCCCACATGACCTAGCACTAGCCAGGGCTTAATATTATTTTGCTTCTTGTCCTATAGCTAGTTTGAACTTGCTGGCAGTTCTTGAAGGTTCAGAAAATCGAATGGACCTTAGATTGTTCACATATCCTTGCATATTTTTTTGGGGGTAAATAGTATTACAGAATGACTCTACACTCGGGCACTTAACAAGTCCTGGTAGTGCATGATACATGTGTATGTATGTAACTTATGTACTTTACGTACATTTTTCCTAACACCTAATATATACTCATCCTACAAATGGGAGTTGTGGGAAGTGAAAAAAAAGTTGAGGGAGGAAAAAAGTTTTGTAGATTTTTTTGACGGAAAGTTGTATGTACCATAGCCATTCTCATAGTATTACTATCTGAGGAATTTTGAACATACTTTTGTTTCGATGAATCTTTGATAACTAAGACAAGCTCTACTGAAAAATTAGTTAACTACCTTAGTCTTGGTGCATGGAAATCATCTTCTTATGGTGATCTCTTCTGCTTTGTATCCTGTTATGTTAGATTTTGGGAACATCATGTAAATAAGATCTAGAATGTCTCATGTTGGTTTGTAGTTAGGAGTAGGGTTCCAAAAACTGGCGGTTATCGGCCGGTAACCGGAAATCCCAGTGACAACCGGAATGGAAAACCAGCCAAAAATCCTAGTGGTTACAAATGCACTTTCTAAGTTGACGCAGGTCTTTTTTGTACTAAATTACCTATTATATGAATTAAATATGCATAAATATGCTAATCCCAACATTTTGTGCTAGGTTTTCTCTAGTTTTTTTCCTGTTTTTAGTAGGTTTCCGGTTTTTGAGCTGGTTTTTTCGGTTTTTCCCGATAACTGGTCTAGTTACCGGTTTCGAACTGTCCAAATTCACAATTTGAAATATGAATTTCGTCCGGGGTTTTCCCTGGGATTTCCGATAACCAGTCAGTTACCATTACCAATTGCCGGCCAGGAAAACCCTCGGTTCCGAGATTTGGAACCTTGGTTAGGAGTTATTTATGTCTTACTATCTACAAAGTTTGAGCCTGAACAATGCATGACTTCTGGATACTACACTCAACTTGTAGATAGGGGGTACTGCTCAGGTGGTTCAAATTGTTTTTTTTATGAATCAATGTATTGTGCAAAGCAAGGTTCATAAAAAATCCATACCATGATCTTCGAGAGATTTATGATTATTCAATTTTTCTTCATCGGCATGAGCCAGCTCGTGCATAATTTATTTTATTTTGCTTTTAAGGCCAATTAGGTGCTTCGAGTTACTTATCTAGATGTTAAGAGAAAATAGGCTTATAGCGTCTTGATCGATCAAACCCTCTTGCTAAGGTCACAGATGCTTATAGGGTTGTCTGGAGGTAGTAGGTATGTGGTATTTCTTGTATTTAGTTTTAGGATTAGCTGATGTATTGGACCATTGATATATTAATTATTAGGTGATATGTATGTACAATAAATAACCTGATACTAATTTGACTTTGTAAAAGGACGTCTCTGCATATGTGGTCATTCGTTGTGTTTTTGATAGAATGGCATATTTCATATATGTGTATTTTCTTGATTCATATGTACAAGTAACTAGGGATGGCAATTCTTCCGTGGGGACAGGCCCGCGGGGAAAGTCCCCATGGGGGCTGGCGCCGAGGGAAGATCTTCCCTTGTGGGGCAATGGGACGGGATAGGCTACGCTTGGCAGGGCAAGGGCGGGGATCATTCTCCCCATGGGCCCTGTGGGGATCCGGTAATAATTAAAAATACATTATTTTACTTATTACTTACAATTTTTTCATATATGAGATGTACTCTTTTCCTATATATTGGAACTAAAAATTGAATATATATATATATATATATATATATATTGAAGCTATAATTACTTATAAATTAATAAATGAAGTCATATTATTTATTATAAACCTTATTTAACCTATGTTTTAATCCTCGTAGAGGTCAAGTCCCCGTGGGGACCGGGGAGCATCTCCCCTGAGAGCCCTAGTGGTGGTTGAGGTGGGAGTGGAAGCGCCCCTTGGCACCCCCCCGGCCCATTGCCACCCCTACAAATTACATTAGTACTTCCACTGTACTACACTAATAGAGAGAGAGAGAGAGATGATTAAGAAAATATGTGAAGGGGAAAACATATTTCATTTTTGAAAATGAATTATTTTAAATGGGAAAAGAAATATAAACATTGACATGGAAAGAAAAAAGTGTACTATATCAGATATTGATGAATTTAATTTGGAAATCTTATATATTATGTTATCCAGAAATGAAATCAAATTTTCTCAAGTACAAACCCCTATATACTGACACTTACATGGAAAGAGAAAACAATGTATATCATGTCAGATAATCACTTTCCCTTGGACTGAAGCAGATTGTCCCTTGAAGTGGCGTTGGTTGCTACATGTATTGTCATGGGTGAAGGGAGAGGTTGAGGGGTAAGGCTCCACAACCTGTAAGCATGTGACCACAAGGCCCCATTCATGCATCCACTCTAGCTGCTGTGCTGCACACCATTATAAATTTGTCATACCCTTGGGACTAATTATAGGCTTAATACACGATTATTAATTAGTTGGGTCAGATTATTCAGTCAGGGGGTACACATCACGAGGTCTATTCTAGGCTGCGTACCATGATCTGCTGTCCCTGTCGCTGCACCAAGCGACGATGTCGGTGGCGCGATATATTACCTAAATCACAATCAGGAGTAGGGCCGGATGTTGTTTGTCATGCCATGCCATGGCATGTTTGGTAGCCAAGCACGGCCAGAGATTGTTAGAACACCTGCACGGTGGCGTCACGGGTGTGGGTTTCGCTAAGCGATTTGGGGAAAGGAGGAATGGATCAATCGATCAATCAGCATCCTTGCTTAGATCATGCTCAGTGAGTGTAATTTTTTGTTTTTGTTTACTGTAGGTGTTCAGCAATCTGGGCACTTGTTTTTGAGACTTCACTCATTGACTTGAGCCTGATGTGATTGGTTATAGGAATGGGGAAAGTACACGCATGGATGCGTAGTAATAAATTTTGAATAGGCATGTAAGCAAGAGTTTTAATTTGGCATCTCAGAATCAGACATCAGCATCAAGCATCACTTGGATTTGTCTGCGTGCATTTTTTTTTGTGTATTGTACTTTTATAGGGCATTAGCCATGGAAGTGCAATGTACGTGTGTGTGGTTGCCCAAAGGAAAAGTCCATCACATCACTATCTCACTCTCACCAGAAGAAATGCATGCTTCCTTCCCTCCTCACCTCACGGTAATTGACGTCCTTTTTTTTGCTTGACTTGTAATCCACTTGTGACTAGTGGCTTGTTTGTTAATTTGGTCACAACTCATAAGCATCAATGCATCAGAGTAGAGTCATGCACATCATTTCAGAAACAAGGATGCTTTATTGATGCCTGCCTGCCTGCCTGCTCTCTGAAGAAGTCTGGTTTTCACCGACAATACTGAAACTGAAACCGAAGAAAATGTGTGTATGTGCAGGTGGAGATTACATGCCGAGGGCGACCGCTCCTCCCGTTCCTGACCCTGCAGCATGTCCGCGACAGCATCTGGTGCCAGAGGGACGCCGTGTCGCCATCGGTTGCGCCGGACATGTCAACCACTAACCACATCATGATTTTGCAGTATGGCAGAAGGCCGTAGTAGACAACCCTCCTGTGATGACACACAAAATGTAAATTCTACCCCCTCTTTTAACCATTTGCCGGCACGGTCAAGGCCGTGCCAACAACAGGCGGCATGACGGACGGAAACTCCCGACCGCCTGAGCTTGGGCGCTGATGATGATCTGTTTGATGAACCGCTGAAGAGAAGTGGAGTGGAATGGAATTATTTTCCCCTGACAACCGGCGCTGTAATTCATCTGCACGCCAGAGGCTGTTTCCTGGCCAACCCTTTTGTATACAGGTTCGTTTTCTCCAATGAATTACGAGAGAAAACAGCTTGGAAGTTGCCTGACAGTATTAGATCAACCTGTGAGAGGAAGGGATTTCACTGAAGAGTGCACTTCCAAGCCATTTTGGCCTTCACTTCACCTGATTTACTAATTTTCAGATTCCAGCTATTACATTTTGTTCTCTGCTGCTTGCTTCTGTTCTTTGTGTTGGAAGCAGCCAGTGTTCCCCTTACTAAAGGTCTTCAGAGAGCAAACTTGACATCTCACTGAGCATTTTAGTTGTTCATGACTAGACCGTGGAAGCTCTTGTTTCTGGTTCAGTGGTCTGTGCCACACAAAGTTCAGTTGGTTTACACAATTGTAGCGCCTTTCAGTTCAGAGATTTGTCACTCGCCGCCCTGCACCCCCCCCCCGGGGTTTTGTTGTTGACAGTACGGAACTTTAACGAGCAATTGACGGTCTCTGACGGAAGTTAATTTGCAGAGAACACCAAATATTTCTTCTCACATGCATCCATGTGATGAAAATACTGCTAAAAAACATACACATCACATCAAGGACTGCTAAATTTCCACAATAAAATTCACAGACATTCAGTCACCTCAATGAAACAGAAACACAGACGAAAAATGCTCTTTTTCGCCTTTCGAACGGTCAGACTAGGACAACAAGTAATACAACATATTACAGCAAGTTATAATACACCAAGGATGTAAAATAATCAGATGGAAAGATACGCATCAGACGTCAATATATCACCAAGTACCTCCCAACAAAGGGCGCTCTAAGGCACCAGTAGGGGTCGCCGTCACCAGTAGGAGTTGGGAAAGACTAAATATAGCAACAGAGAGAAGATAAATAGTATATTCTAATTTTTTTCCTAAGTATTCAACACTTCTTCACTCTAATAGATACAAAGCTATGAAGATTGGAATGAGAAACCAACAACAAACAAGCAAAACAAACATTTGAAATTTTAAGAAAAAAATTAGAAAAATCATAATTATCTTTATTATAATTATGGTACTTTCGAAAATCGGAAGTACGTCTGTTATAACTGTGGTACTTTCTTTACTTGATGAACAATGAAATCAGCCGAAGTTCAAAAATTAATATTGATGAAACTTTTAATCCATATATTCAAATGATATGAAATTTTGCACGAATCTTCTCTAAGCTATCAAGAACCTATTTCAACAAACGATCATATCAAGAACCTATTTCAACAAAGATGATGGCAAAAATAGATGTATTCCCACATGAAACATCAAAGATCAAAACAAGAAATCACTTGATGAGACCAAAATCAAATAATATCGGATTTCTTCATGAACTTGCAATCAAAGTGTTTAAATGATAGGAGATTAATTTTCAGATATTATCTCTATCTCAATCACATTCTTAGCACAACAAGATGAGCAAATCAATTAACATAAGAAATAGACATGGAGATCATCCAAAATTGATATATGGCTTACTTGAGAGGGATAGTTTTACAACCACTCCATCTTGGAGGACAACGAGCACCCAAGGTACTCACTCTTAAACCCTAAGCCTAGATAAGAGAGCACCGAAGATGGGTTAGATTGTTAACTTTATATGCCTCCATCCCAACCTCTTTTTATAGATGGGCAACTAGCCACCTATACCTCTTAATAGATCCTATATATTATTACAATAGAGAAAACTCATTAACCCCACACGCACAGATTTTACTCTCACAAGTTTACTTATACACATTTTTTTAAAAGTGCATAAGTGTGCATCCGCTAAATACTTAGCCTTATCCAATCAGCTCCACCTTGACCTAACCCACTCTTCAACGCATCACCCATGTGTCATGGTTTTGATCCAAGATGGTTTATGATATTTTGGACAAACTACTAAAATACCATTCTTTGATCCGGTCATCACCAACCACTACAAGTAATCGTCATACTTGCCATGCGTCGCCAAGTCTTTCCTATCCCGGTTCCACCAAACTATGGCTCATTTGGCCCGTGCAAGCCACATGGTGCCACCCACCATTCGAACTTGCCTTCAATATTTTTCACCTTTTTTGTGCCATGCTTGGGCTCACCGTCTCAATCATCAACCGTTAGTCCTAATCATCACCGTTGACCACAGTTGATTCCAAGTGACCCTACATATTTAAGGACAAAGAAATGGTTTTCAAGCACAAGTTCTTCATAACTTGACTTACATTAGTCAAGACACGCGTCATACAATCTTAATCCAATGACCCAGTGATACAAGGGTGCATGATCTTCATGACGTAGGATCTCTCTTGAACAGTAAATATGTAGCTAATATGAAATCCCATGGATTCTGATGAACAGAAGCACATGATTGCCTATCTCGATTACAAACTCCCATGTACCGGAATTCAACTAGTAACATGCTCTGGATCTCTGTTTTCTCACCACACTAAGGAAGATGACTTTGCTGGTCCGCAAGAAACAACAAAAACACGGGTAACTAGTAATTTGGTGGAATGTTAACTAGTCAGATTCTCAACTCCCATGGCAGCACATGGCATAAACCAAAGAGCAAGAAATTGCTTTGACTCAATTAATATTCTAGGGTTACAAGGAACGGTGGCCAAGGCTTTATACTTTCGTACAAACCTAGCCAAACTTAAAGAAGGGAAACAACCGAAATTATATTATAATTCCTAATTTAAACCAAAAGCAATAAAAAGTGGCTAACTAGTCGTCTTGGTTTGGGCACCCATGAGGTGGGCTTTACGTGGTAGCTAGCCCATAAGGGTGGCACATAATTCTCTTGATAACAACACAACTTCCCTTATAGCCCAAGTATTCGTTTTCAGTCCGTTTGAAGCTTCAGCATCGCCATCACCTCAAACTGAACCAAAACAAATATTAAAGCACAAAACAACCTTAATATGTCTTATTATAGATATAAACTAGCCCATGACACATGGAACTTAGCCAAAAACTCGAACCAACTCAGAATTAAAGACTAGACACAATCGAGCTTCTAAATCGTAGTCTTCTCCAATCTTCAATTTAAAGTTTGAAAACTTGATTCAAGCATCTTGGTGTCATTTTCCACTGATATAAGTGAGGTGTCATTGTCTTCTCCTTTTGGACCTTCTCTTACCTCCCTCACCTCTCGCATGGTAGCAACAAGTTCTTGCTCTCCTAATAACCTGAGAATACATAAAGTGGAAGCATTAGGTAGCAAGTTGTCCTTAGCAGTGAAATAAAAGAAACTTAGAATCAGATTCACCTATTTAGTAAGTTCTCTTGCTCTATCTCAAGTGATTAGTCCCTTATACAATTGCTACAAAGCTTCAGCCGTTGGGCCAATACTAGTCTTATTATTGTCATTGTTACTTGAATATGATGATAAATATGATGATTGTATAGATAAAGACTTGATAATAGTGATGTCATCATCATCCTCTCTCTTTTGAAAAAGAGTCGACCTCAACTCTGCAGGGTTAGTACAACCAAAGAAAGATAATAAATCTGCAACATTAAATACAACACTACCACTGTAATCTTCACCAGACAGTTCTAACTTGTAAGCATTATTGTTTATTCTTTCAAGCACTTTGAATGGTCCATCTCTATGATTCATCAACTTAAACTTTCTTTTCTCAGAAAATCTATCTTTACAAAAATGTAACCAAACAAGATCACTAGGTTTAAAGATCATTTGTTTTCTGTTTTTATTTCATTTTTCAGCAATATGGCATGCCTTTTTCTTTATTTCTTCTTTAGTTTTCATATATGTACATTTTATAAAATCAACACATTTAAATGTATCAATATTAACTCTTTCAATGAAATACAATAGCAATAGATAAAATGATTTATGTGACTAAAAACCACAAACAATTTTAAATGGAGAGAGTTGAGTTGTAGAGTGTACCGTTCTATTGTATGCAAACTCAACATGTAGTAAACAATCTTCCTACTCTTTCAAATTCTTCTTTATCATGGTTCGTAGCATCGTTCTAAGAGTATGATTCACCATTTTGGTTTGTCCATTAGTCTGTGGATGATAAGTTGTAGAGGACAACAACTTCGTGCCAAGCTTAACCCACAATGTCTTCCAAAAGTAGCTCATAAACTTAACATCATGATCAGAAACAACAGTCTTTGGTATGCCATGCAAACGCACTATGTCTGTCGGGCCCAGAGCAACGACTCCAGGATCTTCTATATAAATCACACTAGTTTAGGCTAAACAAATGATGACTGAGTGGTTATTTTGCAAAAATTAATAATTTAGAGTAAATACAATAAATAGATTAAAATCGTAATTTAAAGATGAGTAAGTAAATAAATAAGTCAAAGGAATTGATTAAACCACCACTGAACTAACCATTCACCTCCTAGCGCAGCCAAGATTTTATAAAATTATAACTCTCATGTGAAATCACCGAGCATTGTCTATAACCAAAGACACACTATTTGAATAGTTTTATACTATACAGCAGTTGCACAACTTTTCCCATAAGATATGACCATTTTATATTGTCATGCAATTAGTGCATTTTCGTGGGCGTGTGACTTAGAGATTATGACAATGCCTTTACAATGCTCAATCGCAACCTGATTCTACCCTCTAAGGTTTCATTGCTAAATAGGGTGACCACCTAGTTAGAAAGTCCCCTCTTGCACCACGCGGAAGGTTACCAAAAAGTGAACTAGCCACCCAGAAACACCACAAATTAATTAGCAAGGTTCATCCCATACTAGATATATGGTTGTATGATTTGGCTCAGATCAATGACACACAAAGTTAAGTTCTTAGTCAAGACCCAGGCAATGCAGCACATCCCAATGTAGTAACCACACCCACTATACTGTACAATCACTCACCCAATTGAAAACTACTTTGTTTAACCAACACCAATGACATTATTCATATCATCATACATAAATTTTATACTTGTGACTAATTACCATGATTTAATATCTTATTAAGTCAAAATTAATTAATTGATCAATGTGATGATGAGCCAAATATACCAATAAGCATGCTAAACATACTAGACATATAACATATGTGGATATTAGTATTGCATTATTAAATAGTGAACCATTCTATGGTGATAATGAAATCATGGTATTCAAATTATCAAGGAGGAATTTAATCAAATTGGTTGATAACTACCAAGTACAAGGGTTTATAATAAATTAGAAATGCATGATAATTTAAAATAAAACAATAATACTTATATTTGAAATAATAGATTTAACATGTTCAAAGGTCATGACTTACCTTGGCCTTACTCAGTTATCACTTCTTGATCTTCAAATATTGCTTCTACTTCTTCGAAGACGTTAGCTAACGAGAGAGCAATTGAGTGAAATACAAATAAAACCAAATAAAATAAAAAATAATGAAACTAGAACCAAAGGTAGAGCTCAATTTTGTATGAATTTAGAAAGAAAAATTAGGTCAATCGGAGTTTGTATGAAGGAGAATGGACTCTTGGAAGATTTGCCAAGAAAATAAATTCCTAAAAATTGAGATAGAAAGGAGAATATTCCCTTCAAAATTAAGAAAAAGAAAATCTGATAGTGGGGTCCACTTGTTTATGCCTCGGTCCATGTTAGACTAAGTCCACCGATTCTTCTCGGATTTTGGCTAACATGGCATGGTGACGTGGGTGACACGTGGGATGACACGTGAGCAAAAGTGATGAGGTGGAGATGACATAGCCGACACGTAGCTTGCTGATGTGGCAAGACGTTACAATGGGGTGAGCTGGCGGCTAGAGCTAGCGTAGCTACTGCGTAGTAGATACATGGGATGGTTGTGCTAATGTGGCAAGCCACGCTGGACAACTGACGTGAACAAACCAACGCCATGAGCTCCAGCTCCCACGATGGCTAACAACGAGTCAACGAGGTCAACTTTAGCTTCCTCACGGCTTGGCGATCTCACCTAGCATAAAACCAAAGGTTGATGGAGCACAACGACGATGAGGTTTCTACGACGGAGAAGATTGGCTTCGAGGGTCGATGAGATGCGGAAGGGAGAGAGCAAAGCACGATGAAGTGAAGGGAGAGGATGGCGGAGTCGTAGGCTCACCATTGGCGATGGAATTGCTCATCAAAGTTGTAGGAAAATGGGCTGGAGGAATATGGAATTTGGCCTAAGGGGTAAAATCTAGATTTTTAAGAATTTTTTAATTTCAAAAAAGGAGATAATTTAAATTAAACTCAAATAAATAGCGAATAAACTCCAAAAAAATAGTTCCTTGCATCACAAGGAACTCAAATAAAATTGGTTTTAATTAAATTGAAGTTTACCTTATTCATATTAAATCTTGTTATTTTCATGAAATTCAATTTAAGCTTTAATTAATGTAAGAAAAATCCAGCAAAAACTAGAATGTTACGAACCTCCCCCTAAACATAATATCAACCTCGAGATTCAGGCTCACTAAAGGAAAATATGTGAAAACTCTGCTCTGAGATCCTCTACGCTTTCCCAGGTAGCTTCTTGTTCGGTGTGACTACTCCATTGAACCTTGCAAAAAATGAATGACTTTACTCCTAGTCACACGTTTAGCCACTTCCAAGATCTAGATAGGATGTTCCTTGTAGGTGAGGTCTTGCTGAAGATCTATGGCTTCCACTGGTATTGGCTTCTCTAGTACATGCAAATACTTCTTTAATTGAGACACATAAAAGGCGTCATGTATCCCACTAAAAGACGAAGACAACTATAATTGAAAAGCAACCTCTCATTTATGCTTTAAAATCTTGAATGGTCTAGTATATCTCAGTACAAACTTTTCTTTCATCTGGATCATTTTGACACCTTTAAATAGGGGTAACTCTAAGGTACACATAATTATTTGGATCAAAACTCAAATCTTTACAATGATTATTTGCATAACTTTTCTACCTAGTTTGGGCTGTTCTTAACCGCTTCTGAATTCGATGAACTTTTTCCTCAGCTTCTTTCAAGCACTCTGGTCCAAAAGCTTGTCCTTCCCTAGTCTCTTTCCAATTGAGAGGGGTTCTGCACTTTTTTCTATACAATGCTTCAAATGGTGATATTTGTAAACTAGACTATTAATTGTTGTTGTAGAAAAACTCTACAAAAGGTAAATATCTATCCCACTTAATTCCATAGTCTAGCACACAAACTCTCAACATGTCCTCAAGAATTTGATTCACAGACTCAGTTTGTGCATCTGTCTGAGGATGATATATTGTGCTGAAACTCAAATGAGTACCTATTACTTCATGGAAACTCTTCTAAAATCGAGATATAAACTATGATCTGTTATCTAACACTATTTTTTAGGTACTTCATGGAGACTTGTAATTCTTGATACATATAAATATGCTAGCTTATCATATGTATAAGTAGTCTTGACTGGAATAAAATGCACAACTTTAGTCAAATGATGCACTATTGCGTAGATTGAACTAAATTCTTTCTTTCTCTTAAATAATCCATTGATAAAATCTACACCAATCTCTTTCCATTTTCAGTCAAGAATTCTCAATAGTTTCAACAAATCTATTGGCCTCTAATGTTCAGCTTTAATCCTCTGACACACATCACAAAAGACAGCATACTCCATGATCTCTTGCTTCATACTAGGCTATCAATACTTTTCTTTGATATCTTGCTACATCTTAGCACTACTAGGATGAATGAAATACAAAGATTCATAAGCTTTCTTGAGTAATAATTTCTTAAGCTCTTTCTGATTTGGTACATACAGATGCTTCTCAAACCATACAGTTTCTTGATCATCTTCCATAAAATCTGGAGTTTTACCCTTTCTCATATTGTTTTTAATATCCTTGATATCCACATCATCTACTTCAGCTTTGTGGATCTAAGCATCCAAAGTAGGCAGCAGTTTCAAAGTAGCTATAAAATCTTCTTCAACTGACTCTAAACTAAGCTTCTAAAATTCATGTAAGTTATCTGATTTTCTTTAATCATCATAGTATTACAAATAACTTTTTTGCTTAAAACATTAGCTATAATGTTACCCTTGTTTGGATGATAATGGATCCCAACATTATAATTCTTGACCAATTCTAACCATCTTCTTTGCCTTATATTAAGATCAGCCTAATTGAAGATATAGTTTAAATTCTTATAGTCCGTATAGGTCTTACAATAGTTACCCATGAGATAATGGTGCCAAATTTTCAAAGTATGCACAGCAGCAGCTAACTCCAACTCATATGTAGGATAATTCTCTTCATAGGACCTTAATTGATGTGAAACATAAGTTACCACTTTTCTATCTTACATCAACACACATCACAATCCTTTACATGAAGCATCATAATAAATCTCAAAATCCTTGTTAATATCTGGCAAAAATCAACACTGGTACAATAGTCAAATACTCCATCAGTTTCTGGAAATTTTTCTCATACTCTGGTGTCCAAAAATTTTTTCTTTCTTCAACAATTGCGTGAGGCTAAAAAAATCTTTCGATGAAGCTATGATAATATCCTGCCATACCAAGAAAACTCCTAACTTGAGGTGATAACGTGGGTGACTTCCAATTAAATATAACTTTGACTTTTTCATGATCAACTGCAACTCCTGCTGCGGTCATAACATGGTCTAAGAAAGCAATTTTGTTCATCCAAAACTCATATTTACTGAACTTGGCATAAAGTTTGTGATTTCTGAGCTTCTGCAACACTAGCCTGGAATGATCCTCATGCTCCTTCTTATCCTTAGAGTAAATCAAAATACCATCGATAAAGACAACAATAAACTCTTCCAAATAGGCTTGGTTCATTGGTTTGCCTCTCCATGATCACCTCTATATTTTATATAGTCCATCTTAGTTCTTCTCTAATTCAGAGAAAGAATCTTAAGTCAAATAGAAGGAACAGTTTTTATCCTAATAAAATTCATCTAGAATTCCTTATAACATATTTTTTAAAATCCTAAAAAAATTAGATAATAGTCAGCCTAACTAGACATCATTTATGCGCTGGAATGCACCGAATGTGAAGATGCGACGTCTTAGTCTTTAATCAACCTGTCTCCAGGTTCTACATGGGAATATGGGACTAACTAATTATAGGAATCAAAGGTGACGCACATGAAATGTTTACAAAGCGAATGGGTTTTTTTGGATTATGATTTTTGGTTTAACTTTTTGAATTTGGTTGTTTGTGAAAAAGAGTATGGAAAGAGATAGTTATGTGATTTTGACCGATATAGATAAAATCATGACAGTATATACTACAATTAAATTATCGACTCCATCTTTAAAAACACTTCATTTAAAAACTAATTACTATAAAAAAACTAAATCATAAACCAAAAGGAAGAAGTCAACAGTACAACAAAGCCTTTGGTAGAATCAGTTGGCCGAGCAGGTCAAAGGACCAACCGACCTAACCCAATTCTACACTTGTATGGGCTGAGAGGCCACAGGATTTGCATTTCTTCACTGGCTCTCTCTCTCTCTCTCTCTCTCTCTCTCTCTCTCTCTCCCTCCCTCACAGTAGTCTTATTCATTTTAATTTATAACTTATAATTTATATTTTTTTGAACAAACAAATAAGATGACTTCTCTATCATCTTTTTGAAATGGTTTATCGGGACAACTTTTCGAAGCGAGTTATCGACATTCAATTCTTTCGCACAAACGCTCGCGCTAAGACCAAAAACCATCAACCACAGAAAAAAACACACCCTATGTGTCTTCCCCCTGCATTTAGGCAAGCGCTTACTTCCTACTCACATTCTTCATTGTTCATTGACCAGCCCTAGAGCCTCATGCCACCTATATATATACACATCAAGGAAGAAAGGCACAAGAAAAGAACAATCTCACTGCCAAAAGGAGGCCTTTTAACCAGGTGGCATTATGGGGGCAAGATGGCAACTGTCAGGGCAAGGGGAAAGCATGATTTCCTTTTTAACTAGTTCTGTTTGTAGGAGTCGTCAAATTACATAAATTTAAAAAAAAAGAGAGTACCATGCTATCATGCTATGTACTACATGCACTTGCAGTCAAGGGAGCAATTTGTATTATATAGTTTTTCACATGCATGTGATGTGATGTGATGTGCAGTGCACTGCTGCTGCAGTGGCACTCTCCAAAAGATCATCAAAAGCCCACCGAGGTGAAGAAGCTGCTGGTTTCTTTAGGGACAAGGCTGGAGGCCCTGAAATCTGAACAAAGTGGACAAGGCTGAGATCCCAAGGCACATGTCGAGCACACTACTGTACATCTCGCAGCGGCCCTGCTCATGATGGCGTCGGCGATGGGCTTTTGTGATGGCGTTGGCTTTTTATTCACTATATCGATTTTGTTTTTTTTTTTTTTGTGTTTTGTTTTTTTCCTGTATTCTTTTGTATTGTCTATGATATGTTAACATGTTGTTTTTATTTTCATATTTTTTTTAAATTTAATTATGTCCAATAAGCCAACTCAACAACAGTAAAAAAATCAGCCAGCTATAATAAAATTTTAGCCAAAAAACATAAATCATCGCTATTCCGAACACCTCCTTACAACTTGGGCTTAGGAGGACAGGAGAATTGTTTTATCTGGACTGTGCCATGTCTGAGCAGATGGATGAAGAAATTTCTCCATCTGTTTGTACATGTGTATCAATGTACATTTGTATGTAGTGTACAAGAGAATATTAATATCTATGGGATTGACTAAAACCACCTAGATGCTCTTTAGTCTTATAAAGCACTTACTTTTTTTCTTTTCTTTCATGGAATAATTTTACAAATATCTGGTCTTCTATTCATAACAATTATCACTAAATTATGTCATATAACTCAAGAAATTCAAAAAACAAGTAAAAATTAAAGTTATCATCTGGATTTTTAATAAATTACCAAACGAAAGTCACATAATGTCGAGACTCGAATCTGCAAATCCGGACTCTCCATGTATACTGCACTAGTCCAAGTTCACACTAGTACACATAGTATAAATATAGATGAGATTTCAACCATATACATGATTAATAAAGAAGTAAACTCAAATATTAATAATTATCATAGTACGACCTTATGGCCAAGTTTACAATTAATTAGTCTGAAAGGCTTTAAGAAAACTAGCAATGAAAAATAGAAATAAGCGTAGTAACCATTCGACATGCTCACAGGCAATCGACTGAGAATTGAAGTTCTAATTTGCGAAGTCGTCGAAGTATCCTACTTCAGGTACCTCCTGCTAATATGGTTCTTTTTCTTCAACTGAACAATAGTAGGCATAAAGCCATGAGTCCATTAGTACTCAGCAAGTCGTTTGTAATAAAGATGAAATATAATATGCAATGCTTACTAATAAATAGCTAAAATGCTATTTTACAGAAAGCAATAATTTAAAGTAAATATAATAAATGGATTGAAAACAAACTTTAAAGAAAACGATAATAAATAACTAATTCAAAGTAATTTATTAAACCACATTATACCACTCGTGAACTAACCATTCATAAATTTAATCACAAGTGAATTAACCATTCACTTTTTCAAAGTTAATCCTAACCAAGTTTTATGAAATATTTACCCTTCATGTGAAATCACTTTTATGAAATCACTGAGTATTGTCCATAACTAATGACATGGCTATTCGAATGTTTGAGTGGCAAATTTTGTTGCATAGGCTCTACTTCGGTTTAATCTATTGTATCGTGCGTTTATTTGCTATAGTCCCGAGAGCTTTTTCTTTTCTTTTTTGCTTTTGTGTGTTTGGTGTGATTAGCAGATTATAAAAAAAAATCCATTACGTGTTGGGATACGGGTAGGTTACACTAGCGCGAATTAAAAAATTCTACCGCGCAAACCAGGAAGCCATGCAAGTAAAGAGATCATAGATTGTTACCACAAGACGCGCAGTGCAGCGGAAGTAGAGTTGAAGCAGTTGATTCAACGAAGAGCGCGTCGGTGTAAGCGAAAGTAGTCGATCGTCCGCCGGCCTAACGTCTCCTCCTTGCGATCGTCCCGATCAGCACCGCAGTCGTAGCAGCGCCTTTATTGAGGTCCACACGTCCAGGGAGGGAACACCGTGCGTCGATGTGCTAGCACCAACGCACACGGCAGGGGTTATGAGAGGTGGCGGCTAGGGTTTCTTGGGATGTCTCCCTCAGCCCCCGCACCTCCCATTATATAGCCTCCAATTGGATCCATATCCGATACGAGTGGATATGGAAGCCCACTCGGAAACCATCATCTAGACCCTTATCGTTTCAGCCCATTAAATGTGTAACCCTGTAGGTTCATGTACATTTGGCCATAGGCCGAAAATTCCTTTCCGATCCATAGGTCGGTAGCGGTCCCTAGTAAGACATAACGACCCCCAAATATACATAAAGATCATATCAAACGAACCTATATAATACTTATGTACGGATCCCTTTGCCTCACGATATCAGATCGAACTCAAGGCGAGAAGCGTGACATCCTATGATAGCTCGATCCTTTACTTGAACCTATGATAGATTATTCAGTTGTGATTGACTCTTCAACCACATTCGGTATGGCCATGCACTTTCTTAATTCAATCACATCGAGGGGCCCAGAGATATTTCTCCCGTTATATAGGATGGACAAATTCCATCTTGATCGCTCATATCCCTCCGCATGTTTCATAATAAACCCGAAAGCTAGCTTTATGACCACCCAGTCACGGAGTAGTGTTTGGTAACCCCTAAGTAAACTATTACATATGTAGGAAACAATGATGATCTCAGGTCTAAGGATCCCACATACACTATATATGAGACCAACTGATGACACTTAAGAATATAACAATTCTCACAGTGTCTCATGGTGAGTCAATCCAACACCATGTTCTCTAACATGTGTCAACATTATTGATTTGATATCCCATATCCATGATCCGTGAAACATAATCATCAATCAATATATGTGCTGATCTGTGAATCATAATTGTCTCACATAATGATATAAGATCAGTGATAATTTAGAATAATATCAAAAACATAAACAAAGAGTTTCACAAACAAGTCACATACTTGTTGATCAATATCAAAGACATTTATTCAAGGGACAAAATAATATATTATTCAAAAGGTCATAAATATAGAAGTGATACAATCATCTCCATGATTGCCTCTAAGGCATATCACTAACATTACGGACTGCAATCATTTACACATCTCTGATTGTCATTCACAATCCTACACAACCATCAACCATCAACGTCGTCGGCGCGCTCGTGAAGTCTGGCATCCCGGTTCTAGTTTACAGGTAAACTGAAAACAGCTTGCTCAAACTTGTCAGTTACCTCAACAGGATGGATTTCAGGCAATGTATAGAGATACGTAGAAACCTGATGCTGCAAAATCTTGCTCCTGTTCTCCGCAGTGGTGATCAAGATTCAGTGATCCCCCTGACGGGCAGCAGGACGCTGGCGCACCGGCTCGCGAACAGGCTCCGGCTCAACACGACGGCGCCGTACCGAGTCTGGTTCGAAGGGAAGCAGGTGCTCCGTTCCATCATTGGCCACTGTCGTCAAGTGCCATTTCCGTCACCATCACGGTGGTGAAACCTCCTCTTCTCCTGTGCTGTGCTTTGCAGGCTGGCGGATGGACGCAGGTGTTAGGCAACGCGCTGTCCTTCGCCACCATCCGGGGCGCGTCGCACGAGGCGCCGTTCTCGCAGCCGGAGAGGTCCCTCGTGCTTTTCAGGGCGTTCCTCGCCGGCCGGCCGCTGCCGGAATCGTTGGAGTGACGAAAGATGACCGGAGAGTCGGTTGGTGTTCCAGTAGTCTAGCTGAAGCGAAGTGAATCGTCCGTCGCTAGAGGGAGTCTGTTTTCTTGCACGATGTATGCAGATGCTGCAGGTTACATGCATCTCGACCGGCTTGAGGCTGGGAATCTAATCATCAGATTTTTCGCCAAGCGAAATCAGATGTGTTTGGAAAGAATGGTGTTGTATTGTCAGATGTGGAGGTGCGTCGGAAATGTATGCGATTTCTGCAAAGGCATCCGATGTTCCATAGGAGAGAATTATGTAGTTTCTTATATGCTGTGCTGCTCTGCGTTTGTTGTTCAGTCCTCGTAGGAGTTTTAGTCACCGCGATTTTTTTTCGTTGCGACACACGGACATTCAACTGCTTTGCTATGATGCATTTTGCATCGAGATCCTAGTGTGCTCGTGATCCTGGTATGTTCGCACATTTTGACGAGGGAGTAGTCAAAAGACTGTTTGCATGAGTAATACTATCTCACCACAGTCCACATGAAGAACTAGTTAGGCCGCTCCAACCACCTTAAAAGTCTTTGATTCTAGTTTGGTTGTTGTCTTTTAGCTACAATTATAATGTAGCAGTTGTTAGTTTTTAAAATTAAAAATAAGAAAATAAAAAAATTGTTATAGCATTAAGGACAATACAAAAGAATAAAGAAGAAAAAGCAAAAAAAAAAGTTAGGATTAAAAAACCAACATATTTCAAATAACTTATGACTTCTAGAAACCAAAAGCTAAAATTATTTGGAGCAGCATCTAAATCTAATCTCACAATTTCCAACCCGCCCAAACTCATGCAAGAAAGATATATACATAGACATTCTAGGGGCCAGGGCATTTTCGTCCTTACAGCTCGATCAGCTAACGCGGTCGGTAAAATTTTGCTATAGTAGCTATAGCAAAAACCAACTATATGTCGGGCAAGAATAAATCAAAGAAATGAATCTTAAAATGTGTAATATCATTGTATCGATTGAGATATACAATATGCCAAGCACCGCATTGCGATCAAAAGGAGTTAATTCTGACGAGATCCCGGCACAATGCATTTCAATTAATAAGAAACTGTGAGGTTACGTACAACAATGCAGCGATATCCCATATCTTGCTTCTACCTAAAAGAATACAAGTACTTGCAGGAAAATGAAGCTTCCAACTTTTTTTCAGAAACAAAGCAAACTCAAGATCTAGCATACATCTTGCTTGTAAACGCATCTCTTTCGATTCATTTCCATAACAATTTCTACTGCCTCACATGAAAAAATAGAGGAAAGAGAAAGCACCTAATTGAAGGGGGGGTGATGTCAATCTAGTTTTTACCATCATGAGGACCCCAGCTGAGGGGTAAAGAAGGCCAGATTCCAGACCAAAGATGCTATCCTCAATTAGGCACTGAGGGCAGGTGCCAATGGCTCAGCAACGCCACTCCCACCGTTCAGAACTATCACCTTGCCCTCCGAATCCACATCAACAATAGCAGAGTCACCTTCCTTGACCTCGCCAGCCAGCATCTTCTCCGCGAGACTGTCTTCCAAAAGCCTCATAATAGCACGCCGCAGAGGCCTGGCACCGTAGCTCGGGTTGTAACCTTCTTCGACAACCCTATCTCGGAACCTCTCTGTAACCTGGAGGTCAATATCCTTTGCCTTGAGCCTGTCAAACACTTCTTTGAGCATTATATCAGCAATCTCTTTGACCTCCAATTTCGTCAGCTGCCGGAAGACAATCATCTCATCTAATCTGTTCAAGAACTCAGGCCGGAAGTACTGCTTCAACTCCTCGGTCACCAGGCTCTTGATCCTGTTATAGCTGGTATCTTTCTCGTCGTAGTCAAGGTCAAATCCAATCTTCCGGCCTCCCTTCTCAATGACACTGCTTCCAACATTTGAGGTCATGATCAACAGTGTGTTCTTGAAATTGACTGTCCGTCCCTTGCTGTCAGTTAGTCTCCCATCTTCTAAGATCTGAAGCATCATGTTGAAGACATCTGGATGTGCCTTTTCAATCTCATCAAAGAGAACAACTGTGTATGGCCGGCGGCGAACTGCTTCGGTCAGCTGACCTCCCTCGGTGTAGCCAACATAACCTGGAGGTGACCCGATGAGTTTGGAGACCGTATGTCTCTCCATGAACTCACTCATGTCAAGTCTGATCATGGCTTCCTCTGAGCCGAAGTAGTAGGCTGCCAGAGCCTTTGCTAATTCTGATTTACCAACACCAGTCGGTCCAGAGAATATGAAGCTAGCAATGGGTCGGTTTGGATTCTTGAGGCCAACACGAGCACGGCGGATAGCACGGCTAATAGCTTTGACGGCCTCATCTTGACCAATGATACGCGTATGGAGTGTCTCCTCCATCTTAAGGAGACGGTCAGACTCATCAGATGAGACTTTCTCCACAGGTATTCCAGTCCAAGAGGAGACAATATGTTGGATATCTGCCTCTGTCACAAGAGGACCAACTTCGCCAGATTCAGTCTCTGCTTTAACCATTTCCTTGCTCTTGTCAATAATGGCTGTAATTTGAGCCTTCAGCTCCATTTCCTGGTCTCTTAACTCTCCAGCCTGTCAAGAAACAATAATGATGAGATAACATGAAAGAAATTTTGGAAGCGGTAGAGCAGGTTCAGCATACATGCAAATTCTAATTACATAGGAACAAAAGGCGCTTCTAGTTATGATTTAGGAGTCACTTTTCAACAAGGAGTAGAAACAGTCAAATCAACTCGTAGGTTTGCAAAACATTAATATCTCACTGAGATTACCATTTAGGAACCTTTGTACAGAACTCAGAGCACTTCTCCAAAGTCTATATATACCTTCTCAAAATCTTGGCCACGCACAGCCTCATTCTTGTCCTTGGTTATCTGGCGAAGCTCTTTGTCCAGCTCTTTGGCTTCATCAGGGAGCTGTAATGTAAAGGGATCATGCTTAGACAGGAACAATGCAGTGAAGTAGATTGTTTGGGATCTGAACACAGTGTTAGTACCTGTGCATGCCTGAGCCTAACACGGGATCCCGCTTCATCAATCAAGTCAATAGCCTTGTCAGGCAGGAAGCGGTCACTGAAGAAATAAAAAAATAACAAAAAGTTTGTTAAGAGGGACAATCAAATGATTGGTTTGACTGCCAAAAATTAACTAAGAAAAGAGTTTATTTTTAATGCAAACTAAACTCTCTCCTTTTTGCATTCAGTATAATCATATATCCTTTGACAAGCCCCTTGTTGCAAATAATGCACAGAAAAATAGAGACAAAAGATACGGATTTTTACGTGAAAAACCATTGCGGGAAAAAACTACGGCGTTCGAAGATAAATCACTATAATGAGAAATTACAATAGAGAACTTCTCTTGGAGTTTCCCTCTTGAGGCTTGATGCCTTGTGACTTGGATGCCTATGGCTTGTGGCTTGAATCCCTATGGACTATAGGGATACATATATATAGTGTGGGGCAATAAAGTCCCACATGGAAAGAAAACCAAATCGAAATCCTACAAAGACACAGAGTCCTACACGGACACGGTTACGAATTCGGATCACTTTTCAACACCCAAGTATCAAAAGCGGAACCAAGGAGGTGGCAAACAAAACTCTGCCCATATCTCCATTTTGGGCGGAACAGATCTACTAGTTCTTTTATTCCAGTTAGTAAGAGGGATCTTGAACTCAATAGATAATTGGAATTAACATTTCGCTTCTAGGAGGGATCCAAATCACCATGCATGTCATATATAGAATCAGCAACAAGCATGATATAGATTTTACTTTCCAACCTTTTGTAATTTAATTTTTACTACACTTTGACAACCCTAGCCAAGATTAAGGGTGAAACAGCGAGTATTATACAACCTAGGTCATTTATAAAGATTTTTAGCAAAAGCATAGATCAAAGGAAAACATGGAATTATAGAGCACATTCTGAACTTAACAAAAGTCAGGGCAATCAATCATTCAATGATGGATGATCAAATCATGTGATGACACCTATGCAAGCCACTCACCCACCTTATTGGGAAAAGTAACCAAACTGCCACTTCACAAATAAGTGAACAACATGCTTATTAAGTCATCGAGTCGATAAGTCGGTGACGAAGAGACCACTGGAGCTTGCGACTCGACTTGAACCGGCAAGTCGGGCAACTGATCGACTAGTGTCGACTAGTCGACCAGGCAGCGCCAAGTGAGGCGACTTGGGAGGAGGGACGTGGGGCCCAGTTGTCAGATGCAGTGAAGTGTGGACAGAGAGATAAGAGGGAGTGACCGAGTGAGTGAAGAGTTATTGTTGTTGGCAGTCGGGCGGGCACCGAAGAGAGCTCACGCGCAAGCCCCCCAGATCCAGTCGGCAGTCGCTGCTGCCCTCGGAGGCAGCTCCCACCGCACTATTGCTGGCCATCGTCGCAGCCCCCTTTGCCCTCGCCTTTCGTCACAACAGGCAGCTCCCTCGTGCCCTTCGTCGTTCGTCGCTCCCATCGCCCAGCCCAAGTATGCTCCTCTCTCAAGCTCTCAGCTCTGTTTCTCTTCCTCTCTATTTCTCGGTTGATTTCAGCGTTGGGGATTGAAGGGAGGGGACAAGGGATGGATCTGGGCAGGGAGGAGAAATCGAAGGGGCAATGGATCGAGGATACGGGCTATGGACTGAGGGAGGGGAGGAGGGATTGAAAAGAAGGGACTAGGGACTGGGGTGGAGGTCAGGAGGAATGGAAGGATTTAGTGCATATGTTAACTGTGGAGGGATCGATGCCTCGATGGATTTGTGCATATGTGAACTGTGAATTGTGATTGTGACTGAATTGTGAATTTGTGAATATGATTTATGACTGTGAAGGAGATATGCATAGAACGGCATCTTTGTGTGATTGTGATTTTATGAACTAAAGATAGCTCTCTATTTTGTGCATATGTAGGCATCATGGCAGAGTAATCTTCAACTCCCAACTCCAACTTCGCTCTAAATCCGATAGCGGACACCAAAGAGTATGATACAGCTAATGATCCTAAGCGAAAGGCTAAGTCCAAAGACCCGGGATGAAAATACAAGTTTTGGCCAAACTTAACAAAGATATGGTCCAATGCATACGCTGCGGCAAGAAAATGCATGCCGGAATACGAAGATGGATGCAACACCTAACGGGAGGCTATGGAGATGTGGAGATATGTCCGAAAACAACCACAACTATCGTGAAAAAGATGTGTGAGTACTTGTTCAAGAACACTAGAAATAAGCCCTTTGACCTAGATGATGAAAGTGAGTCAGGTGACGGTGAAGGTGATGGTGAAGGTGATGAAGTTCAAGAAGGGCCTGTTTGTTTTAGCTTCTGGCAGCTGCAGCTACTCCCAGAATCTGCAGCTCCTCCAAACAATCCAGATTTTCATCCAGATTCTAAGTAGCTAGAAGCTACAGAATCCAGAAAATGAACTAGTAGCCAGAAGCTGGGGTTATCCAGCTTCTCCAGATTCTGACTAGCTAGATACTCACCAGCTGCTTCTCAGAATCTACAGCTAAAACAAACAGGCCCGAAATCCAAGCACAACTAGCATCATCTAGAGGGAGCACAAAAGGCTCCTCTACTAAGATAGTTACAAGCTCCGGGACTAACACCAAAAGGAAGCGATCGACGTTGGTGCTTTTGAAGCAAGCTGCACCGAAGGTAAGTAAACCAGTTGCTTCCATGATTCGAAAGTCTCCTAAAGTGGTTGTTAAGGAAAGACAAAAGGGTAAGGGTCAAGCTACCATTGACCAAGGAAGAAAAGGAGAGGGTGGCTGAACACATTGCTGATTTATTCAGTGTGTGGCATACCATTCAGTACCGCCAACAAAAGAAGCTATGAGATTATGGTTGAGTCCATCGGACAGTACAGTGCTAGGCTTAGGCCGCCTATTTTCCATGACTTGAGGCTACCCTTGCTTGAGAAGGCCAAAAAGAATACTGACAAATTGAGGATGCAGCATGATATGCTTGGACACAGTTTGGTTGCTCATTTATGTCAGATGGTTGGACAGATAGGAGGAGACGACATTTGATTAATTTCCTTATCAATAGGGGACTTTTTTCTTGGAGTCGTTTGATGCCTCTAGTCAGTCAGCCGATGCCCACATGTTAGCAAATTTATTGGAGACAAAGATCAATATGATTGGCTGGGAGACTTCAAGGTGGCAGGCAGACTTCTAATGGAGAGGATTCCAACTCTATTTTGGACCCCATTCGCAGCTCATTGCTTGGACCTCATGTTGGAGGACATTGGGAAGATAACGGAGTTCAAGAAGTGCATCATGTGACCACATTTATCTACAGGCATGGAAGAGTCCTTGACAAAATGAGGGAGATAACAGGTGGGATGGACTTTGTGAGACCTACAACTACTCAATTTGCTATAGCTTTCCTCACTTTGCAGAGTTTGTGGAGGCATAGGACATCTTTGAAAGGTCTCTTTGTTACTGATGATTGGAATATATCCAAATTGTCTAGCACAAAGGTAGGCAAAAAGGTGTGCAAAACAGTTAATGCTAATAGATTTTGGAATGCAGTTGAAAATTGCATTAGAGAGTCGCAACCACTTATCGTTGTGCTGAGGATCATCGATGGCGATGAGAAGCCGGCCATGACAGAGGTTACCACAACCATGGATCTTGCAAAGAAGAAGATCAATGACTCTTTGGAAAACAAGCCATCACTACTCAGGAAGGTGGTAGCAATCATAGATCGGCGGTGGGAAGACCAAATGGAGCAGAAGTTGTACGGGACTGCATTGTTCTTGAATCCAAATAGATTTTTGGAGATTAGACAGACTGATATTGAATATGCTTCTAGGTTTTGTACCATGTTTAATGATGTGCTTGAGAAGATGATCATTGAGGATGACAAGCAAGCCAGAATAAGCAACCAAGCCGATGATTATGAGAATATGCAAAGAGGCTTTTCAAGTCAATTGGCAATCAAGCAACAAAAGGATAAGTCACCTAGTAAGTATCAGTGTATCAGACTATCAGTAACTTCAATTTAATTTTAAGCTTCCATTCTTTCCAAGACCTAACATAGGCTATCATTCTTGCCATTCTAATTCTTTGGTGGGGTGCATTTGGTGGCGTTGCTCTAGTGCTCCAAGCATTTGCAAGGCGTATAATTGGTCTTTGTTGTTCGGCCTCCGGTTGTGAGCGCAATTGGAGCATCTTTGAGTTTGTAAGTATTCAATTACTCAAGTGTTCATTTCGGAGCCGTTAATATGACAATAGTTCAATTATTTTGTTTGTTATTTATTTGTAGATCATACCAAGAAAAGAATCCGATTATAACACAAGAGGTTGAATGATTTGGTCTACATTCAATACAACCGGAAGATTACAAATCGATTTCAAAGGAATTTCAACCCCTTGATCCTAGATGATTTTCAATGAGACAATGAGTGGGTTGATATTGGTGCCTAAGAAGTTCATCATGGGAACGATGATCTTACATGGGGTCATATTGAATAAGCCATTGGTGCATCAAGTGCGCTTCGAGGTCGCAATTTCCCTAGGGGGCTCATGGTGAGGTGATCGGTTACTCTCGCCGTGCTGCTCGTGCAACAAGGATGGTTGATGATGAGTCGGAGCCCGACAATGATGATGATAGTGATGATGATAATTTTGTGCATGATGATGAGGATGTTGATGATTTTGGCGAATCTCCACCTAGTCCTACTCATGAGAGTGGTGAACCGAGTGGGAACACGAACCATTTCAATGATCTTGAGTTGGATGACATTTGATTTCAGGCTTATGTTAAGCCATGTTGATGGATTGTCATGATTAAGATGTACTTTTGGCCTTTTGCTATTTCAGACTTGGGAACTTGTTGTCGTGTTACTCAACTATCGTGTAGAACGCTATTGTCGCTAAGAACTTGATGTTTTAGATGCTTAAGACATAACAACAAATAAATGAGCAATTAGGAAATGCTCTCCCTTGAAGGTACTGTAAGAGTTCATTATAGTTTATCTTCACCATAGTTTATCTTCACCATAATTCATATGCTCATTCTTGTTTCTATTTTTTCAGCATGAAGGTCTCAAATCATGCTTTGAAGATAGATTAAACAAGTCAAATGAAGAGAGTTTGGACTCAAAACATGTAAATCATCGATCCTCGTTAATTCAAGTTATATGTACTTTCCAATCACTACAATACAGGATATATAATATATACATGTGTATATAGTATATACATATCATTATCATATAAACAGTACCTGTCAACAAGTCAGCCGACTAGTTGACTAGTCGACAAGTTAGTCACTAGGAAGGTAGTGTCGACTTACCGACTTAATAACCTTAGTGAACAACACAGAACAAATAAACCAGCAGAGATATCAAAATAATTATCCATCACAACAACAACAAAACAGCTAACATCTAAGGAATAACTGCTGCTCCGAAATTGGTTATATTGGTATAGACACAATATAAGCGAAACATTCTTAAAAATCAAATGCATTAATTAAAAGTGTGATGCACTGTAAACCTGATATACTGATATGACAAATGTGCTGCAGCAATTAAAGCATCATCTGTGTATCGCAGCTTATGATGAAGTTCATATCTCTCACGAAGTCCTCTTAAGATCTGTATTGTTTCATCAACAGTTGGCTCTGGAACCTTAACAGGTTGAAACCTTCTCTCCAGTGCAGGATCTTTCTCGATATGCTTCCTGTATTCATCCAGTGTTGTGGCACCAATGCACTAGAGAGAGAACAGCATTAGAAATGTGGTAAGTTAGGGGCAAATATTTGGCCCTCATATATCCTCCGTGGGCATGGCTTCTAAAGTGGAAGGAATACTTTCTGTAGTCAGTCTAGACGAGGCCTTTTGAGACTTTCTCCAGACCCAACCAGACATATGAGCTAATAAGAGAAACAACATAATGATGGCATATGATCCTATACCTGCAGTTCACCTCTTGCAAGAGCTGGTTTCAAGATGTTAGCAGCATCAATTGCACCTTCAGCTGCACCTGCTCCGATTAACGTGTGCACTTCATCAATGAAGAGAATAATGTCATCATTTTGTTTAATTTCTTCCATAAGTTTCTTCAATCTTTCTTCAAACTCTCCACGGTACTTGGTACCAGCAACAAGGAGCCCCATGTCAAGAGTAATGACCTAACCCAGAGAAATATGGATCAGTATTCTGAAACACGAGGATAATTAGGACAAGATGCTTCACCCCACTCAAAATTTTATAAACAATCTTGGTAAAATTAGTTCCTTTTTCATCTACATCTGACAATAGCCTTAAGTCCTCAATATCTAAATGTCAAGGACTCAATAAGTCAATATTGATCCCAATAATCACCTAACAGCATCGCAATAGTGAAAAAGTAAATACACAAAATAATCATGTACATGTTACTGACAAAGTTACCCAGGAAAGTTTTTTAATTACACACTACATGATTTGTGAATAAAATTACTGAGTTTACCCAAAAGGGACACAGTTTGGAAAAAGTGGCGCTACTCATTTGCAAAGATATAACGAAAACAAGGTAATCCACAGGTGACAAGGCAGTCTAAGCTAACCTTCTTTCCTTCAATTGTTTCGGGAACGTCGCCATTAGAAATACGCTGTGCAAGCCCCTCTGCAATAGCAGTCTTGCCAACACCAGGCTCTCCAATTAGGCAAGGGTTGTTCTTTGTCCGCCTGCCCAAAATTTGAGTCACACGCTCAATTTGATCCTGTCTGCCAACTACTGGATCTAGTTTACCCTGCAGAAGAAAAAAAGATGAGATGACTATACTGGTCTGTTTACACAATAGAGAAAACACAAACAGGAGAAAGGAAATACCTCTTCTGCCAGCTTTGTCAAATTAGTACCATATTCTTCAAGTGTAGGCATCTTCTGGCCACTGCTTCCCCCACCAACTCCAGCACCAACAACTTCCGTGCTTTCACCAACCATTCTTATGACCTAAACACCATGTTAAATATCTTTCCCTGAGCAACTTTAACTCAGAATAAATTGGCTAAGAAAGATAATGGTAAAGAGAATTGCCTGGGTACGGATGTTGATTGGATCAGCACCAAGACTTTCAAGCACCCGGGCCGCCACACCTTCACCCTCACGAAGTAGCCCTAGGAGTAAATGCTCAGATCCTATATAGTTGTGCCCTGAACAACGAACGTTGATGAACATTAGAGATTTTTTTTTTGCACATATTTGCTGAACAAACAGCAGCAGCACAAATTCCAAACTCGAAAGTGAACAAAAGTAAAGGGCTAGCCAACTAGCAAGATTTGCTTTGACTACTAAGGACCTGACAGTTTGATGTCATATCACAAGGTATACCTGAGCTCGAGAAATACTGACATTTCAGCATCATATTCAAGAACAATGCAGTAGTTATCACTTCTTCTTTTTTTGGCACTATTATAGTGCAGTGTAATATATCAAGAGAATTGCACAATTTAGGGTGATAGTGCCTGCTTTCTATTCACACCCCACAGCACCAGATAGTTATGTTTCCTTAATTATAATTCTGAATCAATATTACTCATAGATTCAGACATGCTGTACATGTTTAGTGATCAATCCACTAATCGTGCACCATTCTCAACCTACACTAGTATCTTGTATACTTAATGTGCACTGAGAAAGTCAGAGCAGAATAATAGAGATATAAAACTTGAGTACAGGCTGATTTGATTAAAAATTAGAGGTATATCAATAAAAATTAGAGACGAAGATGCCCACAAAATTAGAATTGAAGAATAACTAATCAAACTGAATGACATTGGAACATGACATGAAATTAGACGAATTTGTGAATAAATGAAGGTAATACCTAGCTGGCGGGCTTCTTCAAGTGACAGTTCCAATACACGCTTTGCCCGAGGTGTGAATGGGATTTCAACAGCCACAAACCCACCACCTCGCCCAATGATCTTTTCAACTTCCATACGGGCATCCTTAAGATTGATGCCCATAGACTTGAGAACTTTCGCCGCAATTCCAGTGCCCTCACCAATAAGGCCCAGCAAAATCTGCTCTGTCCCAACAAAGTTGTGGCCTAGACGTCTCGCTTCCTCCTGTGCAAGCATAATCACCTTGATTGCTTTCTCAGTGAAGCGCTCGAACATGGCCCGGACCACCCCTCTCGATGCCGACCCTTGAGGCCGTGAAATCTGGCTTGCTACGATAGAGCCAAAGTCACGCCTGATCACGGACCTTGTATCCAGAAAATTTGTTTTCCGCAGCCCCTGGAAGCCCCCAAGTGTAAGGGTCCTTGTCGGCATACTGCGCACCATTGTGGCCCTTGCACGCACACGGAACCGAGTAGAGCTGCTCCTGTATATGGTCGGAACGATTGCAGACTGAACTAGAGCCCCCTCCATATCGAACTAAATAAATAAAATCCTGAGCCACCTATCTACCAATGCCTGCAAAAAAAGTATTGCTGAAATGGTAAATATCACAAGATGACCACATATGCAGCTAAGGCAACTACTTCCTACGGCAGAACACGAGTTTGTGCCTGAAATTCCAAACGAAAAGAATTCACAAACCATCACATATCATAGAAACCACACCTAATGATCCCAAAGACCCAAACAAACGGCAACAACATAAGCTTCAACCCGATCCGGTGCCATTTCGGTGATGACACCTAGGAGTTAGGATCACCCTACTCTAACATCGCACGCCCGATTTGACTAAGCTTCATTAGTTTTAGCTATGCATTTCAACACAAGTTTACCGACGAGAGGTGTGACCGCTTGAACCAACCAAACAACACCAGCAAAAAGAAAATCCCCTGGACAACAGCACCTCAAATCGGACAGAGCGTCTAGCCTTGAGCCAAGACAGGACACGCGCGCGCGCACCCCAAGCCATCCACCACCGACCACGCGCGGCGGAATCCGGATTCGCCGAGTACCCCTGGAACCAACCAGCCAACCAATCGTCAACCCAACCCCAGAACCAACAAAGCCAATCGAGGACACCACCCGCCCAGACGAACGGAGCACGGAAAGGCTCCCGAAACAACCCGAGAAATCCGGAGGAAACGAGCGGAATTCGCCCCGGCGAGCGACGGACGCGGAGAAGGAATAATCAAGGGGCGGGGCGGGACGGCGGAGCCTCACCTCGGCGCCGACGAGGCGGGCAAACCCTAGGAGAGAGACCGGCTGACGAAGTGGGCGGAGGGGAGGCTGGCTCGCGGAAGGGAGGAGGACTGGAGGAGATAAGGAGAGGCGGCGGCGGCTATGAGACGTCACCCCCAGGAAGCACCGGCTTTCTTTTTTTGGGTGACCGACGCTCAACGTTGGCCCGGCCCATCCAAGTGGACCTGCCCATCTCGCAACCGACTCCGAAGGAAAGGCCAAACCCAAACCGACGACCACGGCGACGACTTGACTCCCCATTGCCGTCTTCAAAACCCAATCCCTCCGATTCCCCACTCCCGCATCCCCTCAAATTCCGACCACCACAGGCGAGCCGCCGTAGCCGGGCCCAGTCGAACCTTCGAGAAGGTTTGCGTCCATCCATGGCGGCGGAGGGGAGAGGAGGAGGCGGGGAGGGGTTCGAGGCGCGGGTGAAGCGGCTCTTCGGGTCGCGCCTCTTCGACGGCGTCCCGGGCTCCTCCTTCCCGGCCGCGTCCTGGTCCGTCGCGGCCGGGGACGTCGAGCGCCACCGCTGGGCGCGCCCCTCGGAGGCCCGCGACGAGGAGGAGGAGGGGGAACGCTCCGCGGCGGATCTCCGCGCCGACGCGCCGTGCGCCTCCGCCTTCTACGACGCCAACGGGTGCCTCCGCGGGCGGAGGCGCCGGCCCAAGCAGGACTTCGAGGGTGACCTTGACGACGAGGAGGAGGAGGATGAAGGGAAGGGGAATTCGGCGGAGGAGGACGACGAGGAGGGGGTTAGGGTTTCTATCGGCCTCGACCCGACTCTGGATCGCGAGGTGAGCAAAAAAATTACTTCGACTTATGATTTGATTTGGCCGATTAGTACTAGTTAAGCAGTTCTTGCATATCATAATTGCTGGTAGCCTGCTTGTTGAGATTAAGGCGTGAACTAAGATGGGATCAACCGCTGCCACTTTGGTTCATTGCCTCGCTTAAACAAACATTTGAACTTATGTATTGTTCACCACCTCTCCTAACTAACTGGGCTTGGCATGATCTGGATGAAGAACTAGGTAGATAGGATCGAAGTATTGTAGTCATGGTCTGCTAAGTTGTTCACGCCACTTGCTTATTGTGATGTTCGCTTCTGCAGTTGCATTGGGGTTGTGTCCATGGAAACGGCACAAATCTCGGTCTCAGATTTCGGAGTTTATTCATACTCTTAAGGACGGTTGGTTTATCTGGAAGACTGGAAGGCCTTTTGCTTTTTGTGATTATTATAAGTACTAGTGCACTACTCCCTCCAGTCACAAATACATGTCATTTTAAACATCGACATGGTCTCCAAAACCCAACTTTGACCACTAACTTATATTGTAATATATTTATAAAACCCAATAAATTTATAATGTTATGAAAGTATTTTTCGAGATAAATCTATACATACAATTTTCATGTATTCAATCTAAAATGTTTAAAAAGATATCGATAATCAAAGTTTTGAAAGTTTGACTGCACACATTCCAAAACGACATGTATTTGTGACTGAAGGTAGTACTACAGTATAAACCATAAAGCAGAACATTAAATGTTGTAGGCTCAACATGGCATTAGCTTGATGGAACACTGAAATCACTTAGACCTGATTCTTCATGAAGGCTTTTCATGTTTGTATTTGCTATGCTCGTGTATGTGCTTTGGAAAGATTACTTTGGCCTATTGTTGTGGTTTCTTATCTAACAGGGAGTGTGTACCTTTCAGGAGGAGGAGGACAAGTATGATAGAGCTGCATTTGGTAGAGAGGATGCTGCAGACCGGGTGTACATGAATGAAATCATGGATGACGGCATTAACATGAGCATCAATACTGTAGTGCCTGACCTCCTTGATGATTCCATTGAGGAGGTTTACCGCTTCTCGAGGGATCCTCGGGCAGATCTTAGTGCAGCATCTGCAAGACTCAGAGAAGACGATGGTTCAGCTAAAGGTGGCCCTCATTCTCCAACTCAAACCAAGGAGTGCCCTACTGTTGGAGTGCAAGCAATGAAAACTGAGGATATCAATGTGAAACCTATACTGAAGAGGAAGGAGGAGCAAGGCGATTCAAAACCAAGGAAACGTGTCAGGTTTGATGCTGATGTTAAAGATCCACCGACAGAGCTCTCTGAACATGATGAAGATTCTCCTTTGGTTCCTCAATCCATGGATGTGGTAACAACAAAGGAGGATTCGTCCACTCCATCTGAGTCGCCTGGTGTTCCAGACTATGTTAGGAACCCTTCAAAGTACACACGTTACACCCTGGACACACCAGAGTGTAACGATGAATCTAACAGGAGAGCTCTTGCAGACCTCCACAGTCTGCTAGGGAGATCAGATCCCAACAAGTTGCAGCCTGAGACACCTGTTGAGATTCCTAGTTCAGTCACATTCATCCCTCGGAAAAAGTCAGTTGATGCCATGGTGGTGGATGAGGGCCCCAAATCTAGTGACACAAACTCATCTGTCATTGGTCTGGTGGCAGGAGCCTCTGATGAAACTGATCAATGTGAAATGGATGAAGATAACCCTAAAGCATTGTCACCGCCACCGATCCAGACCAACTCAAAGATGAACTCCCGTCGTTACAGGTCAAGTAGAACGGATGATGAGTAGAACTAATGATTCTGGAGCCTTCTGTCGATGTATGTTTAAGAAAGTTCCCTATGATGATGTAGTTGCTACCCGAGTTTAGGGCATATGTTGATGTACCTGTGCTTTGGTCTTGTGATCCGAGTTGACCAGCTGGTGTTAATTACAGTGTTATTTATCGTTGTTAGTTCATCTTTGAATTTTACACTGGGAGCCGCAGTTGATGTTAGAAAGTTCAAGAATTTTGTAGTTTAGTTTCAGTTCATTTGCGCAGTCAGGAATCAACAGTGAAACATAACGATCCTGGAGTCCCCGAATCCAGATTCACCCGAATACACGATATTAGGGTCATGGGATGTACAGATACAGATCGTTTAAATGCTATTAAGCTCCTCCCATCTCCCATGAGAAAAAATGAGACACCCGTTTCAGGTTTCTGGCCGAATTTCAGAACCAGTCCACAAGAAAAACAGGATGTCAAGAACCCTATCAATCTGTACATTCTTATAAATGTCATGGTTTTTTCCCCCATTCTTCTTCCTTTTTGAAGTAATTAATTACTTTGCTCAAGACATTTAGTCATTTACAGTGGCAGCTACAGCTTATCAGCAATTCTGTAGAGGGCATCAGCGACCTTGCCAAGCACACCAAGCAAGCTGCTCACTTGGTCCTTCCTCTGCTCCCTGTCCAGTTGGCAGTTGATGTTCTGCGCCTCCAGCTGCGCCGCCACCATCATCCTGCTCCGGTCTAGGATCTCAATCAGCTGGCCCTGGAGGTCAGTCGCTTCTCCAGAGGCATCGCGCTGCCTCTTCTGCCTGCCCTGCGCTGGTAAGTCCTCAGAAATTTGCTCCGGTTGCTTGCCTTTTGATGTACCTGCTGTTAAGAAACCATAGCTAGTTAGGCATATCGTAGAAGTTTGTTTTAGGTTGCTTGTACTGCATGCTAAAATTATGGTGGTGTATGTGTATGATTTTGGCAATGAGGTTCCCAAATCAAACAAGCATCAATTCCTCTTTGCTGACAAAAAAAAAGGGTAATGTTATTTTCTTCTCAAGTGATTTAAGCTTTAGTCCTGCATATTCCAATTCTGTCAGATTTCTATCTGAGTTGCATGTCAAATGATATTAGCATCTCTCAAATATCCGGAAGTAAAAAATAATGCGGAACTGATTAGTTGATTATTTTTTCTAGTAAGAAAGAAAGAGAGTAAAGTAATGACAGTGAACAGTATTAGTATTTACTGCTTTCATCATTTCAGAATCTGTCAGACTTGAAAAGAAAAGGAGATAGGGATATTTTCTCAATCAAACTTCTACGTGGATCGTCAGTTATCTAATTTAGTGACTGAAAATTCCTTATCTTCGTAAGCAAGCAATTACCCAAAAAGATCACTAGAAGTGGTGATTAATAGCATCAGTTCTTTGGTATTAGCTAGAAAAGGGCCCCGAGTCAACATATTTACATTCTGGGCATTGATTCTGAATCAGCATTGCCTGAAACTGGAACTCTTCTTTGAACATCTTAAATTTGGTAAATTTGGATGACATGCAAAACTGAATGGTTTTAGAACGGCTCAGTTTTTTTAATAGATTCAACCTCAACATCAATGCTTAGGTAAGTTTGCTGAAGTTGTTAACTGCCAAGTTATTCATTTTGTTGTCAACTGACATAAGCTGTGGTTGCTGCCTGTAAACATCTATTTCTACTTTTGTTTTTCCAAGATCCTTGTGTCATGGATCTCTTCATACATTAGGCACTGTAAACAGTTGGGCGATGGTACAATTCTCCCATAGAACAAAAGAACAATGGTACTATATGAACTGTTTTTAAGCTAGCATTCATCATCTAGGGATGAATGACTCCAGTAGCCTCGAATTTTCTTAGTACATTTCCATGATAAGTTAATTACAGTTTCTGATTTAAAACAGCATGCAGTGATACGATTTTTAAATATTTTATTTTCCTTGAGAACTTTTGGCTGGTCACACCAATGGAACAGTAAAAAAATGTATGCATTAGTGGGACTAAATCCAGACCGAAGCCCATCGAAAACATTGACAAAAAATACTATAAAAAGACCAACTGCAAAACATTTGAATAGAAACTAACAAGTAAAATCCTATTATTACTACCTTGCTCTGTGCTCTCTTGCCTAGGTGCCTCAGTCTTCTTCTCTACAACCAAAACCACAAGACGCAAAAACTATATCAGCCAAGCAATCAACCAAACAAACAATGCCAAAATGAAAAGGAGTCTCAGCAGTCATATCTATGAATCCAGAAATCAGAAATAATATATAATTTATATATGTTGCTCGATATCAGTGAAACAACTACGACAATGTTTCCAAAAGAAGAAACTATTTTCTATCTCAAATATCGATATCAGACCCATGAACACAACAGAACTGGCAAATCAGCACAACAGCAGAGGCAACAGAGTAGCCACTACGTTAGCAATAGAAAGCTAGCACACTTGACACCAAAATACCAAAAAACAAATCACCACCACAAAAGAACTGCAAGACAGAGTGCATCTGAATCCTGAAAAAAGAAGATTACAGCAAGTGCTGCATCAGCAACCCTACCATCAGATCACAAAGAAGCACTTTTTTCACAATCAAGAAGCAGCTGCTCAGCTCAAATTCATCATTCAGCATACACCAAACTCAACTCTTCCATGCAGAAAAGGTCACACTTTTATCACCAAAGAGCATAAGAAAACATGAATTCTACCAATAAATTAAACTCACACTTTTACCGCCAAGAAACTAACAGCCCAACTGCACCATGCACCAAGAAAGCAAACATCTTTACATGCAACAAGGGGGCAGCACGCTCACCGGATATCGGCACGGCCACCACCGCCGGCACCGGCACCGGGGGCGGCGCGGCCGTTTCTTCCTCCTCCGACGAGAACAGCCTGTCCTCCCCGGCGGCGGCCGCGCAGCCACTGTAAAACACCGCCTCCGCTGCCGCCTCCTCCTTGCCCTCCTCCTCCACTACCTCCACGCGCACCGCCACCGCCTCATTACCGCCACCTCCACGGCCGCGCCCCTCGAGTATGTCGTACACCTCGCGGTCGCAGAACCCCGGGAGCCGCCTCTCCCGGCGCGCGTCGTTGCGCATGGCCCAGAACGACACCTCCTTCCCCGCCGCCGACGGCAGCGAGCGCTCCCACTCCCTGATCTTCTTGTAGTCGCCGGTGAGGTTGCTCCATCGCTTCCGGCACTGCACGGGCCCTCGCTCCACGCCGTGCCGCCGGCAGTACTCCGCCACCGCCGCCCACTTGGTCGGCTCCGCCACCGCGCCTCCCCCACCACCTCCCCTGCCCCGCCCGCGCCCTCGCCTCTCCACCACCTGCTTCCCCTCGATGAGCACCAGTATCTCCTGCCGCGTCCACCGCGGCAGCCGCGGCGTGCGCCCGGACCCAGTCCCGCCGCCGGCCTCGCCGGCGTTAGACATGCCGTGCACACGCGGCGAGCTTCTTCTTGACGGCGTAACGGCGCGCTGACTGTATTAGGAGAAGCGAGGTGTAGCAAGCAACAGGGGGAGGAGGGAGAAGGAGAGTGCCTCTCTCTACTCTTAAGCTGGGGATTAGGAGGGGGCGGTCCTAATTAGGAGTAAACTGATAGAGGTTAAGGACTTTAATTAAGGGTTAATGGTAGGGGATTAGTGGTGGATCCTCCCAAAGAGGGAGGAAATGGCAGTGTGGTTGTGAGCATTAGAGGAGGATTAAGGGAAGCTAATGCGTGTCACTAGGGGAGTCTTTGATAAGGAGAGTATCCACTAGTGACAAGTGGGACTTGGGGGATGCAATGAGAGAGCGTAGGGGGCTTACCTATTGTTTTCAGTTTTCAGCAATAGGGTTAGGGTAGACTGTAGAGTGCTGTTGTGATGTCCTTGTCTTTTGTGATGTGATAATTTGAAGGGAGAATCATGGCTCAGTTCAGAAATACTTATACCTTATAGTTTTTATATGAATAAATAGTATTGTGTTGTTAAATAATATATTTTTAAGAGTTTATAAGTAAATTATAGTACAAATTGTACTGGGTTCGGCTGTACTGGTCAAAATTATATGCGACTATTTCTCTATGCATACTCCTCTCATAAATATAACATAATTTAAAAATCACAGCTATAAGTCTCAACTTACAAGAACCCACCTAATATTTTTTTGTGGATTTGAAACATGGGGAGGTGGATTTTTTTATTTCTGGCTGCATATATTGGTCGACTTGCGGGCAATTTCATAGGAATTAGTGTGATTTTCATATTAATTTTGTGTCCTAAACGGGCCTCAGAGTATGCAATTGAGGATATTAGGGGCTAATTTACTACGATTTTTAATGAAATTCATGCAAAAATAAAGAAACTAGAAAAATAACACAACAATCACCTTTTGTGTTCTTTTCTCTTTCTTTTTCTTTCTTTTTTTTAGCAAATTTAGCCTACCTGTGGTGTGACAGGGACCTATAGAGGTACTGTACCACAACTAAAGGATCTATCGGTATGGGCAAGGTATTTGCGACACTGAAGGCACTACAGAAATATTGTTCAAGCCGAAGGCCTACCTGTAGTAGGATTGGTTCTTATAATTATCACATAATTTAAAAAAGGAATTTGTCAATTTTTTCCTTTTTTATTGTTGAATAATACCGAATCAAATCCAAAAGTTAAAAGGAAATGAATTAGTTAATTCAATAAGAGAGAAAAGAAGACCACGACTAGAGGTGGCAATTTCCCCAGCGAGGGTGGGGCCCGTGGAGAATTTTCTCATCAGGGGTGGGGCTGGGGCGCTCTCCCTCCATAGGGAATGGAGATGGGGCCCGCTAGCTGGGGACGGGGGTCGTCCTCCTCGTGGGGCCCGACGGGGACCCGGTAAAAAAATAAAATATATATTTAAATAATATATTATAGTTTTTAAATATAGAATATTGTATTATTTTTTATATATTTAGACTAAAATTTGAATCTATATGTTAAAATATATATTTTGAAATTATATTTTATAAAAAAAGTATGCCTAAATAATTAGAAATTAATAAATAAAGTCATATTATTATATTATTATTATTAAAAATATTTTTACATGTTGTTAATCCACGTGGGGATCCCTGCGGGGGTCGGGTCTCCACGGGGACGGAGGGTGTTGTCCCCCCAAGAAGGCTAACAGGGCTGGCGAGGATCAGGGTGGGGATGGGGAGGCCTCCTCGGTACCCTTCAGCCCTGTTGCCACCCCTAACCAAGACTTGGTTTCCTTGGCCATACGAATCCCATTCAATCGTTTACTCATGGAATGAGTCCGTTGGAAAGTTCAATCAACCTTTTTTTCATATACATTTCGCCTTTTGTGGAGGATCTGTCCCTACTCTACTTTCCTATCTAGGACTTCGATATACAAAATATATACTACTGTGAAGCATAGATTGCTGTCAACAGAGAATTTTCTTAGTATTTAGGTATTTACATTCAAAATAAGAAAGGGGCCTATTAAGAACCTATAAAAATAAGGATTATCTAGTGGTGTGTAGCAAAGCTGTATTAGTCATGTTGCAAATTGCAATATAGCTTTCGAGCTCATATATTGCTCATTCATCCAGACTACTATCAGAGTGCATCGGTGCAACCAACCAAGGATTTAATGAACATAAAAAATGCTTTTAGTTTTAGGTATTCATTTCTTGCACAACTGAAATTGTTGCCAACCAGACATGTCTTGCTATTTGGGCCATTCCTCTACGTCGTCTATTCCTGGCCAAATCTGCGGCTCATCACATCCCAACCAAATGATCTGAATTGGCCAAACTTCGGTTGTACTACGTACACCAAATCACATGTGCGCGGAAGTTCTTCTCAAACCCCTTATTCTTCTCAAACACCTTCTCAAACCAAATGATCGCATCATCGTATTTGGGCGATCGAGAGAGAGGTTTTTCATTTTGTGTTCCTTTCAAGCAATCGGTTTCCTGACGTCTTAATATTTTTGATTTTGTCCCGTCGAATCGCCAGCAGGCCAGGTCCCGGTTCTGTGTGAAGGACGCGCTCTCACTCAAGCAAAGGATTTAATAAGGATAGGTGGGGCGAGGGACGTCTATTTCCATCTTTTATAAGGGTCCGTCTTTCCAACGATTAGTTTTAGGTCAAGGCGTGATACAGTTTTACTCCTCCGCTCTTTTTTTGCTTAACGTTTTTCATTTTTTAGGTCTCTGTGATATAACTTTGACTGTTACTTTTTATACATTTACACTAAGATGTACTAATAAATTATAACAAAAGTATTTTTAATGACAAACTTAATGACATGATTTTTATATAACATATTGGTAATGTTTGACAGTATAGATTCTAGGCCGTCGAGTAAAAAGGAACTGAGAGAGTATGAGATATGGAGTATCTTCAGATTGAGCTGCTTGATCTGGCGATGACTACCTTACACTAGCTCTATCCAGCTCTATGGAACTATTTTGATAGAGTTTGCAAATATATTTTTTTCTTAAAAAAAAAGATGACCCTGGAGCTGATACAACGTAAAATCTAGAAAGGGAGAACTAAAAATTAAACATTAGTCAGGAAAGGATTACCAGAGATCACAAAGGGGCAGTCCTGGTGATATGTCCCTATGGGATGTGCATTTGTTATTTCTTGCAGTGTAACTTTCATGTCAACCTCCCCTTTGGGACCCTAACTCCTTAGTGTGATCAAAGGGCCGGGTCACTGCCCTTTCAATCACTAGAAGAGATTACAACCCCTATGGTATGGATTACATTTCCCATAGCCATAGGAGGATCATGACTGCTGGATGGATGTTGAGACTCCCCTCGTGAATTGCCCTAGAGGATGCTGATGGGACCTCAATCTCTGAGAGGATCGGTTGTTGATAGGTGATACAAGCTCCCTTGGTGGTTTGATGGCATTGATTTATAATTCGACATTTTAGTGGTCAATAAGATTTACTGACGTCAAATCTACCTTATATATATATCTGTAAAAGTTTATATATAATGTGTGCCGTCCAAACATAGGTTAAGTAATTAAGATTGGGCTATCTACGTCGAGATGAGCTAAGGATATTCGCATTTTTAAAGGACAACAGAAGAATTCGAGCTTGAATCACCCCCAATATAATTTTTCTAGCTCCGGGCCATGGGGACAAAATTTTGCAAATGCTTTGGGTGTCATCTCTCTCTCATAGAGTGGGTGGATTAGCAGAGTCCGTAAACGTCAGGGGACGATCTAGTCTCAGATGGTCAACTGGCCCACGGTACTTCTTTCTCTAGAAATTTATATGAAAGTATAAAAACTAAAAATAATTAAAGAGATATTTTTAACTAAAATTAAACAAATCATCCTTACTGCATTATGCAAATTGTAGATTATCATCTTTTTGGGTAATAATTCACATTCTACAATAAAACAAATCCTAGATATGCCAGTAGAGCACTACAAAAAAAACACAATGAGAATGAGAACGAACTGCTATGAAATCTTTTGCAAAAACTGTTTATGAATTTTTCTAGAGTAACTGTTGATGAAATTTAGTTGGAGGGTATAGACATGAACTCTTTGCATGACGGTGTGGATTAAGGGTAGAATTGTGAAGTCGTATTGAGTATCTATCTATTTATACCTATACTAATTAGGCATTTCGAGGAAACTTCCACGTTAATCAGAAAGAGTCCATCTGGTGGACTCTAGAGTCCATGTCAAGTAAAACATAAAAAAAATTGATATTCAGAACAAACAAATAAGAAAATTAGCAATTTGATTTCGATACGACTTCCAAAGTAACATCTATAAAAAAATAATTCAGAATAAAAACAAGGAAATCAGTGATCTGATTCCCATAGACTTTCAAAGTAAAATCCAAAAATACCTAAATTTTGGAAAAAAAATAATTAAACCCAAATTAGCAAATCAAAAGACAGAGTCCATGTCCAGTACAATTTAAATTAATTAAAATTCACAGTAAAAATAAAGAAAAATTAGCAATTTGATTTCCATATAAATTCCAAAGTAAAATCTATAAATAACTAAAATAAGAAATAGAAATAAAATAAAAAAACATTTGGATTTGTATGCAAATTCTAACCTAAAACTGAGAAAAAATACCACAAAAATTCCAATCAAAATATGCAAATTTGGAATAAAAATAAAATAGTAATAAGAGATTTGATATGTATATGAGTCCCCAAGTGAAATGACAAAATAAATAAATTTTCCAATAGAAACTAAATGAAAATTAGAAATTTTTTAGGTTTAGGATTCCACAAATGTGCAAATCTAGAATAATTAAAATGATATTAAATATATATTAGGAATAAAAATTTAGATTAAACAAAAGAATAAAAATATATATTCGTAATAAAAAAATAAGGAAAACATCAAAATATAGATATAGTAATTAGAAATATATGCAGGAGTTAAATTAGGTTTAGAAATCCCTATGTCAACTATTTGTATGTCACATTAAGCCACAAACTTTTTCTTTCTTATGTGGTCATTCAAACAAAGTAACTTGATTTAGTGCCATATCTGTCAATCATGCTCTGGTTTCTTCCTTATTTCATCAACACAAGTGTTGTTGACTGTGTATATCAATTTTGTCAATCATAGAGCACTTTGTCCTTTGTAGAACTTAGACATGTTCTCCAATCATTGGTGATTAAAGTTAAAAACAAAATTAGATTGTACTTTAATCTACTCAATAAATTTTATATTAAGTACTATTTTTTATTAGCAATGCTTGTATGATTTTATCATTGTCCATAGGTTATGTGCTACGAACTCTTTTCTTTCGATATCCTATTTGGAATACGATAATTTTTATTTTTACAAGAATTGAATCATTAAGTATAAAATTCATGCATTCCAAATTAAACACCCTAAACCGTTCGAGCTCATGGACAACGTAGGCCGACAAAACAATACGATTGTTCGTTCGTCTTTTCTCCCTTTCATCAATAGTTGCCTCCCTTTCAGTGCAGGAAGCATAACCCTATCCATATGCACTCATGTGCTTAAAATAAAAGGGCACTATTCTGGTGGTCGCATTGGGCACGGAAAGCCCTATCGGCTCTGACGACGACATGACACTGCCCTTATGGTTATGTAAGGATGATGACTTGCTGATGGTAATTAGTGTACTGGCCAACCAATGGCAAGGATCGATTGTTGCTACAATAAAGTAATAAATTGCTATATGTATCATGTTTAGCTGGGCCTCGATCTCAAGAAATAGAGGTATGTTCCAAAGTGCTATGTCAGGACCTGTAATTTCTATTTCGAACTCTTATGTGTATACCGTATATTAGTTCTATGATTGGTTGCAGAATGCACATTCAATACCTTAGTATCATATCCATATACACAAGAATAAATAGAGCAGCATATAATAATAAATATGTGATCATACGCTTATACAACTAAACTTTTGATAAAAGAGCCGATCGGTCAAATACTTCGTATAACAAGTAAATAGAAACGGAATAACAATAAATGAGACAAAATTCTAGCAAACATGTCATAGCCTACCATAGACAATTGGATAGAGTTAAACCTTAGAAAACTTGAAACCTTCGGCGTGAAGGTAACCGATCCTGAGATCTCTTTCTTATTTTGATAGTGTTCAATAAGCAATAGTGAGTATAAAAATGCACTTTGTGTGATTTTATAGTAAAGTTATATAGTATGTAAGGCTATATCAAAAGAAATAGCTATTCTACCAAGTTATTCATTTTATATAAAGTAAAGCTTTTATTTATAATAATGAGTAATGGATTGCCAAATCTCCCACCGGTCATCGGATCGAATTATACAATAACCTCTCAAACCCCTGAAATCAAATGCAAACAAATCTAGGGACCAAATCGCACAGAGAATTGAAAAAGGCCCAACTCCTCCATGGAAAATACGGACATGGAAACCCTCGCCGACGATGCCGCCCTCGCCGGCGACAGCGGCGAGGTCGAGAGGTTCCAGGCGGAGGCGGAGGCCGACCTCCTCCGTGACCGCCTCCGGCTCGCCGTCATCAACATCGCCACCTCCGAAGGTACCATTCTCACCATTGCTCCCGTGAATTCCAATTTCCGCGGTCACTTCTTGTTCTTGGAATTGGGATTCGGTCTCGGAAAAGTTTGAATCTTGGCGTGCGTTTTGTGTAGGCAAGAAGGCGGGCATGGAGGTGGCGGACCCCGTTGTCGCCTGCATCGCCGATTTGGCCTTCAAGACCGCAGGTCACCCCCCCCCCCCCCCCAAAAAAAAAAAAACCTTTTCTTGTATCTGTTTCCATAACTGTTTGTGCCCATCATTTCGTCTTCGGTTCGATTGGTTGGTGCAATTGATTTTTGGTCTGAATCGCTTTGGTGGTGTGCACTTGTGGCTTGCGCAACCATTTCCATGCTGCTTAGGTTGCTCGGTTGACTGCTCGAATAAGATTGTGTAGCAAATGCAGCTCTTGGTGTAGAGAAGAACTAGTTTCAATATTTTTGAGATTGGTTTTGAAAGCGCAAATGTTCTGAATGAGTTGTACGGTCCGGTTCCTTTGTTCTTGTTGGTTGCAATGTTTAGTGAAATTTGGTTAAAATGATGCAACTTGTTGTCGAAATGCGGTGTGCTGGAAAAGATAGAATTGAGGTGAAGTGATGAAATTCATGTGTGATTTGTTATGAATGCCTGGAAAACTAGATTTCCATCGCGAAATATCTGTTGCACTTTCATTAATGCTTCGCCAATAAGCCAGGTCTCATAGTGATGGTAAATAGGACAATTATCTGACTATTAAATCCAATTAAGGTCTGAGTGAAGGCTTCTCTTTTCCTTGTCATTCCTCAAGTGAGATCACAGTCGAGAAGTTGCTAACAAATATAACTGCATGATGCAAAGCTTGTCTCTCATGCTCTTGTCCATAGACTCCATTGCTGATGATCTGACCATTTTCCACGAAAGCCACTCACCTTTAAGCTCTCAAACTGAGACACTGTTACCTGCTTCTGCACATATTCTAGCAATCTCCTAATTAAGATTATCCTAGAATATATTATACTGGTTATGTCTCTGAAGATGAGAAAGTGGAGTATTACTTCAGTATTTCCACTGTCTAACCTGACGTATGGATCATCCAAGTATTTGAGATATCCTGGATATGCAAGATATGAAAAAGTTGATAAGGTCCTTGTCCTTAACCTGCTTGGAGGTTTGTTTCTTTCCTGCTGCTCTGTGGCCTATGGGCCTAGATTTTCAAGGCCAAATACTTCCCAGCATAAATTTTTGCACAAGGGACCGAACAACTCCAGAACTGATGAAAATACACCAAACTCTTAGAACAAACTCTGGTAGAGCTATTATCTTTTCATCATATTGGCAAGCTCCTCTAAACAACATTCAGGATACCTGATTGAATCCGATACATGTCCTTGAAGCAAAAGGAAAAACACTTTCTTATCCACTTAGATGGCTTTCAATCAGAGTTACCTCTTGTAGAAAAATATATTCCTTGCCAGTTGCCATAAAAGTATGATTGTGTAATGAGAGTAAAGCAGATGCATCAGATCAATGAGGCAGGGATTTAAAAGTAACATCTCTGAAACTATAGCGCATACTAGCTCTACTGAACTGCATTGTTTTTACTCCGTTTAGATTTGCAGCTGTGGAAACTGTATAGGCATTATATTTAACATTGATGTGCAGAGCAGCTGGCTAAGGACGTAGAGTTGTTTGCGCAGCACGCTGGTCGTAAATCCGTCAGGATGGAAGACGTTATACTCACAGGTACTACTTGAGAATATCTTGTCATGCTAATCCCCGAATGAATCAAAAGGGAAAATGTTGGGTTTTGAAATACTTGTTTTCCAGACAACGGTTGTTTATTCAAAATTTCCTACACATGTCGAATAGTTAATTGCCAAGATGTGTAGAAGATTGCGCTTGATACTCTCTTTATGGTTCTCCCAATACATCTTTTCTCGCTTTAATTATTGCAATGTAATTTCAGCGCATAGAAATGAGCATGTTATGGGCCTGTTGCGCACATTTTCTCAAGAACTGAAGGGAAAAGAGCCTTCCACCGACAGGAAGAGAAAGAAATCATCAAGGAAGGATGATAAGGTGACTGAAATCTGATTCCAGATATGTGTGAAATCTTCTGTTCCTCCATGGGGCAAAGAGGAAGGTTGAAGGAAGTGTACAAGCACTCAAACCTACCCACTAATAACTCTGCACTTGACGCATTTGGGGATGGCATGAATGCAACGTTTCTTCCAGAGATCCTCCACGTTGGTAGCTTGATTGTGAAGCTGTTGTGTCAAAGTAGTAATCGCATATTCAGAATTCAGTTCATGCACGAAATCATGTGTTGCCAACTTGCCGTCCTTGTGATTATGAGCTTTTGACACGTGTGGATGGTGGTACTAGCTCAACTGAAATGTGCACGTAGAGCATTACCGAGTTCACAAAAACAATGCAACTCAAATCTCTTCCGTGAAGCTAGAACTGCTCAATCTTTTGTGAATCTGGCTACCATTAGAGCCCGTCGTTTCAGATCTCTCTCTCTCTCTCTCTCTCTCTCTCTCTCTCTCTGACTCAGGTCTGTTTGAAGCTGTTTTTAGAAGCTACTTTTGATTTTTAGTACAGTATCTAAATTTTAAATAAAGTATTTTTAAAAATGAGGTTTACAAGTTAATTATAGTACATGTTAAAAGATCAATATCTGTGTTATCCAAAATCGTAAGCGAGTATCTCTTTTTTTGTAATCTTCGTTATAAATAGCTAAAATTTAAAATTTTCAATCAAAAACTATATGTTACAGTTAAAAAAGAACAAAAAAGAACAGACCTGAGAACTAAGAAGTTACGGAATATTCATGGAGCTCATGGATTCGCCTGAACCTGAACGTAGGCCCAAGGCCGAAACTATATTATTGGGCCTGAAACCCTACTTCGAGCCTAGAAGTTTTCCGCTCTTCAGATTCGACGGAAAACTTCTTGTTGGACCTGTAATAATTTTCTGTGTTCGGCGATAAGATTCATGGCCATGATATGAGATAAGCATTTCTATTGACCTTTTTGCAGCACTCACTATCAAACAAAGCTACTAATGACTGACTTGTCAATGCAACTTTGCGTGGCTGATGATCACAGTCGAGAAAAAAGGAGAGAGGATCGGAGAAAAGGTAATGCTACTAATAAGTAATGACGGATTTGTCGAATCTGAAAATCGATTTTCAAATAGAGTAGTTTCTAAAGCTGATTTCTATAAATTATCTGTAAAAATTATTATAGAAACTATTTTAAGGCCCCACGGTGTTTACAGTCGCTGCGTTCGGCGTTAGCTTTAAACTTTTTTTTAATGTTTTAATTTTTAATTTTTTCTGTATTCATTTGTATTGTTCATAATGGGCTAACATGGTTTTTCTATTTTTATTTTTTTTAAATTTAATTATATCAAATAAACTAACTCATTTACAATAAAAAAATTAGCCAGCTATAGTAAAACAATTATAAACCATCACTATTCTAAACGCTCTCTAAAAAATAGCTTTTCAACATAAATACTACTTACTCTTATAATTCTTTTTGTAATCAGCTGAAAATTATAACACTTTTGAAGAGACCTCGGACACACCGAGAGGCCCGAATTGAGCGGTCGACGGTGCGGATTTCGTGTGGCTGTGGGCTCACGAAAGCGATCAGTTGCTGCCTAAAAATGGTTTACATTAATTTCGAGATGGGAAGCGTCTGATTTGAGAGAACAACTCTGTCTAGGTCATGTTCATGCGCTGACGTGCCTTGTACGCTTCGCTTTCTCTCCTCTTCCTACCCAACTAGTTGATACTCTAAACAACTTAAAAGCTATAGCTCTTAGACTTTTGCTAGTAATTTTTAATTATAATTACACTATAACAGTTATTAATTTTTTCAATCAAAAAATAAGAAAAGAAATAATAAAATTTAAAAATAAAAACATCGCTATATCTTTTAAACAATACAAAGAAATAAGAATAAAAGAATAAAAACAAAAATATCAAAAAATAAAAAAAGCAAAATTAAAAAATCAATAGTTTTCAGTGATTTTTAGTTTTTAAAAATTTAAAGATAAAAATAAAAACTAAAACTGTTTAGAACGACCCTAACCAACTAGAATCGAACCCTGTCACGCTTACTCGTACCCACCCGCCAGCTAATCGTCCCGTAACCACTTGCTGCCAAAACAATATCCAACTTTGTGCAGCACAGCCACCCCTGTGTGATTGATCAGGGCTTGGATCTTCTACGGCGACAATTCCGGTAATGTCGCCGTTGGTGGCTTTCGGTACAACCTAGTATTTTCTGTAGACCTGCTTAGTCAGAGTATATAATCTTTTTTTTCCTCCCAAGATTGGGTCGATTTAGGTGCCATCAGAACGGCTTTTGCTCCCAGCGACGAGCGACAGACGGATTTTTCATTGTAGCACGCACAGTACGCGCTACAATGAAAAAAAATTTTCGTTTTTTTTGGGATTTTTTTAAAAAAATTTACTTATACTTTTTTTCCTTTTTTATTTTCGGTTTTTTTTACATTTTTTACATTTAATTATACCCAATAAACCAACTCAGTTACAGTGTTTTTTCAGCCAGCTACAATATTTTTTCAACAAAAACCAAAAGCTATCGCTATTCCGATCACCCCCTTAACGGTATACGAGTCCAACCAAAGAATAATACAAAAAGCTTGAGAGATATTTCAGCAAACCAAGGGTCTCCATTGTCTTGAACTAGTTTAGTCGTCCGTGTAAATAGTTCCTATGTTATACCCCGGTGATTCGTCTCTAAAGACATGCCACATCATCCTTTTTGCAAAAAAGCTCTTCAAGTTTTTATATTTATATATAGGTCCTTATTTCTTAAAAAGGCTTCTACCATTTCATGATAAGACCCTTCACTTTTTGAAATTGCACTTAGGTCCTCATTTTCAAAGAGGCCCTCCTTTATAAGAGATAAAGTCCTGTAGTTTTCCGATAATTATGCATGAGTTCTTTATTTTTTTTAGAAAAGCCATCCGCTTTCCTATAAATACGCACGAGCTATCGATTTTTCTACAAAAACTCATCTACGAATTATCGACTTTTTTCTTCAGTCCACGTAGTGGCTAGCACAGCATCAGCCTTTCTTTACGAGATAAAGCCCTACGATTTTCTGATAATTACGCATGAATCCTTTGTTTTTTAGAAAAGCCCTCCGCTTTCCTGTAAATACACATGAGCTCTCAATTTTTTTTATAAAAGCTCCTCTACGAATTGTCGACTCTTTTTTCGGTTCATATAGTGGTTAGCGCAGCATGACACCTGTCTTCCGCTGCTAGTTTAACTTAAACCAAACTAGTTTGTCATTTTCGTAGTAAGTCTTTGTAAATATTTTTGTATGTAGTTTTTTTTAAAAAAAAAAAACTGTGTAGATTCCTTTCGGTTTGCTAGGCAGTTCGCCCATCCCATCTCGATGCTCATGGCAACCAATTTGAGCTGCAGAGGATCAAGCCATCAGTGCTGCCAACTGCTGCCTTTATAGAGCGTTACATCATCGCAATGGACAGGATTTGCATTTGCATTAGTTTGGGCAGCAGTCGCCAGCGTCACCTGACTGCATCGAGGACAGCCCGTTTTCCAAAACGATGGAGTACGGGCCCGTTTGTATCGGAGCTTAGTGACATCGCCAATGAATAGTAGTGGTTAATAACGGTTCCTTCGTATCGGAGCTCAGTCTTTTGGACATTTATTAGTGGTTGATGACGGGCCGGTTCACATCTTAGCTCGATCTTTTGGCTAGTAGTGATTAATAGAAGTGGTTTTTGGTTGTATTTAATGAATAGTGGTGACTAAGTGTATTATATAAGAGAAAGTAGATGATAGTGCAATAAAATATACTATAATGTTTGGACCACTATATGACTTATGAAATTATAACATAATAAAATACAAAAATACGTTACATCATACAAAAGTGTAAAGTAGTGGCTGATAAAAGATAGGCGTTCACAATGGCTTTTGTCTTCTGAAAACATAAGCTAGAAGCCAAAGCAATATGAACAAGTCCTACGTTGCAAATTCATCTTCGTCATGGCAAGATTAAGGCCCATTAATTCGAGTTTCAGTTTCTGCCTCCTAGCTTTAAGAAGTCAGAATTAACATGTTGGTTTCTCAATTTTGGTTTTTTCCTCTTTTTTTGCTTTTCTTCTTCTTTTTGCTTTTTCTTTTTTTTCCTTTATATTGTCCATGAAGATATAATATTGTTTTTTTCTTATTTTTTAATTGAATGATTCAGAAAAAGCAAACAGGTACTATAGTGCAATTTCAGTTAAAAGACAACAGTCAGAAACCGCTAAAAAGTTAAAATAAATGGGCCCTAGGTTTCATGGAAATACTACTACGTGAGAATAGAATTGCCTATGTATGAGCCGCAAAATAAATGCATATGGTATGTATACTAAATACCATCGATGAGTTACTGGCATTTTGGTAAAATGTAAGGTGGTCTTTCATCATGAGAGAGGGAGAGAGGGGGGAGTGAGGAGGAAGAGGATGAAGTGCATGAACAGATCGATCTATCTGCGTATAATTGATCGAGGCGTTGCGTCTTTCTCTGGCAGAAGTGATCGGCGGATCTAACTCCATCACTATCGCCATTACACGTACTACTACATACATTAATATATAGCATCGGATTTGTTTATTTCTCTCGTGGTGACTTGTCGATTGTAGCAAGGTGACTGACAGAGAACTTAGGAACAGATCAACTATAGCTTAACATGAACATGTACAACCATATTTTGTTATTTTCATATATAACAACAACGTTTTCCTGTGGAGATTGCCGAAGGCTACGACACAGCACAAGAAAGAGTAAGATCCCGTTTAAAATACACAGAAATTTCGCATGAGCCAGTTGTCCGGTTCAATCCTTGTAAGAAATAGAAGAAGAAGAAAAAGCCATGTGCTCTGAACGGACTCCAAGAGACATTGTCACCTTACATGCTGGTTCATCACCTAAACGATAAAATAGCTCAGGCTTATGGGGAACCCGAGAATCCCACATGAGTCGGTACAAATCTTAAGCTATAGCCACGCAGTTTCACATCGGTGTTAGCGCCTTAACGATTTTAAAAATCCAGGCTTTAGTTTCTGATTTCTGACCTGACAATGATTGGCTGCCAAATTAAGGGGAAAAAAAGGCAGCGCGTGGTGGCATCTTCCATCAGTCAGTCACTGCCACCGATCCATCATGCGCTCTGAAAAGATGAGCTACTATTGTCTCCTCGCGCTATTCTTTTGCTTAATTAATCACTCTAATCAGCTGTAGCCCGATGGTTTAGTAGCCCACTTCGATAAGAGGAAAGGTTTTTAGGGCAGTCATGGTGCGCCCCCTGTGCCCTGTCATTAGAAAAGGGAATATTATTGTATTGGACAAGAACAAGGTTCTTGATCACAACATTGACCGTTACTTTTGCTAGCTCTGCTAGTAAAAGTTATGAAAATATAATGGTAAATCTACTGCTAGCGGTATCGCTTTCATGTGGCATGTATAAAGTCCTTGGCGTGTATTAGTGATCAAAGTTTTTTTAATAAAAAAACTTAATTATGCGACATGTATTTAGAAACGGAAGAAGCGATATAGAATTGATGACCCTCAAGTACCAGTGGTGTAGCCAGTATCCTAAATTTATGGTGTCAATTGCATTAATACATTTATATTTTTTTTGAATTTCTAAGTAAATTTTGAAAGATTTTACTACCTGTCACACCAGCTTGGTACAGAAAGTGTACACCTACGTACCTCATATGCAAATGATACGTACTCGTAAGAAATGATCGATGACGGACAGCATGCGCAACATAGCATAGTTGTGCGCGCTGTGTTGTGATCAGATCCCAGGGTTGTCTTTCCTCTTGGTGTGTGTGTGTGTGCATCTCTCCGTACGTGACGCAATGCATTAATCATGAGGAGAACAGTTAGTAATTTGTTGTACGCCTGTACCTCTCTGCAATTATGTACGTTTAACTATTGCCATAATATTTCGAAAAAGAGGGTCGTTTGCATCACCCTCTGTTTTGCGATCATATGACACCCGGTTGGATAGATGACGCTGACAATCTGACATGATTATCTTCTGCTTCCAAATAATTGGCAGGGTATACTCGCAGGGAAAAAAATAAATATCGCAACGGCACACGGTTCCGATCAAGCAAAGCACACGAATCTTAAAGCACATGCGAGTCCTGCTGTGCCGCATCCAACAAAGTCCACTCAAGCGAAGAAGATTTTTTTTAAAAAAAAAACTGCGATCAAAATCGGATCAGATCGATGGTTACAGGTTACCAGGGAGAAAGGTGAGTACGGCACGATCCAAAATAACTCCATAGGTTTACCGTTTGCTACACTCAAAAGACTAGAAAAAAAAAGGGGGAATTGAAGAGAATCACTTCTGCACTCCCCGCTTCGCAAGTTAATTGTAGTACACGTTAAAAAACTAATATCTATACCATCAAAAATCGCAAGCGAGTATCTCTCTTTCCGCAATCTCTGTCGCAAACAGCCAAAAAACCATCAGTTGCAGTAAAAAAGAATAGGTCCACATGTATATGCCCAGTTTTGCTGACGGGATGCTATCCCTATGGTCTCTTTCAGCCGATCAGAGCCAAAGTCCACTGTAAATAGTCATTCGCAATCAAAATCAAGGGCACCTTTATATCCTTTTCTATGCTTGCTTTTCCATCCCAGCGGATGAGAGGTGATATGGGCAGGAGTTAGCCTATCTTATTCTTGTTCTACGTATCATTTTCTCCGCAAAAATATTGGGCTTTAGGACCATCTGAAATTTTTCCCGCGTGTAGCATTGCTCACTACTGAGGTATGGGAGTCACAATTCTTGTTTCTAGAACGAGGGAGAAAATGTGAGATAAAATATGACACATGAACAATGCTCGGTGACATCTCCTGCACAACAGAAAAGCTAGCTTAGAGTTTTGACCTCATTAAACCAAAACAAAATGCTTCTCATTATATGTCTTAAATAAAGATAGGGATAAATCCTCAAGAAAGAAAAGCTAGTCTACAAAAAAGAAAGAGGAAAAAAAAGGTTGGAGTCTTGGAGATAAGGATCGGAGCGCTGTGATGCCAATAATTCACCCAATCATTCTATTTTTTTGTGCGAGACAAATTATGTATGGACATTTGGGGGCCCACACTTCCATGGCTAGTACTGTACTTATATGCGCCAAATATTGTGTAAACTACTCGGGCATTGGTAGATTACAAAGCTGCACTGGTTACTTTGCTGTGCTCATGGAAAATCTTCAGGATTAAGGCCTATGTTTGGAACGAAGAAATTCCAAAGAAATTTCATAGAAATATACTACTTTCTATAAAAATTTTATGAAATTTGTGTGTTCTAAACATGATCTAACTAGATACAGTTAGGTGAACATTGTAGCAGTCTACTTTCTCTTGAAATGGAAATTAGATTCGAAATGCTGACTACTACTTCTTGCTCTGCAACAATTTAGGGTAGTTTTTTTTTGGGCTGAGGCTTATAGCTTTGTTCTTTTGCGGCTTCTAAAAATCGTTTTTGGCTTTTGCTACAGTAACTAACTTTTAAACGGAGTATTTTTTTAAGATGATGTCTATAAGTTAATTGTAGTACATGTTAAAAATTAATATCTGTACCATCAAAAATCGCAAGTGAGTATCTCTCTTTCCGTAATCTCTGTCGCAAACAGCTAAAAAGCCATCAGCCGTAGCAAAAAGAACAGACCCTATGGCTGTGGTTTTTAAATTCTGGTCTATTCATGAAAGACGGTATGTAGAGAGAGAAAACACATGCAATTTTAGCCAGTACAGCTAAACTTAATATAGTTTGTACTACAATCTATCTATAGACCTCATTGTAAAAAATCGTATCGTTTAAAGATAAATTACTGTAGCAACAAAAGCCTAACCCCAAGTATAAGCACAGATGAACCCAGCCTTAGACGAATGTGTTGCGTCATAAGGGATCATTTTTAATCAGCAAGGCTGCTGCTCTACATCGAGCTCATTCCCATTCCCTCTTGCGCGAGAAATCGCCAATTCCTTTCTTACCTGAACGTCAATCCGAAGCGCTAGAGCTGCATTTGAAATGAGGGGGGTTTAGTGGATTCTTGTAAGAATTGGATCGCTTCCTGCGTAATTCCAGAGAAATTCAGGGGGAACTCCGTGCCTTCCAAACATCACGTAACCGAAGCTAAATTTTTTTCTTATATGAAAACGATGTGCACCTTGCTTCCAACCCACCCTAGCTAGAGCAAAAAAAAACGGTAGGGCTATTGTCAATGTAGCCTTTTGGGCGCAAAGCTCTATCTGATCTCGCTCGTTTTAGCTTTTTTTTAGTTTCTATTTCTAGTTTCTGCTTTTTTTTCATTATTCAGTATTTCGTCTTTTTCTGATTTTTTTAGATATTTTAGGCTTTTTGTATTTTCTTTTTTTCGCGTGTTCCTTTGTATTGTCCCTAATAGGATAACATGTTTTTCCTATTTTTACATTTTTTAAAATTAATTATGTCTAAAAAGCCAAATCAGTTACAGTAAAAAAAACTAACTACAGTAAAATTTTAATCAAAAATCAGAAATCATCGTTAAAACGAACATCCTAAAAGATGAGAGAGAGCAAGTGCCAGTCCTGTAGCGTGTACCGATAGTACTTTGTGCAGGATTAGTGGTAGGTGAGGACAAATGGCGTAGGTGCCTCGGGCTCAGGGTCGTTGGCTAATCTGTGCCAGGTCCTCTGAGCCTTCTCCTTGAAACCTGGACGAGAGCTCCGGATCCAAAGCAAATGGGAGGATTTGTCGGGGATCGTAAAATTCGTTGGGTTTTTGATCCTAATTACGACATTACTACGTCTTGGAGGAATTAAAAGGCACCAACGGGTTTGGAGCTTGACGCTTCATGCTCGGTCCAATTGGTTTTTTAGGTCATGCTTATTACATACATATGTCAGCTTGCAACAAAAGAAAATAATGAACATGTTTTTTTTGCTTCGGTTTATTGTTTTTCGTTGTGTTTTATGATTTTTTGGTTGTTCGTAAGAAAGTACGGAGTAAAAAACTCACATGTGATTTTGACAAATATAAATGAAGTTATGAGTTCCTATTATTACGTAATATCTCTCATGAACAGCCCAAAAACCATAAACCACAGCGAAATAAAAAAGAACAAGCCCATATATTTTCTTTTGTTATTGTAGCTATTGTAGAAAAGCCAAAAAGCAGCTTCTAGAAAACTGAAAAGAAGAGATCCATATGTATGCCTTATCACAACTCTTCTTAATGGTGATTATATGTGAAAACAGATCAAATAGTATCTAACCAATCCAGATAATTTTTTAATATAGATTCTATCATTTCAAATATTTATCAAATATTATCAGATCAAAAATAAATATGAATATTTTCTGTCAGATACGAATACAGATTCGGCAGCTCACTATCCGTGAATATGAATACAGATCCAGATTATTCGGATATTCAGGGGTCGAGTATCCACAACATATATCCTCTATTTTTATCTCAACCCATTTACATGATACTTTAATAACCCCCTATACATTAACATATACATCAATACATAGAGTTAGCGAATAAATCTTAGCTTATATGAAAAATTCAGGAATGTTCTTCAAGAATGTTTGGATCAAATAAATTATTTATGTTTTTCTGTTCATTTTGTGTATACAGTTTAAATGGTTTCTATGTTCCGAGAAATATTCATAATCGTATTCGATTCGATTTATATTCAACATTATTTGTACTCGTATCTAGGTTATCCGTACTCATATTCACATTCAAGAAAAAAAAATATATATAAACAAATATGGTAGAGTCGTTATCTGTCCGTATTTGCTTCGTTTTTCACCATAATGGTGATACCACTATGTTGGTCTTGTTCAATCCTACTTGGTATATAGTATTAGTTAACCAAAAAAAGATCAGCATGGTATAGTAACAAAAAAAAATCTGTGGGAAAAGCTACATTCTGTTCCCAGGCTTACCTTCGATTCAAAGACCTACCGCAATTTTTAATATCTTGCATTCTTTCTTTCTTTGTTTTTTTGTTAAAGACTGCTTTTTGAGTGCTACTTTGCTGACCAGTGACTGCAAGTGCTAGCATTAAGCATCACCAAAAATGTATGCGATGTACACGAGATACATGCTCAATCATTAATACAATGTACTCTTTGTATAATATACATGGAGCTGCTCTTTAAGACTTTATTGTCAGCAAAATTGCACCTTGATCCTTACAAAGATACAAACTAAATACTCACTTTTGTCATGTTTTTTTCTGCTTGCTTCTTCCACTATCGGAGGGAATCACTCCTAAAGTCATCAGCCAAAACAGGAGCTCTCTGCCTCGTTTCTCTCCATCTACAAATAGAAATGTAGGCTACCTTTTCTCCTTTGCTTTTGCCAATCACCTTCTAACTAAAGACAAAAAATAATAATAATTATGAACACTTTCTTCAGCAGTCACTGAAAAACCGTCAATCATTAAGGGAACTAGCTAAGTTCGTGTGCGTTCTAGCTATTTGCAAATTCAGTCAAGCAGAACTGTCATGTCTGCTTTGGCAATTATTTTGCTCTAAGGGGACTGGAGGGAAAAATAACAGGGAGAGATGCCTTCACTTTCTTGTACCCTTTTCCTGTGTGCTGCAATCAGATTAACAGCTTTGCTAAGTAGGGTCAGAAAGATCTTATCAAAGATATCTCCTAATAATTTAGTAGTACAAGGCATATTGCATTGGAGGGATATCATATCCATATGTGACAATGACACCAATCTACACCTTTTCTTCAGAAAAAAAAATAATGGCGTGTGTGAATGAACAATGGTGAGAACTTCATTTTTCTTTTTATGATTTTGATTTGCTTCGAACGTATTCGTGACTTCTTTTTGAGAGTACAATGACCAGCAAATCCCCCATATGTTCCTTCCACAAAATAAAATCCCCTTTAAGAAAAAAAAGGCGGAATTTTGATTTGCGTTGCGATAAGATCGTGAGATAGGAGCCACCAGATATCAAATATTCAAAAATCAAGTGTCAAAAAAAAATTCAAAAATCAACACAGAAAAAGTATGGTTGAGATGACAGTGGCGCACGAATAGTTGCATTTTCTATAGATGAGAGCTGATGTTGAGTGTAGGTATATATCTAGGTGTTTTTTTAAAAAAAAATAGTTACTTTTAAATACAAATTTCAGAAAATCGCTGGGCTTATTGTTACAAAATTAGACCGATACACAAACACCAACTTATGGCTTTATTTGAAGGCAAGTTTTACGGTGGTCCAAGTGAGCTGCACAAGCTGTGTTAAAATTAACTGAGTTCTGAACAGCGAAGAGTAATGGAGGGTAAGCACGAGCATGCAACTACCGGTCACCGGACATCAAATGAAGGTGTAGTGATTTACATTTCTCACAGCTCTTTTTCTAAAAAATTATACTTCTGGCAGACAGGACTACCTAGGGCCACAATACCCATCCGATCAGCACGGCTCATTTTGACTTATATAAACCGATTTATGTTTCTAGTTTATATCTTTTTAATTTTATCTTTTTCTGATTTTTAATGTTTTAGGTTTTTTACCTTTTCTTTTTTCTTATTTATTTGCATTGTCTGTAATAAGCTAATTTGTTTTTTTCCTATTTTTAAAATTTAATTACGTCAAAAAGACACCAGCAGCTACATACAAAATAAACCAATTACAATGCAAAAAAGCCATAAATCAGCTTATAAAAGCCCAACTGAGCACCGCTTTATCACAAAGGACCATGCAAAAAAACACCCAACTCCAAACGGCTTTAGCTTCTGGCTTATTTAAGCTATAAGCCACTTGAAACGCGTCAACTTCTAATTTCGGCATATTTTGGTTTTTGGGTTTTTAGCTTTTTTGCACTTTCTTTTCCTCTCTTATTTCTTTGTATTGTTTGTGATGATATAACAGATTTTTTCTTCTTTGTTTTTCAGTCATAAGACAAAAGACACAGCAAGAAGTTTAAACCGTAAGGCAATTATTGCAAAGCCAGGGCCTCACTTGATCATTCCTTCTTCTTCTACTGCTGCAACCTTGTGCCCTAGAAAATGGATAAAAACGTGTGAGGAAGTAAAAGGAGCAGATAAGAAGAAGCGAGTACAAGAATCAAAGGGTCGGGCATGCATTTGTCGTCCTGTTCCTGTGCCAGGCTGAATAATTTCGCCTTGTTGTCTTTTACGGCCCTAGGAAAAGGCATTTGGCACCATGACCCCTTCTGGTCACTAAGAGCATCCGCAGTAGAGACTACCACAAAGTGATGGTATTGGGAAAGAGAATGATGCCACGTCAGTTGAAGCTTCCACGTAAGATTTTGTCCTTCCACAATGCATATAGCGTCAAATGATGGCTTTAACTATTTATAATCAATAAAGTGCCACGGTGAAGATTTACTCTATCTCTCCTCTAACCCTAGATCACTATCTCTCTCAAGCTACCGCTCCTTCTGCAAGCTATCTGACAGTACTGCAAGCCACTAGCTTTACTCTCTCTTCCCTCCATGCTGGCACACGTCGCTTGAGGCCACCGTCCATCTGGAGCACTGTAGATGCTCTGATCAAAACTGAAACTATTGCTAGCACCAGTAGACATCTCTTTCCTTCTCTATCTACATCTTTATCTCAAGCTTTCTGCTTGGCCAATTGGATGCAGCTCTTGCTTATCTCCCACTGTGCAGCACTGCATGGCAGTATGGGCCCTCACATGAGCCTGTCAGACCAAAGATGGTGTAGTATATATCTCAAGCTTTCTGCTTGGCCAATTGGATGTAGCTCTTGCTTATCTCCCCTGTGTGTGTGCATCAGGTTGACATCCTGCCTCTTGAAGCAAGAAAAATGGCCAGCAATTGGAAAACGAAAAAGGAGCGGACAAAGCAATTCTCCAATTTTTACACCACATATATCATATGGCTGCTCATACAAATCACGAGGAAAAAGAAAGGAACATTGTATTATGATGAAATTTCATTGTTATGGAGTGTATTGACACGGGAAATATAAATTGCAGCAAGCTTTTCTCTGAGACCATGAATTGCAGGGAACTTTTGGAGCGCACGGCTACATTTGTTTCTGCTGATATTGTCATGTTCAGCTATCTCCCTCCCTCACACACACACACACACAAAACATGTCCAACTGCCAACGTTATCAACAGGGCACGAATTCCATGCTTTATGTTGAGTAGGATTTGTGTGAAATGCGTTTTTTTTTTTGTAGAACTTGTAAAGTGCTTTTGGCATGACCTTGCAAATCCCGCTGTACCACTCGCCTTGCTCAGTCTCCTCAACAACCCACTTATCTTAGAACATGGCAAGGATGAAACGCTAACGAATTTTTTTTTTTAAAAAAAAAACAGGTTAGCATATCACAAACAATGCTAACGAATACGAGGAAAAATAGAAGAAAAAATAAAAAAGCCCTAAAAACCAAAAAGTTAGAAGAAAATGAAATTACAAATAGTAAACTAGAAACCAAAAACTAGAAGCTCAAGCTGAAACAAGCGGGACCTTTTATCTTCTGAAAATGATGAACTAAAAGTTGTTTTGAACGGAAGTAAGGAGGAGGGAGGGAGAGAACAAATGAGTGGGAGAATCCTGAAAGGAAGAGAGGATAAAAGGGCTTTACCTTGCCTTACCACCGAGGTAGACGATCCGCCATAAAAATGGGTGGGGCCCATGGCGCTACAGCTGTACAGCATACACGAGATAGTGTGTCATCAGTGTTAAGGAATCGTCGCTGGCGAGTCCAGTCCAATCGATTCCTCTCTCTGTTCACACGCCAACTTTACAATGATTGAGATCACTATTTAAAGACTAAGTGAAGAATGGTCACCAATGGGTCAAGCTTGCAAGCCTAAACCCAAGTTTCCAGCACTCCTCCTTGGGCACTCATCCAACACGTTCATATCTCATCAAAACTCTATAAAAACCCAGTGAGAAAAATTTAGAAAAAAAGAGTACATGATATATGTTATGTTATGTTGCACGAATTACCTTATTAAAAATCTTTGTCGAGAAACATCAGAAAAAATCGTCAAAAGAAAAAGAGTACAATCTACCCAATTTTATTTAATCTACATGATTTATTCTCTGAGTACTCGATATTCATGATCAAGTTTAATAGTGAGCTCAAGAATAATCTCCCACTGTGTTCTACACTTCTCTTGATCTTATCATTCCAATGTCATATATACATATTTCAAAATTAGATGTTGAAAGTGACTTATTGAATAAATCTATAAAATTTTGACACGACTTAGTATGCAGTACCTTAATTTCATCTATCTTTTGCAATTCATGAGTATAGAAGAACTTGGGATTGATATGCTTTGTGAGAAGACTATTCACGTAACCTGTTTGTACTGATGCAACACAAGCTGCATTATCTTCATAGATAATTATGGAGGCTTGCCCGATGTTCAGTCCACATAACTGCTGGATGTGGTGAATCATCCATCGAAGCCAAGCATATTCTCGTGCGGCTTCGTACAGTGCCATGATTTTTGAGTGATTTATCAAAGTCGATACAAGACTTTGCTTAAATAATTTACATAAAATAGCACTTCCACCACATAGGAATATATATCATGTTTGTGATCTGGCGACATATGAATCTGACAAGTACCCAACATCTCCATAGCTAGTCATATTTAGATCTTGGTTCATTTTGTAAAACAGTCCAAAGTCTTTACTTCTTTGGAGGTATAGGAAGATATCCTTTATTCCATGTTAATGTCTTTTGATAGATTCTGCACTATACCTTGCTAATAGGTTTACGACAAATGTGATATCCGGTTTAGTGCAGTTTGCTAAATACATAAGTGTTCCTATTGCACTTAAGTATGAAAATTCTGGTTCCATAACTTCCTCTCCCTCTTCTCTAGGTCTGTTCGAATCATTATCTTACTGCAAAGATCTTCCGACCATTGGTATTTTTCAAGGGTATACTTTTCCAAAGGCAAACCTTTATAACACCTTCTAAGTGTGGGCTGAGTGATATACTAATATTCCTTTCGGGATATGTTCAAGCTGCAAGTATAAGTAATATTTGATTTTACCTAAATATTTCATTTCGAACTCTAATTCTAGTGAAGACCTCGCTTCTTTTATATCATCCAGGGTTCCGATGATATTCATATCATCTACATACACTGAGATTATACAAAATCAATTATAGGATCACTGTATAAATACACAGAGACGATCATCATTATTCGTGTAGCCTTTCTTGCATATAAAGTTACTTAAGCAATTATACCATATTCTGTCTGATTGCTTAAGCCCGTATAGTATTTTTTTGAGTTTTACAATGTACAGGTTTCTATTTGCTCTGTCTTGGTTTGGGACAAGGATACCTTCAGATATCTTAATATAAATGTCTAAATCCAAATTTCTATAAAGGTATGCCATCAATTTTATTTCTAAATTTAGGTTTACTGCCATAATATCTAAAGGTAATGCCACATATGACCGGGAAATAGGTTTCTTCGTAATCATTTTTTGGACGTTGAGTGAAACCTTGGGCAACAAGTCTTACTTTATATCTTATAACTTTATTTTTCTCATTTCTCTTTCGAACAAATACCCACTTATACCTTATAGGGTGCACATGGGGAGGCGTGTGGCTTACATGTCCGAACACCTCTCTTTTATTCAGATATAATAATTCAGTTTGTATTGCCTCTTTCCAATCATCTTAATCTGATCTTTTCTTACATTCAACGAGCGATGTAGGCTCTGGATCAAGATCGATGATTATAGCAATTTTCTTTGTAAAATAAATATCAACATTGGTTGTTGTCCTATTCATAGATTTTCCTGTATACATATAGTTTATAGCTATTTCATCGTGGGATAATCCTTGTAGTTCTTCTGCTTGCTCACCACTCCTAGCTACAGGGGCAAATCCCTTTAGTTTAAGGTGCCATACTGGTGCCAGATCTTAATTGGCTCTCTTGCTGGTTCTGAGGAACTTCAATGATTGGTTGTATCAAGTCTTTCTTATCCTTTTTCACCAGGCGTCCCTAATTACTTAGGATTCAAGGGGTCAGAGTTCTCGTCCTTTTATTCGGAGGCCTCTAGATAGGATTAGAGATACATTTGATTTCTTCGGTATTTCAACCCTCTCCGGTGCATTGCGTGCAGGCACATGCGACTTGGTCATACTCTTTAAATCACTAAAATGATTAGATGGTTGATTTGCTAATACTTGTAAATCAATGATCTTTTGGGCTTCTCTATTTGCTTTACTAGTATGCGGATCATGTGCATAGATTTTCATGGCTTGCCACGTAATTTATTTTTATTTTTTTTATCAAGGAGTTGATCTTTTTCCCTTAATATTGGGAAACTATTCTCATCAAATATACTATCAGTGAAACAGACAGTATGCAAATCTCCTGTTATATGGTCCAAATACCTAATTATAGATGTTGTTTCATAATCAACGTATATCCCAGACTTTCTGAGAGGGTCCATTACAGTACGCTGTGGTGGGGTATAGATATATAAACTTTGCAATCAAACCTTCGAAGATGAGAATTTTTCGGCATTGATCCTTGTGCTAGTTACATAGGTAAATAGATGTTATATACCAATAGTCTAAAGTTAATGAGAATCGATGCATGTAGGATTATGTGTCTCCAACATGTAGTTGATAAATTATAATTCTGCAAAACCTGTTGAACAATGAATTTAATCCTCTTAATTAATGCCTCTAGTAGTCCATTCTGGGTGTAAATAAGCGGGATGGAATGTTGAACTTTGATTCCTATTGGCATGCAATAATCATCAAATGTTTTGAAGTAAATTCTCCGGCGTTGTCCATTCTGATGGATTTTATGTGATGATCAAAGAAATTATTTCTAATTTGAATTATCTACGATATTAGTTTTGTAAAAGTATAGTTTCTTATAGATAATTAATATACGTGCGATCATTTTGAAGAAGCATCGATAAGCACTATAAAATATTTAAATGTCCCCGACAGAGGTTGTATAGTACCACAAATATGTACTTGAATGCGTTCCAGGAATGCAAGAAGTCCATCCTTCACTTTCAGAGCAGAAGGTCTAATAATTAATTTTTCGGTGGCACATGCGGAACACACAAAATCTTCCTGATTCAGGAAATTCTTTACATCGATATTACGCCCTTGTAAATTGTTAATTATATTTCTCATCATCCTAAGACCTAGGTGACCTAATCTATCATGCTAGAGATGAAAAAATTCAAACCTTCTAAATATAGTGTTCAGAGCAGTATAGGTTGCGAGTGCCTTAATATTAGTGTCTTTGTAATACCATTTTTTCACTTGCTTCATACTTTGTAATGAGTAGGAATTTTTATCATACTCTTTTTCAGTCTCAACATAGAAACCGTTAGCACGAATATCTTTGAAATTTAGGAGAGTTTTAGTCAACTCTGGGTACAACAAGACTTATTTAGTGACCAAAGTTGTACCCAGCAAGAATATAATTGTGACTCTTCCTCGGTCTATTATACAGGTATCAATGTTGGCGATTATCGTAAGACCAACAACATTCTTACTAATTGACTGAAAAAATTTTCTATCTCGAGATGGTATTCGTTGTACCGCTGTTAGTTAAGCACACTTTCTCCATAGAGCGCAACACGCATTCTAATATGAAATACTTTATTAATATATAGTAGAAGACAATCAACACATAAAATAAAAATACTTCAAATATCAGAACACATCATGATATTGTTGACTGAATAAAGGAATGAATTAATATCATCTAACTATCACGAGAATGAATTATTTGAATATCACTATTGCAAGTTTAACTTATTCCTCTCACACATGAAATGAATGACAATTAAAGTCTAGATGCATTCTGTGCATTAGACTGAATCTGCTAGAAAATCTGAGACTTGGTTGCTATCTTCTCAGGGGTGAGATGCACTTCCTAAGAAATCATGACGATGGCAGCTGTAATGTTAAGAGGAGGTGCAGCTGCAGGAGTGGAGTCCACCTACATTGGTGTAGGCTGTTGCTCAGAATTCTCCCTCTTAACGAAAACAAAGTGAGTTTCATGTTGCCCTTCGCTACCCTTTTCCTTTTTGACCTAGAAGGCATCGACGACTATTGTGGCTCTTTACAGATCCGCAACTAGTGCCTCTAGTTGCCACACTTGTAGCAGATTTGATCTTATTGACTATAGGGCTTGTCGTCCCGTTTTGGTTTGCCAACCTTGTTCTTAAGTGGAGCATTTGACTTGCCTTTTTAGACTACGGTTTTGCCCTTCCTTCCTATTTTCTTTATTATAGTTTTTCGCACCTTGTAGCTCCCAACGTTGGCCTCACGACCAACGAAGCTTCCAAGTGGCTATGCGATAAAGTTTTTGTGGAGAATTCCATCTTAAACCTCTGTAACTTGCATGATATCGATCAATTTAGCATACTCCTTAAAGCCATCTTGAGAATAGTTGCGCGCAGACTACACTACACTAGGGTGGAAGGTGAAGAGAGTCTTCTCAATCTTTTGCTTATCTGTGATCTGCATGCCACAAAGTTAAAGATTAGTACAAATTCTGTGCAAAGTAGAATTATACTCCCAACCATGTTGAAATCAGCAAATTTGAGTCGAATACATTCTGCTCTGTTTGAGAAAGAATGGTGTACTTCAGTTTTTTGAACCGCTTCTTGAATACTATTCATAATGCTAGTACGCTCTTCTCTGTTATTTACTCAATCTTGAGAGTGAAACAGAGATAGTGCTGAGGAAGTGAAGTGGTTGATCATTTTCCTCATATGTGGGTTTGGCATGTTGCGATGTACCAATCCTAATGGCAGCGTGGAGGTTCTTGGCTCCAAGTATGATATGGACATCAGAAGTCCAAGTCAAATATTCTTGGCCATGCTAAACCAGCTCCCCGAATTCTCGGATCGTGATGCCTGTTATCTACATATGCATAAAAGAAATAAATAAATTTACTACATGTAAATATACATGAAATGAATTGGATAATGATACAAGATATTTTCATGATATTTCAGAATTTTCTGTGTATTTTGTATAATTTTACTATCAATTTTAGTGATTAAAAGTAATTTAAATAATTACAATTAATCAAAAACAGTAGGTAAATACAGAAAAACATAGAAAATAATAACAATAATGCTAAACAAGCTTTAGATGCAAAAAACAACTTAAATAATGAATTCCTGAGGCCCTTTTATGCTAAAAATATGCATTTTCAGTGAATTCTGCAATTTTCGAGACCTTATATGCTAATTTTCAATTCTGAGAAAAATTTTATGTAATTTTTTAATTTTGTAAGGGCCTTTTGCAAAATCTAGATGCCCCCACCCCCGGCTGATCGGATTGGTCTGTTCGTCCCATAATCGATCGGATGATCCATGACCGATCGGATGGTCCAAATTTCTTTTGACCGATTCAAGAGGGAGAGGTAGGGTTTCCTCTACCCCTTTTCACTTCATTGTGGCTCGCTGTGCAGGGAGAGTGGCGGTGGCATGGCTCTAGAGCCCGTGTGGGGTGGCGCTGGTTGGGAACCTATGCGGGCTGTGGGAGCGGCCGTGCGAGGCGACGCCGCGCGTGCAGCGGGGCTCGGGCCTGTGTCGTTCGGGTCGATGGTGGCCAAGAGCGACGCGTGTTGGTCGAGAGCCAGTGGCCAAGGCGATAGTGGGCCGTGCTTATTTTAGCTTCTTTGTTGTGATTTTGATTTCTAACTTGTAGTTTCTTATTTTGTCCCCCTTTTTTTTACTTTTTTGGCTATTCTTTTTTTGTATTCAATTGCATTAGTCGTGATGGATTAACTCATTTTTATTTTTTAAAAAATTAATTACGTTAAAAATTATCAGTAATTATAGTATAAAATAAGTCAATTATAGTACTAAACTTTTATACTATAATTACTAGATGGGTGATTCCATGCTCTTCCAAATAGTAATTGCACAAATATTAAAGTACCTTTAAGGGTTGATTGATACTATTTACTCATTAGTTATGTTTTAAGATTTATGCATGTATAAAGGAGTAGAAAGCATAAAATCACTTCTCAAAAAATAAACTACAAATCATAAAAAAAAAGGCCTAAATGAGCGATGGTGGGAAGAAAACGGTGGCGGGTGAACAATCCCAATCCGGTCGGAAACGGTAATCCGTGCGGCACCTGCCATTCGATTCCTTCGAATCTTCGAAAATAAACCCGCGACGCGACCTACCCAACGCAATACGCACATATCCTTTCCCTACGTACACGTGCGCTACCCGCCTCGCCACCCCCTGCACGCTCTCACCGTCAGGTGGGGCCGGCATGGGACGGTGGCCATTGCGGTGGCGACACGCCCGCGATGAGATCGGGGGCCCCATGAACGAGACCACCCAGCGTGGTAAGCGACTTATCATCGGAGAGGCGGTGGGGCCCACGAGTGCGATCTTCTCTGTGTTTTTTTTCCTCTTCCCGCGAGCGGCCGGGGGGCGGGTTGAAGTGAACGGACGGGATTGCCCCTCGGTAATTCGAACGTTTTGGGCGCGGGAGGAGACGGCAATTAAGAGCGGCCGGGGACGGGATCCTCTGCGGCTGCGCGTTGCGTGGCCCCGCGCCACAGTAGATCCTCGTTATGAACTTTCGTATTGTATCTAAGCAAGTTCTCACGAGGAAAGACGCTTAACTATGGGATAGTTGCTCACACAACTGTACACAAACACGTCAATTTACAGTTGTTAGTTGTAATTTACTGTATTGTCTGGCCGTTAGCTATCTGCAAAATGTTAGCTTATTTTATCCAATAGTATCGTCTGTATCTATCAGTATCTTGTTCTAGTATATGTCACTCACCTAGCTCTAGCTCTAGACAAAACACATATCTATACAAATTTTAGAGATTGTTCCTATTAATTTTTGCTTTGGGCTTTTTGCTTGAAGACACGGTTTTTTAAAGTAACATCTCTTTTATTTTTTCATCGCTACATTTTCTTCTTTCTTTCAAAAATCACTTTTTCAACTAAAAATATCGATCACGCTAATATGAATATTTATTTTCAAACACCAAAAACCTCATCGATCATTTTAGCGATGTCTTAATGTGAACGCACTTTGAATGCACTTTTGCCATTTTCTTAAACACCAATAACCCAAAAGCCATGACAAAACTCCTCTTCCAAAGACTCGCGCATCTTTAATTTGTTTTGGAGGCCAGCCGATTGGACCATCGTTGTCAAGCTGCTGTGCACATCGCTGATAAGTCGCGGCACCACCAATAGACCCATGCGCCATCGTGACGTTGCCTAGGTAGGAGGTCGCCGTCAAACTACGCCACCGCCGACGAGCCGCACCACCACCCAAGATCAGGCCGCCGCCGCCGCCAACCTGTTCACCGTCGAGTTACACTGCCATCAACAAGCCACGTAACCACCGAACTACGCACCTTCAAACCGGGCAGCTGCCGCGATACTGCAACTTACCTGTGTAACCTCGTAGCGCTACTGGCTTGTGTTGCTGCACACGCATCAAAGCCCGCAGGGGTGGCCCAACTCGACGCCATGATTGGGTTGGGGAAGAAACCGTCGTGTTTAACTGATCCTACGAGGACGGAAGTGCCCTTCTTTGAGGAAAAAAAGGAAGGTGCGATACCCTGAGATGGTGCCAACAGGTTCTGTTCTTTGTGGTTTCTAGAAGTGGTTTTTGATTTTTGTTATAGTAACTAACTTTTAAACGGAGTATTTTTTTAAGATGGGGTCTACAAGTTAATTGTAGTACACGTTAAAAAACTAATATCTGTATCATCAAAATGCCCTTCTTTGAGGAAAAAGGAAAAGCCATCACGATAAAGCTATCAAATTGAGATGGTGCCATAGATTGTTGTGTAGCACTGGTGCGAGAAAATTTTTCTCCCTTGTGGTCTCTACAGCCAAATTCATCGATGACCACATGTAACTATAGAGGCAAATTTAGCCTAAAGAAGTTATTCATGTGCTATTTTTTACCTAATTATTGCATCCATGTATTTATGACTTCGTAATTTTGTTAGCAATCTCTTGCTCCGCTGCTAGTACATGCTATAGCTACAGAAAAGGTGAATGCTAGATAGATTACTTATCATGCCACCATGCAAGGCTGAGAGTTGGGCTATGCCGTGCTAGTATGACTGGGCCCACCGTACTTCGGGCTAATTCGTGTCGTGCGGCTTGATCTAGTCATTCTGTCCCGTCATGCCATGCTAGCCCACCTTGCCTCCGGTCAGGCCTAAGCACGAGTCAAAGCCCGTCATGTCGGTGTTCGTGCCGTACTAGTCTAAGCTCGGCCCAAAGTAACTATACAAGACGAAGGTGACGGCGACGATGGTAGTGGCGGTGTCCATCTTCCTTTCTCTCGTACTGCATCGTTAAAAACTAATTGAAATTGAATTAGTTGCATAAAAACATGGGCACACAATGACGTAAATATTTTGAAAAAATAGAATTTTCTTGATATTTTAAAAATACAATATTACCGCTTGTTAAAAATCTTACACCTCATAGTGGGGTTCCCCGAGTAAGCAAAAGAGTACAATAACAATATATGTACATACTAACTATAACAACATGCGTACATAGTATCTACTCATCAATGTTTGGGTCATTCATGCGTTCGAGGTCAGTATACGTCTGCACGATTTCAGGATTCTCTAATTGATGTTGTTGCCGCTTTTTAGCTAATTCCTAGTCTGCTGCATATGATTGTCTCCACCATCCTAGACGTGAGGATGATCTCCTTTCTTCGATTATTCTCGTTACCATGCTGAACGTTGCTTCTAAAGAAATGATGGACACCAGCACTAAGAAAACATCTCATGCGAAATATGACAACATAGAAAATATCCATAAAATATCGAATGTAGTAGTTTTTATACTAACATGTTAGTATTGTGGGCAAAAGTCATGTTGAATTATTCTTTTGAATGTGCGATTTTCACCCATCCTAATTAGTCGATTTTCTGAAATAATATATCTAGTAATTTTCTCACAAGTAGAAAGCGGTTTTATACCCAAATACTTATAGAGCCATCGGCCTCGAAATTTAGTTGTGTTTGTATTCTATCATACGAGCAGTTAATTTAGCATTGTAATAATTACAAGTTACAATCTCTACCATTTTGCCGTCTCGGATTTCCTAGCTCCAGATCATGTGTTTCCAACAATTTGTTCTTTTTCCAGACCCGTCAATGTTGTCGTCCGCAGGCTGGCAAGGGAACTCTGGACTTCCCATTGGCTCAGAACCGCCCTGATACTCTTTGTAGCCCTCTGTACCTTCTATATGACGGTCATCCATAGCGTAGTCTTCCATGCTTGGCGAGAGCTGACAAGCATCAACAAGAGTCAGAGCCAGAGGAGGAGTAGAGGAGCAATGACAGGAGCTTACACTAAGTTGCTCTACTGTTCTTTTCGTGTTTTGACTCCTCTGCATACCACTCGGGAGCTATTTGGTACTCTGACTCCTTGGTAGTATAGTGGATGGATGGTGAATAAATAAGAAGTGTAGAGTGATGTTGAAGAAATGGGGACTTAAGGAGTGCAAAAGAATGTTAAAGAAATGGGGAGTGTAGAGGGATGTTGAAGAAATAAGAGATTGAATCACTTGTGAAGAAATAAGAGAAGTGAAGTGAATTTATAGGCAACATCTCTCGAACGTTGTGCTCAAATGTTTCTCCCAATTCTTGGATGTTGCTTCTTAGTTCTGACCATTGTGTGCATCTTTCAGAGACTGTACTCATCAGTTTGAGAAAATGATTCTACTCTCAGAGATAGCATCTTCAGATGCTCCTAAGTCCTAACTCTCATCTCTCTCCAACTTTATTCTCTCATCTCTCCTCCCTCTTTCAGGCGCTCTCTCATCTCTCCACTCCACTCTATCTCTATCTCTTAGAATCTCTCATCTCTCTACTCTCCTCTCTTAGTTCCCTCCCCACCGCCACCCTCCCCTCGCCCCACCGGCTGCCTTCCTCCCCTCTCCAGTCACCACCCTCCTGGTCTTCCCTTCCTCCACCGGCCACCTCCCTCCCTCCCGGCAGCCACCGTTCCCTCCCCTGATTGCCTCTCTCCCTCCCTACCCCGCAGCCACCGTCCCCTCCCCCCACCTAGGCGCCCTCTCCTCCTGCGACCTCCCTCTCCTCCCCCGGCCGCCTCCCTCCCCCACCTTGGCACCCTTCCTCCCCTGGCCTCCCTTCCCTCCCCCTCCTCCCCGGCCGCCTCCCTCTCCCCACCCCGATGCCCCTCCCCTGGTCGCTTCCTCCTCCCCAGCCCTCCCGATGAGGAGCTGCAGGGCAATGATGAGGTCGTTAGCGCTCGACCAGCGACGGTGGGGTTGAAGCATGGTGGTCGGCACCGCAGACGCAGGCGTGGTGGTCGAGCGCCTCCACAAGCGAAATGGGCGGGGAGGCACGATTGAGCTCCTCTTAGATGGCGTCCCTGCAGAGGCCACAGATCCACCTCTCCCCGTATCGCGCACACACACCGATGATGTACGACGCCGTGCACTCCTCCGTGAAGCCTAAATCCGGCTAGGCATCTCCTCCGCGTTGGTGACTGCGACAACTCCAAGCACACGCAGCACCCCGTGCGCGCTACGGCCGTGAGTCCTTCCCCTCAATGCGGCATGGGAGGCAATGCATCGAGGCTGGTGGGCGTGTGGGAGGCGGCGAGGCTAGGGGGCATGCGCACGGGAGCCGACGAGGTGGCCGCGGGAGGTGATGACATGCTTTTGAGATTCCATTATAGAAGTTTACTTTACAATAATCCACCCATGGTACTTTTTCGTGTGGCCAACATAATATAGGAGTAGCTAATGGGTGGACTCTTTTTTGATTGCAACTCATAGTTTTTTATCCTAGCATGAGTGCTTATGTGAACAAATCGAATGCCGATAAACCAATAAACCACTTCAAAAATGTTGTCCCGATAGGTCTCTTCAAAATGACGAAGAAGAAATTGTCTCATTTGTTTATTTAAGAGAAGTCATAAGTCAAAAAGAATTAGGCCAATATTTACAAACTGACAAAATACTTATATATATGTAAACTAAGGTGTTTGCTTCAGTACACCTCTTTTTAAAAAAGTTTATGTCCTTGTCCTTTTTTGGCTTCTCTGGAAGGCAAAAAGGCAAACACTGAAACATGATGGTTTTTTTAAAGTAAATTCTCTGAACGGCTTTCCAATCTCAAAACTGTGTATGTCCTCCACGTTGGCATTTTCGCTGTCCGCCGTTGTGTCAAAAAGTACAGATAAAATCTATAAGTCGTAGCTTAAAAGAACACATTCTATAAATTTAAGGCAAAGTAGTTCAAGTTAACCACTTCGTTTTTATTATTTGTAAACCTTTTTTTAAAAATATGCACCGAAGCATACCCAATTAAGGGGTTGCTCCAAACGGCTTTTAAGCCTCGACTTTTAGTTTTGGCTATTGGCTTTGAACTGCAAATGTACTATAACAACTGCTAACCTTTTGGAGTAAAAAATAATAAAAAACCGTTATATTGTTACGAAAAATACAAATGATTAAACAAAATAAAAGAAAAAAGCAAAAAAAACAAAATTAAGAAAATGACATGTTCTAAACAGTTTTAAGCCGTTTAGAGCATGACCATAAACTTATCATATCTATTACTAGTTTACTAGCGGCACTTCAATTTTACTTGCTGTTTCAGCGAGCCTGGTTGTTCAAACAGTAGCATATTAAATTTTGTTTCGTCTAGCCAATATATTTTCCTCCCGATGCCCTACCACATGCTGAAAATGTACAAATATCCATCCACTGACCGAACGAAAACTCACTTGTTTCTAGTGTTACCAAGTGACAATGTCAAATATGAATTCAAATCAACCCCTGGTTGAAACATAAATATATGTTAAACGGGGTGTACACATGCTAATGTAACGCTAAATCCCCGGCGCGGCGGCGCGACGCGAGCAACTCGAGCGTCGAACCGAACCCACGTCTCGTACGGGTAGGCGTTATCCAGTCCCGGACCAGACAGCGGGCGCACGTCACCTCCCCACTCCCCAACCCCCCACGAAATAATTCCGGTTCCCGTCCAAACGCCGCTTCCCGCCCCACGCCGCCTGCTGCCACGTGGCCCCACCTCCGACACACCGGCTCCCGCCCACTGACGCGTGGGGCCCTGAGCCGGGCACACATGTCAGGGACGCAGCCGGGCGGGCGCGGGCGCTATTCGGCGCCGCGCGGTGCGGTGCTTTGCGGGTGCGCGCACCGGGGCGTGGGCCCCACACAGCTGGGGGCGTATATATATGCCGGCCCCTTTTTTTCCATTTAGTTTAATTAATTAATACAGTATAATATTTCGCCGCTTTTTTTAAATAGAGAAAAATTTTGGCCTCCCGTCTCCCCGCTTCGTCTCGTCTCGCCACCGCCGAGTCCACCACCAGCAGCAGCTCGCCGGAATCCCACGCCGGAGGAGTGCTCCGGCGAGATATCGCCGCGTGGGAGGAAGTGCTGGAATGGCGAGGGGGAGTGGAGGGGGCCTCGCTGCCGCGCTCTCTCTCTAGGGTTAGGTGGGCGCGTGGTGGAGCTCGCCCGCTGGGCTAGGCTCGGCTCCCCCGTGTGGGCATTAGCTGCGGGGCCGGTGCGCGCGCCGTGGTCCCGCCGTCTGTGAGCTCCGGGAGGGGAGTCGTTTTGGCTTCCGCTATGGAACCGTGTTCTCCGCGCGCGGCCACCGGTTGCGTGTTCGCGTCAAGCTCCGGGCTGTGACGAGGCGGAGGGGATCTAAGCTCCCGATCTGGTGAGGCTACAGATTCTTCCTTCTCTACGATTTTTGGAGGTTTTTTGAGTCGCGTGTGCGTTTTTTTATTTAAAAATGACCTGGCGATGTTTTTTCCGAGCAAAATGGTATTTGAATTGCGGCAAAGTTTTTGTGTTTGTGGCGATTTTTGCGCGTATTTGGTTGCTTTGCGTGATCTGAGCTCGGTTTCAGGGGATACTTCGATACGGTTTTCGGCAGCATTTTGGTCTGTTTCGGCTTTTATTTTGATCACAAGTTGCTTGCGCTCTTCGAGCTCGTCGAGGACCAGGTGCATTAAATTTCCCCCCTTTTTATGGCTAATTATTTCGGGAGCTCAAAGTTCTGCACGGAATTTTGCGGAATCATTTTTTTAATCAGTCGATTCGAGTGGTTCTGATCAAAAATTCTGTAGATTTTTTCTTGCCCCCGTGTTCCATGCGTGGAACGTTCATGGCTGATGAAATTTCCGTGCGTGGAACGTTCATGGCTGATGAAATTTAGGCCGCGGAACTGCATTTCTTCAGCAGATTCTCTTTGTTTCTTCTTTGATCCACTTGAATTGAGTTAACGGGAGTGTTGAAACTTGGTGTGTTTGTGTATCTTTCAAGGTCCATGGTGTGGTGCCAGCAGGATGCCAACTGGAGCCATGGAGCAGAGGCACAACATGCCCCCATTCCACCTCCCCACGGAGTCCGAATCGTCCTTCTTCTCTGATGAGCTTCGCCTCCGCTCTGAGGTAAGCCAACTGTAATAGCCAAATTACTGCCGGTGATCCTTTCTTGAAGGGGATCTAATCTTCCCTCCCAAATGATTTATGTTCTCTAGTTTAAATGATGTCTAATGATGGACTTTGTTCATACTTTGGGGAAGAAACAGTAATTATTTAGTGTCCCGGTGACCTGGTTACTATCATGCACAACTAGACCTAGTCTAATTCCTTTCGTCATGTCGAATTCTTTTGTAGAGGCAAGTTGGAGTTTTGAAGCAGAAATCCTTTCCTGAGCATTTGGTTCAATTTGTGGTTGTTTGTTAGAATTCTCTCAGGAGAGTTTCTCTTGTCTAAATAAAATGTTGCCCAGTAGAAAACTGTTGTTGCGTATTAGTTGGGATGTGGGGCATCCTTGGTTCCACATTTGGGACAATTGATCGAGCAACATCTGGGGATGTGCATGGCTTTTTCCAGGTAGCTCTCTAGCTATATATAGGTGAGAGCTGATTTGGTAGGTGCATGTTATCTCAAGGGGTCTTGACAAATAGAGTGTGAATATTGCCTACACGATTGTTCCATTAAACAATAGTAATGTTGCTTCATCACATTTATTTGGGCTTGTTGTTTTTCATTGTGTTGATGGTTGATTCGTTTCTTCTTAACAACAGATAGAGTTTCGCTAATTTTGGGAAACAAACCCGTGGCATCTTCTCTAGTTGAAAAGCTCAAGCCTATTGGCGCAAAGGCTGTGGATCGGTTAGAACTTATGCAACCATACAAGCTGATGGACCAGAAAACTCCATATGAGCACAGGTTGTTGGGCCAAAAAAGGCATGTTAACCTGCCGCCAACCACCTGGAGAACTGATCAAGACCCTGTACACCAACATGATTCATTTTCGAAGCCGTTGGCTTTATTTCCTAATGGTAGAAAGGCAAATTTAAATGGGACCCACTATGAGAATGGGCTTTTCTCAAGCTCCCTTCCAGACATTTTTGACAAGAAACGTGAGTCCTTGTTCTTTGTCTCTTGCTTTTTTTTACTTCATTAGAGTACTTCATAAAACTGAACAATGAACTGCTTCCATCAAAGATGGTACATCTATCTTCAGTAGTTAAATAGTACTTGGATGAACAGAAAGCGAAAGGAAAGCAGGAGGATACAGATGAATAGAAAAGAATATAAATAAAAGGACTTTGCTTTGCTTATTCGTAAGAATCTTGCTTCCTTTATCCACCGTTTTTTTCCACTGGCTGAAAGAACCCACTCGCTTTAGTGAATTCTGAACTTTTCATGCTACATCCAAGTGAAAAGCGGAACAATCTGGTTTCAAGAAAAAATTATTGGTACTCATTTTAAACTAGTTTTATTTGCTGCTGTGCAGTGAGACTAACATCGAAGAATGGGCTTGTTGGTCAGCCTGCTGAAAAGGATCACAACAATGCGGATGATGAGCCTTTTGAGTTGACTGAGGAAATTGAGGCCCAAATAATTGGCAACCTGCTCCCTGATGACGACGACTTATTATCAGGTGTTCTTGATGATGTTGGGTACCCTGCCCGTGCTAATAATAGGGATGACATTGATGATGATATATTCTATACTGGAGGTGGAATGGAATTGGAAGCTGATGAAAATAACAAATTGTTAGAACTTAATGGTGGAGGCACACTTGTAGTATCTAGCCTTGACCCATCTGTAACTAATGATGATCTTCGTCATATATTTGGTGGCTATGGTGAAATCAAGGAGGTATGGCCTTACACTAACTAGCTCTTTTTTCAGCTGGCACACTACTAAGTAGTAACTAACTTCCTTTGCAGATTCACGAAACTTTGCACAAGAGTCATCACAAATCCATAGAGTTTTATGATGTCAGAGCAGCCGAAGCTGCACTTTATGCGTTAAACAGGAGTGATATTGCAGGAAAGAAAATCAAATTGGAGCCCAGCTGCCTGGGTGGTACTAAACGGTATGTTGTGTGACCATAATTTGCTCATTTATGCATATTTAGTGCTTATAGTCACCTTTAAATTTCTAAGAGCCATATTCCACACGTTGTGTCTACATGAAGTTACCTGGGATTCTTGGAGTATATGAAATTTATAATTCAACTGTATTTTTTATCCTGCATATACTCTGAAGTTGTTTAACTTTTTCACTGGAGGTAGGCACTGATTTGATGTTTGCCATCATGCACATGGAATGGACTGATGCAAAACAGTTTGTCTCCAATAGAATAGGTTTGAGTGAGCAAACTAAGAACACAACCTTGTGATTCACTTGTTGTCTTTTGGTTATTTTAGATGAGTCAGCATTTCCACTCGAATTCACAGTTGGCTGTATCCTTTTAGTATTTAGTGTGCAGCAAATTTTTAGTTGTGTGAAGCACATGGAATAGCTGTACAAATTCTTTTTAAGTCATTTGATTTGTGGGAAGATGTGTGTTTACAAATTGTCCAGAGTTAACTTGATGCAGAAACGTCCCCTCTGGATTATTTACATGTCTGGAACTTTATTTTTGGAGGAAAGACCAAGAATGTGTTGAATTTAGTTATCCTGATCTTACATCTGTTTTAGTAATGTTAGTTTCTGTACAACAGTTTGATGCAGCATATGCCTCCTGAGTTGAAGCAAGAAGAGTTTGGTGTATGCAAACTGGGAAATCCAAATAGTCCTCCGTCAACATGCTTTGGTATGCAGTTTAATTTCTAATCATGAAACATGTTTTCTTCTGCTAGTTGTGTTTACTAACCTGGATAGGGCATAATGCAAGGTTCCGTCAATATGCCATCCATCGCATCCACTGGCCCTGAAAATGGGATCGCTCGGGTTTTGTGTTCCAGAGTTCAGACACCAATAAACCAATTCAGGGAGGGAACTATTCTGGGTGTTGCCTCAACTACCATGCAAAGCATATCCTCTCCTGTTGGAATCGCAACTGCTGGAACACATAACAACCAGTCCGCTCTTGGTGAGCACAGCCATTCACTTGGAAAGATGAATGGACACATGAATTATGGTTTTCAAGGGATTGGTGCTGTTCTTCCTCATTCTCTTCCTGAGTTTCACAATGGACAAAGTAATGGTATCCCTTACAACTTAAGCACAATAGCACCCATTGGAGTTAAGAGCAACTCTAGAACTACTGAAGGAATGGATAGCAGGCATCTTTACAAAGGAGGTTCTGGTAACCTCAGCGGTCATTCTTCTGGTCATACTGAAGGTATTAAATCTGGGTGCCCTTATTTGCTGATGTATTTATATTGATTTTCGATAACATGATATTTCCATATTAGGTTCATTTGCCATCTCATATCCCTCTCCCACTTGCTGTCATTTTCTCAAAATGCCATCTGACTAGCGCAGATGCATTGATGTCAATCATAAGAAAGCTCGTATAGTCTTATGGTAATTGGAATAACCTAAATGATTGCTATTTTGAAGCTTGCAACTATCCTGGTTAAAAAATTCCATGCTATTTAATCATGCTTACTTGAGTATACCTCATGTTTTCACAGAACTTGGGTTTTCAAGAACTGGAAGCTGCCCCCTCCATGGCCACCAATTGGCATGGAATAATTCAAATAACTTCCATCAGCAGCTCTCTTCTCCCATGCTATGGCCGAACTCGGGGCCATTTATCAATAATATGCCATCTCGTCCCCCGACGCAAGTGCATGGAATTTCAAGAGCATCTCGCATGTTTGAAAATGCCCTCCCTATGAATCATCATGTCGGATCTGCACCAGCTATCAATCCATCAATTTGGGATAGGCGACATGGGTATGCAGGGGAGCTGATGGAAGCACCAGGCTTCCATCGTGGGAGTGCTGGAAGCATGGGTTTTCCTGGCAGTCCGCATCTGCATCAGTTGGGGCTCAATGGTATGTTTCCTCAGACTGGAGGGAGTTGCATGGACCCAGCCATGTCTCCTGCGCACATTGGTGCTCCATCTCCTCAGCAGAGGGGGCATATGTTTAATGGAAGGAGTCATATGGTTCCCCTTCCATCCTCATTTGATTCACCCGGTGAACGGATGTGGAGCCGAAGAAATGAGTCAAGTGCTAATCAATCTGATATTAAAAAGCAGTATGAGCTTGATATCGAGCGTATAGTCCGCGGCAAGGATTCACGGACTACATTAATGATAAAGAATATCCCAAACAAGTATGTATATGGGACAATGATTTTGTGTCTAGTTCTCTGTGCAAGTGACTATATTTTAAATCATGTCATGTTTGATGTTCCTATTCCCTCAATGGTATTTCAGGTACACCTCAAAGATGCTTTTGGCCGCTATCGATGAAAATCACAAGGGAACTTATGATTTTATCTACCTGCCAATTGATTTTAAGGCGAGTGGAGCTTCTCTTTGTTAACAGCTGTTGGCTTGTTTCTACTTGTTTCAATGTTACTTGCATATATTGGACTAACGGTTGCTAATCTCCTTTTTCAGAATAAATGCAATGTGGGTTATGCATTCATCAACATGATCAATCCTGAGCATATTATTCCATTTTATAAGGTGAGATGTTACAACTTATCAAATGTGTGCACCATTATTAGATTAAGCTTCCTTTTGACTTTTTTAAATGCAAACCCTCTACTCCCGCTCTCCTTTTCCTTCCTTATTTGTCTTATCCTTTTCAACCTGTATTCCTATATCACGCAATATGTCATGCCTGACTTTTGAATAAATGTGTTAAGAGTGTTGTACATTCTCTCTCCCTCTCTGGCCTATGTCACTCCTGAGACCCATGTAACAATGTCTATATATATCTCTTAATAAATGAATAAGCTGCACAGTTGTGAATAGCAAAAACCCTGACCTTATTTTTCTAACATGGTATTAGAGCAAACTCTAACCCTAATCCCCTTTCCAAAAAAATCCTAACCTCGGAGGATGCCGTCGTAGACCGGCACACTCCTCACTGTCGCGGGATGGCAGGCTCCTTATCGCCACCCGAGACGTCGCCTCTCCTCCAGATCCGCATCACCCACCGCTCGAGTCGTCGCCTCTCGTCTGGATCCGCTCCACATGAGCCGCCTTGTCTTTATCTCGTCGCAGCTCGTGGGCGCATCTCTTTGGATCTGCGCCGCCTCTCCTCCGGATCCGCGTTGTCACATCCCAAGCCGCCTCATCATCTCGTTGCCGCTCGTGGGCGCATCTTTCTAGATCCACGCTGCCTCTCCTCCGGACCAAGTGGAGTGACTCCTCTGCTTTACTGCTGGCGACGTGCTGATTTCCTCTACTTTGCAACAACAGTAAAATTTCCTTTGTTTGCTTGCTATACTACTCCAGAGATAGATTGCTTCCTGTAGTGGTAATGGTCCAGTAAGATCTTTTGATTGCTGTCTAGATTGCTTCCTATAGTGGTAATGGTTCAGTAAGATCTTTTGATTGCTGTTGTGTGGTTGTGGTCCATTAAGATGGCAAAATCAGTGTAACACTTCGGCCCTCCACAGGGCCCTGGATACTACCACTACACACTTACCTGTTAATTAGGTGATGCGATTAAAGATTTTGGCGACACCTTCCTTGTTTAAATGATTAGCAACAGGGAGCATTCAACACATGAACATGTAATAATTGCAATAAGCTAACTAGCTTCATATTGCAAACAACCATAATATAAACAGAACTCTGAGCTACAAGGCCATGGAGGCTCTTCACCATGGCTCACAAATATACTAAACCGAAAGGTGAGTGACCAATGACTTAGCCTACGAGATTTGTGTTAACAGGAGAAACATGTTCTCCGCTTCAAGTAAAACGAGACTAGCTGCATCCCATGCAACCTTTAACGTTTCCAAAACATACTCTAACCAGGAATTAACGGAAACATTTTAACAAGCAATTAAACATAGATGCTCAGTGTATGACTAAGCTGTTATTTCACAAGTGCAGTGCAAAAAGGATTACTCTCATTCCATGTATGCTATCAATCCGGATCACTTTAAAAAAACAACAAAGTAAGGGTGAATCCGAAGACTCAGCAAGCACGTGATAAAATAGTAACATTAACTTAGCAATTCCATCAACTCCATGATTGTGATTTGTAACACAAATCCATGACTGTAAACTGTAAATCACTTACACGATTGTAAGTTGTAAATCAAATCCATAACTGTAAACTTTAAATCAATTTTACTACCGTGAACTGTAAATCAAATCCATGACTGTAAACTGTAAATCAATTCTATGACTGTGTACTGTAAATCAATTTCATGATCAGAATCAAATCAATTCCATGATCAGAATCAAATCAAAATATCCTATCAGATCACTTTCATGCAATGTAATGCATTTGTAACTATAGCTTATACCAGCATAGCGGAGGGCACATCCATCGATATTACCCTTTTCCTCCATCCTATGGAGGTGTCTACCTTTGTAGATTTTATTTAAGAGCACTCTGGACTAGTCATATGACTCTCACCGACTTAGCTCATGCATTTTGCATGATGCAACATTCTTTAAATGTGGATATTTAATCATAAGCAATACTCAAGGTATGATTAGCACATAATCATATACATCATCTCATAAATATTATAGATTATGGTATAGAAACATAAATAGTAAGCATTCACCATAATTCACTGTTTTACTATTCACTTTTCTGTTAACCTGGCGGACGGTACGTGGATAGTACCAGATTTGAACCGCTATCTGAACAAGCATTAATCATTTCAATTCATTGCTAAAGCAATACATACATATATGAGCAAATGACATCGCTCTTACGCATAACCCAACATAGCCAAATCCTGTCCCACCAGGCAACTTCCCATTGTTCCGGTGCTCAACCGATCTGAGAATTTTGCGATTTCGTCATATGTACTTGCGGATCGAATTCTACACGCTTAGTCTCTCTTCGCTCGCTTTTGGGCTGAAAAGGCAAGGCCTCTATACTTTCTATTTGTTAATCCTTCTCTCTTCAAATGGTTATAGTAATTAACCTCATTTCAATTTATCATCTAATAACTAGTATTTTCATATGCTACTACAGTATTCGTTAGTAGCAACACCTCTTACCATTCATTCTTTCTCTCCTTTTCCCTCTCCTACCACGAATCTACCAGATCAACAATGGTAGCATTGATCTCCGTCCAAGCGTCCATACTAATAAGCGATATCTTAATGGCCAACCGAATCAATTCTAGTAATCGGTGACCCATAGGGACACGGTAGCAGTGGCGCATCGCCAGGGGAAGCACGGTGGCGGCGCATGACAGCAGCAGCAGGAGGAACGGGGATGGCGATGCCGGCGGCTAGGCGACGGCAGCAGTAGGCACGGGTGAGGCGCAGGTGAGGTGACAACACAAGGTGAGCACGGGGGCGGTAGGGCGCGGCTGGAGGAGCGATGGCACCGGCTGGCGACTGGGATGGGCAGCCGCCGGAGGGCGATGAGCGGGGCTAGCGCAAGGGGGCGACAGTAGCAGAGTGAGCACGGGGGAGAGAAGCAAATCGACTTTTGCTTCCTCCCCCTGGCTCTCTCTTTATGGGGTGTCAGGATGGGTCGGGCTGGGCTAGTCGGCCCAGGTGTTACAACCAGACTCAATGTTTGGTGGCAGTTCAACTCTTGTGTTCACGGATATCAAGCTCGATAGATTGAACTACCGAGCATGGGCTTTCTTAGTTAAGACTACTTAGGGGTTATGGTTTGGCTCATTTTACTGATGATCCTCCTGATCCAAAGAAGGTTGATGTTGAGGCAATAAAGGCTTAGCAGAAAGAGGATGATCGCGTCATGACTGGCCTAGTTCTGAGTGTTGATATTTTTGAGGATGGGTCTTGACTCGAGTATCATACTTCAGCCAAGTAGATGTGGACATACTTTGAGAAGAGATATGTTCAGTACTGTGGTGTTCTTCGCTTCACATTGCTCAAGAACCTTCATAGTATTCAGCAGCTACAGGATCACACAGTGCGGTATTACAGTGCTTTCACTCATATCATTGCCCTTCTAGAGTCTATGACATCGAAGGCTGCCACTGCTTGCCAGTCATGTGTTTTCAAAGATGAGTATGCTCAGCAGACGCCAGTCATGTGTGATGGGGCTTTGATAAGAGTTTTGAGCCTGTTTGTACTCAGTTGCTCAACTATCCCACTCCACCTACTTTGATTGAGGTGCTCTATAGTTTGATTGCAGAGGAGACTTGTCTTTATTTGCTAATGCCTATTTCAAGATCCTCACCACCTGCTGTACTGGGTCTCTCACAACGTTCTGGATCTACAAGAGCTACACTCACAGGAGTGCTAGAATGTTCTCATTGTAAGAGCACTGATCATCATGTTGACAAGTGCTTCAAGTTACATCTAGATCAGCTTGTTGATTATCCTTTCTAACATCCATTTGATCGTCGTTGTGGAGTACCTACTGGGCCTCCCAGAGAACTTATTGGAGCAGTCACTGCTGCCACAACCACATCTACTGTGATCTCAGTTGCACCTTTTGGTCCTAGCGCTGCTCATCCTTGGGTTTTGGACTCGGGTGCCTCCTTTCATGTTACATCGGACAACTCTCAGCTTGTTGCTCATAGGCTCGTGACTGATGTTGCATATGTTCACATTGCTGATGATACACCTTGCTCTATCACCCATTAGGGCATTATCTCGGTATCTCGCTTCTCGGTTCCTGACATATCTTTTGTTCCTCGGCTATCTATGAATCTTCTTTTTATTGGTCAAATTACTGATATGACAGTTTCATTGGATTTGATGATTCTTCTTGTTTCATTCAGGATTGTCAGAGCAGATGAGTGATTGGTTCTGGCCATCATTGTAGAGGCTCTCCTAGTCTCTCTATCTTGGACATCTTACATCTTCCTTCGACTAGTACTTCGAAGTCCTTAGTGTCTTCTGCTATGTCATCATCTTGGTCTCATGTGGATTCATCCTTCAGCAAGTGGCATCACAGACTTGGTCATCTTTGTGGAGCTTGACTCACCACTTTAGTTCACCAGGATTTTTTAGGTCATGTCACCGTTGAGTTTAGTTTTCAATGTACTGGTTGTAAGCTGGGGAAACAGCTACAACTTCCATATTCTTGTAGTACCTTTCTGTCTTTTTGTCCTTTTGATTTGATGCATTCAGATGTATGGTTTCATCTCCTTTTGCTTCGAAAAGGTGGTCATAGTTATTATGTCATATTTATTGATGATCACTCTTGATATACTAGGATCTATTTTATGAAACATCGTTCTCAGTTGATTTCCATTTGTCAGCCTTTTACTAAGATGGTTCATACAAAATTTTCTTCTTCCATTTGTGTTTTTCGTTCCGACTCTAGGGGGAGTATCTTTCATCAGCCTTTTGTCAGTTCCTTTCTTTTGAGGGCACTCTTCCTCAGCTCTCGTGTCGTGGTGTTCATGTTCAGAATGGTGTTGCTGAGCGCAAACACCGCCACATCATTGAGACTGCTCACACTCTTCTCATCTCCTCTTTTGTCCCCTCACTTCTGGGGGGAAGCAGTCTCTACGACAGTCATCTCATCAATTGTTAGCCCTCTTCCAAGCTTTAGGGCAAGTCTCCTGGTGAGGTCCTGTATAAAGCACCTTCTCGCTATGCTCATCTTCGCGTCTTTGGTTGTGTTTGCTATGTTCTTCTAGCACCTCGTGAGTGCACAAAGCTGAGTGCTTAGTCAGTTAAGTGCATCTTCCTGAGTTATAGTCATGAGCATAAGGGCTATTGTTGCTATGATCCCTCAGCACATCGCATTTGCATCTTGTGATGTAACTTTTGATGAGGATCAACTTTTCTTTTATCACCCTTCTACATATCCCATTTATTCCACAGATTCCACCTTCGTTTTGTGTCTACCTCCCATTCTTCATCAGACTTGTCTTCTCCAGATACACCTTCTCTATTAGTTTCACCTTGTAGTGTATCTCCTCCACCAGTACCACCACCTTCTCCACCAGTTTCACCTTCTAGTGTGTCTCCTCCACAAGCTTTACTAGTTTTTGGTACTTCCACTTTTCCCTTTCACTATAATTGTTAACAGTGAGTTCCTTCTGATCCTCAATGTTCCTCTCCTCCACTTGACCCCCTGGCTTGTACCACTGACTCTGACGATCGCTCTACTATGTCATGGTACGTTCTACGTGATCGTTCTTCTATTTAGGCACTAGAGAGATGGGGTTTTCTTGTGTAGGTGCAATAGTTGAACCGAGTACCTATCATGAGGCTGCCAGCATATCTGAGTGGCAATTGGCTATGACAGGAGAGCTCAAAACATTAGTGTATAAGTACTTGGGATCTTGTTCAGCTACCATCAGGAGCTATTCTATCACTTGCAAGTGGGTAAACCCATGAGGCCTATGTGTGTGCGTGTGTCAATAAATGAATAAGCTGCACAGTTGTAAATAGCAAAAACCTTAGCCTTATTTTTATAACAAAATGGATATAGCCTGTCAATACTCAAGTTGTAACTTTAGCATTTCTGAATACATGTTACTAAATTTCTTTTTGTGATCTCTAACGGTAAGTGATACATGAACAATATGCTTGTCTCTTTCAGACATTTAATGGGAAAAGGTGGGAGAAATTCAATAGTGAGAAGGTGGCATCACTTGCATATGCTAGAATTCAAGGAAAATCAGCTCTAATTGCTCACTTCCAGAACTCAAGTTTGATGAACGAGGATAAACGCTGCCGCCCTATTCTCTTCCACTCAGATGGTCCGAATGCAGGAGATCAAGTATGTTCTCTGATTGTCCATCTTTCTCCTTTATTTGCTATATCATGTTTCTGTAAAGGGCAATTGACTGGGTACCACAAGTGACCTGCACCTTTTTCTACCTGGCTATTGGCTGCAAATGATCTTGCATTAGATGGGTTGCTGTGATAAAAGCTGATAGCAGCGTGAAACACTATCAATATTTAGCCAAAAGCTGGTGCTAACCAGATGGTTTCCAGTTGAATTCATGCATCCTCTATGAGTTCTGATTTTTTTTTTTAAAAAATCCAAAGAGTATTGTCGGTGGCACGTTACATTCAAATGCAAGAATAATGCAAAACTTGGTCAGAATTTCTATGAAATGAACTTAGCATGTATGCCCTGACCCTCAGCCATCAAAGCCTAACCCTGAAACCCCATGGCGACTGGTAAAAGTAGTCGTCTATGATAACCAACAATTTCTGAACACTGCTCTGAATGCAATTCCTCTGTACTCTATGAATCTGCCAGTGCAAGTTCACTAGCATTTGCCATCCTTCTATTACGATGAGAGCCTGAGATTTGCAATTCTATTCCCTTGGTAGAAGCTAAAAATGTTTGTGCAAGAAAATGGAGCTAATGGAACACTTAACATTTTATGAGCATTCCCATTAAAAAAGACAACTAGCTTTAATATCGCTCACTTTTCCATAGGCGGTTTTATATTGTGATATCATGGAACTGAACTGTTACCAATAGGATCTTAGTATTACATGTATCAAGGTTAATATTGTATGGTTATTGTCTTGCATTTGAAAATTATGCAGTATGCATTGTTACATATTTATAGTAGACAATTTTTTTCTTGTGCCATATCAGAATCACCTGTCGTACATAGAACAACGTTAGCACCCTGCTCAAATCCTTTGGGAGATGGGGATTTAGGGCATGTTTGGATCTCTTGCCCACCCTTGCCTGGTAAGATTAGTTAGCAAAAGGTGTGTTTGGTTTCCTTGCCTATCCCTGCTTTTGGGCAAGATGAGCAATCATTTCCTTGTTTTTGTGGGAGAGCCAAATACTAGCAAGGCAAGGCAAAGGTGTGTTTGGTTTCCTTGCCTAGCCCTGCTTTTGGGCAAGGTGAGCAATGATTTCCTTGTTTTTGTGGGAGAGCCAAATACTAGCAAGGCAAGGCAAACGAACTAAACATGCCCTTAAGTATAGGCTCATCATTCTTGTTTCCTAATGTCGCTATGACAGCATGGGCTCATGATTCTTTTCATTTGGGTATAATATAAGAGTTTTGTCTTCAGTCTGGAAGCTTTTTTTCCCCACTTCATGAGTCTGAAATGATCGTAAGCTGTCTTTTTGTCTTTGTTAACTTTTTTCAGGAACCATTCCCTATGGGAACAAACATCCGTTCTAGGTCGGGGAGATCCAGGATTTTGAGCTGCGAAGAAAACCACCAGGACATCCTATCGACATCTGCCAACAGCGGGACTCCTCCAAATGGAGGCAGCGACACTTCAGGTTGCGCCAAGGAGACTGACCTTGAAGGCTGAAGCACTAACCACAACATCCAACCTTTTGACAGTTCCAATCCCAATTTCACATTGCCATCTTTTCCCACCCTTTTTGCTTTCTTTGGTATTCAGTCTGTACTCTAGTTATTTTACTTCTGTGTTGTTGGTTACCGGAGGCTCCCTGGGCGGCTGCAAATTTTGTCGCTGACGGGAAACAAGGCGACTGACATAGGGCGCTCCCAGTTTCTCCCAAGCCTATATGCATTACTGTTAACTGAAGGCCCGTGGGGGCGAACGCGCAGGGATGGCTTCGAGATTTTGTTCAGTAAGATATAACCCAGTGTTGTACAGGTGGTGTTTTCAGTAAGAATGCATGGCAGGTGACAGGTAAACCCAAACAATGTTTACTCTGTTTTTGTGCTGTTGTATGCAAGGCAGGCTGCCCCTGCATGTTTTGGAACCAGTTTGATGTATCCCTCGATTTCCTTTGGTGTTGAGGGCTCACGTGTTGTATGCTGTGAGCTCGATTTTGGGTGTCGGGCCGCGGCGCGCCTGTGCAGTGCCGCCGCCGTCCCGGCGTTGTATTGACAGTACGGTGCCGTGATCTACTGCCCCAGTATCATGTATATCTTGATATGTAGTGTTGGTTTTGTTCCGCGTTTTATGGCAAATCTGCGACACGAGCTGATGCTGATTATTGCAGGATGCTCATCGGCTACAGAGGGTCAGCATCAGCTAAATTCATCCAGTTAAACTAGGAACCCTAGCATTCCGAGCATTAAAAATTCAAACTCGACTAACTCTGATATCCAGCTTCGTTGATCACCGCGTGATCACTACCAAGCAACAGCATCAGCTGGTGGAGCACACGATAATCAACACAAAAAGAAAAGCACACGATTATCTTCTTGATATATCATGCCTCTAGCTTAATTTCTATCCTGAAAGTTTACTAGAGTGCGTTATTAATTTCCAAGCTGCGGGACAATTGATTCCATCCGTGAAACCAAGCATTTCCCGCATGGGATCAAGCACACGGCCTTCCACGCCCTGCGACTTGCAGCACCACCGGCCTCGGCAAAACCTGATCAGCACCGCCTGCTGCTCTCCCAAACCCGGCGTATGACCCGGATCTCCTTCAGGCGCCGGCTTCGCTAGAAATCGACGGGGAGGCGCCTGCCGTAGACCGCCGTCCTCAGAGACGGCAGCGGTGCGACCAGCTGCGGAAGGAACCAAATTGAGATGTTTTTGCTTGGTATGGAAGCTAGATAGCTAGAAATTATTACATTACATGGACGTGAAGGCTCTCCAAGCAGGGCGCGGCTCTGAACAGCTACATCATCCACTGGCACAGCCACGCCGTTGGCTGCTGGATCACAGCCAGTTCTGTTTTTTTAGTTTTGGTTTCTCTGAAAATTGAAACTATAAATAATGCATAGAAAAAAAGAGATATGAAATTTTTACGTGAAAAAACCCTTATAGGAGAAAATCACGGATACTCAAAGATAAATTACTATAATGAGAAGATATTGCAATGAAACACTTGTTTTTCTTATGGGCTACTGAGGTATATATATAGAGCGAGTGAAACGAGTTCCATATGGAGAGAAAATTGAATCAAGCCAGTTGCTATAGATTGATATCACGTTTAATACAACTTGTGCATGTCCCTAGCACCTGTCATATCACATCTAGCATGTGACGATTCAGTGTCTTACACAGACACGGTACAAATTTTGATCAACTTTAACAATCTCCACCTTAAATCAAATTTCCTTCAGTAGTCAAAATACGTAATAAACTCCTCTAATAAAATCATCATGAATACCTTGTGCACCGAAAGTCCGAAAGACTAATATTCAAGCAGAAAGACTAAAACAGTCTTATTCAAATACTTCTTACGAAGCAAAATTGAGCAAACTACCAGTAAGTTTGAACACATAACTATTAACAAAGCAGATGGACATCTGGATTTTCAAAAATTCATAACCACAACAAAGATCCAAGTTTGTGCAACTAACCTCCTGAAACAAATGTTCAATTGTTGAATGGTATAATCTAAAATATCAGCTGTGGCACTGGATAGATAGCGAAGAACTCATATCATAGAATCAAACATGCTCTACCTGAAACACAAAACTTGATAAACAACGCTCATTGAAATAGCAACTCTTCAACAAGAAAGACTGAAACCGTCTTTTGCATGTGTAACCATCACGTACGCCAAACTGCCAACTTCGAGAGTAATTGAATTCCATGATATGGTTAACACTACTCCTATAAAACTGTTTGAATGAAAGAAATTCTTATGTCGTCAATGGAGAATAAACTGCAGTAGACCCCTCATGTCGAACTGCAACAACTAGAAGACGTTGTAGTATCCACACAAAAATAAACTCCTTCTTACACTTAAATACTTCATCTCAAACTGAAATTGAGCAAAACTTTTATTTTCAAATAGCAAAACTCCAGAAAGTATCATGCTAACTGCCATCAGGGTGTTATCAAATGGTGAATAAAATACCAAATTTAGTTGTTTCCACAACTAACATTGTTTTTTTCAAAATCTCCTCGATTAAGTGTAGCTCAAGTTGTGTTGAAAACCTACAACTCCACCTTAAATTCCTTCTCTATGGATTTTTGCTGCAAGAACCCGTAGAAGACGATGGATCATTAATGAAATCGCTAATGATTAATCCGGTATAGATGCCATCAATAATAGGCATAACGGTCTGAAATACAATGAACTCCACCTCTAAAAAATTTATAGAGCTAACGACATAGCTTTGACGAAGATGATGTAGTATAACACTATGGCATGGTGTCGGACGGCGTGAGCAATAATATTGATGAATTTGGCACTGAAATAGTCACCAAAGATGACGTGGGTCAGCGCCAAATTGGAGTTAAGGTTTTGAACTGAGTCATGGCTAGTAGAATAGTCAAGTTGATACTATTGAAATATCTCATGATATGCTTGCAGATGGAAGTAGCAACATCGCCAAAAAAGAATTTCAGAATGGCGATGGTTTATGACTTTTTTTACTGTAGCAAGTTTATTTTTTTAACGTAACTGAGTTGACTTATTTGGCATAATTAAATTTAAAAAATTTAAAAATAAAAAATATTAGTTCATCACGAATAATACAAAGAAATACAAGAAAAAACCAAAAAACTAAAAAGTAAAAAAAATCAGAAAAACAAAAAATTGAACAGGAGAAAAACGCCCATGGCTAATGCCCATCGTGGCGTTAGCCGAAGCTGAGCGGGCCCTCAAGCTCCTGCTGTTGTGCTGATGCTTGTCCTCGGTTTCGTGTCTTTTTTTTTCTTTCTAGCCTGACCTTGCGGCTTGCTACCGAAGCCAATGCTTCTCTTTTCTGCCTCGGGTTTTGTGTCTTTTCTTTCTCCTGCGCAAGTAGTGGAGCTGCTAGCCTGGTCCTTCGTTGTCTTCAGTGAATGGCCGGACCGAGGCAAGGGTGTTGTGCCGTGGAGCTGCTCTTTGCTTTTGTTCGTGGGATAAAACCGGCTCGGAGACGAACCCCATGCGTGACGAGGACGGAGAGAGACGCGAAGGCGAAGCAGCTTTTCTGTTGGCCAAACATGCGTGCGAAATCACGAAGCAATCTTCACGGTGTGGCTGGAGGTGGCGCCATGATTTTAGATTGTTTGTGACGCCTTGGATCGCGTAGCTCAGTGGATTACCGCATCTAACTTCTGATCGGATTCGGCGACAAGGACGAAGGCGTTGGATTCACGTGGCTAGTATTTGGGCTTGACTCCAATGCGAATCGAGCCCACAACTTCTATTTCTGTCCAACTTTTAGCTGGCAACAGAGAACTCAGACGAGATCACCAGGGAAAATCCAAGATGGAGAAGAGAAGTCACAGCAGAATATAATATTGATTCGCCGAAAGCGCCGGCTCGTCGATCTGATGTCGCCGGGATGCCGATACGTGTGCCACCCCGGGAGTCCTTTTCTTCTGGATTAGCGATTTTGATCTTGAATCGGTACTTTAATACCACTTGTTACAAATAATATATAAAAAAATAAAAATAAGAGGTATGTATTTTTATGTGAGAAATTTTTATAGAAAAAAACCACAGATGCTGAAAAACAAATCATTATAACGAGGAGAGATTACACTCAAGCGCTTGCTCTTTCTACAGATTACTAGAGTATATATATAGAACGAGATAAATGAGATCTACACGGAGGTAAAACCAAATTAGAGTCGGTTGTACAAGTTAACACCACGTCTAACACAACATACATATGTCTCTAGCACCTGTCATTCCACGTCTGATATAAGATGATGCAGTGTTCTACACGAATACGGTATAAATTCGGATCAACTTTAACAGAAACAATAGAATGGTTTTTGAAGTGGATATCTAAACAGTTTTTCGAAACTAAAATCGTATGTGTTGTTCGTGTGAGTGTCTCTATCTATCATCTTAAAAAATACAAATAAAAGTTATTAATCACATCATAAAACCAACAGCCACAGTATAAAAGAACTGGGCAGGGTTTTGAGTCTGTGGAGGCAGTACGCATTTGGGGGAAATGCTCGACTATGAACACGAACAGCATGCATGCGGATCAAACCATATGCCAGCATTGAAAGTCGATCGATGCGTACGATATTACGAGCTATCTCATCTCACTCACCATGGCGCCTCCTCGTAACCGTAGAAGCAGCTGTTCAACACGAGGGATGTCATGCAAGAACGTGACCAGCTCGTCCTACGCTTTGCCGGTGTCCAGGAGGCTCAGCTCCACGGACCGGAACCTCTCCTCACCGTCGCCGAGCAAGCGCGATGGCCGTGCCTCGTGGCTGCTCGCCGCGACCCTGATGGGCGCCACGAGCTGGAAGCACCGGTCGACGACCAGCTTCTCCAGCAGAGGCGCGCTGATGACGCTGACCTCCCGGAAGTTGCACGCGCCGAGGACCAGCTCCCGGAGGGGCAACGCCGGCGGCGCGTCGACGAGGAAGGGCTCGTCGAGGCGTGTGGATAGGAGGTAGCACGAGGAGAGGCGTAGGTAGGCGAGGCGAGGGCACGCGCGCACTAGGGAGTTGAAGTCGCCGCCCCCGTAGTACGCGACGCCGCTCGTGTGCTCCACGGTGAGCCTGGCCTGGGAGCGGAACAGCCGATACCCGCCGCCGCTGGCGTGGGTGATCACCACGTACGCAATTCCTGATGTGGAGGCTAGAGAGGTGGCCAACGTCTGGAGATCAGGTAGTGTTTATGCCTTATACGGCATGATAGATGTGTTAGAGCCTAATCTTTATATATGTTGCATAATCTGCTAGTCTAGCCTTAAAACATCTAGGATGGAGGGAGATGTCGAGAGACTTACGGTCGCCGATGAAAGCCATCGAATCGATGAACGTCAGTGAAGACTTGCGGTATTCGGAGAGTCGTCGGAGTGGTGCAGAGGGTCGTCGCCGGCGAAGTCCTGCAGTGGCGGCGCTGGCCTTCCCGTTGCTGGCAGCGCGCAGTAGATCGGTTGGCTTGAATTTGTATGGGGTGTATTGTTCTCACGAGAACCAGGAGACATAACGTGAGATACCAGAGCCCCCTTTTATCTTGCGCTGTTGCAACAGAGGACCGTAACCATAGTTGGTTAGGCACCTCCGATCAGAGCGTTGAAAATCCGGAGGACGTGGATTTCCCCACGTCTCCCTCGTCTCGGCCGTTTGGCCAACGATAAAAATCCAACATTCTCCCCCTTTATCGTAAGGCTAAACATTATAAGCCCTTTCTCAATAAAAGTCCACACCAAAGTAATGCGTCACAACAGACAATTAAGTACTGCTGGACATCAGTACTTATAGTGCTCCATTCTATGTCGATCGGATAATATAATACTTCATGGGAGTTGGCTATTTTATATGGTTCTTTTATTCCAGGATCACAGGCTCTCCAATAAATCCATGTCGGCAACATGATTACAAAAATTATTGAATGGTAAGCCTTTTGTGAGCGGATCCGCGAGCATAAATTTAGTTCCAATATGCTCAACCTTAATTGTTTGATCCTGGACTTTATCTTTCACAATATGATACTTTATGTTAATGTGCTTGGCAGCCGCACTTGACTTGTTGTTAATCGAATAGAAGACTGCGGGTTGATTATCGTAGTACAAAATGAGTGGTCTAGAAATGCTGTCTACCACTCTTAATCCCGCGATAATGTTCTTAAGCCATACAACCTGCCCGGTAGCCTCATAACATGCCACAAATTCAGCCTGCATTGTCGACGATGCAGTAAGTGTTTGCTTTACACTTTTCCATGTGTTTGCTTTACACTTTTTCATGATATTGCTTTACATCCTAAAATCGAGGGTGAAAATATAACATGATGTGGACTTCTTAGTGTTTTTACATCCCGCAAAATCAGCATCAGAATAACCGACAATCTCAAGGTTATCGCATTTTCTATATGCGAGCATGTGACGTTTAGTGCCTTGCATATAGCGTAGGACTTTCTTAACGGCTTTTCAGTGGTCTGGTCTTGAATTTGATTGATATCTGCCAAGCATCCCGGTAACAAAAGCTAAATCAGGGTGTGTACATACTTGAGCATACATAATACTTCCGATAGCAGAAGCATAAGGTACAGCCTTCATCTGATCAGATTCATAGTCATTCTTTGGGCATTGAAATTTTCCAAACTTATCGCCCTTTACATTAGGAGCAGGTGAGGCAGAGCATTTGTGCATATTGTATCTCTTTAGTACTCTGTCAATGTATGCCTTTTGTGATAAACCTAATGTTCCTTTGGACCTATCTCGGTGAATTTCAATACCAAGAACATAAGATGCTTCACTAAGATCCTTATGTCAAAATTGGACGACAGAAAACTTTTAGTTTCCCGCAGCACGTCCACACTGCTGCTGGCCAATAATATATCGTCCACATAAAGGATTAAGAAGGTGTAATTACTCCCCCTGAACTTAACATATGTACACTTATCAACATCATTCTCCTCAAATCCAAATTTCCTTATAACTTCATCGAATTTAAGGTACCATTGTCTAGAAACTTGCTTCAGGCCATATATGGATTTCTTTAACCTGCATCCCAAATGTTTCTCGCCTTCCACAACAAAACCTTCCGGTTGTGTCATGTAAACGTCCTCATACAAGTCTCCATTCAGGAATGCAATCTTAACATACATTTGGTGCAACTCTAAATCAAAATGTGCTGTGAGCGCCACTATGATTCTAAAAGAATCTTTAGCTGAGACAGGAGAAAAATTTCATTATAGTCAATACATTCTCTTTGTGTAAACCCTTTTGCTACAAGTCTTGTCTTAAACTTTTCGATATTTACTTTCGAGTCACGCTTGGTTTTGTAGACCCATTTGCAGCTTACTGTTTTAGTTTCATTAGGAATTTCTACTAAGTCACATACACCATTATCGTCTATAGACTTAATTTCATCTTTTATGGCATATAGCCACTTCGATGAATCCTTATTCTTCATAGCTTCCTTATAAGAGCTAGGATCATTCACCTTCCCAAGATCATCTTCATTCAAGTAAACCTCATAATCACTTGGGATAGCAGATCTCCTCACTCGTTTTGATCTCCTGACAGGTCCAATAGCAGTCTCATTAGGCTGTTCATTAGCTGTCACAGAGGGCTGTGAAAGCTCATCATTAGGTATCCCACTTGTATTTTCAGAGCCCTCAACAGGAGTAGCCACAGAATTAACTGGAGACGCAACAGGAGTTGCAACTACAGGATGAACTGTGGGCACAACCACTTGGGGCATAGAAAAATCAGTCTATCGGATTAGCGGTGAAGGGACATAAATCCGCTTCTCTTCAAAATCAATTTTTCTGGACTCCAAGTCCCCACTGATGCCATCATTTTCCAAGAACATAGCGTGTCTTGTCTCTACAAATTTTGTGGTACGATCTGTACAATACAATCGGTACCCTTTAGACCTTTCAGGGTAGCCAATAAAATGGCAACTCACAGTCTTGGGATCTAATTTCACAATTTGTGGGTTCAAAACTTTAGCTTCAGCTGCACAACCCCACACATGGAGGTAGTTCAAACTTGGTTTTCTCCCAGTCCATAATTCATAAGGTGTTTTAGGCACTGATTTACTGGGAATCCGATTGAGTATGTGTCCAGCGGTTTTTAATGCTTTCATCCATAACTTTACAGGCAAGGTGGAGTAGCTCAACATACATCGAACCATGTCCATGAGTGTGCGGTTTCTCCTTTCCGCTACTCCATTTTGCTGGGGATCACCACGCATTGAGTACTGGGCGACTATACCATTTTCTTGTAAGAACCTAGCAAAAGGACCAGAAACCTGCCCATAAGTTGCGTGTCGCCCATAATACTCTCCCCCGCGATCCGAACGCACTACTTTAATCTTTAGATTGTGCTGATTTTCAATTTTAGCCTTAAATATCTTAAATTTATCAAGTGCTTCCGATCTCTCTCTAATATGATAGATGTAGCCATGATGTGAGTAATCATCAGTGAACGTAATGAAAGAATTATAACCATCCATTGATGTCACAGGGAAAGGACCACATATGTCAGTATGAATTAATTCTAAAATCCCTGTGCTTCGAGTAGCACATTTCTTTATTTGATTTACATACTTGCCTTTGATACAATCAAGACAGTGATTATCTGAATCATTAAAGTCTAAAGGGTGGAGAATGTCATCTTTAATGAGACGTTCAATTCTCTCCATCGAAATGTGGCCCAAATAACAGTGCCACAATTTCGACGAAGCCTTATCAATTCGCTTGCGCTTTTTATTCACATCACATATATTCATGGATATATGAGAATCTTGCAGGGATAACATATAAAGCTTGTCGTGTCGGATGGCACAACCAACATTATCATTATTGAAATAAACAAGACACTTTCCGTGTCCAAAATTACATGAATATCCATCATTATCTAATAATGAAACAGAAATTAAGTTTCTTCTCATTGAGGGAACATAAAGAACATTATTAAGTTTCATTACAAAACCATTATTCAAAACTAAGGAAACTGATCCAATAGTTTTAATTTCAGTTTCCATTCCATTAGCCACTCTTAGGCTTCTTTCCCCTCTGAGATTTCTCAACATATGGAATCACTGCAAGGAATTTGTAACGTGCACGGTGGCACCAGAATCAATCCACCAAGAGTTTTTAGGAAAATCAGTATAAAATGCTTCAACAACAAAAGTAATTTCATAAGTACCTTTCTTGTCGAGCCATTTTAGCCATCTAGGACAGTTATCTTTGAAATGGTCCTTGGACTGACAAAAGTGGCACTCATCACTTTTCTTCTGTCCATTTGAGCTCCTAGGACCTGAAGCGTTTTTACGCGCTTTAGGATGTTGTGGGTGCTGTGGCTTCTTATAAGGGGAGTAGGGTTGCTCGTTCTTTCCCTTTCCTTTATAGCCTCCTCTATTTCTAAAGGGACCAGCTTTATGTGAGGAGTTGACTTGATTCACAACATCATCAGCCCCCTCAGCCTTGAGCCTTTCTTCCTCCTGAAAAACATTGGCGATCAACTCGCTTATTATCCACTTGTCCTTAATGGTGTTATAGTTCACTTTGAAAGCTTCAAATTGGTTAGGAAGAGACATCATAATGTAATGGACAACAAAATCATCGAAAATTTCCATGTCCATTGTCTTAAGTCTGGCAGCAATGTTAATTATGGTTATAATGTGCTCACGGACATTTTCAGTACCATTGTACTTAGTGTTCATGAGCCTGTACATCAGTGTGGTAGCATAAACCTTAGAAGATCCCTTAAAATGATCCTCGATGGAGGACAAGTAGTCCTTCACCTTTTTCTTTTCAAGGATTGCTCCCCTAATAGCTTCACTGATGGGGTTCTTCATTACAGCAAGTGAAAAGCAATTAGACCGCTCCCACTTCTCAGCATTAGTTTTGTACTCATTCATTTTGTCATCAAATTTGTTCTCTCCTTCATTAGGAGCGACAGACTCATCGAACCTGAACGCATAGTCCAGATCCAAGAGCTGAAAAGTCGTCATAAGTGTGAACTTCCATTTCTGAAAGTTGCTGCCATTAAGTGGCTCAATTGCATTAACTTGAGCAGTAACAGAAGCAGCTGAAAAAATTTAAAAGATTTACATTAGAAAAACACATAATTGATTTGCATGAAAAGTTAACCTTACGTTGGTATGATTAACAACATGCTGATAAGAATTTTTCGCATCACCGTTGGGCAGAAACAAAAATTTAACATAACTTAGAGCATGCAATTACAATTAACGTTGGTCAAAGAGTAATAGCATGTCAGAGTTGAACATAACAAAAATAAACATAATTGATTGCATGCAAATACAATTAACGTTGGTCCAAAAGTAATAGCATGTAAAAATTAAACAAGCCCTCTAATTTAATTTCTCATTGGTTCCATTAAATTAGGGGTAGAACATCACGCAGCGGAAAAGAGCATAATATTTTTCAGCAGCTTAGCAACATTATCCAGCGATAATTTCATGAGAGAGACATCAAATAATCATTAAGGTATATCATAAATACATGAAATATATTATATACTAAAAATAAAAACCTAAAAGCCTGAAATATACTCCATAAATCAATTTCATGTATATATATATACTTAAATATATGCTGAAAAACATAAGATTATACACTAGGGGGCCTACAAGAAAAAAGTTAACACATAATTTCTGGAAAAATTAGGGGCCTTTTTGAAAAAAATCCGACCTTATCTTTATCCCACCCATGCCCAGTCAAAACTTTAGTCCATCTTCCCCAAAATTTTCGGCCACACCTGCTCCTCATCCCGAAAAAAAGTGCTCCACCTCACGTCACAAAAACGTCCCCAGAAATTTCGGATCTGAGGGGGGAACCAAGGGGCGGCGGCCCGGCGGCACGGCCTGCCGGCCGACGGCGTGCAAGGCACAGGGGCTACCGGGCAAGAGAACGCTGGCGGCGCGCAGCATGCGCGGCGGGGCGGGCGGCGAAGAGGCGCATGCGCGCGGCGCCGGGGGGCAGCAAGCGGCACACACAGCGCGCGCAGCAAAGCGCGCGAGGGCTCGGACGGGCCGACGCGCAGAAACAGCGGCGCCAACAGGCGAGGCGCACAGGCGCTCGCGGGCGGGCACCCGAGGCAAGTTTTTTTTTGAGCTTTGATTTGGGGATTTCGACATGATTTGCAAAAGATTCAAATTCCCCTCCTTCTAATTTCTAAACCGAAATTAATCCAGGGTTCTATGAAGAGTTAGCAGGTGCTCTGATACCAAATGTTAGAGCCTAATCTTTATACATGTTGCATAATCTGCTAACCTAGCCTTAGAACACCTAGGATAGAGGGAGATGTCGAGAGACTTACGGTCGCCGATGAAAGCCGTCGAATTGGTGAACGTCGGTGAAGACTTGCGGTGTTCGGAGAGTCGTAGGAGTGGTGCAGAGGGTCATCGCAGACGAAGTCCTGCAGTGGCGGCGCCGGCCTTTCCGTTGCTAGCAGCGCGCAGTAGATCGGTTGGCTTGAGTTTGTATGGGGTGTATTGTTCTCACGAGAACCAGGAGACATAACGTGAGATACCGGAGCCCCTTTTATCTTGCGCTGTTGCAATAGGGGACCGTAACCACAGTCGGTTAGGCACCCCCGATTAGGGCGCTGAAAATCCAGAGAACGTGGGTTTCCCCACGTCTCCCTCGTCTCGGCCGTTTGGCCAACGATCAAAAAAATCCAACAAGATGATATAGTTTATATATAAATCTATAATAAATCAGTTTTTTATTTTAGTTATTCTATAGATATAAATGTATTGGTGCCTTGGGTTTAAGCCCGATCTCACGACGGCACACACGGTGCATAAGGCAGCTTCGACGTCTGGTTTCCGCGCTTGGTTTTTTTATTGAATCCGAGTCGTCCTCGGGTGTCCACCGGGTCAAAGCCAAAGCTGGGAGATAAAAGTAGTGCATGGCAAGCGGGTAGTGGTCAAGCATCTTGCACGTCTCATTTTGTGGAAAAGAAGAAAAGCCGGTTAGAGCAGCTCACTTCGGTCGGCAGGTGCACTCGGCCGCCCTCACATGAGCTTATAAGCTGGCTTCTGACGCTAGCGGTAGCTTTTTTTTTCACTATTTCAAATTTTGTTTTTTGTGTCTTTTTTTTGGTTTTTTCTTTTTTCTTTTCAAAATTTCTTTGCATTGTCTGTGATGGACTAATATATTTTTTATTTTAAAATTTAATTATGCTAAATAAATGAACTCAGATATAGTAAAAAAATCATAAACCATCACTATTCTGAACGCCCCTAGTACTACTAGTTGTAAGCAAGTAGTCCCAAAATCCAAGACGTTAATTCTGAGCAAACGGCAGCAGCGCTTGACCCTTTCGGTTGGAGGGAGAAAAGAGATTCTCTTTTCTTGCGCTAAGGAAAGAGCAGAGAGCGATTCATTTTCTTCGACCGGAGAAAGAAAAGTGAATCAGAGCAAGAGGGGTGCGCCGAAAAAGATGTCAACGCAAATGTGATCTGAGTTACCAACTCGTCACTTCGACGATGGTACCATTGATGGGGTGATGACAAAAAAGGACAGCAGTAGTTCGCTACAATATTCTTTGTTTATATGGAACAACTATGCCACATGATCGTTGAAGATGAGTGTCAACTTATAGGCATAAGGCATATGGGATACCGTAGCGAAAGATGACATCAACGAACGAAGGGATAGAATGCCCCTCGCAACCATCTATCAAAATGTATCAGGGGACGTGCTCCTGATGTTAGCTAAGAAGGACTCCGCTAAGGATGTGTGAGAGACACTCAAAACGATGCAGATGGGCATAGATTGTGTTAAGGAGGCGAAGATAACTTGAAGGAAAGCGAATTAGTGGAGCGTAGTTTACTATGAAGCTGACAACGATTGCCAGTAGCATTCGAGCATTGGGCAAGCAGGTGGAGGAGACCACCATCGTCTGTAAATTTCTCTGAGTGGTTCCAGTAAAATTCTTGTCAATTGTAACGTCGTTCGAGCAATTCAATGACCTATAGACCATGTCCGTTGAGGCGCTGGTCGGCTGCCTCAAAGACATTGTGGATAGGGTTCAAAATTATGATGATAAGGAGGAGCATCAACATTTGTTGCTCACACACTAGGAGTGGATGGCACACATGAAGAAGAATGGGGGAGGGGAATCTTACTTTGGCTGTAAGGGACATGGGGTAATAGCAGCAAAAGTCATGGTAGTGAAAAAAGGATGTGGTCACGACTGTAGTCGCGACAACAGTGGCTATGATGACACCTCATCATCTACTAATGCCAAACACGTCTTTGGAGGTGGCAAAGATAAAAATAAGATTAAGTACTTTAACTATGATGTTTACGATCACTATACATGTGAGTGTTGTAAGCTTCGCCGCAATCATGATTGGGATGAGGAAGCTAATCTCACCCGAGCACAGGACGACGACCCTACCTTGCTACTTTTTGTGTGCATGTAGGTGACGCATAACATGATGTCGATGAACGAGGAGAAGGTGATGTCAATACTACGCTTCAATGACGAGGCGTATTTTTGTGTCCAATGAGTGGTACCTGGGCAATAGTGCCAGCAACCACACGACGGGATGAAGGAGAAGAGTGCAAATAGTGACTCCAAAGGTAAAAGCTCGAACGGGAACTATAGAAGTCGATCAAAGTCCAGAGGAAAGTACATGTTGTGCAAATATTGCAAGAAAGACAGACATGACATATATGAATACTGGAAGCTGCAAAACAAAGAAAAGAAAGCCAAAAACTTCAAGAAAGGTAAATCCAACGAGGAAGGTAAAGCTGCTATTGCTGCAGATGTTTGTTTTGCTAGAGAAGTGCTCGTAGACTTTGCTGGATGTGCAAAAACCATCAATGGATAGATTCTTGATTTGGCCTGTACCTTTCATATGAGCCCTAATAGGGATTGGTTTAATACCTATGAAGCTATAATAAGTGGTTCTGTGTTAATGGGAGATAACTCTCCATGCGTTTGCAGGTATTGGTTTAGTTCAGATCAAGATGTTTGATGGTATTATAAGGACTTTGTCAGATGTGCGGTGTTGTAGGTGTGAAAGTCAAACATAAGTGAGGGGGGTGAAAGTCGGCCGTGTTATGGGCTGTTATCCACGAGAGTAAAAATGACATGGAGATTTATATAGGTTCGGGGGTTTGAGAGGACCATCTTACTCCTGTCGGTGAGCCAACGGGGGGTTATCTCTTAGGAGGGAGCCCTCGAGGGCTCACCAGTTTGAATATGCTTCTTTATTTCTCATGAGAACTCAAGAGAGCCTCTCTCCAATGAGGGTTATATGGGATATTTATAGGCTCTTAAATCTGTACAAATGACTGAAATCACCTTTAGAGGGATGGCTACCCTATAAGTACAAGTGAAGAGTACAAATGTCCTTTTATGAGTGTAATCTCGTTTCTTGATTAATATGTAGGTGTCTTCTATAGAGTAAGTCTCGTAGGTAGAGAGATGAAATTATTCTTTTAACACTAGCTCTTCTGCCCCTTGGTGTTTTAGAAAGAACATCCAGAGAGGTAGTCTTGAGTCATTATACTCGCCATACCCTAATTGGCGTCCGGCCCCCTACCATGACAAGGCTCGTGGCCCATGTTGTAATTTCAACAAGTTTTGGGCCAGTCTTTTGATCACGTGGCTTTAGCCGACCCAGTTAGCTGTTTGAGCTAATGCTGTTGTGAGCCTCTCGGCCAGCCCATTGAAGTGCCTTGGATACCACAGGAGTGAAGGAGCGTTGTGTCCAGGTTGTCCTCTACTTCTTGCAAACATTGTCTCCTGGTTGGCAGTTGGGAAAAATTTGGCAGTGGCTAGTGCCGAAGAAGAACACACACGTCACAAGAGAGTGAGTCCGAGCGGGCCTCGCATGGGGCGTCAGATGGGGCAGTAGCGCAGCGCCGGCGCGCGAGCCGAGGGCGCTCGGGTGGAAGGCGCGTGTGCCTTGGCGCATGGAGCGGCAAGGCGCTTCGGGCACTCAAAGACGCACAAGGGCGCAGGGCGCTCTGCGCGTGAGTCACAGGAGGCTTCGGGCGCTCAAAGGCGCGACGTGCGTAGACACACAAGGGCGTATGGCGCTCTGTCCGTGAGCCGCAGGACGCCGTCCGTGGGCGAGGGCGCTCGGCGCGTGGGCGCGGGTTGCGGGCGCATCTTGACGCACAGGCGCGCGCGCCGCGCTCGATGCACCAGCGTGTGCCGGGCGCATCTTGCGGCGCGGGTCTTGACAGGCGCATGTGCCGGGCGGCTTTGACAGGGCATGGACTCCGTGAAGACTTCAATTCAGGGTGTCGTGAATCCTTCCCCCACGGAGTTGTGAATATTTTCGCCGGGGCGCTCAGCCCTTTTCCCTTTGGCAGGGCGCTTTGTTGTGGCGCCTGGGAGACAGATTGTAACATGGCCATCACCTGGTCACGCGATTTCCTGGCCACTAGGCGTTCAGTGGACATCGCGGACCTGCCACGGCCTGGTGGCGGAGCCTAGGCCGACGAGCCAGCCCACTAGGGTTGGTGTCTTTATAAGCCATTCGGCATGGCCCATTTGCTCATCAGGGGAGGGGAAAAAATGAGTAGAGCATCCAGCTGCTCCTCACTTCATTCTTGCAGCTGCCAATATCATCCCTTTCTTCTTTACCTCAGCCGCCACATCCTTGCCGGGAGGAAGTGTAACGCCCCCGTTTCTGGGAGCGCCAGCAGCCTGCAACCGTACGAAAATGAACAGCCACAAAACGAGCTTAAACTCAAAAGAGCCATAGTATATTTATAACATAATGCACATCGGCTAGGTTTTGACGCAACGGCGGCAAGTCCAAATATAATTACATCACAAAAGTCCCAACATCGAGCTCTGAACGCGGCTAAGGCCTAAAATCAAAGATCCTTTGCACGAGCTTGGTCATCAGAGTCCTCTTCGACGAACTGCACACTGCTGTCCTGAACATTCTCTGGAGTTGTTTTGCAAGCAGTGAGTACAACCGCACCCAGCAAGCTACAGGGGTAAACCTTAAATTATTACATGTATGGAAGGAGCAAGGAAGGGAGTATACGAGATCTATTATTTTATGTGGATGCAATTTTATTTGTAAACAAACTTTGAAACAGTAAAATAACAATAATAATTAAGAAATTGGGATCTCAAACATTAATTTCTTCACTTTGCACAATTTAAATTACTAGAAAGCTACTTATGCCTCGCTATTAGATTCACCCATCAAACACAGCTTTATTAGCCGAAGCATGGCGTATTCGAATACAATTTATTTTCACTCTGCAGAGTTGCTCAGCTTTATCCACAAGATTTCTCAAATTCACCATGTCAAGCTATAGACACACGCCAGCTGGTGTGCGACTGAAATGAGAAAGTAAGATCTTTCACTACTCAGTTTATTATATAGTTCCCACCCCATAGGTTAAGTTCTTTGACCAAACTGGGTATCCACGGGCCAATGCGGAACACTACCGCCCAAGTCCGTGAGGACCTACCATTGTGCGCACGGCGAATACTTGCCCATACCACACCTGTACTCCTGTGGGGGTTCAAATAAAATGAGCAGTTACTGGACCCAGATCGACAAATCAATGCTTATGGTTGAGCGGTTACTATGCTCTATACTCAGCATAAGGGTCCAGTCCTTAGATTTACTTCTGAGACTGCCAACCACGACCGGTCATCGCTACACGAGCCTGTATCGATACCTGTCTGCTGCACCCTCCACCCTAGGGTAGGGTTGTGGACTTGTTCGCTACAGGGCACTCCACAACTTCCGCCCTACCCTAGATCATGTTTAAACCATTTTACTGACGAACTACCAATTAGATGATAGCTTGTTATTTTATGTGAGGTAATGTAGCATTTGTTTTATACAATAATTAAATAATTCTAAATTTACCAAGGTGAATGTGGCCTCAAACGTAAATAGGGTAATTGCATGGTGGTAGGAAATAACTAAAAATTAATGTGTCATTCTAAGTATTTATTTTAAACAAATAAATTTGGCAAAGTATCAATAATGCAAATATAGTAATTAAATAGTACACAATTCTTGGGTTCAATATGGTAAAAAATATGCAACTTGCCTTGCGGGTCGACGACTTCAACAAGATCATAGACAGTTGATGGTTGCTCGGGTCCCTAGACTGTCGCCTCGGACTCGTCGTGTGCTAGCGAGAACACATAAAATAAACTCAGTCCGCGCTTGCAACTAAACAAGCTAGGAACAAACAAAATAAAATCTATTAAAAAGAAATAAAATGCAGGAAATATGCAAATGGATTGGGTTGAATTTTTGGAGGTGGATTTTGGGGCATTGGACTGCGGAAATGAACTCAAATCGGCAAAATGAATCGAATGAATATATTTTTGAGTATTTTTGAGCTTTGGAAAATGGAAAGGGGTACTGTGCACCGCTGTGAATAGTGCGGCCCAGCCCAATTTTTCGTGCGAAAGAGTGCGCGCACGCGCGGACGCCGTTTGACAGGTGGCCATGGCTCAGGCGCGCGCGCAATCGGCCTAGGGGAAAGCGCACTTGCGCTCGGCGCCGTCGGATCGTGCGCCAACGTGCCCGATGAGGCCACGCCGCTCGACCCTTCGGTCGTCGTGTTCCTCTAGCGGGTCGGCCCGACCAAAAACAAGGCGCCACCCCCCTACCTAAATTCGGCTTCGGCAAAGGGGTAGGGAGAGCATGACCGGTACCAACAAGCTCTTGGGAGTTCAGGGGTTCCATTTTTAGCCTTGGATTTACGAGAGAGTTTACGGTGGAGGTCGCAGGCCAGGGAAAAGGCGGGGAATGAGGTGGCGGCTCGGGAAGGTTCTAGAATTGTTCAAGAGAAATAGGCCTCGGTTTCACCATCCTTGGGAGGTGGAGTTCATTGGGGATCACCGCTTGAGATCGGGGGAGGCCTAGCTGGCCTATCCACGGGGAGGTGGCGGCGGCTGAGAACGGCTCACGAGGCTGGACCCGATGAGAAACTCTCACTCAAAATTGGTTTGAGTTTTGTGAATGTGGTGCTAAGGGTAAGCTCTGGCCGAAATAAATTGAAGTTTAATCGAGCGTGGAGGGAGAGCAGCTCGGAGCCTCACCGGGACCAAGGCACGGCGCGAGGGCGCTACGGCGAGAGAGGATGCAATCGGTTGCCCTAGGAGGTTTGTGGGAGTGGTGGGATGCTCTCTGTGGCTTCAATTTGGAGTTTAAAGATCGGGGAAGGTGGTTGCTGCAGTGGCTCTATTTCGGACCCACCGGCGCGTGGAAAGGGAGGTGCAGTTCACCGCCGGCTGGGGGCGGAGTAGGTGGCGTAGGTGGCGCCGCCCTTGATTTTCGTGGTCAAGTCTTCGATCTCCCGACTCTGCCCTTGATTTTCGTGGTCGAGTCTTCGATCTCCTGACTCCCCTCTTTTTTTGGCTTTTCAACTTGCCTGGATGGATGTTTTGCATGGAGCACTTAAGCACGGGATGACAATACGGGTCGAGGTGCAGGGCGCTTGTGCGGCCGCAGGGGCGAGGGCAGAAGTCTCTGTCTCTAAGAACATGCGTCGGCGTCCGCCTGAGCGTGATGCAGAGCTTGGCAGTCGATGCCAACGGTGCAAGATTTTGGCGACGAAGATACAAATTTAAAGCACTACCATAAATTCAAATATAATAAATCACATGTTTACACTATAACCAATATCACAAAATATTTTTAAAAAATTACAACTTGATATGATGTCCCTTCATGCCAAAGGAAAGAAAATTACTATTTCCCTCATATTTTAGTTCTCTGTAATAATAATATTGCAATAAAAATTACAATTCCCTTTTTTGTACTTATACCGAAGAAAAAAATAAGAATTTTTAGTTATCTGTAACTGTAACCACATTGCAAATAAATCATGTTGACCAAACCGGTATCACGGCAAGACCAATCAGAGCAAATAGCTTAAATCTGCTCAAGTTACCTAATCAAAATAAATAAAGGCTAATTTAACTGCTTCAAACAACAAAATAAGTAAATATCCAAATATCGTATCACTAGAGAACAAATCTATGCTTGTGAGCTCCAAATAAAAGGAAAACAATTAGAGGGACCAGAGAGTAGAGTAGAGAAATTTGGGATCTAGTGATCTACCATGCCGTGATGCATTGAGGATGAGAAGTACTGGAGTAAGGACGAGACGACGAGAGGGGTGGAGGAGTAAGGACGAGACGACGAGAGGGGTGGAGGAGTAAGGACGAGACGACGAGAGGGGTGGAGGAGTAAGGACGAGACGACGAGAGGGGTGGAGGAGACGAGGCGTGGATGTCGATCGTCACGCCGATGCCATGGCCCGTGGAGCCAAGCCAGAGCCTATGTAACAACATGATTTTTAGTGTTATTTGAAGCCTTTTAAAATAAAATTCACCACTTGAATTTTTCTGGAATTAATTCAAGCTTAAATTGAATTTTTAATAATTACAAGGATTTAATACGACTAAAATAAATATTAATATATGCTAAAAATATTTTATTTGAGTTCCTTGTGTTTCAAAAATTTTCTAAATTTTTTGTGAATTTTTTGGATTTATTTGCTATTTTCTAGAGCTCAATTTATTTTATTTGAATTTCTGAAATTATAAAGCCCTAAAAATCCTTAAGCAGTATTGGACCGGGCCCATTACTATTCATCTGACCCAGTGAGCCTCAACTGTCTGATCTCCTATTGACATGTATCGGCCATCTGGCCAAGTTTCGCTTCGGTCGTTAGATCCTTTCTAGTGCCATGTGTCAACCATCCGGAGGCTCATCTACTATTCATATGTGTTTTCTCCTGTTGCCGTCCGAGGCAAGCCTCACTATGTGTCATCCATCTGTGAGATCGGTTACTATTCATCATCGTCTTCTTTTGGTCTCTCGTCGCCTCCGTCCGCGTTCGTTTCGCCTCAACGTTCGTGCCCGACATGGATTCCGCACCGTCTCCAACCCGCCTCTGTGCCATGTGCGATTCGGCCATTCTCGGTGTTGTTGCTTAAATAGTGGTTGTTGCCTCGTCCTTTGCATTTCCATAGCCGCTCACCTTGCCCGTGCGCCACCGAGCTCGTCGCCGCTGTCATCCGCTCGTTCTGCCACCGAGCTCACCCATCCTTGCCATCGTCTCCGGTGCCGTCTGCTTGCAACACCGTTCCCGAACCTCACTACCAAGCCGCAGTCGCTGTCGCCTTTGCTCGCCATCTCACTCGTGCACCGCCGTCTTCTTTTTGCCGGTGAGTTCCCACCGACCACCCGCCGCTCACGACTGCTCGCTACCGACGCCCTTGCCGGCCGAACTCGCGTGCGCGTTCGCCCGCCACTCGCTGCGTCTCCTCGGTCCACGTGTCGTCGACGTCAGCGCTGATGCCACCCCACACCCGCGCTCGCACAACCCTTCGCCTTCTCCATGAGCCGAGTCCATGTGAGCCGAGAGTCTGACAGCCATGTCTCACACGTCAGCATGCACTGTACGGTGCACCTATGCGCCAGCTAAGCTCAGTCAGCGTCCACGTCAGTGCCACCTCAGTCCTAGATCCGATGTGTTGCCACGTATGTGCCACATTAGCACCAAAATCATCTCAAATGTCACGTTACTTTGCCATGTGTCCATCCACGTCACCCTACCACGTCATCAGCCACATCAGTCCTAGCATCACCTGTCAGTTACGTGTCAGTATAGTCAGCTGCCACGTCAGCCCTAGCTGCCGCGTCAGCCAACTAGCCGCTGTTCACTATTCGGTGAGCTGAGTCCACCGTAGAAAAGTCTTCTTATGCACCGAGTTCACAATACAGTAGAATTTTTGTATTTTCAGTATTTTTTTAGATTAGATTTTTCAAGAGTTCATTCTTCTCTGTCTTAACTCCGATTGACCTTATTTTTTTAATTTATCTAAAATCGACCTCTATCTTTTGGTTCTAATTTTAAAGTTTTTGAAATTTATTTAATTTTATTTTTGTGCCTCGTTCGTTTTTCCTCTCGTTCGATTGCGTCTTCGAAGGAGTGGAAACATAACTAGAAGATCAAGAATTCATAACTGAGTAAGACCAAAGTAAGTCATGTCCTTTGATCATATTGAACCTAATTTTTAAATCTATTACGTATTTATTTTGTTTTAAATTATCATGAATTACTATTTTATTATAAATCCTTATACTTGGTAGTTATTGTCCAACTCAATTAATCTCACCTTGATAATTTGAGTGTCATGATTCTATTGTCACCGTAGGATGAGAAATTATTTAGTGACATCATACTAGTTGTCATATAGGTTGTACGATTAATTTATTTAGCCATACTTGTAGTCTCATTGAGATTATCATTACATGCAATCAAATAATTAATTTGATTTAATGAGATATTAAATTGTGGTTAGTGCTACATTTATAAAATTTGTGTGCTATGACATTGGTATGTCATTGATATTGGTTATACAAAATTGGTTTTCACTTGAGCGTGTGATTGTGTAGTAAAGGGGCCGTAAGTGTGGATTCACTTCAAGAGATATGAAAGTTTTGCCTAGGTAATGTGTAAGTACATAGCTTTGTACGCTATTGATTTGAACCATATTGTGCAAATCACATGTTTAGTTTGGGATAGACATGGCTGATTAATTTGTGATATTTTAATTCTAATTTTGCCATTGAGTTAAACATGGTTGCTGATTTTCATGAGGTGCAATAGAGGGCAATTATCGACTAGGTGGTTAACCTACTTGATGGCAAAATCTTAGCGGGCGGAATTGGGTTGAGGTTGACCATTGTAAATGCTTTGTTGTAATTTTCTTTAGTGCGAGGATGATCATATCGTGTGAATATAGTTGTGCAACGTCTGCAGAGTGTAAAACTATTTGAATAGCCATATCCCTGGTTATGAACAATGCTTGGTGATTTCACACGAAGAGTAGTTATTTCACAAAACTTAGTTGGATAACTTTGAGAAGTGGACAGGTAGTTCACATGTAGTTTATTAAGTGGATAGTTAGTTCACTTATGATCTATTTAATTTCTTTGGTTATTTATTTATTATTATTCTATTTAAAGTTTGCTTTTAATCTATTTATTGTATTTACTTTAAATTATTGCTTTATGCAAAATAACCTTTCAGTCATCTATTAGTAAGACTTGCATATTATATTACACTTTTATTATAAATGACTTGTTGAGTATCAATGTACTCACGGCTTTATGCCTACTGTTGCTCAATTGATGAAGAGGAACTATATCAGTAGGAGGCACCTAAAGGAGGATATTTTGATGATTTCGCGGATTATGACTTTGCTTCCCAGTCAATTATCTGTGGACATGTCGAATGGCTACCATGCTTATTTTTATTTTTCGCTACTAATTTCTTAAGCCCTTCAGACTATTAATTATAAGTTTTGCTATAAGGTTATACTATGATAATTATTATTATTTGAGTCTTTTCCTTTATTTATCGCACATATGGTCGATATTTAATCTATATTAGACTGTGTGTATTAGCGTAATTCTGAACTAGTGTGGTATACATAGAAAGTCTGGATTTGCATATTTGAGTCTCAACAGCCTAATCCCAGGAGCGGAGAGTCAGTTGCCGTGCACGTGGCAGAGGCGCGGAGCTCAAGCCTCAAGAGCTAGTGGTCTCTAGGGCACACACACTTGACACTTCTGGTCTCCAGTCTCTTGCGGTGGCTAAGGAGATGACTTCAACTTAGGTCTCGGGATGGGGAATTGGGGATGGCTAGATGGACCGCTGGAATGCTCACTTGGGGTCTTGGGCTTAATTTCTCTCCTCGGTCTGTTGGCCGGGGCTAGGTTACCAGAAAGTTTTGATACTTGTTAGTAAGTATTTCTAGTGTATACTCGGAGGGTATATACTGAATTTTGTGCAAACAATTTGGGGTGCAATTGCACCCCATGCATCACTGTAGCTCCCATCCGAGCTGCACGCGAAGTATGCTCAGGATGCTGGCCAGGGCGCTCGTTTAGGCACGGGTCAGCGCGAGCACGAGGATGCCAGGGCATGTCACCTTGCCGGGCGTTTCGGGACTTGCTGCAGGGCGTTAGGGACCATCCGCTGGGGCATATGACGGCCGGGCGCCTAGCTGGGGCTCCCTATCGGCTGGATGCCAGGGCGCTTATGAGCAGTGGCGGTGTTGGGGCGCCCTAGCAGCTAGGAGCCTGGGTGTGTCCCTGCGGAGTATGGCCATGTAGCGGTTGGGTAGCGGATTGCCTTTTGGTGGCTGTCGTGAAACAGAGTCAGGGCACCTGTGCTGAGCCTGAGACAAGGGTGATTTCAGTAACAAGGTATAAATAGATTTTTTTGTTTTGAAATTGGTATAATTTGGAAAAGCAACTGTTGAAAACCCCTTAAGAAGTCGTAGTTTTATTATTTCATGTTAAAAAAATGTTTATAAACAAAATTCCATCTACTCTCATTAATAAAACCAATATATTCTCATCCATTGGCAATCTTGGCAAATAGTTAAATTAGGATTTACCTTTGTGACTTGCTAGGTATGATTATACTCATTACTTGCTAAACAACAAATAAAAAAAATTGGAACATCGATGAATAAGCTGTTGATGAAGAATCAGAAGAGCCATACTATGTCGATGATCAGTGATTCTAGATTTTAGCCTCGCTCGAGCTTTGCCTATGGAGTTTCTTTATATTGTAAGTTAACTTTATGCTTGCACGTCCACTGCGTCCAAAACTAAGCTGTTAATCCTTACTTTTTATAATAAAACTTGGTTCTTGTTGGTAAACATGTGTTGTACTTATGTTCATTCTTGTATGGTACTTCGCAACTATATAGTCTTGGAGTAGTTACAAAGATTAGTAACGCTTCCCGAAATAGAGGCGTTACAACAATGTAATCCAGATCCTGGCCGGGAGCTGAGAAATTCTAGTCTTGATTGGTTTATAGAAAATTCCAAAGGAACCAATACAAGATGTAGTTCAAGTTTATATTAATTTTGTATGAATGTTCAGGTAGACCTGTATGAGCAAACGAACATTCTGAGTGGCTGCGTCGATCATACGTTGGTTCTGTGGTGGGCTCGAAGGCAGCAGAGCCGAAGGCCTTCAAGTCTGATATTTTTGAGCCCATCTGAAGCCCATTTTTATCATATCTTGTCTATGGAATATCCCATGACTTGCATCCCTAGAATTAGTTCATTGGGTTTCTTGAAATGAATTACAAACAAACTTCATTTCATTTAAACTTGCCATGTAGGATTTATATTTTGCAGGGAAATTTAAGTTGGCCTTGTTTGGGAGGACTCCATTTGAGCAAGTGTTCTTGAGAAGATCCAGCAATGCAAATTTCAGACCAAAGTTAGGAATCAGAAATGCATAGTTAGGTGACCTATAATTGGACGGTCCCTTGTTGGCACGACACGACATACACTGGAAAACTTACATGCATGCATTTTGTTTGTGACATCTCTTGCGGGCGCAAACTACTTTTGGTCGTTCAAAGATTCTCATGCCTCTGACATCATATTCTTCTTCAACTGCACACATATATAATCTGTATATAAATTGTGCTTTGTGTCATTGTTAGCAAGATATTTGCTGGTGTGGTCCTACCTGCCAATTAGGTATGTTGTTTAGAGTCACATACTCACATGGACAAATGGCGATCAGTTGTTTTTGGAGTAATATTGTGGCATTGACTTATTGGTCTCTGGATTCTTGGAGGGAAAAGGAGGAAGAAAAATACATCCCCAAATATATTGTTTGACCTAAGAGATAGAGAGCCATTTTGAGTTTCAAAAAAAGATGGAGATGTCCATTTGATTCCCATTTCTTTAGACGATCCATTCTATTATAATAATGTTAGAAGTTATGTTGTGTAGAAGGCGACGACCAAATTTGGTGTTGCGTACTTGTCCTTGCTAATTAACTAGGCTCATTTTAAAAGGTAAATTTCAAGAGATAGACTATAACAAAGCTCTCTTTTCTTTCTTTCTTTCTCTCTCTTGGTCTGGTAGAGGAGACAAGACTACCTCCATGTCTTCCAGAACGATGGACCAGAGCAATCAGATGAATGTCCCTTTCATTGTCACAGACATAAGCCTCTGTGATGAACATGTGAGATGTTGCGTGGCGAATCACAGATCAACGCGTACCTCTGCTGATAAATCTTATTTGAGCGTAGGTGTGCACTGATGCTAGCAACAAATTAAGTGAGAGAAGAACAAAGAAGTCTGGGAAAACGAGAGACCGAGACACCAAGAAGTCCCAAAGCAGCAAAGTGACCGACAACCATCGACTGATTTGATCGAGGGAGGCACAGCTCATCAACAGCAATAGCTGGCTTCCATGCTTCTTAATTTCCAATGGAGTAGTATTCTTTCCTACGCTGGAAACAACCAACCAAAGAAAGCTTCTTCAGCTGGCTTGTTTATGAATCCCAGCAAAGTTTATGCATACGTTAAAAACTTGATCCAAATTCGAGAGGATTCGATTTCCTCTCTGTGTGGGACTCGGTTTCTTTACCCTATATATGTACCCTAGTAGCTTATAGGAAGAGTAAACGCTTCATTGTAATCTCTTCTTCGAGTGATCGTAGTTTTTTTCCTATAAGAGTTTTCCACGTAAAAATTTGTGTCTCTCGTCTTTATTTTTTCTGCGCATTATTTATAATAAGTGATATCAGAGTATAGAAGATTAGAGCTCAAGGGAAAAACAAATCAGATCCGAAGCCGTCGTTAGATCCGATCCAAAGTAAAATGGTCTTCGTCGAATCCGAGTCACAGCTGTCTCCGAAGCCAACTTGATGGACTGTCGCAGCATGTCCATCTGATAAAAGGCGTCCTACGCGTCTTCTCCTTGCTGTGGGCGACAGAAGCTACGTGCGAAGCTCCAGCAAAAGGGTTGCAGCGCGCGGCGTACAACACATGAAGCCGGTCTTGTCTCTCCATCTATGTACGAGCTCAACAGCAAGCGAAAACACGACATCTTTGCATTGGTCCGTGTGGGAAAAGCAGCGCATCAGCTCACTAGAGAAAAAGGCAAACATCAGCCTCCCTGTGCAAAGAAATCTACAGGAGAGAGATTAAGTTGGCACAGAAATCGAGGAAAAGGTACATTGAAATTCGTACCGATAAATTTTGAACTTCTTCTGCATGACAACTCTAAAGTATGATCTTCCGCTATTGGATCGTGATATAAGCTTTTCTCTATGGTAAGTCAAGATGCGAGCTATTTTATCATAACTTAATTTGGATGAATTGTTTTGGGGATCGACAAGATGCCAACCATATTGTCCATTGATGAAAAGCAATATAAAGATTGTAAGGCCTTATCTTAAATTCATCTTTATTTATTAAATAATATTTTACAGGAGGTTATGAAGGAGACATCCGCCATCGCATTATGGCTGAAACTGGAGCAAATTTGCATGACCAAGGATCTGACCAGCAAGATGCATTTGAAGTAGAAGCTTTATCTCACAATATGGCGGAAGGAGCCTCATTGTTAAACTACCTAACATCTTTTAAGGAAGTTATTGATGACCTCAAGTCTGTAGAGGTAAAGTATGATGATGAAGATTTGTGTCTTACTTTGCTACGCTCTTTGCCCAGTTCGCACTCTATTTTTAGAGATACTATTCTATATAGCTGAGATACTCTTAGTCTCAGTGAAATTTATGAAGCTCTGTATGCTAAAGAAAAGATAAAACTTATGGTTCCCGGTGAATGTCCATTTACACATGTAAAATGTTTGTCAGTCCGCGGCAGGTAATACGAGAATGGTTCAAATGGCAATTCAAGAGGCAGAAGCAAAAGCAGATACAAAGGTAGATCTAAATCTAGTAACAAGAAGTCATGTAGGTATTGCAAATATGGTCATGACATATCCGAGTGCTCAAAGTTACAGAACAAGGAGAAGAGAAATAATAATTTCAAGAAGGATTAATAAGAGGATGAACCTAGAGCCACCGTTGCCACCAAAAAAAGGCTCTGATGGAGATGTTTTCATTGATTTTGCCGGTAATTACAAAAGCGACGATGAATGAATTCTTGATTCAGCCTATACTTTTCACATGAGACCGAATCATGAGTGGTTCATTACCTATGAAACTACATCAAGTGGATCCGTATTGATGGGTGATAATACACCTTGTAAGGTTACAGGCATTGGTTCTATCCAGATTAAGATGTTTGATGGTATGATCAGAATTTTGTCAGATGTTCGTCATATTCCAAATTTGAAGAGAAATCTTATCTCATTAAACACTCTTGATGTTAAAGGGTATACGTATTCAGGTGGAGGTGGAGTTCTGAAGGTCACCAAAGGTTCTCTTATTGTGATGAAGGGTTGTATGAAGGCTACCAACTTATATCATCTGCGAGGCACTACTGTTTCAGGTAATATTGTTGTTGTTTCAAATAAATTATTTGATTATGATGCTACTAATCTTTGGCATATGCGTCTGGGGCATATGAGTGAAGCTCGAATGATGAAATTATGCAAAAGAGAATTTCTTGATGGTCAAAGCATCGACAAGTTGAAGTTTTGTGAGTATTGTGTCTTCGGCAAGCAAAAGAGGGTGAAACAGCACTGTGACTTACTCTACAAAAGTCATATTGGATTATGTTCACTTTGATTTATGAGGAGAATCCCGCGTTCGGTCACTTGGTGGTGCAAGCTACATGTTGACCATTATTGATGATTACTCAAGAAGAGTTTAGGCATACTTCGTCAAGTACAAATCAGATGTATTTAAGACATTGAAGGAGTGAAAGATTATGATTGAGAGACAAACTGGCAAGTATGTCAAGAAATTTCGTACCGACAATGACTTGGAGTTTTGTTCAGGAGAATTTGAAACTTTATACAAGTCAGAAGGTATTGTGAGACCTTATACCATGTGGCCGAACACTTGAACAGAATCAACATAGAGAAGGTACATTGCATGTTATCAAACTCTGGATTATCTAAGAGTTTGTGGGTTGAAACCGCTTCTACTGCTTGTTATTTAATTAATCGGTCATCAAATTTATCATTGATAAGAAGACTCCAATTGAAGTATGGTCCAACTCTCCAGTTGATTATTTAAACATGAGAATATTTGGTTGTCCTGCTTATACTCATGTCAACAATGGTAAATTAGAGCCTAGAGCGGTTAAGTATGTTTTCCTTGGTTATAAAACCGGTGTGAAGGGATATAAATTATGGAATTCTGAAATTGGAAAGGTGGTTATTAGCAGAGATGTTACTTTTGATAAGTCTGCTATATTGCATGATAAACCATCTATTGATGTTCCTGTTGAAAAGCAATCAAACGTGCAGGTGGAGCATATTATCAATTTAGGATCTAAATCGACAAGAAAACTACTCTAGAAGTTCCTATTGTTGCACCACCAATGCAACGTTCCATTGCAGTTAATAGAGAATGGAGGAACATTTAGCCTCCTAAAAGATTGATTGAAGAAGTCAATATTGTGACTTGTTGTTCCGGAGGAAATTGAATATACTACAGAACTTTCATCTTATTCAGAGGTAATCTCTTCTAGTAATTCAGAAAGATGGATGACGGCCACGTATGATGAAATGGAATCTCTTGACAAGAATGACACTTAGGAGCTTGTAAAGTTGCCAATTGAGAAGAAGCCTATTCGCTGCAAATAGATCTTCAAGAAAAAAGAAGTTGTCTTACGAACCGAAGAGGTTAGGTACAAAGCAAGACTAGTTGCCAAAGAATACAATCAAATTTCAGGTATTGATTTTACAGATATCTTTTCCCCTGTTGTGAAGCATAGTTCTATTCACACTTTACTCGGTATTGTGTCTATACATGATTATGAGCTTGAATAATTAGATGTGAAAACCACATTCTTACATGGTGAATTAGAAGAAGACATTTATATGAAGCATCAGGAAGGTTTTGTTGATTCGGGAAAGAAGAATTTTGTTTGCAAATTAAAAAAATATCTTTATGGGTTGAAATAGTCATCTAGACAATGGTACAAATGGTTTGACTCCTTTATGATATCTCAAGATTTTAAAAGATCCAATTATGATAGTTGTGTTTATTTGAAAACTGTTAATGGTTTAGCTATTTATTTTCTTCTACATGTTGATGATATGTTGATTGCTGTAAAAGACAAGGCTGAAATTTCAAAGTTAAAAGGCACAACTAAGCAGCGAATTTGAGATGAAAGATCTTGGTGCAATAAGGAAGATTCTTGGTATGGAAATCATTACATACAGACGTTTTTATAAATTATATCTAAATCAAAAAGGGTATATTGATAAAGTTCTTCATCGTTTCAATATGCCTAAGGCCAAACCGGTTAGTACCCCCTTAAATGCACATTTCAGACTTTTTTCAACATCATGTCAACAATCTAATGATGAAGTTGAGTACATGTCTAAAGTTCTATATGCGAGTGTAGTTAGTTCGCTTATGTATGCCATGATATGTTCTTGTCTTGGTTTATCATAACATTAAGTGTAGTTAGTAGATATATGGCTAATCTTGGAAAGGAGTATTGGAAAGTAGTTCAATAGATATTCAGATATTTACGGGGCACATCTAATACTTGTTTATAGTTTGGGAAGACTAGCGATGGACTTGTTGGTTATGTGGATTCTGATTTTGTCGGAGATTTAAATAAAAGAAGATATCTCATTAGTTATGTGTTCACTGTTGGAGAGTATGCTATTAGCTGGAAAGCAAGTTTCAAGTTACCGTTGCATAGTCTATTACAGAAGATGAGTATATGACTATTTCTGAAGCTTGTAAGGAAGCTATTTGGTTAAGAAATTTATTTACAGAGCTTTGTGAAGGTACATCTTACACTATAATATTTTATGATTGTCAGAGTGCTATTTATCTTACTAAAGATCAAATATTACATAAGAGAACAAAGCACATTGATATCAGGTATCACTATATTCGATATACCATTACTCAAGGTGATATTAAAGTTAGCAAGATAAGTAGTCATGATAATCTAGTTGATATATTGATAAAGTCAGTTCTTACATCTAAGTTTGAGATTTGCTCAGACTTAGTTGGTATTATTCACTAGTCCTTTAGACCTTCGGCGCTTAAAATGTACATGTTGATTTTGTTGGAAGAGTTTATCACATTCTTCAACTACTAGAGGAAATTCGATTTAAGGTGGAGATTATCGAAAAGTTGATCCAAATTCCTACCGTATCCATGTTGGACACTTCATCGCCTCATGCTAGACGTGGCATGACAGATGCATGTACAGGTTGTATCATATGTGATATCAATTTGTAATAAGTGACTCTGATTCGGTTTTCTCTCCGTGTGGGACTCGGTTCTCTCACCCTATATATGTACTACAGTAGCTCATAGGAAGAGCAAGCACTCCATTGTAATATCTTCTTATTATAATGAATTGCTTTTTAGCGCTTGTAGTTTTTTCTACAAGAGTTTTTTACGTAAAAATTTATATCTCTTGTCTCTATTTTTTCTGTGTATTATTTGCACCAGATAAGGATGTCGAAAAGATAGAGATGAAACCGACCAAGTGTAAGTAGATGCATACTACATTAGTTAGTAGATATATAGTACTAGATGGATTTGATTTGCCTCAAAAGCAACTCCAAAACTAGGGATTAGGATCAAGAGCAAGTCCACGTCAGCATGCACGTGTAGTGGCCATCGATGTGCATCATCTGTTGGTTACCATTACCTAGTGTAAACAATTTCTTGTAATTACTGGCTTGTACACTACACATACTTTAGTGGTAATTATTCAACTAGCTGGTCACATACACAATATGCTAGTGTTGCGTCTGGACATTGAGTTAGTGGTGCCATGCATAAGCTAGGCTTGAGATAAGCTAATAAACTATAGTGGTCAGGTCAATCCTCTCGATCACTTGGTCCGTGACTCTTTGTATGTACATAGTCCATGTCTATGACATAAGTCATGTCGTCTATCCAAAATCATATTCATCTATCTAGCGTGCTTCAGTAGGGGCATTAGAATAGACTTCTTATAGGATCGAAAAACAATAGAGGAGAGTGAATGGTGCCAACTAAATTCTACTTAAGTATTCTTAATCCTTCACTCAAATAACTATAGAGTTGTTGATTATTGTATCACACAACCAACAACCCAAAACAACCACTCAAGAAATCAAAAACTGGAGAAATTCACACTCCTGGCGGTTTAACTGGCTACCTAGGGCTGGTCTGACCTCTCTGGTTGTCTGACTACCGAGCGCCACGGTTTTGATCAAAAATAGTTTTTTTGTATTTTAGTTAACTTACCAAAATTTTCTTTCTTTACCCGGTCTTCATATTTTATTGCAAGTAATTGCCATGCTTGCCATGTGTAGGTGCACCATTAGTTTGTCATGCATCGATAAGTCTCTCATGCTCTGATTCCACTGGACCATGCATTACTTGAACCGACTAAGCCACAAGGTGCAACTCACCGCTCGAACTTCCCTACAACATTTCATGGATTTCTCATGCTATGTTTGAGCTCAACCATCTCATACGACATTCTTGATCATTTTGGACCTCAGCTCCTCCATGAGTATAGTTCTGATCCTCGCTGTTGACTGTGGTTGACTCTAAGCAACCCTGAACATTCAAAGATAAAGAAATTATTTTTGAGCATAAGTTTTCACAACTTGACTCAAATTAGTTGTAACATGCCTCAAGAAACATATAAACACTGACCTAGGTCAACCTAACTCAACCCATGACAAAAACCCCAAATCACAAAACTGAGCGGAGACAAACACTAGCTAGCCAGTCTAATCACACCCCTATACCGGTCAAACCGCTGATGTGGGCCAGTTAGACTAGTTTTGTCCTCCAGTCTGACTACTAGGATGATCCGCTCTGATTGCCCCTTTTGGCCGATCTGATGGTTGGTCTGCAGGCTGACCGAAATGTTCGGCAATTTGCAACAAATTGCAATCATCACAACATAATTTTGACTTTCTTACATGTTTCTTCAATCTCCCCTTGATGAGCCCATTGCTAATTACCCAAAAATACAAATAGTGGGTGGTTTTAGAATTTAGAGGGAGAATTTTGCAAATAAAACTCAAAATGGTCACAAGAGAAGTGCAAGGACTGAAAATGACCATATGAGAGAAATGGAGTGAACCTAGTGAAAATAACAAGTTTTCCACAAAAAACTTCAAATCCATGAAGTGAATTGGGAAATCTAACTGTAGGTTCATATAAAAAAATAATTGTTCCATTCGAATTTTGTCATTGTGAGAAGAGATCAAAAGATCAAAAGAATCACAACAAGACATTAAAACTTCAACTTAGCAAGATTTTACAGAAAAACTGTAAATCATGCGATACATATTCATTTTTATCAATTTTTCTCCCCGTTTGGCAATAGAGTCAACAAGATGAATGGAAGAAGGTAGGGTATGAATGAAATCAAGTGGCTATAATTTATTCATTTTTAGCATAATGAGCTATAAAAATTATCAAAGTGACTCTACAAGTATACACTAAGCTATATTATGAGAAGTAACTACTCTAGGTCTTGGTAAACCATATATAGAAATGGTAAAGCCAAGTAAACAATAAGCTGAAATTAAATAGATTTTTAACATGTCAAATTGCTGAAGATCATAATTTAGCTAAAGGTATCAAAAATTAAGTCAAGCCACGTGAATAAACTAAATATAACCAAAAAGCTACAATTGAGTCTATTTAGAGTACTATAAGTTCAATATTGAATCATTTTTTTCAAGCACATAAAATTTGAGCATAATTAAAACATTTAACACTTGCTAAAATTTATTTTTGGTTTTATATTAATAAAGCAAGTCTTGGACTATGATCCATCAACAACTGTCTTCTAAGCTGCAACTATTTTCACATTTTTGCCTTTCTTAGCTATGTGCTAGATCTCAAGTTTTATTATGACCATCCCAAGCAAGAAGATTAAAAGAGTAGTCTAGGTCATCCAAAACTCTCTATGAGCTTATGCCTAGTGCAATAGCAAGTTATCTTACGAGAAAAATTGGTGAGATCAGTTTTTCACACAAAAGGAGATTATTTTTTAGATTTCATTTTTAGTAGAAGAAAAATGAGTTACTCCTTAGTCTGTAAACTATACCTGACTTGAGCCGCAAAAGTCTAGGAGAACTAAACTCATACTTCAATAAAGAACTAGCATAGCTTAATCTAAAACTCAATTTAGATTTAAGACTCAACTTAGCCTATTTGACATGGCACGAATTATAGGATGATCACTATAGCAAAACTAGTCACAAGATCTTACCAGACATGAATTAGTTCTAGCTTTTCATATTTAATAGAGCTAGCATGGAAAAAGTTAAGTTACACATAGAAAGATATGATAAATCTAGCAAATTAGCATACGACATGGGAAGATGTAATGCAAAATATCATATCACATAAAAATAATAATTAAATATCTATGTAATTATATTACAATGCAAGTTGCTGAAATTAAATACAATATGATACAATAGATGCAAAAGAAGTCAGACATCCCCGTCAAAACAAGCCAAAATGACCAATAACTCCTAACTCTCCCTACAAAGAAGCAAAACAAAAAGAATCAAGAGGCTTAGTGAAAATATCTGCAACATGCTATTATGACTCTACAAAGTGAAGTACAACATCATACTTCTCAACACGATCTCTAGAAAATAGTATCTATTATTAATATTCTTGATTCTAGGGTATTGCATTGAGTTTTTAGCAAATATGTAGCACTAGTGTTGTCACAGAAGGGAGGAACACTATCTAAGGCCAATCCATAATCCCACAGAGTAGATAAGATCTAGAGAACCTAAGAGTAACTACTAGTAGCAGCTACATACTCTGCCTCAGCAGTGGACTATGCAATAGAGGACTACTCCTTAGATGATTAAGAGGTAAGAGATATGCATAAGAAGTGACATATGCTAGAAGTACTCTTTTTATCTATTCTACACCCTGCAGATTCAGCATCAGAAAAAGCCTGATGGTACATGAAGATACGATGCACTGCTTGATAATGTGAGGCACAAGGGGAAGCCTGAAATTGAGCGTCCAGACACATAGCAAACTGCATGTTCATCCTAAACGCCAGGAGGTAGGCAGGGAGCTGATCATGCTACGGTACTCCCTTTGGTCTGCAGTTTCTCCATTCTCATTAGAATCCAACACGGTAGAAGTGTCAATTGGAGTAGACATAGGCTCGGTGCTTCCCATGTCAAAGCACCGAAGAAGGTTCTTTGTGTACTTTGATAAATGAAGGTCTCTTCTTTCAGTTTCTTGATTTGAAGACCAAGTAAGAAAGTCAGCTCATCCATCACACTCATCTCGAATTTACTCATAGAATCGAAAAATCTAGACATCAAAGCATGAGAAGAAACACTGAATATAATGTCATCCACATAAATATGAACAAGTAAGAAGTCATTGCCATGTTTGAGGGTGAATAATATTTTATCTACCATTTCCATTTTGAAAGAAAACTCTTTAGTCTATCATACCAAACTCTAGAAGCTTGTTTCAATCCACACAAGGCTTTGAAGAGTTTACACATATGGTTTGAGAACTTGAGATTTTCAAAACCAAGAGGGTGCTTGACATAGACATCTTCTTATACGAAACTATTTAGAAAAACACTCTTGACGTCCATTTAAAAAAGTTTAAAGCCGTTAGATGCTGTAGATGCTAGCAATATGCGATGGCTTTTAATTTACCTACAGGTGCAAAGGTTCATTTTGTAACATTGTTGCAAACTACCTGGAAAAGTCTTGAGCTATAAGTCTAACCTTGTTGCAAACTACCAACCCATCCTCACTTTACTTATTTTTGAAAATCCATTTTGTACCAATTATATTATGATTAGGAGGAGGTTCAACTAAGATCCAAACTTGGTTTCTTTTAAAGTTTTCAAGCTCTTTACGCGTGGATTAACCTAAGAGAAATCAGATAAAGCATAGGTGACATCTCGAGGTTCAAAAGACATAACAAAAGCAGAATGTATATGATAATCTGGAGAGATAATCCTAGAGCAAGTAACTTGCTCATGGAGATCCCCAATCATCTATTCCTGAGGGTGTCATCGCTGAATATGAAGAGAGAGTCCTAGTGTAGATGTGGCCTATACCTCATGGGCTGTGGGTAGGAGCAGAGCTACTCGAAGCATCGATGAAGGTGGGAGGAGGTTGGTCTCCTAAAGCAGGAGTAGTAGAAATAAGCTCTCCAACGAACTCAGTAGTGACTAGAGGAGCGATTAGATCCTCATTCTCCAGGTTAGGATCATCGTTAATGAAGATGCTCTCAAGATTACCGTATACCTGCATACCTACAATGTTAGATTTAGTACTAGGTCTAACCTTATCAAAAGTAACTTCACAAGTTTCAATAATTTTGTTTGTATCCAAATTAAATATATGATGGCCACGAGAATGAGTAAGATATCCAAGAAAAATATCATCATAATAACTAGATTCAAATTTCTTCAAACAAATATCTTAAAATGAGAGACGTTAGGCCTGTGACCAAATCTAAGCTCAAAAGAAGTCTTACATATGGATGATCTTAAGAAAACTCTATTGAACACATAACAAGCAGTAAAGTTTGTCTCAGCCTAAAACCTCCTAGGAGTGCTATGCTTATCCAGCATGATCTTAGTCATATCTATAAAGGTTCTATTCTTTTTTCTACAATCCCATTCTGCTGGGGGACTCTGAAGAGAACTAATGCTCTAATCATGTCTTAGTGCATAAAGTGGCAAATGATGAGTTCTTAAATTTTGTGTCATTGTCACTCCTAATATATCTCAAAGCTCCTGAGAGGCCAACTGCTAGTTTGAGGGCTAACTCTCTAATGCAGCCAAAACCCTCATCTTTTGAAACAAGAAAATACACCCAAGAATACTTAGAAAAGTTGTAACATCCTGATTTTCAGTATCTTTTGAAGATTTTAAAATAAAAATAACCATCTAGATTTTCTTGAATTAATTAAAGCTTAATATGAATTTTCTAAAATTTAAAAATTTAATATGAATAAAATAAACACCAATTAAACTAAATAAAAATCAATTAAACTAAATTTTTCTTGAATTAATATGAATTTGTTGGGTTCCTTGTGATGCAAGGAAATTTTCCATATTTTTTTATTTTTGAGAATTTATTTGCTATTTCTTTAAGCTCAATTTAAATTCTTCCAATGTCTAAAATTCTAAAATCCTTTGAAAATCCTTAAAATTCTGAAAAGACCTTAGGCCTAATCTTCTTTCCTCACTGGGCCCATCTTCCGCTCAGCCCACTTGCCGGCTAGGACATTCACTTCGTGCATGTCTCCGCAAGCCCAACCCGCTTTGCTCGCCCGCCATGCATCGCTCATCCACTTCATTGTGTCATCCCTCCACGCTCGCCACATGTCATCCATCTATATTGTGCTCGCTCACGCCACACATTTGCACCGTCCGCCATCTCCCTCTCCATGCATTCACTGCCGTGTGGGTCCCCTTGATCTGCCGTGTTGTCTTCTTTCCGACCGCTTCTTCCTCCTGTCTCCGACCTGGACTTCATCATCGTAACTGTGCCAGACTCAGTCTCCTTGGCTTGCATGCCATGGCAGCTACCCCTTAAATAGCGCCCAAGCCTCCCAAACCTCTACACCGAGCCACCTCGCCTCGTCTTGCCGTCTTCACGTGGAATTCGGAAACGAGCCGCCGCCTCCATCATCTCCAACAAGCAATTCCTCCACCGCTGGTGAGCCTTCCTCTTCGCCATCTCATTCCCGAGCCTCACCGTACTTCGCTTTTGCCCTTCCGCACCATGCCGGTGCCAATGTGTCACCGAAGCTACGATCTCACCACCCACTTGATCTCACTGCCACTTTCCTCCTTGCCACCGGCCGCGTCAGCTCACCGGTGACCACGCCATTGTAACATGCCTCATGCAACATATAAACACTGACCTAGGTCAACTTAACTCAATCCACAACTAAAAACCCCAAATTACAAAACTCAGTTGAGATAGACACTAGCTAGCCGGTCTGACTGCACCCCCATATCAGTGAGACTGCTAATAGAGGCTGGTCAGACCGGTTTTGGCCACTGGGATGATTCGATCTAACCACCGCCCTTTGGTCAGTCTAACCGGTTGGTCTGTAGCTTGATCGAAATGTCCGACAGTTTGCAAATTTTGATTTTCAACCTTCTTCAATTGCAATGGTTCATCATAACATAATTTTAGACTCTCACATGGTTCTTCACTTTTGCTAATGGCTTTTGGCTGAAAATAAATAGTAGTGGCTAAAAGAAATAATTTTAAGGAGGAGGCGAGTGATGGAGAAAGTAAGAAAGAGATACGTGTGTATGACGGGAGTGAGAGGAGTAGGATGCGTGATGTATCCGTGACCCCTTCCTTATCCCGGAGCGAAACAGTAGAGAGCGGAGTAGACAAGCCACTTTGAGAAGCCGGATGTTAGTATTGAATTTTGGCTTTTTTTGTAGAAATCCAAACAGAAGCCAATATGAACAAGCAGCGTACGTTGATCCTAGCAACTGGATATTAATATCATGCATATCAACAGACGCCACTTGCGAGATGCCGTATTCATTCACGTACGCCAAACCATGTTTATATACCTGTATATATGTACGTATACCGTGTATATGTACATGCATCTACCTAGCTATGTATCCACTGCATGTGCCGGATGAAAACTTGTGTTTTCATTTTTCTTTGGATCATGCATGGAAGTCGTTTGTCTTGTTGGTTCAGCCAAGAGGTATTTGGCCTAACTAGCTAGGGCTGTAATTAACTTCCAGTCCAAATGAGCATTCATTTCAATAGCTAAAGTCCAAGCCAGCGTTCAAACGCTCTCAGTCGAACTGACACGCCAACTGCCATAGACTTCTCGTTTAGAATGTGAGGATTTATAAATTTTCGTTAAAGTTGAACAATTTTGTTCAAATTTCTACGGGATCCTAATAGGAGTTTGAGGGAGCTCCTGCTGTCTAAAGGTATGTGTCGTAGGTATGGAGACGGGTGCGGCAGTCTTGCTTCCCCTGCAGTAGCAGATTGTTCGCTATTATCACGACATAAACCCCCCAAATAGGGATATTTTTTTCGTATAGCAATGGGCTGGAAAATGTCATAGAGTTCAAAAGTTTTTCGAAGCTAAATTTTTACTAATTCAGTTTATCTAGCTAAAGCAACAACTAATATTTTCCAGAGTGATGAATGTTGTATTTTGAGAGGGTATTTTGGTAATTTCTCAATTGACAAAAGAAGGAAATGAAAAGAAAAAAAAAATTAGGGCCCACCTGTCGGTGGGACAACCCAAAGAGATAAGGGGAGGAGACCTAGTCTCCTCCCATGCGGCGCATCACTTAGTTGGATCCGATCTTGGGAGGTGGCGGCTTCGGAGGGAGAATGCGGCGCAGAAGGCGCTTGTGGCCCGAAAGCTTTGGCTCCGGCCATTGGTGGCCACCGCGCCACGCTTCTCTCCCTCATCCTCCTCTCGGCTATAAATGGAGGTCGCCTCTCCCTTGGGAAGCATCGAAAAAAGATCCAGTGAGCTCTCTCTTCAATCCATTCTTTTCTTCTCGGTTTTGGCTTCAAAGTTTGATCTTTGGGGCTCTCTCTCTCCGCTCCATTACTGCTGTTATCGACGGTGAGCCATGGTCCCTTGGTGCTTGGCGGCGAGGTGCACTGGGCTGATGCATTCTTGGTGTTCTTGTGCGGCATCTCCTTCACCTCGGTTTTGCTGGTTTTGGTGTGTCCCGTAAGGCAAAGGGAGGCATTGTATCTCCGACTACCACATCTACTCACCACGGCATAGCAAGGCGATTGGTTTTTTTGGGTCAGCACCATTAGCTGTGCCTTGCCTATTCTTCTCTGTGCTTCGAGTGTGATCCGCTCTGTGAGATTCTTGACTACCTTTTGTGCATAATTTGTTTTGTGAGCCGTACTAGTTAATTGCAATATATGAATTTTCTAGTACTGAGAGACATTACCTGTAATGCTTGTGGGATGTGGGCTTAATAAGTTATGATGAAATTTGTCTTATGCTGAAATTGGTTTGTACAACTAGATTAGATTTGAGCTCTATCCGAGATGCTACTATTGTCGGTTCCAGTGCTCTTTGAGTTCATATTTTTGGTCGGATCTGTCATCTTGCACTATGATTATTTGTTGTCCAGTAGACGGTATTATGCTTTCAGTTCAAAAGAGATCAATTCCTTTAATGTATTGAGTATATGTAATTGTGTTTTCAGTCATCTGATTATCTTTAGATTGTCTGTTAGAATACTATTTTATAATCACTTACTTGTGACTTTCTGTTGTACTGAAAGTTTGAAGTTGCTATTCTTTGTATATGCAAATTATTAGTGATAGTTAAGTAATGCATTAATTAGAGCTCAAATCCAAATCTTTAGTTGTCCTATCAATTAGTGAAGAGTATAGACAAAATATTGTGAAGGCCAAGTTTTAAGTCTTGAGCAACTCTGCTTCTGAGAGCAAAATTTTAATTAAAACTAATCTTTAGGATGTTTTAATTGATTCCCTGGTCATGAAACTGTATTATATGCTCATTTTAGCAATTGTCATGTTTCATGCTTTAAGTATATGCATTTTCATAAATGACATGAAATATTCACATGATTGTATGTTAATTATGCCATTTGTTTACTACATGGTATATGCTTTAATTCTAGCAATTATTGAAATTAAATATAAATATTTGCTTATACCGTATTATTTACATCAACGAATAGGTAATGTTGGGGAGGGACCTGCGCTACCTCGGGCTGACGGTGGTCTACCCCAAGTCAAGTCCTTAAGCTGACCCTAGGCATAGAGCGCAACCCCAGGCGAAGGATGCAAGACCGACTCTAGGAGGAGCCCGGGCCAACCTGGGTGAAGTATGCATGACTGCCCCTAGAAGGACTCCGGGCCAACCCCAGGCGAAGTGTGTAACTCTAGGCAAAGTGCGCAAGACCGACCCCGGGGTCCTGGACCTGGTTGGGCCTGCACGGAGCCAATAACTGAAATACCCCTAGGAGTAGACCATACTCTAAGGGTAAAGTTGTAATTGCGTAGGCCTCTCCTCTCTCCCTATAAATAGGACCCCTTGTAATGGGAGAGAGGATGTCACTTTTGTAACCCTAAGACACATTTCTTGAATTCACTTGATGATGGTGGTGGAGATACCTCAAGGTCTTTTCGTGGTGGTTGTGCTACTTCGAGATACCTTCGCACCTATGGTGGTCTTCGTATTCGATCGGAGTGCTTATAAGAGGAATATGGCTCTTCAGTGTGGCGGATCGACGAGGCTCCCTGGGAGGGCCGGGGTCCCCTAAGGAGGCGTGGACGACGATAGCCCCGAGCGGCTTCTGGGCAAGGGCGGAGATGGCTCGAGTCCCAGGAGGAGGCAGCTGGAGTCCCGGGCGACGGGCGCTGTTAATCCTAGGTGTAGGCACGGTCGGTGCCAAGCGGGGGCGAGAGAAGCACACCGGGCGCGAGCAGTGTAACAACTTAGCTGTTTATTGTTAACAAATTGTAATTTAATTTAAAATAAAAATAAGTGTTATTTGGTTGTCTAAATTTTGGACTTTTTGTTTGCCTAGTTTTTAGCTTTTGAAAAAGGTGTTTTCTTCTCAAAAGTAATTTAAAGAAAAAAGAAAAATTAAAAATAAAATATTATTTTGAATATCTATAAAAATCAAATTTTAAATTAGTTATTTTAAAACATTTGGCTTTTTATTTGGATTTTCTATGTTTTTCTAGAATTTAAAAATGAATTTCAAAAATAAAAGTATTTTTGTAAAACTTTAAAGGCCAACTATATGATAAAAGTATTTTTCCTACGTATAGAATATATTCAAAATTTCTATGAATTTTTCTGAATTTTTTAAACTTTATTTGCTATTTTCTAGAGTTATTTAAAATCTCTGGCTTTTATTTAAAAGGAAATCAAATCAAAATCATCCCTCTCTACCCGAGCTGACATGTATCAAGTGTCCGTTTTCATTAAACCGAGAAGACGGTCCCAATTTCTTTCTTGCCACATGGCATTCATCTGACCACCCATCATTTTTCCTCTTCTCTTCTCTCTCTCCAACACGTGGAGCCCGCCTGTCATCCCTTTCCCCTACCTCCCTTTCTTCCCGTTGAGCCTCCACCACTAACACCATGACCAAAGCTTTAAAAGCTTTGGTTTCTACCTCATTACTCCGTGAACAAGTGCGCACTAACCTCCCTGGCCTTTCCGCATTCATGCTGACCGTTTTCCCTTTCTTAAATCCCGCCATATTGCCCATTCATTCACCGGTGCCATTAAACTCTGACGAGAAATTACCCTGCCGTTGCTCATTTTTCGCACTATATAAACCACTACCTACCATCCGCAAGCCCTATTCCACCTTGCTCCACCTCCATTTGCCCCTCTTTCGGCCCGAGGCATCATATTATCGGTGATCCCCTCTTTAAAGCTTCGGCGAACTCTCAGCAATGAATCCCAGCCACCTCGATTTGACTCACACCTCCCTCGAGAAATCCCTAATGAAGCAAGGGCACCTTGTACCTCGTGCTCCAACACTAAGCATTTTGTCAAGGCATTGTGGGCTACTGGGAAGCTCGTTGGCCTGAGGCCGCGCGCCGACCCCTTCTAAGATCGGTGCGCTAGCCCGAGCGTGCGACTGACGACCGTCTGAATCAGTGAGGGGCTACTGTTGGAGGAGGTTCCCGTGCTATCTCAGACCCACGGTGGTCTACCCCGAGTCAAATCCTTAAGCCGACCCCGGGCGAAGTGCGCAAGCCGATCATAGGAGGACCTCGAGCCAACCTCAGACGAAGTATGCATGACTATCCCTAGGAGGACCCCAGGATGAGTTAGGGCGAAGTGCGCAACCTAGGCGAAGTGCACAAGATTGACCCGGGCCAACCCCAGGGTCCTAGACCTGGTGGGGCCCACGCGGAGACAATGACCGAAATGTCCACAGAAGTAGACCTCTAAGGGCACAATTGTAACTACGTAGGCCTCCTCCTCTCTCTCTATAAATAGGACCCCTTGTAATGGGAGAGGATGTCACTCCTGTAACCCTATGACACTTTTCTTAAATTCACTTAGTGGTGGTAGTGGAGATACTTTGTGATCTCTTCGTGATGATTATGCTACTTCGAGGTGGTTGTGCTACTTTAAAGTGGTTGTGCTACTTCGAGATCACTTTGCATCCGTGATGGTCTTCGTATCTGACCAGATATGTTTATAAATTTATTGTTCGGACTCGTATCCACGACAGGTTACCTGTCCTGTTGGCAACAGAAAGCTACAGTCCAGTCACCAGGTTATTCTAGTCAGCAGTGTCTTCTGCTATTCGGAAAAAAGAGAACTCTTCATTCTTCTGGCCCCAATCAATCCAGTGCACCTTTGGGCACGCAATGTGTTGGATTTCTCTTTGTAAACGATTGGAGCATAGCTTCTACCATATTTTTGTCAACAAATGCATAAGTTTCTAGCTTTAAGTTTTAAAGGAGAAGAAAAGTACACTTATACTAGCAATGCCAAATTCATTAATTCATCATGCGTGGCCTCACAGCCTTTACCAAATTTCAGCACTTCTGAGTGGTTGATCATGCCTCGCCAGTCAAGATGCTTTTGCACGCAACAAGCTCAACTAGTCGTCGGTTTTGACAAATATGTCCTCCACTCTTTTTACTGCTCATGTTAATGATGTGCGCAATCAACTTTTCAAAATTTTAACTACAGATATACTATATGCATTAGTTTTGTTATCTATTTCATCCGTTTCAGAAGACTTGGCACTGTTGATTTTTCATGGTCTCAAGGTTAAATTTTGATTATTAATTGTATTAACAAAATGTTGTGAAAGTATTTCTTACGATAAATATAACAATATTATTTTAATACTATCAACCTAAACACTTAGAAAAGTATTATTGATCGAGATTACGAAGTTTGACTTGACTAAGTAAAAAATGTGAAGTATTCTAAAATGGATGGAGTAAAAGTTATAGCATTAGTAGACTTGTCACCAAACATACTTATATATATTTTTAATATTTTTTGCTAGCATATTGTTAGTATTGACATCATATCAATATCCGAAACAACAATTAAAAAAGTGCCAGTAGCGATAATAGGATCTCCAATGGTCCTAGCTAGCAACTAACTAGGAGATTTCCACATCATCAACCAAATAGCTAGCATACAAAGGACTGTCTATAAGGATAGCTATTTGATACTTACATGCACACACAGTCATTTATAGAGATCGCTGTCATGTTATAGCCTAGTGCTTAAGGAAGAGTCACTGATTTTTGCATACTCTCTTTCCTCCACATAGGATTTATCGCGATGTGTACATGCAAATAAATAATGACTGACCATTGAGATGCCCTAATAGGGACAGTTTGGAAAAATATATTTCTCGGCGACGAGCACATATTTGTGAACAAATTAAAATCCGTAGCTAAAAGTGCCAAATATTAATTAAGAATGCATAGAATGCAATCGACGTAACAACATGCGCAATGCAATGTGGGCACGAAGCTTGACTCCGAACGTCTCGATCGTACCAGATAGAAAAATCTCAAAAAAAATTATATGGAAAAAATATACATCCTGAGGGTGATGTTTTAGCGATAGTTTTTAACTAAAATTTTATTATAATTAACTTTTTTTACTATAACTAAGTTAATAAATAGTATAGTAAATAATACAAAAATTAAAATTAAAAATTAAAATCGAAAAAAAAGTTAACTTAACTGAGGACGGACGGGGCACTCGCGAGAGCGCGGCTCGGCAGCCTAGGTTGAGTCTTCGATATCCGCGCTACAAAATGAGAAACGCGATGATTCCCGCTGCGTTTGTTGGCCGCTGCCCGCCTGCTCCTCTTTGACCGGCTCGCCGGTCAAACACGGTACTGCAGCAGAGCAGGCGCCAAACGATCGTTACTCCTAGCTACCAGCGGCCGTTCGTCCTTGTGTCGGTTTTTTTGGACCGAGCAAAACTAAACCACGATAGTAATTAACAAGCTCCTCAGTCCTTACCAGTAATAACTCCCTTTACTTGACCAGAAAAAACTGAAGAGTGCTGCCCGAATTAAGTTGCAAGCACAGTTCCGGGATTCGATTACTGTTGTACGTGTTTAATTAGTGGCTAAGATTTTCAAAAATGTAGCACAGCGGTGCACGAAGCATCCGTACACGGATCTAGGAAACTCGCTTTCCGTCACTCGCCTGGGGCAGCGGCTAGCTAGATCGACTTTCAACGGCGAATAGGGGCCCCGACGACTTAGCGACGCCGGTACGGCGGACCGTTGAATTGAATTGGCCTGCCCGCAATCCGGTTTGACATCACGATGGCGACACCAGCCCCTGTTCTCAGGTTATCTCATTTTAGTTTCAGTTTTTGATTTCTGATTTATTATTTTTAAATTTTATTTTTTTTAGCTTTGTAGCTTTTTGAGCTTTTTTTATTTCTCTTTTTTCTGTATTTATTTGCATTGTTTGTAATAGGTTAATCTATTCTAATTTATTATTTTTAAATTTTATTTTTTTAACTTTGTAGCTTTTTGAGCTTTTTTTATTTCTCTTTTTTCTGTATTTATTTGCATTGTTTGTAATAGGTTAATCTATTTTTAATTTTTAATTTTTTTAATTTAATTACACTAAATAAACTGCCAACAGTTACAGTAAAAAATAAGTTAACTACAATATAAAATAAGATGTAAGATAGTTTATTTAAACTGAACTGAACGCCCTCTTAATCAAACTCTCCACAGCATTCCAAGGGCCACCTTGTCCCGGGGCTACTAGGCCAAAATAGATGGACTTTTGGTGCCACCTTAATTGAATGAGTTAGGCCGGGTTTATTAATAAGTAATTAGCAAAAGTAAATTGCGTGTGAGGAAGCATAATTGTGTAACTCTTTAATTGATTAATGTAAGTCCAAAGGATGATTAGCGCCATGCTGGACGTTGACGTGGCTTCAAAATGGCGCTTTTCTCACCGACATGGCAGACCCTCCTCTTTCTTTTACTCTTCTTTGCCCCAAATATCTATCTCGATCTACCCCTAATCCCTCCTCTCTCGTTTCTCTCTACAAATCTCTCGTCTTTGATCGAGCTCACTGGCGATGATGATGAGTTGGCCTACCATTCATAGGTATCAAACTGAATGGGGCTCGGTTAGTGGGCCCACCGTTCCACCAGTGAGCTTGGTCAGATAGGGCCCACCAAGGAGTGATTGTTAGGATGTTTGATAATTTTCCTTAATTTACTAATTAAAAGAAAAGGGAAAAGAAAAACCCTTGTGGGCCATTTGTAAGAGAGGGAAGGAGAAGAGATAAGGCTCCTTGTGCGCCGACTCACATCTTGGAAGGGAGTCCTCTTGATCCCCTCGTCTCCCTGGTCTCTCGGGCGGAAGGAGCACCATGGCCATTCCATGGCACCAACATTTCCTCATCTATGAACTGTGGCCTCTTTTCCCCCCTTTAAATCCACATGGGAGAGCTTGTGTAGAGAGTAGAAATTGAGAGCTCACCACCAAATCCATAGGCTAGCAGCGGCGATTCATTTTTCATCGCTGAGTTGGAGACTTCGGCGGCTTTGTAGCAACAAGCATGTCAAGCTTTGGTGATCTAGAATTTTGCTACTCGGAGCCAAGTTTTCTACCATGCACTTGTATGCTCTTGTGTGCACTGTGCGGGTTTGTTTCTGATTTACAGATTGTGGCATCTTGTTGTTGACTTGTGTGCTTGGTAAGTTCACAAACTTCCTGTTGACTTTGTGCGGTGACCCTCTGCATCTTGACTTCATAATTTGGTGTGTCCAGATTGTGAAGAAAGGCATTGCATCTTTGGAACCACCCCATCTGTACCGTGGCTTAACAGCGGTGTTTGGTTTTTTGAGACAATGTTTGTTAACATTCTTTGCCTTGTGATTCTTCTTGGTGGCTTAGAGGGCCATCAGCTTAGTGAGTTCCTTTACATTTCGGTATTACTATAGTGCCTAAGTTTGCTGTGCTAGTGTAATCTCAGTTTATTATCTTTGAAACTTGTAAGTAGCGCTAACACTAGGGGAACTTTGCATGATAGCTTGTGGGTGCAATGAGTACTCAATGAAGAAATTGGTCAATACAAAATATATATGTGACAATTTGTAATCATAAGTTGGGCTATGAGCTGAGTTGTTGTCTATTCCATTTTGATTCTTACGTGGAATATTTCTGGACATTCCTGTTAGAGCAATTTACTTGTGGTAACTTGTGTTGATATTTGTCAATAGTTCATTGTTTAAGTTCATTGCTAACTGTCTTTAGAATTTGGTAAGTTAATCTAGAGCTCAAAGCTTGACTTATTAGTTAGAAATTGTCACATAGATTAGTGATCAATTAGAACCTAGTGGCGAGGAGGACCTGCTACTTGTAGGAGCAATCCGACACTTGAGAGTAAATCAAATTCATCAATTTGTGCATTATGGATATTGTTATGGCCCACTTTCTTGTTCAGATCAGCATACTATCTATTTAAATGACTTGATTACTTTATCTGTGTTAAGAGATAATTGGTTAATCTTCACGTCATTTTCTTGCTACTGGATATATGCTTTACTATCATTATTTACTTCTAGAATTAATATGAGATTCAAGCTAAAACTGCTTAATCTTCAACAATCCAGAAAACAAATCCTTGTTGAAATGGCTTCAACATCTGATTTCGTTAAACCGAAAGTTTTTAATAGCACTAATTTTAAGCGTTGGCAAGCCAAGACAAAGCTATGGTTGACTAACCTAAAATTATTTTGGGTCATTTTTGATCCTCCAATGCTTCATTTGGAAGGCAAGAATAAAACTCATTGGAAGGATGCAAACCATTATGCTTTGGCTAGGCTATTGGCCGTTCTGTCAAATCTTTTTTTCGATGTGTATGTCAACTTTACGGAGGTTAAAAAGTTGTGGGATGAGCTGAGTAAAAATATTCAGAAAGGAATAACAAGAATGAATCATTCATCACTGCAAATTACTTGAATTACAAGATGGTAGAGTGACGGTCGGTGATGGAGCAACTTCATTAACTACAACTCTATGTACATGATTTAAATCAGTACGATTGTCTCTTGTCATAGAGTTTTCAAGTAAATGTCATCTTGAGCAAGTTACCACTCTCATAACAAGACATTATGACTGCTCGGAGACATGTTAAAGAATGCATGATAATTAATGAATTGTCAAGCGCAATTAATGTGGAAGAGCGAGCCAGGACCGGCAGTGATGAGAAATCCCATGTCTTAGCCCACCGAGTGGAAGTGGCAATAGAAAGAAAGTCAAGAATCATCCCTATAACAAGTGCAGGACCTAGCCAATGAAGAAGAAGGTGTCCTTTACCTGCTACGTGTGCGGCAAGGATGGGCATAAAGCCAGCAAGTGCCATGACCGTAATTGCAAGGGACCTTCTCTAGATTAGCACAAGAGTACGGTCGAAGCCAATGTGGCTCTGGCCAGTCCCAATTTAGATTGGTATGTACATCAGGCCTTTATGATAAATTCACCAAATGATTGGTGGATTGATATAGGTGCAACTAGACATGTTTTGTGCTGATCTTCGGCATTTCTTTTCATTTCAGGGTAAAGGTGGTGGCTTTGTCCTAATAGGCAATGGCGCTACTGCTACAGTATGTGGGATTGAAAAGATCTGTCTGAAGCTTACTTCCAGTAAGACACTCATCCTTAGAGACGTAATGTATGTTTCTGCAATATTCCACAATCTTCTTAGCGGGTTCATACTTTGTAGGCAAGAAATAAAGCTTATTTTAGTCAAATAAGGCCATGTTGACCAAATTTTTTACTTTTATGGGAAAGGCTATGCAAGCAGATGCATGTTCCGCTTATCCATTCTTGATTTCAACAATTCAAATATTTTTAATGTTATTCATTGTAATAAAGTTCATGATGTTTGGTGCTCTCGTTTACATTTAGTTAACTTTGAAGCCATAGAGTTCTTAAGTAAAATGAGTTTAATTCTAAGTTATAATTATGAGAATGGCTCTAAGTGTGAAGTGTGTGTGCAAGTAAAGCAGTCTCAAAACCATTTCATAGTGTTGAAAGGCGAGACACCTCCACTTGAGTTTATCCATTATGATCTTTGTGAAATGAATAGCATTTTAACTAAAGGTGGCAAGCGTTATTTACTTATTCTCATTGATGATGTGACTAAGTACTATTATATTTATTTACTTAAGTCAAAAGATGAAGCATTAGAACATTTTAAATATACCGGCTAAGGTGGAAAATCAATTAGAAAAGAAAATCAAACAGTTAAGATCGGACCGATGCGGTGAATATATCTCTAAGGAATTCTCCCAATATAGTGAATAAGGTGGAATAATTCATGAAGTTACTGCACCTTATTCTCCCCAATCAAATGGAGTAGCCAAATGAAAGAACCGAACTCTATGTGATTTGGTGAATGCCATGTTACAGAGTTCAGGTATATTAGACTCATGGTGGAGTGAGGCAGTTCTCATAGCTAATTATATCCTAAATATGAATCCTCCCCACAACACCTTATGAAGGATGGAAGGGGAGAAAACTGAATATATTCTTTTTTCAAACTTAGGGCTATCTTAAAAAAGTGCATGTGCCATTATCGAAGAAAAGAAAACTTAGTCCCATGACTGTTGATTGCATTTTTTCTAGGATACGCTCATCACAATACAGCATATAGATTTCTTGTGGTCAAATCCGAGATTAGCGATATCGCTAAGAATATCCGTATGGAATCTCGTTATGCGACTTTCTTTGAAAATATGTTTCCTATGAGATCAAATGAAGTCATTGTTTCTGATGGTTCTTGCAAACACTCCATTCCTCCCAATGTGGATGAAATCGCTCCTAAATTGGAGTTGAGGAGGAGTAAGAGACAGAGGACTGAGTGTCTTTAGGCGATGACTATTTCACCTATCTCGTAGAGGACCAACCACGTACCCTTTCAGAGACATACGCATCCCCATATGTGGAGTACTAGAAGGAACTTAGGATATTACTGACCTTCCAAGTGGATATAAAACAATGGGCTACAAATAGATCTTTAAAAGAAATCGAAGACCCGATGGTACTATTAAAAAGTATAAGGCCCATTTAGTAGCTTAGGGTTTCACGCAAAAGGAAGGAGAAGACTATTTGATACATACTCACATATGACTCATTTACCATAATTTGACTGCTTTTACACTGGCTGCTGTATATAAACTACAAGTACATCCAATATATGTTAATACTGCTTTCCTAAATGGAGAGTTGGATGAGGAGTTTACATGTAACAGCCTGATGGTTTGTGACTAAAGGGCAAGAAAGAACAGTATGTCACTTGGTTAAATCCTTGTATGGTCTAAAACAAGCTCCCAAGCAATGATATGATAAATTTGATAATACATTGACTTGGTAGACTTTTATTTATATAGTTAAGCTGATAAGTGTGCATACTATCGATTTAATGAGAGTGAAGGTGTCATCCTCTCGTATTGGTTAAGGTCAAGAGTATGAAAGACAATATGAAGTCCTCAAAACATATTAAGAGGCGACTTAAGTCAGTTAGGCATCCTAAAGAGACCGATGTAATCACTATGAAATATATCTAGTCAAAAAGGAATCTAGTAGATCTTTTCACTAAAGGAATGGCGTGCAAGGTCATTCTTGCATCATCAAAGGGAATGGGGCTCATACCCATTTGATAGTCTTGAATGGTGGTAATCTAACCTAGAAGAGTAGAGATCCTATGAACTAAGCTCTAGGAAAATAAATTGTGAAAGACTGGGAGTACACCTTAGGGTCCTATGAGCTTCAGTACTCCATCTGTGTGGTAGATTGAGCAATAGTTCTTAATGAATTTGATGTCTCATATGACAACGGAAACTGGCCTACAAAACTCAAGCTCGCTCAAGAGATGGAGTACCTGCTGACGGTTGGGGGAGCCGGGCGAGTAGCGGGAGGAGGTGATGTCGGAAGGCCGAGCCGGCCAGAGGCACGGGGGAGCCATTGTCGTAGGATCCATGGCCGAGCTGCAGGGGCGGCACCAGAAGGTCGAGGAGGGGCGGCGGCGGCGGTGGGGAGAGAGGCGCGCCGGGCGAGGAGGCGGCGGCGGGGGGCAAGGAGGGGGAGAGGAGAGGGACGGGGGGACTGGGGAGAGGAGGGGGACCGGGGGACGGGGGGGACTGGGAGGGCCGGAGGTGGACGGAGGGAGCTAGGTTGTTACTTACGGGGTGATGTAAAAAAAATCTCAAACTCGTGAGCTATTCGAGCTCGGCTCGTTGAAACTCGCGAGCTTGAGATCAAGCTCGAATTCGGTTCGTTTAGAGCTCGAGCCAAACTCGAATTAAGTCTAGAACAAGCTAAGCTTGAGCAGCTCGTGAGTCTCGAGCTTTTTTTACAGCCCTAACCACACCTAACGTATCCATTTGAACCTAGTTCTATCCGTATTGGGGAAGAGCTTCCTCGTCCCCATCCTAAGATGATTCTCCATAGAGAACGGGAAATGAGTCCCTATTTCGTTTGGTTGTTTGAATAAAATCATTTCACTCTGAATGATACGATATAAATTTGAGAAATATTCGAATAATCCTATTTCACAAAAACAATAGAACCCATTCCATCCTGATCATACTCAGGCCCACCAACCAAACTACTGGAGAGAGAGAATCAAGCCTACCTGTGTACATATACTAGTACACCTAGACTACCCAGATCAGTACACCTAGACTAGCCAGATCAGAGCTTTGATTGGATGCTTAATTTGGAAGATCCTGCCGATTTCCGTCCTCCCAATTGTGAAAATGCCGCTATGAACAAAAACAAAGGGCAGGGGACTTGCAATCGATTGCTGGGTTCAATTGGATTTATTGTTTAGTTTTTTACCGTAACTAATTTTTATATAGAACATCTTTTTAAGGTATATTTATAAATTAATTATGGTAGACGTTATCCTAGTTTTACCTATATCGATCAAAATCGTACGTAGATATCTCTCTTTGTATTATCTTACAAACAATTAAAATTAAAAAATTAATCTAAAAATCATAGCACAAAAAAATTCATCCAATGCACACTCTTGTCCTGGCTTAATTTGTTGGCTAGGGATAGGTGTCCTTGTCCCTTCCGTGTTACCCTAGAACTAGAACAAGGGGTCAAAAGCGAATGAGGTGTGGAGAAGGAAGTAATTTTTGCCCTTCAACCTTACATGAAACCAGCAGAACTGCAAAATAAACCCCCCAAATTCGTTTTCTACGCACATTGACATAGTTACTCCATCTAGAAATCACTAAGGTGATTACAGTAGTTCGTTGGTCCCATCCCATCCCATAGAAGGCATGGAGACCTCTACAGTCTAGAGGTCCATGGCTCATTAGGATCGGCTCGTTTGGTGTGAACATGAGGCAAACCGGTAGATCAATAAAAAATATTGATTAATTATAGAAATATATATTTGCTACTCCCTTCAGTCCACAAAACCAAATTATTTTGAATATTGATACAGTCCTCAAAACGTAATTTTGACTACAAAGTTCTGTTATAATATATTTATAAACCCAACAAAATTATAATAATATGAAAATACTTTTCGAGATGAATCTATATATATGATTTTCATGCATCCAATCTAAATATCTATGTATCTATAAACAACAGGTGATATTCAATATATCTCCTTTGCTTTAGAAATCTAAAAAAATCTCATAATAATCCTTAACTTAGAAAAAGCAGAAATTCTTCCATTAACTAAGAAAAAAAGAGGTCTTACGCGTTCATTAGATGACCCACCTAGGATATAACGGTGAGGGTCTCTCGTGTAAAAATAAGAGAGCAATTGCATTGATCTCGAAGTAAGACGTATGCCTTTCAAAGAAGAATACCGTGTAGTTCTTGCCCATATTTTTCAATCCGGCTCGTATACGAAGCAAAAAAAAGAAGAAGATAATTCATGATATAACACTTGAAAGGATGGTGTAGTCTGGTATACCACTCTAAAAAATGACTTTCATTATGTACCACTTCAAAGAAGTTTAGATTCAACATATATTATTTCCTCTATTTATTGCAAATTAAAAATTTTCCTTTTTTACCATAGGAAAAGACTATTTTGCCTATAGTCTTGATCTTTTGGGCTATGACTTATTAATATAATAAATAGTGATTGCTGAGAAAAAACAAAAACTAAAAGTAGCTAAAAAACCAAAAAGAATAGGACCTGTGTACACAATGGTTTTAGGGAATTGATACAAACTAAACATCTGATAGTATCAGACGCTAGCTCCAAAGTCCACAGCCCACGCACACCAACCACGAAGCTTATCCCATACGCTGGCTCCAAAGTGACAATGGGCATGTTCTTTTCAGTTTCTCAAAACGGCTTTTGGCTTTTGCTACAGTACCTAACTTTCAAAAACAGTATTTTTTTAAGATGGAGTCTACAAGTTAATTATAGTACACGTTAAAAGCCCAATATCTGTACCATCCAAAATCGCAAGCGAGTATATCTCTCTCCGTAATTTCTATCGCAAACAGCTAAAATTCAAAAATTTCAGTCAAAAACCATAAGCAGCAAAAAAAAAAACAGGCCCAATGAAGACCCCTTCAAGTCCAAAGCTTCTAGACTCCACTCAAGTCCACTCAAGCCACCGCAAGAGTGAGTGAGATACTTTGTGAGGTTTGGGAGATGCTTTGAGAGTGAGTGGGATGCTTTCAGAGTGAGTGAGTGAGATGCTTTGGCAACGATGGCTAGGTCCCTGCTGTGCCGTCCGCTCCAGATGGTGGCGGCGGCTCTGCGTTGGCTCCTTCACGTGAGCGCGGACATCATGATCTACGACTCCTTGGCCGCGATCTAGGCGAGTAGCTTCGATGGCATAATCAATATCCTCGAGGCACCAGGTCTACGACGAGTACTCCGTCGTGTCAACCGCTAGCGAGGCCGTTCGCACGGGCTCCGTGCTCATCATGGTGCAGCTCATCCTGGGTTCCTCATGCTGTTCATGATGCGCATGAGCGAGTGTGCCGAGTTCAATGCCACTGGATCTGGGCCGACCGACGACAAGGCGGTGGTGTGGGTGTTTGTCGTCTTCCTCCTTTCCTGAGATCAACTCCAGTAAGATTATTGCATGCATTTTTTTATTTTGTTGCTGCCATTTTATCTAATATTACACAATTGTTGCAGCCCTTGTCAATTTGTTGTAGATTTTTTCGGTTGTTATATATTTGTTACAAAAATATTGCATGCGTTGTATGATAATGTTACACATATTTTAAGTTTTTTTTCACATGTTGTATGAAAATGTTGCAAGTGTTACCGTAAAATATTTCGACTAAAGCGTAAGATGCTAGCACCCCATAAAATAGTGCCACTCACCTTGAAGTATATTTACAAATTCATTTGAATTATGTTGCAATTGTTGTATACATATGTCCAAATTGTTGCACTGGCTATGAGATCAAAGATTTGTTTTATTTTGGAATTTTGTGCAGTTTTTCAGGAGCACCTTCATATAAGATCAATATGTGGTAATTTTCTAGTAAATTTTGTTGAGAAAATGTTTTTTCGGATTGATTTTTTTGTTGCACAAGTTCAATAAACATACAGGCACTAGTACTTCCCATGGTTTTATGATTTGAGAAAATAGCACTCCTCTGTTTCCATCCCTACAGCAGAGACTAGAGAAGCAAGCACTTTCCTATGGCCACCGTAACTAAATAAATGTTCAGTACTGTGGGGATCTATTTGAAAATATAGAACGAGGGAATGCAGGACAGCTCAACATTTTCATGCGTTGTTTGATTTATTTGTTGTATCTATTGATATTTCCGTGTATATTTTAGTCATTTTTTAAGAACTGCAACATAAGCGTTGAAATCCTAAAGCAGAGACTAGAGAAGCACATTCATATGCCCATCGTAAGTAAATAAAGGGAAAAGTTTTTGCATGCCCAGATATGCTATCTCTTGTCTCACAGACATATGGCCCTGTAAATAAAATTTACAGTGGCAAATAAGAAATTGCCCTGTAAATAAATGTACGTAGTTGTGGGGATCCTATTTGAAAGTATAGAACATGCTGGGAGAGTTCAACATTTCACGTGTGCTGTTTGATTTCTTTGTTATATCTACTAATATTTTCATGTATATTTTACTCTCTTAAATTGCAGAAACTATTTTCTTCATATATTTTGAGTACAAACAAGAAGTACCGAATGGTACGAAGCACGAAGTTACAAAGAAATTTATAACAAATACAACTCTAATTTCAAAAGGGATGGCTATGGTACACATCTTTTAGTTAAATTTTTTTATATTTTTCTCTAACATTTTTCTCACCTCCACCATTCCCCATTTCAGGTGATAATTAGTGGATGGTGAAAAAGTGTATGTAAAACACATATATTACATAAACATATGTCATGCCACTCTCATCCAAATATTAATTGTATATATTGTAGCATCTAGCCTTGCAAATTTGCGCAGGCAATTCTGCTAATTTAAAAGAAAATTTGACAGTTCAAAATAGCTTACACACCAAAATTTCAGTATAATTGTATAAACCACACCAAAATTCTAGACTTTTGGTGAAAATTTCAGTTTAATAGCCACCGAAAAAAAGAAAATTAGACTGTTTAACATTTCAGTATAAAGCACATTTCAGTATATATATAATTGTATATATATATACTTGCTCTGTTTTTCTTAAAAGATGTTATTGACTTTTCATGGCCTCTGAGATATTAATTTGACTATTATTTTATTATACCTTTGTATTAACATAAATCAATAAAATTATAATATGAAAGTACTTTTAATGACAAGTCTAATTACATATATATTTTTCTTATAAGCAACCTCTATAGTTTGATTTAAACATACCCGTGGTCAAATTTTTGCATTCTAAAACACCATAATGAAGTTAGTACAAGCTAGAGAAATTAAAAGGAAGTAGAGGTTGAAAATAGAACCAAATTTGACTTGGTTGAAGTGTCCAACTTGAACTGTTTGATCTTGAGCCCAATAACCATTGCCATTCCACACCAGACATGTACGGTTGTCTAGCTAGAGTCCTCCTATGATACAACAATAGCACATGGAAGAAACCATTGCACGTGAAGTTTTTGTACTTTTAGCAATCGGAATGTAATGTTGAAAATCCTATCCTTCCTGTACAAGGAATTTGTCACACTTCGCGATACCCCGGCCATCCTCTTGGCGAGTGTTCATGGACAACTTCACCTTGCCGCGTACGAACTCATGCATAGGCCAGAATCAAGTTCCTTGTGATCTTGTGCGTAGCATCTTAATTGCATCATTCCCAAACTCTCTCTTGTCGCCTTTTCATCTTTTTGTTTTATCAGTTAAACACATAATTGATTTGACATAGTTGAAAGAAAATAAAGCAACATGTACACCAAGGCATCGTTTGTGAGGGTTCCAACTTTAAACTCTGTTCTAAAGTGTCATAGCTTTTGGTTGAAATAGTATTGTAGTAACTATTAGTTTTTTTTTGCAAGATATTCAATTAAAAAAATAGAAAAAATTAAATCATCATTATATTTCCATAGTAATGCAAAGGAAAAAAGAAAATAAAAACACATTAAGAAACCAACACGTTTCAAATGACTTTTGACTTTTAAAAATCAGAAGCCATTGGCAAGGGCAAACCCACCGAGGGGTCGGCTGGGGCTGGCACCCCCTACACCAGCCAGCCCGTGGGTACCCCCCCCCTTCGGAGCTGAGCGACAGAAGAGTAGGGTCGGTCGGGGTTGGGTTGGGGAGGCTGGGGCGGCCAACTAAGCATAGCGGCGGCGATGCCAGAGCGCAGGAGGGAGGAGAGCAGCAGGGGGCGTGAGGGACTGGAGGCTGGCGCTGGAGGCAAGCGCCAGCGCCAAGGGAGTGAACATTAGAGGAGAATCGATCGGCGCAAGAGACAGAGGAGGAGAGGACCTGGGAAAGAAGGAAATGGAGAGAGAAGAAATAGGGGGGAGAGAGAGAGAGAAGAGATAAGGAGGAAGCCAGAAGTAGATGGCAGCCATCCACCCAAATGGTAAAAAGGAGGGGAGGGAGAGAGCGTCTAAAAATTAGTATTCACGTATTGTGTACAGATCCTCTGTTATTTGTTTAATAGTCTAGTTAATTTTGTTAGTCATATTTAAATTGCAAAACACCACTAATAAATAATCATGATTATTAAAATGAATTAATTTCCGCAAGTAGGCTAAAATTTGTACGTGGAGATTTAGATAGCTTTAATCAATAAAATTTGCAATAGACTAAATTAATTTTTGAGGATTGCATGGGACAGAGAGAGAAATGGGTAGAGAAGGGAAAATGGATCAGTCAAGATCCACTGTTAATTAATACACATCCAAACATGATTAGACAAGTCCTAGATTTAATTAGAGAGGTAGATAAATGCATATACACCTGCATATAAGCGAGTAAGCATATTTGTATATGTATAATTAGATAGTGGCATTTTTATAGATACATACACACGTATTTACTCACTTACACTAGATCGGTAAATTTATTATTAATTAACAAAATACCGAGTATACTCCTCAGATAAGCCCGCACAACAGTATACCTCTCAGATAAGCCCACAACCTAAGCTAGTAAAATAACGGCAATCAACGGTTATATTATAGAATTTAATTATAATTACCACGATTGTTTAATTTGACCACAACATCGCCCTAGAAACGCATTGATATGGTGCATTTTCTTATGTTTCTGTAAATTAAGTCACAGCCTAGTTCTACTGGACCACATGACGGCCATTGTCCTCTCCTCCCACAACTGGGGAGTGGGCACCGCTACCCTCCTTCAGCAAAATGTGATGTGAATTGTTACTTCCAAGATAGTCTGCTATAGCCTTAATAGCGTTTTCTATCTCTCACTGGTAGTATGATAGACTGTCGCATGCTGGCAACTCAGCATTCAATAAATCGATGAGTAAGTTTTATTAGTCCTCCTAAATTTCGATGTTAGATCCGCCATTAGTCATCGGTGAACGGGCCTTAGTCAAGAGCCGAAGGTAGCCCTCTGCAACACATATGGTATCGTCAAAACTGGCTTCTCATCTGTGGTAAAGCATATTATTTTGTAGTGAGAAGTAGGACATGTTTTTTTCAGATTCTTAAATCGGCTTTTAGTTTTTACTACAATACCTAACTTTCAAACGAAATATATTTTAGAAATGGTATCTACAAGTTAATTATAGTACACGTTAAAAGTCTAATATCTGTACCATCCAAAATCACAAGCAAGTATCTCTCTCTCCGTAATCTCTATCACAAATAAATAAAATTCAAAAATTTTGATAAAAAACTATAAATCACAGCTATATCAAATAGACTTGTAGAAGCTCACCTGCCTAGCTTCTCCGTGAAACTAAAAAAGTGACACCTGCGACAAATTCGAACTTACAAGACAACCTTTTATTATTATTTACGAAAAGAAAAATACTAAAGCGCATAGCCAAATAGGCACCGGTGTAATGTATAAGTGCAAGACTTTTTTTTTCTGGCTCTTCTCTCCTAAGCTACACAAAGCCTTTCATCTCTCTCTCTCCCGTGTTATTATCAGTACGTTGCCCTTGGCGTCCAAAGTCCAAAGCTTACAGCGTGCTCTCCCCGACGCAAGAAGAGAGAGCAGCGGCTAGATCAATCGATCGAGCGAAGAAGCGAAGCGGCGACCGGTCGACAGATCAACTAAGGTGGATCCCCGGAGGCATGGGAAGAGGCCCCTACCGGCCGAGGAGGAGGAAGAGGAGCCGCCACCGGCAGCCGCAAAGCTCGGGCAGGAGGAGCACCACCGCCACCATCTCGTCGCGCAGCAGGGAGCTTCCAGCGGCGGCGGAGGCGGAGAGTCAAACGTGGCGGCCGGCCCATGGCCGGATGCATACGCGCAGTACTACTACTCGGCGCGCACCGACCACGACGCCTCCGCCATGGTCTCCGCTCTAACCCACGTCATCCAAGCCTCCCCCGACCAGCAGCAACCCTCGCAGCAAGCGTTCTACCCTGCCAGAACCGCCGCCGCCGCCGCCGCCGCGCCAGGGGAGCAGCAGCTCGGCCACGCCGCCACCGCCGCCGCCGAGGAGCAAGGTAATCAACATCGATCGATACAAGCATGGTATTTTTGTCCGTGTGCGCATACGATTGCGAGAGCATGGCACACGCGGCTTCTTCTCAATTGCAGCCATTTGGAGGCTTCGCATCGGCCAAACACTTCCTAGCTAGTGGTTGCTCTTGAGCTTTCTGCTTCCAATTCCAAACGCTAGCTAGCTAGCTAGTAATTAATCTGTGTCTTGCTTAGTAGTGGCGGTAAAAAAAGGATAATAATTAAACTCTCCGCAAACTACAATATTTTGCTAGTTTCATGCACGGAGAATCGGAGATACGCTAATAACTATGTACTCCCACTCTCCTTAACTCGTTGAATCGTGCGCGAATATTTTATGCGCATTCGTGTATTACGTTAGCACTGACGAAACGTACTTGTAAATGGAGTAAACACAGATTAATTATCAAGTCGGTGGTAACAAATTAGTAATTAAGCATGTGTGCGGATGGATGCGCAGGGAGGAGGCGGCACTACAGAGGGGTGAGGCAGCGGCCGTGGGGGAAGTGGGCGGCGGAGATCCGGGACCCCAAGAAGGCGGCGCGGGTGTGGCTCGGCACCTTCGACACGGCGGAGGACGCCGCCATCGCCTACGACGAGGCCGCGCTGCGCTTCAAAGGCGCCAAGGCCAAGCTCAACTTCCCCGAGCGCGTCCAGGGCCGCACCGACCTCGGCTTCCTCGTTACCCGCGGCATCCCCGACCGCCACGAACACCACTACCCCGCCATGGCGGTGCCGGCAATGCCGCCGCCGTCTCAGCAGCAGCACCAGACCGTCGTGCCGTACCCGGACCTCATGCAGTACGCGCAGCTGCTGCAGAGCGGCCGGTCCGAGGCGGCGCACCTCACGATGATGGGCTCCGGGGGCGGCGTCAACCTGCCATTCGGCGCCGTGTCGCCGTCGCCGTCGTCCTCTTCGTCATCTGCGCCGCAGATACTCGACTTCTCGACGCAGCAGCTCATCCGATCCGGCCCGCCGTCGACTGCGGCAGCAATGTCGGGCACCGTGGCGCTGTCCACGTCGTCGTCCACGACCACGGCGTCGTCGCCGAGTGCATGGCCGTACGGCGGCGAGCACAAGAATAAAGACTCGTGAGATCGATCGATGATGGATCGATGCATGCATGCAAGCTGGCCTACAATGTGGCGATCGATCGAGGAGGCTGCTTAGCTCTAGATGAGGAATATGCATGCAATATGGGGGTAAGTGGTGGTGATTTTTGCTGGTTAATTATATGAGCATTTCTTTTTCTTTTGATCCTCTTTGTTTTTCTAAATGCTAGGTCTTCTTTTGTTCATTTTTAATCTCTTGGAGGAACTGTTAACCAGCTAGCTAGCTACCATGCATGTTTTCCCACTCTTTTGTTCAAGTGTGAACTAATTGTGCAAATTAGTCCAAAGCAAGAAGAGAGAAATCTTGCTGATTAAACATGACCTGTTTTTCAAATGATTACCATTTCTTTGTTCGTATATTTGGAGTATTGGAAACTTGTCCGATTAATATTCTCTTTGGCTAACATTGGATTGTACAAACGAAATCACGTTGATTAATGATGAATATTAGATGACTTTACGAGACATTGTTTTCAGACATGGTATCAATCAAAATTAATAACTCTCTTAAGAAGAAAGGGGGAATATTCTTCAATTATCTTCTAATTATTAAAAGATTTTGACATTTTCGGGTATCCAAATTATTCTTTTATGTCTTGTTGCATTGGGCATTTGTTCTATCAATTTATCTCCTTGTCAAGTCTAATCATATTGAAGCATGCATGTGTCATAGTATTCTTGCATGTCTTAAATGTATGTAGCATTTTTCAAACTCCAATAAGATGTACTTCTACAAAAATAAAAGCTAGAACCGTAAACAAGAATCTAGCATATGAGAAATTAAACCTGAAAGCCATTTGGTGAAGGCATTTTACTTTTGCAATGATGCTTTGAGGATTATCCACGGGTATTGCTGAAGTCATCCATTTCTTTAATTTCCAAATGCTTTGTAACCTACATATATTCCAGCCTTGAAGCACACTATATGTGCATGCTGATTCTTAGGGGCCATTTCAATGTGCGGTGGCTTCTGACTTTTGAAAGAAGCTAGAAGCCAAAGTGAATGGGTTAGCTTCTTGTAGCGATTTTTACAAACCTATGCAGTGCTACACCTCTGCCCTTGTCATTGCCTCTGGTTATCGCCACCGCTCACCCCCGCCGCTGCAGTCTATCCCCGCCGCCGTTTCCCGCTCCGACCCCTACCGCATCTATCCCTGCCTTCACCACCCTCCGCCTTTGCCCTCCGCCCCCGCTGCCTCCACCCTTGGCCCCACCGGCACTGCTCCCACCCGCTGCCCCTCCACCTTAGCCACATCAGCGCCGCTTAGTGAATTTAATTTAATTTTTCTTTCAATTTCTTTCTTTGTTTCTTCCATGTCTATTTAATCCTTTTTAATTTTTACCATATTTTTTTCTTTTCCAAATCATCAAGCCAAAAGAAAAGGCTAAACTGAACACCTCTACTTTTAGCCACGGTTTTCTTCCAGCCACAGCTAAATTAAACAAGGCCTTAATGACATGAACATGCATGTGCCACGTATATATCTTAAGTTGGTCAGAGATGTAGCCCTAATTATCTAGTCATAAGCTTGTAATGTAATCTTAAAATATTCAGATTTGTGATTTGGTATCATGTGTCGAGATTTGTTCGACCAACTTGCCAACATGTGATGATACGAACATATGGAGGCACCTCCCCACCCCGTGCTAGCTTCTACAAGAACATAGTCGATGAACCGATTAAATGCCAAATCATGCACTCAATTATTTTTTTATTGGCGTGTCAATACAACTGTCTATCCAGCTATATATATAGAGAGAGACTAGGTAATTATAAAATACTTCAAAGTGAGTTCCATCAAAAAAATTATCAAAATCTACTTTTTATGACATAATTTATGTATATACTCTTTTTACTTATGGAAAAAGGTATATAACAAAAATAAAGGTCTTCAATGAAATATTTTTCAACCAAATCGCATTAGAGTATCTTAGAATTAATATCTAAATATATCAAAAGTAATAAAAAAATATAACACGTTCATTTAAAGGTGAGAGTATTAACTTGAAAATTTATTACAACTCCCAGAACAGTTGGGGATCGAATGAATGAAAATACATTCACTTAAATAGACACATTTCTTTGTCACGATCTAACAAGAAATTGACGTTTTTTTTTCAAAGTTCTGGATTTAATTAACTCGAAAATTTATTACAACTCCCAGAACAGTTGTGGATCGAAAACTGATTACATTTATTGTTACGATAACAGCACAGAAGCACACGCGTCCACAGATGTTAAGTTCTACTATAGTAGAAACGTTATAAACACATGCATATATGTAAGGCTCTTCATTTCATTAGGATTTTTTTTTACTATACCTACTCTTAATTATATTTCCTTCTTTCATCACACCTTTGCTTCCTTCAATTCCTATCCTTTTATTCAATTATTTATCGCGGTCATCCATGGTTAGCATGTTGTGGTGTTCCTCTTTTCCTTCGCTTTCATGATGGGTACAAGTATCAAAATTTGACACGCACATTTTTCTTTGGGTACGTGCTATTGCTACCTGGCAGCTAGCCGATGCAGAAAAGGCCAGCTTTCGGGTTAGGCATGACCCATGTTTTAATTTAACTCATCATTTTATCGATGCCAAAGAAAAGATACACATCGGAGCCGAACCTTTTTTAGGCGCACTTAGTACTTCATGCTGAGATGGTCGTCCACGTATGCGCTATATACCTGCCAATGGCACCTAACTTGTTAGATCATGTCCTTGATGGTGGATAAGACATGGTAGAACAACAAGCTTCTCATCATCGGTCTCCGGCTAACTAATGAAGGCTGGCCTAGACCTAACTTACAAATATCCTTGCATTGACGTCTTTCATTTCTTTTAAGAATGTATGTATGCTTTGGTCAAAGTGTATGCGAATATACATACATGGTTAACTTCGCTCGTCGTTCTTCAAGTGCTTTAATCTTAGTTAAGTTTACTAATCATTCTTCAAGTGTTTGTTAGGTATTGTATTAGCTATGCTTTGCATAGAAGTACATATACAATTCTAGAATCTGCGAGTTCCCCGAGTGCTGACTGCGCGCTATGCGACATCTCATTGGCTTGGAGTGGTACAAACCATTTCATTGTGATGTATTCGTGGTATCTACGGATCATATGAAAGCTTAGATGGCATAACTGATGAATTTTCTGAAGATATATAACGAGTTTTACTTGTCTAGCTGATCAACATTCAGAAAATAAAGGTGTAGATCTAAAAAAACATTCTGAAGGGGTGTGGTGTGTAGATCATGCAGTATATGTACGTATCATAATTATGTGATTGGTACAATACATATTGCGTTTTGGGAGCAATTCCTGTAATATATTTTTAAATTAAATAAAACACTATCCTCTCCTTTTGAATGGCCTTTTAGAAGCAACTGGTTCCTTTTCTTTTGTCCTTTCCATTCGAGGAATCACATATTTTTACATAAACATTCTCTTTCGGAGGTGTCTATACAACTTTTGACTATTTTTTCTCTAAACTTAGTCACTTTTTCTAACCTCCAGATAAAAAATCAAGAGCCTAGATCATTCTATCCACTCCTATATAAAATCTCCTCAACCCAAACCCTAACCTACCCTCACTCCCACCCCATCCCAGCTGCCGCTGCCTCCCCACCTCCTCCGCACTGCCATCCACCTCCTCGCTTGCATTGCCCCCGGCACTGGCAAGATCCACTAGCGACCACCTCCCTCCTCTTGCTCCTTCCTCCCGTCGCCTTCTCCTCCCCTCCCGCCACCTTCTCCTTCCTCGCCGCTTGCCTCCAACGCCCCCGCCCTGTCCTTCCTCCCTGTCTCCGGTGGCTACACTATCGGATCCGCCAGCGCCGCCCTCTACCACCTAATGACTCCACGATGTGTCGCCCTTGCCACCTACCCCACCCACCGCCCTCCTCCTGCCCGTGGTTGAGGCGGCGCCACCTCCACCTCTCACTGCCGGTCTTCCGCCGCTCCGGCCTTCCTCAAAGCTCGGGGGCTTGAGTGAACCTAACCCTAACGAGGAACCCGAGCCCTAATCCCACGGGTCGGCGGCACGCAAAGAAAACGGCGTCGTTGCAGACGAGGAAGATGCTAGTGGTGAAGACGGCGCACAAATATCCACGAAGATCGAAAAGTCAGAAATTCGACTGATTTTGCCTCAAAAAACATTGGTATAGAATTTCCATTCTTTTTATGTATATTTTTTTTACAGAGGAATCCTGCATGCTACCAAATACCAATTTATGTGCCCCAATGCGCAATATTCAGGAAGTTAATAATTAACTTCTGATGTCATTTTCAAAAATATGCTGAAAAAATTCTTTAGGGGGCGTTCGTTTTAACGATGGCTTCTGACTTTTGGTTGAAATTTCACTATAGCTGGCTTTTTTTACTGTAGCTGATTTGGCTTTTGGGGCATAATTAAATTTAAAAAAAATGTAAAAATAGAAAAAATATATTAACCCATCACAGACAATGCAAAAGAACACGGAAAAAAAAGAAAAATGCAAAAAAGCTCAAAAAATCTAAAAAAATTTAGAAAAAGACGAAATACTAAATAGTAAAAAAAACTGAAGTTAAAAGCTGAAACTGAAAAAAAAAAGCTGAAATAAGCGGGAATCTATACATATATATATATATAACTTGTATTTCTCCGGTAACTTGTACCACTCGATATGCTTACCACGTACGTGTGTGTAGCTGTCATAATTTATCTCTGTCATAGCTAGCTTAATTAATCAGTTATAGCTGCGATGACCACTATGTTAGTGTTTGATACGTCTGTGCAATCCGCATGCGCGTGGCATCTGTGTGTGTGTGTGTCTTCATCGATACGTCCTTGTAGCTAGCGGTGAATGGACGTACACGTACGAGTGCAGTGTACGTATCTGTGTGTGCATCTGACTACGTACGTACGTACTACTATCCGATTCATGAGCTAGCGTTGTTGGAATTATGTGCTGAAGCTTGTGTTAGTCCTATTGCATGTAGCTAGTTAGCTGAGTTAGACAGCTTCAAGTGGCGTGCTGCGAGTTTGTTAGGTAAGGTTAGTTAGTGGAGCACTTCGTCTTAATTTGCACGGCAATGGTGGCACAGGAAGCGGATCATGGAAGTTGCCCTCTACGTGCATTAGCGCATTATTTAACCTTGAACACATTTTAGTTGTTGTTGAGTTCAGGAAAGTAAGAGAATAACATAATTGCTCAAAGCTCTGTGTGTTTATTCTCTGCACGACTTGGTGTGTGTTTTGAAGGGAGGAATTAATGCGTGAATTTTCCCCGGGAATTAATGTGTAGGGAAATGAGTTGAGCGATTCAACAAAAAGAGTTGAGTGACAATTTTCCCGGGAGAGTTGTGTAGGGAAATGAGTTGAGTGATTCAACAAAAGAGTTGAGTGATAATTTTCCCCGGGAGAGTTGTGTAGGGAAATGAGTCGAGCGATTCGACAAATGAGTCGAGTGATAATTTTCCCCGGGAGAAATGAGTTGAGTGATTCAACTCTTACGGAGAGAGGAGTCGTGTGATTCAACTCCAACAAACGTGAGCACTGGATCGGAGCGTGCTTGTGCGTACATGGGCGGCGTTGGAGTTGAATATTATCTTGGAAGATTGGAGCCTTCATTGTCCATATAACTTCCAAATACTCATCTTAAACCGATACGTATGCATGGCAGATGATCAGTCCAAATTTGGTGCCAACGATGTCCCGGGCAGAATCACGCCATGCATGCACACATAACCGTATATATATCTTCGTAACAGCCTTTCGACCAACCATGAAAGGACGACCCGACGAACCATGCCAATATATATACACGATCGATCGAGAGAGTACCGTAGTGTCCATTGTTCAACGTAATGTTTCGAGACGAGCTTTCTTGGGCCTTTTGACCGCGCTATATATATACTGTTGAAATTAGGCCCAAGGTCTATTTTCTATAATTCCAAAGCACGCAAGGTTTAGTACCATATTGCTTGGCAAAGTGGGAGACCAATTTATAAGGTGAGTCCATCCCACTCCTTGAATTATGGAAGTGGATGGTGGCTTTGGCTAAACACACACGCGCGCACGCACGCGCGCGCGCGTATTCGCGTATTTTCGCGTGACTTGTGACTTGTGACTTGTGACTTGTGACGCGCGACCGCGCCGTGACGTGACGTGACGTGACGTGGTGCGCCACTTGGCAGACCATGTCCACCTTGTTTTTGCTAAACCTTGTACCGTCTCTCTTTTTTCCGGTCATGAGACTGCTTATTTTTCGGTTTGAATACGGCGATTACGGTGAATAATGGAGTCGCTTACGAGAATAATGGAGTCGATTCGGTGAATAATAGCGCCATTCACGGTGAATAATAGCGTCGATTACTGAGAGTAATTGAGACGTCTATAAAAGGCCCGAGACGCCCGTGTTTGAACCGATCTCCTTCACTCCTTTCTCCCATTGTCTTCTTCCACTCTTGTACGAAGTGTTGAGCTATCGAACCTCGTCGACCTTTCTTCTCGGCGTGCACCGGAAGAGAGGAGAGCGGGATCTCGAACCATTGTCGCAGAGAACCGCACGGGGCGGCAATAAGGTTTCGGCAGCGCATCTGCGCGACCGCTCCTACTACATCCTCGCTGCGTCAAGTCTTCATCGCATCACGCTGCGCGCTTCCTCGCTCTTCATCAAGCTCAATGAAAGTCGTTAGTGTGATCGCATTTACTTTGATACTATATTTTTCTTGTGTTTATTCCAAGTATGATGAGTAGCCTACTGTTAGTAGTTAGTTGTGCATCACTAGTATATTATTTTTGTCTCCTACTAAAACTTGGAATTAAAATATTACCTACATTTTCAACATATACATAGCCTGGCCTCTTGCTCCATAACCCTAACCTTAAATCCTTAATCTATCTATCCTGCGTCGATCTATTGATAGATATGGATCATATGGCCCGTACATTGCATAGATGCTTCGCATGATGGATGGGGATCAGAGGCATAGGCGCGCAGCTCGCTAGCTAGCTAGCTCGTAGCGACCCACCGAGACATGTGGATAAGCCAAGGATACGTACGTCAACTCACGCGCGCGCGGCCGTGCGGGATGCAGCTCGCTTTCGTGAATTCCGGCTTCGTTCTTTTCGGCGCGCGGCCGGATCGATCCATTCTTCTTTTTTTTTATCCCATACCACGCATGTGGATCGAAACGTACGTCTGCATCTCTCTTTCGTTTACGCTCGAAATTAAAGCTTCGCCGTTCGTAGGACGTGCACGCCGAATTCCTGGAATTGACCGTGTATACCTGCTCAACGTGTCTTATAAGCCGTGTTTTTTATTTTTTTTTTCACTCCAACAGTTAAAAATACACTGTAACGATGATTAACTTTTTTAAGTAATTAAATTTTAAAAATAAAAAATATTATATCATCATGATGATACAAAGAAATAAGAGAAAAATATAATAAATTCAAAAAAAAAAAAGAAAGTTAAAAAACTAGAAACCAAATCAGATTGGAGGGAAACTCGATGGCTGCCTTTGCCGTCCACAAATCAGAGAGATGGACAAGAATTCAACCGGAAATAAAGTTGGTGCACTGAAGAAGCTAGGTGCGTAAAAACCGTGCAAATCGTGCGACTCGTGTGGACCATGTAACCGGGGGGCAGTTGAGCGATTGAGCTAGTCCACTGAACAGGTGTCTCGATCTAATTTGTAGTTGTAGAGAAGTTGTCAATTGGACCATCTCAGGCTACCGTAACAGCGACCATCTAGCGGAGTTATTTAAAAGTACTTTTATAATATTTTAAATTTATTATATTTTTAAAATATAACATAATAGAAATTACTGATGAAAATTATATTTTAGAGATCAATAACTTATTTTCGTAACCGGAGAGAGGGAGTATATGACCCGCTCTTAGTGACTTTCGGCTTCAAAAAAAACCAAAAACTAGGATGAACGTGATAGTTTTTATTTTTTTAATTTTTTCATTTAAATAATTTAAAAAATAAATTATTATTATATTGTAATTCCAATCAAGTAGCAACAGTTTGAAGACATAGCACCGCTCAAAACGGCTTAAAGTCAATTTATGCTTTTGACTTCTGCTTTTTTTCACTATTCAATAATTTCATGTTTTTTCTAGTTTTTATATTTTTAGCTTTTTGCCTTTTCTTTTTTTGTATTCCTTTTCATTGTCCGTGATAGGTTAATATGTTTTTCTATTTTTATATTTTTTAAAATTTAGTTATAACAAATAAACTAACTTAATTATAGTAAAAATATAAATTAACTATAAAAAAATTACAAACCAACATCAAACTGAATGATACCTGTAGTCAGTTGGAGCGGGCCGTATAGCTAGCAACTGAGATTTGACTGATGGGATTGGAGCTGGACCGACCAACTCGACCAATTCAGCAAGTGGCAGCATTGCGAGGGTCCATTGACCGGCGGGCTTTTTTTTTTCTTGCACCTGTACTGGTATATGCACCAAGGCGTGCAGGGGCGATTTTCGTTGCAGATTTTGGGTTGTAATTTACAGCTTAAAGTTGAAAATTTTGAATTTTAGTTATTTCTAAGAGAGTATATAAAGAGAAACACTCACGTATAATTTTGACCGATATAATTGAAGTCGGTATAGTGTCTACTATAATTGATTTATAGATACCACTTTAAAAGACACTACGTTTAAAAGCTAATTACTATAGTATAAATCATAAGTCGGAAAGACATCTTCTATGACTTTAGCTGAGACATATTAGTCTTATAAGTACTAATTATTAAAAGAAATAAAAAACTGGCTGAAAAACTGAGAGCCACGATTAGCTACCACTGCAGTGTGCACTTGCAGCAGAGAGCGTGGTCAAGTCTCTCTTCAAAGTTTTCAGCCGCCCGGGGACAGCAATTCCTCTACCCCTGCATATATAGCGCCGGCACGCACGTCCCTCTCTCCGTGGTTGAGGCTAGCTGCAACGTCGTAGCAACGTTTTCTCTGGTTCAAAGCTTCCGGCGACGCAAGCTTTCAACGTTTGCGGCGGACCCTCCTCGCCCCAGGTTTCACACCGCACGCGTACCAGCAATCTCTGTTTCGCAGTAAGCATGCGCACAGCAAGCGAAAACTATGGGTCTTCTTCCCAGGTAGCTAGCTAGTTCAGCTCAATAGATCTGTTATGCACCAGCACTAATTGCACTAATTAAATACAATAATTGTGGCCGACGTTAACCAAACTCAAGGAGGGAGTTAGATTTACAAAAACAGATATTTGAATGCTAAATTTTAAAAAAATAGCTACATTGTCAATTATGTGGACAGTACGTATATCTCCCCAAGCTACCATCCACAAGCTCCATTGTACGAGATACTGAGCCCCATTTGAGAATTGAGACGCAAGAATTCTTTTACAGGAAACGCAAAAATTTCATAGGAAATAGTCTGATTACCAAAAATCTAGGAAAAATTCGAAATGAGACCTTAGTTGGGAATTACACTAGTTCATTGGCCACGTTTAGAACAAAAAGATATATATAAAGAGACAAATTTAATAGAGGTATACTGATAAACGGTAATCTTTTGCATTTTCTTAATATGTGTGTTCCTATGAGGGTAAAAAAATCATTTAAAAAGGATGTAGGGAGTACAAAAAAGATCTTTGAATGTTGGTCCGTTCTATGGGTGGACCCACCTAATGGACTAGCTATTTGATTATTGTGTTACAAGAAGTTCTATTTGTTGTTAACCATATAATGAACAATGCTAATAATCTAGCTAACATTGTATTATGTTGTATTTTTAAGATTGTGTGCCTCATAATTGAATGATGCTTTCAGGGTAGCATAGGTAAATCATTCACAACACAGACCCACTAAACAATCAAGAAATTACTCTAGAAAAATAATCCAGAAATTAAGAAGTATCACTAATCAAATCACAAACTCGTAATGGAGTGACGGCTGATTCGGCTGGGGGCAAGTGAGTGAGTGAGTCAAGCTGCTTATGTTGGTAATTCTCAACAACTACAAGATGAACATTAAAGCACCGTACACTTGGGTTTTAAAGGACATGAAGCAAATTTAGTTCATGCCTTTTAAAGCCCAAGTGTACAGTGTTGTAATGTTCATCTTGTAGTTGTTGATAAAGTAAACAATGCTATAATGTTCCTCTTGTACAATTACTACTCTAACTCACAGTGCTTCATGCCCTTTTTTCCTTGACTAACAAGATAATTTCTAGGGTTCCTTCCATTGGTCAAAACCCTTGATCGTAATCCTAGGACACAGATGAACTACTCGCGGTTAACAAGCACATACACAAACTGCGCGTGAGAGAGAGACAGGGAGGAGGGAGTGTTCGGCCGAACAGAGGGGGAGCAAGGGAGCTGGCGGCACCTATATATATCCTGAGGAATGAGAAGGCATTAAGCCATTATGCCCTGAATTCCTAGCTTTAGCTTCTAGAGTTTGTAGTTGTTCTATCTATTACTTTTCCCAAATTCTAGATCCATTTCGAGGGATCTGACACAGCGTGGTAAAGAAGTAGGATTTGGGATCCATACCTTTGGGAGAGAGGCGATGGGGAGGAGAGAAGTTCATGAGCACATTAAACTTCAGTTCCAGCACATATTGACATATATGGATGGATCTATCACACATGAGGTAAAGAAGTGGGATTTGGGATCCACACCTTCGAGAGAGGCGGCGTCGAGAGGAGAGGCGATGAGAAACAGAGGCGGCATCAAGTGGAAAGGCGATGGGGCCACCACGTCAAGTGAAAAAGCAAAGGATGGAGATGTCAGGTTCTGTGGTAGCGATGGTGGCAGAGAGGGGACGAGGAGACGGAGGGGGCACGAATGAGGAGTAAGGGCACAAACCCTAGAAGGGCTCTACTTATAGAAGAACTATCATAGACAATTCTATTGTGGAATAGTTTGTGATGTGGAAATATCTGTGATACATATATCACAGATGGTTTGTGCCACTAAATTGCCTATGATAGTTCCTTCTGTAGCTACAATATATCCTATTTTTTTGGCTAGTCTCAGGAAATATTAGCCATATCCTCTGAAAATAAGCAAGTAGACACAATCATATATATAATTATTTCTTAATTATTGAATCAATTACAATAATAATTCCTCAATTACATGACAAGTTTCTTAATTATATTGGAATAATCTTTAAATAGGTGGTGTTTCTTATTTGCCGGATTGGTCACATAAAAAACTTGAACAATGTGCCTCATGAGTACAAATGGTTCATATTTGTATCCTACATGTTCGTGGTCCACAATAGTGATGATGTACTTATCAACCTTTACACTCTGTAAGAGTTAGACCCAATGGCACCAAAATAGAGGGATCTTAAAAATTACATTGTTGAGCTCTCAAATCTCCTCCACAAGCACGTATTAGGAGCTTGAGCCAGTGGTATTGAATTACTCATGAAATGCATTTATTCAGACACCTAAGTTCTGAACTGTACTCTTCCTATCATGATCTGTTATATATAATGTGTATCCATTAATGTCGTATCTTTACCATGTCATAATTGTAAATTTTAGCCCTTTTACCAACAATTGCAATGTTTTACTTGATGACCTCCTAGTGAATCACACTTTCAACCATTCGTTGAACTGACAGTTGTGTAGTATCGTGATCTAAACCTCCAACTGGCCTAGATTCTCTTGACGTAATATGTTCTTGTGCTCTTCAATAAACAGGAATGCTTCAGTCATATGTTGCAAGACTATGAAATGGGCTTTAGTGTACGTATGCAGATTGGGAGTTATTGCTTTCCTTCCGTTGGTCCCAATACCCTCTAGCCTCCCCTCATGACGTAGAACTCAATGATCTTTTTGGTTGCATAACTTTCGATTATGCTGCCATCCAGCCAAGATTAATTTCGTACATAAGACTTGACAATTTCCATGTACCTCTCGAACGGGTACATATGACGTAGAAACATGGGGCTGTATATCTTTATCTCTATCACAAGGTGTACAATGAGATGGACCATGATATCGAAAAATGATAAAGAAAAATGCATCTCAAGATGACATAGAATTGTCATCACCTCGGCTGTAGAGCATCTAGTCCGTTGAGATCGATGACCTTATGAGCAATTGCGTTGAAAAATAGCACAGCCTCGTGATTGTCACTCTAATCATATGTGCCAGGTGTCGACATGATAGACTTCGACACCAAGGACCTCATGGAAAGCCCAGAAGGAGATGTCGGCAGTATGGATACCCCAATGCAGGCCACTGGTAGTGGTGCAATGGTGGGCTCATCTTGGGGCAAGAGGCCACGCCTTGCACCAGCGTACTCGAGCAATAGTCGGCCTGAGAAACGCATCGACTGTGATGTCCAACTAAAGCAACTAGTGGACCTCTGCGAGGGGACTCTCATGCTATTCAATCTGGTGTTTGGCTTGAGTGTCATGTCCCCTGAGAAGGATTCCACAAGGAAAGACTTCTTGAGACTCATGAGGATGGTGAAAGAAGCAGGGGCTACTGAAGGAAGCAACAAGTACTACTATGCCTCCCAGATTTTCCTAAAGCCAGAGTGCCACACCAGCTTCCTTTTAATGGAAACAAATGAGGGTTGACTAGACTAGGTCAGGCGAACATGGGAGAGGAGACTTGACTGTAAGGAGACTTGACCTCCCTGCCAGTTTGGTATTTACTTTCATCATTTGCGTTCTAAACCTTTGACATGCATTGTTATTGAGTAATGGTACCTGAGTGTCCTTTGTGTAGTTGCAGTCTCAATATGTTGTTAGTCTCATGAATTTGTGTAGGATTTGTTTGAATACCTTAGTTTTGCTTGTCGATTTGCTGTAATTTTTGGATCATGTATCCATATTGATATTATAGTTTGTACTGTATGGGTTGGTTCTTTGTGATGTGCATTTTGAATATCTCAGTTGTGCATCTGAATATTGGCTTCTAGTTGGCTTGGTGTTATCAGTCGGCTGAATAGCTTCTAGTTGTGCTTGGCGTTGACTGTTACTTTGCCGGCTATGCAGTGATGGTAGGGAGAAGGAATACTTTTGGAAGTGGGTACCCAGAAGGAGATGGCGGCAACATGGATACCCCATTGCAATGGCCCTCGTTCTTTCCATGCATGGCCCTTGCTGCGTAGCGATGAGGACAAAATGAGCGTGGAGCCTATCCCAAGAGTCTCGGTAGTGGCTGGATAGCAGTGAATTTTGTTGCAACTTGCCGATGAGCGGCGTTGCCGCAACATGTTCAAGATGAACCCTTGTGTTTTTAATGCGCTTCATGATAGGCTTGTTGCAGATTATGGCCTTCGATCTTCTTGGGAGGTTTGTTCGAAGGAAGCATTGGCCCTATTTTTGTGGACCTACGAGGCGCTCCGTCGTAAAGGTAAGGAATGAACCACTTTGATCACTCCACAGGTACCATTTGAAAGAGGTTCATTGATGTGTTGCAGAGTGTATAAAACCTTGCTGCTGACATCATTGCACCATCTAATCCTATGTGTTAGACAGCAGAGATTTTTCCCACACTTCAACAACTGCATAGGGGCCATTGACGGTACGCATGTAAAAGTCATAGTTTCAAACGATGAGAGGGCACAACATTTCAATAGGCATGGCTACACTAGCTAGACCATCCTTGACATGTGTGACTTTAGCTGCTAGTTCACATTTGTGTTCACGGTGACTGCTTTCCACATCCGCCGGCAAGTAATACATCATAAAAATTTACACTACACCATGCATTACACGGTCTATACTAACCGCTACTTTTCATTGTAGGCAAGTACTACCTTGTCAACTTTGAGTATTCCAACAAGTTGGGGTACCTGGCTACATATCACAATAACAGGTACCATCTTTCGAGATTTGACAATGGTATGAAGCCGATGGGGGATGCAGGAGCTCTTCAATGTCTAACACTCGCAACTACAGAACCCATCAAGCGCACGTTTGGCATGTGTAAAGGCAAATGGCGCATATTTAACAAGATTCCTAACTATAAGGGTCATATGCAAGCGTGATCATTGTGGCTTTATCATCGACCTCGAGTTGGCTGCGAGAGTACCCCCAACCAGCCAGCCTAGCCTGCGGGACCTTCCCGCACTGCCTCGTCCGTGCCACCCGATCTTCCACAGGGCACTAACGCCGCATTGATGGACATGACCATGACTTGATAGTAGTGTTGTTGGTGGCATAGAGCTAGATTCGCCACTCGCAGCGCACTCAGATGTAACTCACAATGCACACATTGTTCTATAGTACAGTGCGTGTATGTCACACTTAACATATGCGACATGTGCGCCCTTTTCGAAAAGGAACCAATGCATGATCGTGATCTCACCTTGTGTTGCCTGCAAACACGATGACACACTTGCTTCCCCCCAACCATCAATTAATTCAGACTAACAAAGAAATAATGACATCAAATGTTTCTGAAAAAAGTTCATCAAACGAACCAGGGGACCGTGCCATTGGTGCTACTTAACATGCAATACCATGACACCGCCACGATAGTTTCACGTTGCTTTTTTCTTCATTTTGCTTGTTTCAGCCTATTTAAACTCCCATTAGCTTCTTTAAGCCGCTACAGTGCATCTTCAGCAACTAAAGAGCTTTTTCGCTACTACATTAAAAATAAGCCAAAAGCCATAAGCACAAGCCCAAATGAGTGACCCCTAAAAAAAGTAGAAACCTAACTAATTCAAAGTTTTTCTAGTCGCGAGGTAGCATGCTATCTCCGTCTTTGAAACTTTGTAGGCGACATGATTAGCATCGAACGGTTCTGGATCATCAGTGAATGAATCCCGAAATGTGTCCACTTACTGACGCGCTCATTCAAGTGTTTCCTGAAGACCCTCTGACTGGACAATCAAGTCAAATGAAGCCCATAGGCTCTCTTCCCTTGCTTGAGAGATCTTGGCAAAATTGACTCGGTTGCTCGTCGCCTCGATTAAGCAGTCCAAGCGATGGTAAGCCTTCTATAGTGTGCAACATCATTACAGAGGACCACATCGATGGTGAGGTTAGCTTTCCAGAAGTGCAAGACCAACCAGAAGACGCGGCGGAGGAGGACGTCATGACGGCGGAAAGTGGCCATCACCTGCTCTAGCAAATCCTTGGAAATAGGAGGGAGGACACTATGGGCATAATATCCTTCCACAGCATTCGCCAGCGTATGGCCAGTGAGGTGCTCATACAGAATGGCAAGATAGGCCATCAATGCCAGCAATAAGGATGAGTATGATCCATTTATTTGTTCTTGAGAGACATGGAAGACAAGGAAGATAGGTGACCAGTGAGGTGCTCGTACAAGATCAGCGATGTGGGAATTAATCTTCAGTGGTGGATGATCATTTTTATAGAACAAGGAATAAATTCGGCGCGTGAGATGAGGAGACACATCGGGGAGCCAAAACAATTGAAGAGACGTGCATCGGGGATACGAAGAGCCACATATCACAGACAATTCTAACTGCAAACTATCTGGATACGTAATTATTACAAATGATTTATATTAATAACCATCTATGAACTATTATATACAATTCTAATTAAAAACCATCTATGATATCTGCAATTATTACATACAATTCTAATTGAAAACTATCTTTGATGTGTGAAGTTATCACAGACGGTTCTTATTAATAACTGTCTATGATATGTGCAATTATCGTAGATAGTTCTTATTAATAACCATCTATGAAATATCACAAACGGTTATTAGCAAGAATCGTCTGTGATAATTGCGTATCATAGACTGTAGATGATTACGCTTGTAAAATCGTTTATGATAATTATAGCACAGATGGTTTCTCATGAACCATATATGATGAGGCGTCCAGTATAGCTTATTTTATAGTAGTGTTGACGTGTACCTAGCACCATTACTGAAAGATCTTGTAACACTATGAAAGGAAAGGGCGCAAGTATGGGATGCAGACAAATAAGAGAATTTAACTCACGCGCCATATTGTTCTATACCATTAATAATTTTTCGCCCTTAGTAACCTGTTGGGCTTGAATACAAACGGAGCCAAAGCTTATCCTCACTGTTTAGATGATACCAAGAATGTGTGGTTGAACAACTCATGTAAAATGTGTACATGCGCCACCGTATGTTCTTTCCCAAGTATCACCAGTATCACAAGATGAAGAAACAATCCAATGAAAAGGGGGACGGTTCAGCTCAATGCCTTTTGAGGGAAAGAGGTCTTTGATGGTTAATGATATCATGTTGTGCTTGGAAAGTGGTATAAATTGAGGACCCATGAGAAGAACATCTAGAAGAAGATATCAATTTTTTGGAACTTACCTTATAGGAGCACTTAGAAGTTCGTCACTGCATCAATGCCATGCACGTGGAGAAGAATGTATGTGATAGCTTAATTAGTCTCTTACTGAACATTCATGATAAAACAAAAGATGGTTTCAACACACGGCATGATTTTGTTGATATAAACATAGAGACCAAGTTAGCACTAAAAGAGAATGATAAAGGCCAAACATACCTTCCTCTAGTTTGCTATGCTCTGTCCAAGGCCGAGAGAAATAAACTGTACCAGATTGAAAATTCTATCCAGTTACACTACCAACATGAAGAAACTTATTTCTATAAAAGATTTGAAAGTAATTAGTATGAAGTCTCTTGATTATCATGTGCTGATGAGACAAATACTTCATATTGCAATAAGAAGTATTTTCCCGAACGAGGTCGGAATGACAATCACAAGGCTGTGTTATTTTTTAACTCAATTGCTCAAAAGGTCATCGATCCCGATGTATTAGATACTCTGCAAGCCGATGTGGTGATGACTCTATGTTATCTTGAGATGTATTTTCTTCTATCTTTTTTTAATATCATGGTTCATCTCATTATTCACCTTGTGAAAGAGATAAAGATATGTGGCCCTGTGTTCTTATGTCATATGTACCCACTCGAGAGGTACATGGAAATTCTCAAGTCCTCCAAACGACCATGCCTCTCCAAGAGAACCCTCCATAACTCTACCTCAACCTATGCTTCAAAAGGATGTTGTATCGGCTCCTGTGGAGATGACGCCGAAGAAACAAGAAATGCATACTGAGTCGTCGCACGGGAAGATGTTTTACAAGCAAGGCGCTAGGGCTAAATCGAAGAACATTAAGGCACCTTGCAAGCCCTAAAAGTTCTCCCTCGAAATGTCGTTGGTCCCTGACACATTTTTACCTCGCCTTGGAATAAGTTACGGAGGTTTGCATACTTAATACATGTAGAGGACCAATGAGAGAAGGATAGACCGACAGATTGGAATCACCATCAAATACATGGAAAGGCATATCCTCCACGAGCTGGACTACTTACTCATGGGCTTCAATGACTTATTTGATCTATTCAACCTCAACGCCTCACTTCTATGATGCTGGACACTGTAAGTGTGTACAATAAAGTTCTATATTCACATAATACCGATAAATATCATAACTCAATATTGCTTATGTATAAATACATGATGCAAGGAGCCTGGCTATCGTGAGAACTGGTGGGTTTTCTCGACCCACATTTGATCTCTAAGCAATGCATCACCGAAGACACATCATACGTCAAGAATTACATAACAACGAGATTACTTGCTCAGAGTAACAAGGACTATATTCTGATACTCTATAACCAGGAATAAGTACTTCACTAGTTGCTATACTAATTTTATTTGTACTTCATATGTAACACAAATATAGGTTTATTGACTATGGCAACATACATAAGTAGGTGGCACTAGATTTTGATTGTGGTTGTACCAAAGTAGAACAAGATAATATATCTTGATTCTCAACTCAAGGACAACCATAATTTCACCCGTATACAACAAATAATTGATAGGTAAAATCATTTTCCCCATAGATAACTCTGTTGTAGTCTTCCCTTCATTTGTAATGACCGAGGCTAACTATTTAGAATCATGTAGGTCATTCAGCGCTTACATTGCCAAAGGAGGGAGACACAAGCAATCTAGCACCACACGACAACACAGGAAGCGATTTCCAGTATCTGCTACAACACAATAATTGTATATCATACTTCATAATAATGACTCTAGAACTAACTATACCTATACATGCAATCCTATTTTTGCAGTACCACTAGCAGCTATAGGGTAACGTATGTGCATTCTATATTTGCCTCTATATGCAAGAAATCATGGGGCTAAGATGAATGATCTAGAGGTTTATCAATCTGACAATAATTATTTTCTAATTATCAATACACACACACACACTCTTACTACTTTACTTCTCCTAGCAACAGGACGTGACAATCAACTCAAGTACATTCGATCTTAAGGCACTCTTGGATGTTCGAGGACAGCTATCCACCTTCTTAATGATGGAGGTTATTGATCTGAAAGGGGAGTTTCAATCTGGCAACAAGATTAATACATGTTCAAACATTTGATTTAATTGTAATTTATTCAATTGTAATTCACTTTGAGTTGTAATTCAATTGTAACTCTGGCGACAATACATGAATATTCTTTTACAATTGATTTTGACTTGTAAATCACTTTTGTAATTCACTTATGTATCATTTTTCTATAATCTGCTTGCTTATTTTCAAAGAGCATAGCTAGCATTTCTTGAGGTTAGCCGAAAAACAGATATTTTTTTGTCTATACAAAGAACTATCACAGATAATTTCTAATACAAAATCATCTATGATTTATAGACCATCACATATGGTTTTTTATACTAACCGTCTGAAAAATAACCATATGTGATATCCAACATATCACAGACGCTAGTAAAAAACTATCTGTGATGGTCTACGTATCACATATGGTTTCGTGTTAGATACCATTTGTTTGTGACTTATCATAGACGATTTAGAAGTTGTCTATGATAACTACCTGTTATTATTGATGCTATAAATCAGACGGTTCAGAAACCGTCTCTGATGAGGTTATGAACCGTACGTGATGATCACCTTCTTTATAGTAGTGCTTACGCATTAGTGGTATGTTTTGTTTTTCTTGAATATTTATGATCATTTATAATTAGTTATCATATCGCTAATTTTGCTATTTTTGATACGCAGATGACTGATCTCTACTCACTGGAAACATTTATATATTTTTGGGATGCGCTTTCTATTACTGAGATACTTTCATTATATTTATCTCTTTTTGCTTTGTTTCTCTTCTATTAATGCATGAATTTGAATTGCACAAGAGTAAAATACTATATATATATACCAATCTAGCTCAATCCTTTGAGGTTTTGAGCCCACCCTTCATTTTCATCCTAATTTCACCGCTACCCGTTCATCTGTCACTTCCATTGATGAGGATTTGCCTAGCTCTAGTTCAATCGAAGAGCTAAAGGAACCAGAACTACTAGAAGGAAGGTTGTCATACTCATAAGTATGTTAAGAACAGTATTAAAGCTCACCAACTTCAACATCAGGTTTGAAGGAGAGATCACATGTTAGTCAACCAAGAGTGATGAAGGCATGCGAAGTTCTGTCGGTACTACTTGCACCAACATGGACATTTTCACCATGCATGGGATACATTGATCGAAAGCTTATCAAATCTATTTTCAAAAGCAACAAACAGAGCATTATTTGGAGATTTGAGTCAAAAGTTATAGATAATTTAATGCAAATTGTCTGCAAAATAAAGTTGGGTTGCTTCTGCTTATTACTTCATGCTACAGTAACTAGCTTTTAAACAGTGTATCTTTTGAAGGTGGGATCTACAAATATATTATAGTGAACACTGTACTAAGTTCAGTTATATCGACCAAAATCATATACGACTGTTTTCATCTATGTACTGTCTCTCGTGAGCAGTTAAAATTCAAAAACCATAAGCTAAATGCTAAAATCACAACTCAAAAGAACCCACCCGTACGTATTCCATCCTTATAACTTTTAGAATATGTCAAATAACAAAAACTAGAATCATTGTTAAGCAAGTGTGCTACCTGGAAGTTGAAACTCTTCTATCCTTTGCTCTTGTGATCTTCTTCGGTGACTGGCAAAACGGTCCTTCGAAGATAACCATGATTCCAACTTCGTGTGTAGTTGTATGGATTGGAAACTTAAGAGTGTGGTTACGTGAATATTAGATTGTAGATCATTGCGCCGACTCATCATTGGCAGCTAGTTACCGTGAGTTCCCTTCCCAAAACAAACTCTTATCACGATAAACCAATAAACTCTCATCCTTATGTAAAGACGGTTTTTCCGATAAATCGCAACAATAAGGGGCTCTCTAGTTAGTACTACCTCCATTTTTCATTTGTCATTTAGAATGGGTGCAGTCAATTCCATTGCTACAGACAGGCCTATCACAGACGGTTCGGAACCGTCATCACAGACGGTTTTCGAACCGTCTATTTTTATGTGTCAGTGATAATAGGAGGTTATCACAGACGGCTTGGGAGCCGTCTGTGATAACTTACATTACAGACGGTTTTGCAAAAAACGGTTTTTGCAAAAAACTGTCTGTGATAGTCGACTTTCATAGATGGTTAAAAACAACGACCGTCTGTGATACACACAATATCACAGACGGTTCTTGTTCTTAACCGTCTGTAATACACACAATATCAACAACGATGTAGCCTGTGTCGTGGAGGAAATGCAGCTTCGTATATTTCAGAGTGAATGCACTCTGTCGGATTGGCTTTATATTGGACTTCTGCATGTACCACGCATGCAATGTATTGCAAATCAGGCCAAGCCCGGGTAATTGTGACTCATGGATCAACGACACTCCTAGAATGAAATTCCATGGCATGGGAGCCTTATTTTTCTTCCCTTGAGTCTTAGAGCCTCACTTATGAGACGTTCTCGGTGGCGTCTCGGCGGGAGCCGATGCAACAGGCTTCTGAACCGGAGCTGGAGGTGGAGCCACCGGAGCCGATGTGACAAGTCCAGGGCGATGTCCCTCTTGGGACACTAGATGTGGAGATCGTGGCACGGACAAGTCGAGGGCAATGTCCCTCTTGGGCCACTGAACGAATGTGTGAACAACATCCCCTAATGTCTTAATCTCTTCGTTTGGGGTTTCTCAAGAGGGACGGTCTTAAAAATATTATTAATCATGTCCACTTGGACCTTTATGAAACCGGTCTCTACTTGTACACCGTGCTCCAACGTACTTGACAGCAATGGATACGCCATCCCCCGCCTAGCGTTAACGGGAATAGAGCCAACAAGCCTGACTCTGATGATGCAAGGCATGTGCCCCTACATAACGACACAAGATGAGTTAAGGCGTGACTGGTCCAACATTTGTACCCTTTTCTGAAACCCCTTTGAATCAAGTGAGCTTCAATCTGCGCTGAGTTGCTAAACATTTTAAGATTATCACAATCAATACATGGAGAGTACATATATTTTATCCCCTTCTTTAACATATCCAGCTCGGCCGCTCTTCTAAAAATAGACACGTCAATAATGTACTTTTCACTCACACGGTTTTCAATGTACATCCAGTTTCGATCCATCTACGCTAGCTACACAAGTAACAATTGGTTGCCAAAAATGATTATTACCGCTACTACATAGCATATAAGTTATCATCTCTAGACTTCCATTACAAAAACATGTATATAAGTATAATTAAAAGTAATTGAGTACTAACATCTGATTAGATCACTAAGAAGACGGTGATATATTTTCACCCCCGAACTCCCTAAAGCCGGCCGCCTTGCTCCACCGATGCAACGCAATTAATGAAGACAGATCTGTGTCGACATCGATCAAGTATTAATAGTGCAATTTATCACAGACGGTTATTAACACAAACCGTCTGTAACGATTAATATCAAAGACGGTTTGTTATACCAACCGTCTGTGATAATCGAGACATTACAGACGGTTCGTGTTAAGAACCGTCTGTGAAATAGCACAGACGGTTATTAACACAACCCGTCTGTGATGTCTTGATTATCACAAACGAGTCGTGTTAATAACCATCTGTGACAGTATCACAGCTGGGTGGTAGTATGAACCGTCTGTGATAGTTTAAGCATAGACGGTTCCATATGAACCGTCTGTGATTTACCCGTTCAGTATAACCTGTTTTGTAGTAGTGCAATATATTAAACCATCAATATAAAGAGTAAATATTTCATGTGAAAATTATATTAGTATATTTGACATCAAAAGTGTGTCCACTTCGTTATATTTTTCATAATTTTTAATATATGATTAGAAAAAGTAATGGTTAAATATGTATATTGTAGACCATATCGATGTTCAAAATAATAAGTAAAAGATGAAGATAAGAGTATATAGGGAAGGTCATGCATGCAATGCAATGTATTTAGGATAATCGTGGGCCATGCAAATTTATAGATAATATCTGTATGTAATCAGCTAATCTCTAGAAATTTAAAAGGAAAAGGGTGTGTACAACTTAATCAGTGCTGCACCAAGTATTCTCATTCGTGATTAATTATATTTTTGGTTTTAAGTTTTCTGAGCACTAAGTGCTTTTATGTTTGATGGGAAAGCATATGCTATAAATTACTCCAGTTGGATTGAGTCGACATCAAAATATATTAACACTAGTGATCATGAGGATAACAGACATTTCGTTCAGGGTTTATACCAAACATTTACTAAAATAATCTGTTTTGATATTCTCTCCTGACATCTTTTCATAAACTTATTTATCACCTTTTCCCGTTACTAATTTGAGATAGCTTGTTGCTCAAATCTAACCAGCAAGTTCATAAGCCACTACATGGAAACTTATTTCTTCAAGTAACCAAGGATGTGCTTTTGCCCTTATTTGGTGCTTCCTTTATTCTGCCTTAATTAATACGGGACAATCCTAATTTGAATATCTAGCATGAATCGCTTTTGATACAGAAGGATGCAAACCGTTCGATCAGCTGAAAATTTAGTTACATTTCTACATTCAGATAATAATGCTAGCTAGGTATTGACAATACTGATGATTGAATTAATGGATAATAATCCTTTTCACAGGGTTTTGAGCGGCTCGCACTTGCCGAGATTTGCACTAGCTTGATGTGATCTCAAATAGCTGAAGGAATATGTAAGACAAGGAATAATACCACTTTTACTTTACCAACAACGTCTAGTGCATCCAATAGTGCAGATCGAAAGGGATCGTGATATGCAAGAATGTTTCCAGGTTCCTCTCATAGAACTAATTCCACATTAACCTTTTCAAAAGATCGTTCCTTTAATTAGCACAAACTCTTCCTTTCGAGATTATTCTTGTCCCAATCAGTTCGTAGCTAGCTAGGCCGAGTTTGTCGTTCGTTCGTGTTGAAGCTATTTTTATACATGCATGTGTCATTGTCTGTCTTGCGCCGGATTAGACGCTCACGAAGTCATTACTTTTTTTCTGTTTCTTTAGGTCTTGCCTTCTGCTTAGAAAAATAAAAAAACTAATATAAACTCTAGCCAAAAGTCATTGACAAAAACTAATTAATATGAACACTCCAAGCACTCGAAGCTTCGGTTTTAGTCGAAACAGAGCTAGCTAGTGCATCCTAGTTTGCAAACATTGCTTGAGTGAGAGTACTTTCAGGATGCTGATGTACTTCATTTATATAAGTACATAAGTTTATGCTAGCGAATCAAAGGAATGTGCACTGGGAGTCACTGGTGCATAGTGACATTTGTCGAAAACAAAACAAAAAGAACAACAACTAGAAGAAATTAGTAGTTTAGAATGGCACTTTTGAAAGGATAAGATCAGGTTCCCACATTAGCAACCCACTAAGCTCGGCCCCGTTAATTTGGAATATTAATGTACGAATTTCGTGGGAACTTTGGAAGAATCGTTTATTAAATCCCCGTATAATTAATTCATGTGAATTTTCTGCGGTTCCACAAGAGCCTAATGGGTCCTTCGTTTTAGTGTGATATGTTAGCAAGAAGCTAGCTAGCTTCTTTTTGTGATCGATGCATGCCATTTGGCACGCAAAAAAAATCAGAAAGCTCTCTCGAGCAAGGAGAATCTTTGGCTTCTTTTGCATGAGCTTTAGGTAGGCGCCGATCGGATGCAATGCGCGCGGCGCGGCTTAACACATGCAGCTAGCTAGCTCTCATTTGTCGTATTAGTGGACACAACACATGCATGCACCTTGTTATATATGTACGGCATGTTACTAGTTACTAGAATCTTCTTTAGCTCTGCGCCGCATTCGCTAGCTCGTGAGTGGTAGAGTTCAAATTCGTCGGAACTTTTTTACTGCTTTTGACATAGGATGAATCTAAATTTAGATTTTTATATATAGATAGAGTAAATCATAAAATACATATAAAAATTTTCTCAAATTTTTTCGTAATTTTTTTAGTTAGAGTGCATGGTGAGTACACCTACGTGCCTCTCTCAGCTCTCATATGAACACTTCAGTCACTGTAGTTCATGTGTATTTATTTTACATTGATCTATGTGTACCAACTAGTTCATCTTACATTTAAACTCTTTCAGACCTAACAAATGGATTTGAAGTGGGTTGTAATTAATTATTTTAATATCATGTTAGTCAGTTCTTAAATTTAGAACCTTTTGGCTCTAATACCGCATTGTATTATGCACCAAATAATTTACCTAAAAACTTAAATTGTTGGTGAAATGTGAGAATATACTTAACATTTCCATTAACTGATAAAGGTAAACGCCGATCGATCTCAGCATGCAATATTCCTTCCTTAAGGTTTAATATATGCATGCACGTATCAAAAGGTTCTACATGCCATTCATGGAATAATCGAAGCACTTAGCTAGCTTGGTGGTGGATGATATATAGCAATGGCTATCTGGCGTCGAAATCGGACATCATGTTGTTAAGGTACCATGATTTTAAATACACGATCCAAATTTTTGTATATTTTTGAAAATTCTAATTTTAAGGTATATATCTATCTATACCAATTCAAATAAAATACATACCTTTAAAAAATATACTCAAATTCAAAGATTTTCAACATTATTTAGTTTATCAATTACTTTGCTGATATTATATATATATCAACACATATCTACAAATAAACTATCATAAAAAAGAAAGCTTTAGTCTGAATTTTAGTTCAAACTTGTTTGAGCTAGTAAATTAGTTAAACTTGACATTAAAAATTTCAAAAAAAAATTGTACTTGATACATAGGGAAAATATATATTCTAAATTATAATATCAGAGCATCATGGTGTTAGTTAATTATACTATATATATGGATACTATGATGTCTGAACACCACCATGTGAAATAGGTATTTTCCCTGCACATACCTCAACATATATAGTTGTACACACAAAAAGAGGTTTGGAAAATATCTCAACACGTACCGACGAATGAGCATGTAGATGAGTACGTACGCTGTACACCGAGACCGACGGAGATGCCGGGTATTAATACCAGGGCAACCTGGCTAGAGATAGTTAAGATCGATAGCGACAACTAGCGGCTGGCCGTTTTGGTCGACGCTCGTGTCGTATACGTATACGTGCGCTCTGTGTAGATCCCACCGTATTTTGTCCTTGACTGCTCCCCGTAGCCATACATGCGTAGCTGTCGTTCGCAGTCATGTAGTGGTCTAATGGTCCTTTGCATTTAAAACTATTTGTGATGGGCCCGTTGATCTACTTTTGCGCTGGGCTTCTCTATCCAGCTCTTTACGGCCCTGTTTGGCCCGACTCTGGTTGAGCTTCAATTTTCCTTCGGAGCTAGCCAGAGTCGAGACTCGAGAGAGCCGGAGCCCAGTTCCAACATCCAACCAGGTTTGAGCCGGCCCTACCGTCGTATTCATTTTTGTCGCTGGTGTCCTCGCCTCCCTCCATGTACATCTATGCACGAATCACCGACACGGCAAATGTACAGGATTCAACCGCCTTCCCCTTGATAAACTTTGAGGATGACTTCAACCAACAATTTAGAAGCGCAATAAGTAATTAAATATGCACATATGACATGGTGATTTACATAAAAAAAACGTCCTCAGGGTGAGTAAAAAAACCACATAATCAACTGGTCCACTTCAAACTTTCACTATTAGAGAGTACCATTTAGAACCTCTAGAGATTACAGCAACAGCAACATCATCAAGTTACAAACTTGGCATCATCAACAACAGCAACAACACTTAGCAAGAGCTAACAAGTGATATCGGTTTCCAATTCATATCTTGCAATCATTGAGCCAAATTGCACGAAACATGGTAGATATATGGTTCAGTAAGTCCTATTGTGGGGGTGGCCTCATCTACACCCGTTCAGTTTACTGGGCCAAGAGACCCAATAAGTCATGTAAAAAGACACCTACATCCCTAGCATAGTGGGTCATTGTAGGGAGTATCATTGTAATCAAACCTTATAGCCATATACATAACATAATATAATATATATAGCCTTAGGAAAGGATCGAATTAGACAACTCATTTTCTACACACTCTACTAATCCTCTATTTACTATTTGGTCTGTAGTCACAACAGTTGGCACCATTCGTGAGAACGATGAGCAAGCTACGAGCTTGGGAGAAGTAATGGCGCCCTAGAAAGCAACGGCGATAGCCAAGCAAAAGAAAAGCACTGCGATAGCGACCACCAATGCCAGCACACAGTGGCAGTGGTTGAAGGCCCTCCACCCCCATGGCAGCGATGCCCTGGCGCTCGTGTGTGGCGAGCGACCAATGCCGACACAAGGAGCAAGCTCCAGCGCTCCACGCTGGCACGACCGTCGATGACGCCGCCCATGCCGGCATGTCCATCGATCCCAAAGCTCACGTCGGTAAGTCTGTCGGCCCCGGTGCTTGCGCTGACTCGTCCGTTGACCCCAATGCTTGCGCCGACATGTCCACGACCTCAACGCCCATGCCGACACATCAAGTGATCCAGACACCTGCGCCGATAGGACCGTCGATCTCGACACCCACGCTGGTACATCAAGTGACCCCGAAGCCCGCGCAGACATGTTTGTCGACTTCAACACTCGCGTCGGCCCCGTCGTCAACCGACATGCTTACCGCATCAATACGCCTAGCGACTCGGTGCCCAAGCCAACATCACTAACAACCTCATCGCATGTGCCTCCACGCCAGCAAACCCGATGCTCGTGCAGTGGAGGGCACTCTGGTGGCGGCCGACGGAACACTGCAACACGAGCTAGCATACCTCTAGAGCGCCATACGGGAGATGCAAGAGGCTCAGAGTCAACAAACACCTACGGCAATGGTGGTAGAGGTCGCTGCCGAGAGGGCGGACAGTTGCGAAGGCCCCTACCTCCACTCGCAATACACTTCGGTGCATGGACCCAGAGTCTTCACTGTTCGTTGACTTGCAGCAATCCGCATAGCCAGAAGACTTCAAGATACCCACGGTCGAACTGTATAAGGGTGATACAGACTCCCGAGAGTTTGTACGCGTTTACGAGACAACCATCGAAGTAGCGAGGGTTGGTCACTCGACAAAGGCGAAGGGATTGCCACTTACCTTTCAAGGGATAGTGCTCTCCTGGTTCTTCACCATCGCGCCGAACTCCATATATGCATGGGAGCAAATCTGGGAACCGTATGTACAATAACTTCCAAGGAAATTACGTCGAACGTGTGGATGCAGACCAGCTTTTTGCCATCAAGCAGAAGCCTTCAGAGACATAAATGAGGCCACCATCATCAATGTAGTAATAATAGGTCTTCATCCGGGACCATTAGCCAGGTATAACACGCGCAAGCCCATGAAAACAGTCGCAAAACTCTTCAACAAGATGGAGGAGTATGCAATGGCAAAGGAGGACACACAGTGACACTAGGGCGATGCTTCTAAGGCAAAGCAATCTCCCGATTCTTCGAAGGATGGCTCCAGCCGCAAGTAGCGAAAGGGCCAACGACCCTGATACATCCATAACATCGAGAGTGGCGAAGACAACAACAACACCCTGGCCAGCCAGGGACGTGGCCGCAATTGCGAAAGAGGATAGGCCCACGAGGATAGAGGACGGGGTAGTGATGACAGGCAGCAACATAGGCTGTGGTGCGAGGTGCACGACCGGGCGAACACCTCACTCGGTAATGCCCGACCATTGCAACACTCCACGAAAGCGCCTTTAGGGATAGAGCCCTCGTGGTAAGAACATCAGTGGTGGCACATGTGCAGCAGCCCCGGAGGGCCAACTAGTCCAATCGCCCCACCACGTTGTGCATATAGGCCCCTGATGGCAGGTCATATCGAGTCATCAATGTCATCACGGGCAATTTGTTGTTAGAATTCTCATCCAAAAGGCAAGAGAGGCCTACGCTGTCGGCTCTGCCATGTCACTGCATATCTCGCCCAAATGCCCCCGAGATGAGCACAGGCTAACATTACTTTCATGATGGCTAACACGACGGGGTTGATTTTCCTCACCAGGATCCCTTGGTGCTGCAGGCAAGTATCGTAGGATGTGACATTAAATAGTCCTCGTTGATGGATGTAGCTCGGCGAATGTCTTATTCGCCAGTGTCTTTGACCAGATAGGCATCCCTCGAGCAGATTTGAGCCTCCAGGTGTGCCACTTCAGGGCTTTGGGGCTAGCCATGCAGGCCTTGGGTCAGGGCCACTCGAAGTGTCTTTTGGGCGGGCGACCAAGCGAAAAGCAAAGTGGTAACCTTTGATGTCGTTGACCTTCCCTACCTGTACAACACTATCCTTGGAAGGGCAACACTCAACACTTTTAAAGTAGTCCCTCATCATAGTTTCTTGTTTATGAAGCTCCTAGGTCCACACCATCATCGCCATCAGCTCTGGGGTGAACGCCCAAGCCCAAGCAAGAGGGCGAGGTCAAGAGAATCCCTTTGCATGGCACGGACATCTCTCGACAAGTCTCCATTGGCGAGGGCCTCACCTCGGAGGCCAAGTAGGGACTACCCAAGGTCCTTCGCAATAACGTAGATGTCTTCGCATGGTCACCGATCGACATCACAGGTTTAGACCACTCTATCATTGAGCACAAGCTCATGGTGCGCCCTGACACCAAGCCAATTAAACAAAACCTGAGGCGCATGTCCTCGAGTGCCAGGAAGCCACCAAGACGAAGGTCACTAAACTACTCTAGTCCGACATCATCCATGAAGTGCATCACACAAACCAATTCGGTGCTAGTCAAGAAGGCTAGTGGCACGTGGCGTATATGCGTCGACTTGACGAACCTCAACAAGGCGTGTCCGAAGGACAACTACCCCTTTCGCGAATTGATCAGCTAGTGGACGCCACAGCGAGGTGCGAGTTAATGAGCTTCCTAGAAGCATATCCTGGCTACCACCAAATTCATATGGCAATAGAGGACGAGGCCAAGACAAATTTCAAAATCCCGGAGGCACCTACAGATTTACCAGAATGCCCTTTGACTTCAAAATATGAGAGCCACATTCACCCAGCTGGTGGCCCTCGCCTCGCTGCCCAGCTTGGAAGGAATGTCGAAGCCTATGTTAACGACGTAGTGGTCAAAAGCAGGCGGGATAGCATGCTTCTTACTTTTAGGTAGACCAAGGCAGTTTGATAAATATTTCACTCATCATGGATTTGCCCATATAGGACTAATCTGGAGAAACTAAAGAAATTCAGCGATCAAGTGTAAGACTTGCTTGACAAAGGATACGTACGTGAGAGGCTTAGTCCTTGTACCATTCCTATGATTTTAGTTCCTAGGAAAGACAGATCTTGGCGTATGTTTGTTGATTGTAGAGTGATTAATAATATCACTGTTAGATATCATCATCCTATTTTTAGGTTATATGATATACTTGATGAATTGAGTAGCTTTATTGTTTTTTCTAAAGTTGACTTGCATAGTAGATACCATCAAATTAGAATGAAACTTGGAGATAAATGGAAGACAACATTTAAAACTAAGTTCGCGTTATATGAGTGGCTAGTGATGTTTTTTGGTTTAACTAATGCACGCAACACTTTCATGAGATTAATGAATGAAGTTTTACGTGCTTTTATTGATAAATTTGTGGCAGTTTATTTTGATGATATATTAATTTACAACAAGTCGCTTGATGAACATCTTGAACACTTATGTACTGTTTTTATTGCTTTGAGAGATGCATGTTTATTTGGTAACCTTAAAAGTATACCTTTTGCACCAATCGAATTTGTTTTCTTGGTTATGTTGTTACTCCACAGGGAATTGAGGTTGATGAAGCCAAGATTGAAGCTATAGAGAGTTGGATAACACCACAAATGGTGACATAAGTGCAGAGCCTCCATGGACTTGTTGGATTCTGTCACCGCTTTGTAAAGGATTTCAACACCATCACTGCACTACTTAATAAATTGATGAAGAAAGCTATTCATTTTAAATGGGGACAAGCACAAGAAGAAACTTTCAACCTTCTCAAAGAAAAAGCTCACAAATACACCATTGCTTCAAATTCCTGACTTTGGTAAGATTTTTGAACTTGAGTGTGATGCTAGTGGAATTAGAATTGGTTGTGTGTTGACATAAAAAGTAAATATGTTATTTATTTCAGTGAGAAATTGAGTAAACCTAGTTTGAACTATTCAACTTATAATAAAGAATTATACGCTCTAGTTCGAACTTTAGAAATATTGCTACATTATTTATGGCCTAAAGAATTTATTATACATTCTGATCATGAATCTTTGAAGCATATTAGAAATCAATCTAAACTGAACTATAGACATTCACGTTAGGTTGAATTTATTGAATTTTTTCTTATGTCATTAAATATAAGAAAGAGAAAGAAAATATGATTATTGATGATTTGTCTAGATGGTATACTTTGTTATCTCAACTTGGTTGTAGAATTTTGAGCTTAGAGATAATAAAAGATTTATATGCTTCTGATGATGAATTAAAAGATGCCCTATCCAATTGTAAAAATGATAAAAGCTAGAACAAATTTGTTTTTAATGATTGTTTCTTATTTAAAACTAACAAGTTATGCAATTCAGCTAGTTTTGTTTATCTTTTGTTGTTACAAAAGGTGCATGGAGGAGGAGGATTAATTAGACACTTTGACGTTAAAAATACGGAGGACATCCTTGCTAAATACTTCTATTAGCCAAGGATGAGGCGCGATGTTGAGCGCGATATTTCGCGATGCACTACATGCCAAAAAACTAAATCACGACTGAATCCACATGTTTTATACATACCTCTTCCTATTCCTAATGTTCCTTGGGAGGATATTTCTATGAATTTTGTTTAAGAATTGCCTAGGATAAAAATAGGGATGGATACTATTTTTGTTATAGTGGATAGATTTTCTAAGATAGCATATTTTATTACTTATCATAAGAGCGATGATGCTGCACATGTTGTTGATTTATTTTTCAAAGAGATTGTTCGACTACATGGTGTGCCAAAGGCAATTGTTTTAGATCATGACACGAAGTTTTTGAGTCACTTTTGAAGAACACTTTGGGAAAACTTGGGACGAAGTTATTGTTTGCAACTACTTGTCATCCCTAAACTGATGGACAAACTGAAGTCGTCAATCGTACCTTGTCAACAATGTTGAGGACTGTTTTGATGAACTTGAAGATATGGCAAGAATATCTACCTCACGTGGAGTTTGCCTACAATCACTCGTTGCATTCAACCACTAAGATGAGCCCTTTTTAGATAGTATATGGCTATAACCCTTGCACTTCAATTGATTTGTTATCTCTACCATCTTCAGAAATGATAAATTTAGATACTAAGAAATGTGTTGAATTTGTTTTTAAGTTGCATGAAACCATAAAAGAAAACATAGAGCACATGAATGAGAAATATAGAGTTGCTAATAGTAAAGGTAGAAAGGAAATAATTTTAAAATCTGGTGATCTTGTTTGATTGCATTTGAGAAAAAGATAGATTTCCAGAACTGAGTAAATCTAAGTTGATGCCTAGAGTTGATGATCCTTTTTAGATTATTGAAAATATTAATAATAATGTATACAAGCTTGAGTTACCTGTAGAGTTTGGGTTAGTCTAATATTTAATATTGCAAATTTGAAGCCATACTTAGGAGAAAAAGATAAGTTTGAGTCGAGAACGACTCCAATTCAAGAGGTAGAGGATGATGAGGACATTACTTCTTGGATACACACAATACTCATTCATAAGATGATAGACAAGAAACTATGACAAGGTAACGAGCACGACGGTTGAATTATAAGGTGAGCTCATTTCTAGGGTGGTATAATTTAGCTTCTGAGAATATGTTGTTATTTGATACATGTGATGTGATTGTGCTTAGAAACATAGGCAAGGACCAAGGAGAGGCATAGGGAGTCACGGACGCACTTGGGATGAACAATAGAGGTCACCACATCACTTTAAGACCAGGACAACTAAGAATGAAAACTGGGCATGTTCTATAATTCGGTTCGGCCTCCGAAGACAGCGCTGACTTCAAACAGGGCGTAGAAGATGCATACAGAGTCCAAATGAGGTGATTTTAGGCTTGTTGGAAATATTTTGATATCTTCTTTCCAATGGTTCTAGTTCCACCTCAAAACTCTGCTTGAGCACATCATAATATACAAAATAAATCTAAATCTATTTCAAACCTAGGCCTTGGGTGTTGTATCAGTTTGAGCCCGACTGGAGAGTTGTAGTGGGATGTTCCCCCACTCTCACGAATGTGGCTCCCCTTGTCCCTAGCATCATAAAAATTGCCAAGGATGCCACTTTTAGGGTTTCATGCTTGTTTAGATTGATTTTCGTTCAGAAAATATCAGTTGTGTACTTATGTCGACTAGATTAACTACGACGACTTTAGGCATCTTCATTGTTTAATGAAATTTTATATTTCATTCACAAATTCAGATCGCGCTTATTTTTTTCTTGCTTGATTCTCGATTGTTTGTAGGAAAGATCATCCATGTTGGGCATAGTTGGTAATGACATGAGTGTGGTGTAGCGATTACAGGACAAAAGATTATCTGTGTTGAGCACAATTGGTAACAAAAGGATGTGGTGTAGCGATTATAGGTCGGACTTGGTCATTTTGGTCAAGTAGCATCGTCATCAATGTAAACAATCGTAGTTATTATTCTTAATGGAAGATCAGGCCAAATCCCTCATCAGTGATGATTGGTGAGGATTGAGGAACTAACGAATAGCCACAAATGGTGAGGAGGAAGAGGATGGAGAATGGGGAATTGGAGATGGTGCCGCTCTACTTTAGGGCATTCGCTTCATTGGACCAGTTGGGTCGTCAACATTTCAAACCAGGCCGAACTAATTTACTGGTAGCCCATTATACCGAGAGTACCAGTAAGGCCGATAAAAATGAAAATTGGCTAGTTTTGAGAACCCAACTCCTCTCCCCTAGGGTTTGTCCCCTGGGGTGCCTGTGGTTCGTCGCCGAGAGGATGCCGCCGCCTCACCCCTAGGGAGGTGGTAAGGAAGAAGGGGAGCGAGGGAGGTGGAGGCCAGTAGCAGTAAACTAGCCAAGCTCACTGTGAAGGGTGATGTATGATGATCTAGGGTGCACAGCCATCAGAGGCGATGATGTGGCAAGGACTCCAGTGAAGGAGGTAGGACGACTGGCAACCAAAGCGGCGATGACGACATGGGAGAGGGAGGAAGAGAACATGAGAGGAGCTAGATGGTGGCAGCGGTGGTAGCGAGGGCGACACAGGCAAAGGGGAGGTGGTGTGTGAGCAAAGGGAGAGGCAGGCAAAGCCCTCTGCCAGGGGAATTAGAGGGGCTAGGGCATGGGTCGGGAAAGCGAGATCAGATGGCCATGAGGTGTGCATGACTTCATCGCAATTTCAAGGATCATTAGGGGTTTACACAAAAAAAAGGTGAGTGCAAACTTTTCTGGCCGCTGGTTTAATCGAGGCGTCACCATGATTTTAGAAATCTCAAAAGCATTTTTTGCAAAACCAAAGACATGGGGGCATTCGCCAAATGCTTCACACTGAAGTCTCTTGACCTGTCCAGCAACGAAATCTCTAGCGAGGTGTCGGCCAGGATCTTGTCTCGCTCAACCTCTTCGGCAACCACTTCAAGGGCACATCCCCACCGGACATTTGCGGGGCTCACATGCTTTTAAGATTCATGCCACCACATGGTAGGAATTGAGGGCCTCAAGAGGAGGGGTTCAGGGCCCTCCCACAGAGAATTTTCTTCTAGCAAGAGGAGCGGAGAAACCACTTTGAAAAGTCAGATGTTCGTATTGGCTTTTGGCTTTTCTAAGGAGAAACTAGTGCGAATATGCCTTATCCACGGTAAGTAGGGTGGAAAAAGCTCATTTATGAGGGAGGCCCATTGACTTGGTTTAAAATTACTTTAATTACACTCGTTGATTGGTTAAATATTGAATTAGTTGATTTCAAATGAAATTAAATTTTGCTTTGACTCTGCTCGGCTTGGCTTATTAGCTCGATTCTAAAAATAATTCTAAATTATAAATATAATAATATTAAATTAAAACTATGCTAATTTCATAAAGAAAGCTCCGTACGACCAGAGGTGGATTCTTTTGGGATGTGGTTTATAACTTTTGACTTAAAATTTTGAATTCTGACTATTCACGAGAGAGACGAAGAAACATATCCGTGTTCGATTTTTACCGATATAGATAAAGTCAAAATAATATATATTATAATCAACTTATTAATTTTACCTTAAAAATATTTCATTTTAAAATCTAATTATTACAGAAAAAGTCATAAGCCCCGGAGAACCGCCGCAGATCTGACTCGGTGTCACCCCTAACGGTAAGCGACCATGCCCGCGTGGACCGTGCGGCGCCCCCACTGACTAGCGGGCCCCAGACGTCGGCGTCACCCCACCCGCCTGCCTCGCGTTGCATTTCCAACCAACCCCTCGACCCCCCATCCCATGCGCCTCCGTCTCCTCTCGTCCGCCTCACGCGCCCTCACAAGCGCAAAACCCCACTCGGTCCCCCAAATCCTAGCCGCCGCCACCACCCGCCAGCTCGCGGCCATGGCGACCTCGGCCTCAGCCTTGGCGGGGAATCGGGAAGCGTTCCGCGTGGCGGTGACCAACACGCTGGAGCGGCGGCTCTTCTACGTCCCTTCCTTCAAGATCTACGGCGGGGTCGCGGGGCTCTACGACTACGGCCCCCCCGGCTGCGCCGTCAAGGCCAACGTCCTCGCCTTCTGGCGCCAGGTAGCCGCAGATACCTCTCCTCCTACTGCTTCGCGAGCTCGTAGTAGACTTGTGTAGATTGAGGCGAATCTTGGGTGGGGTTCGAGGGAAACGCAGTGCCCTTTGTTTCCCTTTTCCGCTTGCGAATTGTGGTAGCAGCTACTGCCTATCGGGTGCTCAATTTTGGGCATACTGACCCTGGTCTGACCAAAAGGCTGGACCTTTATTTGCGAATATTAATGCAGTTCAGTGATGTGCCGTGTTGGAACTGTATTTGTACTACTTGTGGTGTGGTGTACTACTGTGGTGTGTGCTGGTTGCTGAAATTGACTACCTTTTGATAAAGAAGGTGGCTACTGTATGCTCCAGAGCTAAAAAACTTGCTTCCTTGATTGTAAATTGGAGGAAATAGTCTGTCTGGACTCGTCGGTTTGTAGATTAGAAGGGATTGGTCAGGTTTCCTTAACATGTAAACGGATTGATCATCCTGTACTAAACTTGCTTCCTTAGATTGTTAGAGTTAGGCTGTAGTTGCTGCTCCTTCTTCTTTCTTGGTTATGAATTGTGGTAAATAAGGTTGCTAATGTGTATGGTGGACGCTTAGTTTCGGCTGCTCTGAGTATGGTTTGACCTAACGTTGATCCTTGCAAATTGCGAGGTTTAGTATAGATTGGTGATGTGCCATATGTGCAGTGCAGCTACTGGATACATATAGCTAGACTTTCTTAGGCCCATTTGTAAATTTCGGTGAGCGTGTTGTGATTTGGGGTGTTTTCTTTTTTGTGTGTGTACTTGTGTGTAAGTGGGCTGTCTGTTTTCTTGTGGTCGTTGTTTGGGTAAGGGTCTGAAGACCGAGGGTAGGGTGCTCGCTCTCATCTAGCCGCCTGCAGGGCTCTTCCCTGGCTGTGGTAGAGAGGCTCTGCGCCTGGTTGAGAAAGAGGGAGACTAGGAGTTTCTTTGATTACTCTTTTGCTTAATGCCATCGATTACAATAGGCCTCCTTATATAGAGGGCTTTCCTAACAATTGTGGATAAGATCAATTTAAATGATAACCTTCCTAACTAATAGATAGCCTTCTTAACTAATAGATAGCCTTCTTAACTAATAGATAAGATCATAAGATGCCAGACAACTAATCCTCGTCAAAGGAAACTAATCAAACTATTTAGGAAATAGATAACTTGGTAGAGAAGAAGCTATCCTCCTTGTGGGCCTGCTGCTACAGTTAGGAATGTCAACGGATTGAACACGAATCAAATTGTCCGGATTCGGATGCCGGATAAAATGGATAATAAAGATATGATTGACACTCTTTGAGTCTTAACGTATCGAATACGAAATGAATAGTCCGGATTAGGGTTCAAAATCCCGGTGGTTACCGGCCGGTAACCGCCGGTTACCATTTTTACCGGTGGAGACCGGTAACCCAAAAAACCGGCCGGTATCAATTTTTGAATTTTGAATTTTGGCCGGTTTTTCTAGTTACCGGTTTCAAAACATCTCAAAATTCAAATTTTGATTTTCAAATTTTGACCGGTTTTTCTGGTAACCGACCGGTAACCGCCTGGTTACCATTACCGGCCGCCGACTGGGATTTCTTCCGGTTCCGGTATTTGGAACCTTGGTCCGGATACATATACCAAATAAAACAGGTAATCCAGATTTGATCGACACCCCTAGCTACAGTATCACGTGTACTGTTCCCATGCTACAGTGCGACCCGTGTCTTTTGCTGCTGAATTGGGCCTATAACATGTATAGACCATTTATGTGTATAATCTGGCAACACTTGGAAAGCTGTAGTTTTATGACATGCACACTTGGATGCATTCAAAGTAGTTGCCAGGACCCCCACTAATGCTATATGCAAAGACTTGTTCCCTATTGCCTTAGCTTAAGCATTTGCACATTTAGGTCATTGGCCATTTCACCTGCCTAAATGAGGAACTTAGTGGTTATGGATCAAGAGATCAGGATCTATAGCTTTTTTTCATGGAATTGGTTATTATGATGCGATGGCTTAGATACCTCTTTGTAATGTCCCAATTCAATAAACTTTATGCGTGGCATGCAGCCATTGATCCATTTGATGCGTTAATCTCAATCTGCAGTAGTAGGAAGTCTAATGCAACTTTATATACTTGGCTATGACTGCACTGTCATTTTTAATCTATCACAGTTGTTAATTGTTATGAAGCACCGAATGGTGTTTTCTTGCCTCAAGTCAGACCTCTTGCCAATTTTGCTGTTATTCTTGATAAATTTGATGCTTTGCACAATGTTTTGCCGTATTAAAGTATTGGCCTCAATCAGTGCAATGTTGAAATGTTGCATTCATTCCATGTATTGCTTTTTTAGTGTGGTCTTTTATTATTTGTGATGATATATTCGTTGGTGACATACAATTATGGGTGATGCTACCTATGGTCCGAGTTTCTTGTCATTTTTAGGTACCTGGACTTAGAGATGGCAACGGGCACAAACCCGCTGGGTTTTACCATCCCAAACCCGTGCCCGTGAAAGTTGGACGTGCCCGCTAAAAAACCCATGCCCGTTGACGGGTGCAGATTTTTGCCCAAACCCATGCCCACTTGGGTAACGGGTACCCACGGGTCGCCCGTGCCCAACAACAGCTGTGCAGATTGCAGACAGTGCAGTGCTTAGCAAGTCAACAATAAGTTCAATTTATATGCTAATATGCATGAAACAAGCAACGACAAATCCACAATGCATATCACTAGTTCACTCCATCAATTCTCAGTTCATAGTACACTGGCATAGCATATCAGTAACTCAACTCTATTCAGAAATTAAAGAAAAACTGAAAAATTGCTGGGATGGCCGGGTTTATATTACCTATGAGTTTACGGGTTCAGGTACTATAGGAACGTACCCGAACCCGGCAGACCCGATGGGTTGGGCTTTTTGCCCATTAAGAGATCCATAGGTTAGGAAATCGATCCAGATCCATACCCTAATAGAGTAAAAACCCACCGGGTATCGAGTTCGGGGTACCCATTGCCATCTCTACCTGGACTATTATGGGCAGTTGGGCACAACTCAGCAGCCAGGGAGGCAAGCACCGTAGCGTGTGAGCAGTATGTGTGGTAGTGTTCACTCGTTGATGTAGAGCGCCACAAATAATTTAGCAGGAAGGTTATCTCTTTTCTTGGTTAGCTGAATGCTTATCTCTCATAATTTGGTAATCGATCATGTTAATTGCATAATTTTAGAATCCCTTGTTTAGAGATATCTTTCTCAGTGGTTAAGTCAAGTTATCCCTATAAAAAGGATGACATTGCATCTTCTTGAATTAAGCGAAAGAATAATCAAAGAAAGTCTTTGTCATTCCCTTCTTCTCAATGGGCCTCAGAGCCTATCTACTACATCTAGAGAAGAGCCCTGCCAGTGGCTAGATAAGAACCTTACCCTCAGTCCTCGAACCCTTACCCAAACAATGCCCACAACATTTGGTATCAGACCCAATTGTCGCCCCTTCCACCATGATGGGCGACTTGGGTTTCGATTTCGATGCCAAAGAACTCAAGGCCATGAGGGGCCTCTACGCTGAGCTTTGTTCAGGAATCACGAGACTAAGACTTTCTTTGATTATTCTTTCGCTTAATTCAAGAAGATATAATGCCATCCCGTTATCCCGTTTACAGGTGTAACTTGACAACTAAAAAGGATCTCTCTAAATAAGGAATCCTAAAATTATGCAACTAACATGATCGATTATCAAATTATGAGAGAGATGCATACAACTAACCAACTAAAGAGAGAACCTTCTGAGTAAACTATTCGTGGCGCACTACAGTAACTGAGTGAACAGTATCACATACACTGTTCATGCGCTACAATGCTTGCCTCCCCTGCTTCTGAGTTGTGCCCATAACATGGACACATATAAAGGACTTAATACTTATTTTTTTGTCAGAGTTTGCCCCTAATGATTGTTCACCGCGTCACTACCAATTAACAAGCACATTTGGTGGAAAATGTTACCTGGAAAACCCAAAATGACTTCTATTTGCAAACCAAAACCAACTTCCTAAAACATCTAATTTGGACTGGAGGTAATATCACCTCAAAAACCCAAAACCAAAAACAACATCTACATGCAAACCACAACTTCCTAAAGCGTCATTTATTTTGAACTGGATGTGGAGTTAGGATCTAAGATCTGGTCCTCTGTTATCTTCATATATGGATTTATGTATGCTTATACATATCTCGTCAGTTAACCCCCTTTGTATGTGCCTCCTTAGTTCTTACTGACTTCCTGTTGGGCTTGGCAAGCTCCAACATGCTCTTTTGAGTTTGATGCACAATGTGATAATTTAGGAATATGTGTTAACATATGGAGCTAATCATGGTTGTCATGACGTAATTGGCGACCACAACGTCTAAGAGGCGTCAAGACGCCATGGCGAGAAACGGCGAGGCATACGCTCTACATGCATACATGATGGAGTACATACAATCCGGTCGGCCACTCCCCCTCATATAATCTGCTATCTCCCGACTCCTTTCGCTCTTGCTCTCTCCCACGTCCTCCTATCCCCAGCGCTCCTCCCCCTGCCCGATGCCTCCCTCCCCCCTCCCCCCGCCTCCTCCCACCGCTCAGTGCCTCCCCTCCCCATCGAATCCAACCGCCCCTGACCATAATCCAACCGGATCCGGCCGTTGGCGTCACCCTTGGACCGCCACGATGCCTAGGCATCGCCAAGGCGATGACTTGGTGACGCCGTGACAACACTGGAGCTAATATAGACATGTATTTATGACAGTAGCATTTTGTGCTGTGTATCGCAACTAAACATGAGGTTGGTCCCACAAAGTTCGGATTTTTAGTTTGCCAGGTGTTTGCATAATGAAACTTTGCAAGGATAAACTTTATTGCGTTCCAAAATTAATTTTGAAATCTACCCTCAGCAATAAGTAATAAACAGTGACAAATAAATAGAAACTACTGTATTTATTAATGTTAGTGGAGAATAAAATGGGTTTGGTAATGAATATTGCCTGGATGTAAATCTCAACATTTGTAAAAAGGCATCCTTCTAATAAATCTTTAGCCTAAGATATATAAGCTATATTACCTTTGGTACATTATGGGAATTTAGTATTTACACATAGATCATCGTCTTATACAATCTAATTGTGCACTTTTTTCCTTAGCACTTTGTATTGGAAGAGGGGATGCTTGAGGTGGACTGTCCTTGTGTGACACCAGAAGTTGTCTTGAAGGCCTCTGGCCATGTGGACAAATTTACAGACTTAATGGTGAAAGATGAAAAGACAGGCACCTGCTATCGTGCTGATCACTTGCTCAAGGACTTCTGTAAGGAGAAGCTTGAAAGGGACAGCACATTGCCACCAGAGAAGGCAGAAGAATTCAACCATATCCTTGCTGTCTTGGATGATCTCTCTGCAGAACAATTGGGTGCTAAGATTAAGGAGTATGGGATTGTTGCCCCTGACACCAAGAACTCTTTGTCAGATCCGTACCCCTTTAATCTCATGTTTCAGACTTCCATTGGACCGTCAGGTTTGAGCCCAGGGTGAGGTCAAGAACAGTTATTATTCCACTTTTTTCAATCTAGCTTGAGCTTATGTGCTTCCTTGGTTTTGCAGGTATATGAGGCCAGAGACAGCACAAGGTATCTTTGTGAACTTCAAAGACTTGTATTACTACAATGGCAACAAGCTGCCATTTGCTGCAGCCCAAATTGGTCAGGCTTTCAGGAATGAGGCATGACTTTGTTAACTTTCTGTTCAGATCCTCTTTCTATTGACAATCTTTGCCAGGGTTTATATCTTCTACTTATTAACATCTTTGTTATCTACCATGTTATGTAAAACATATGAAAGATTCCCATTAATTTATCATTCATGTTTGGTACATATGATAGGTTAAAATCTTGAGCTGTTTAGTAGGTCAGAAAAAAGAAGTTAACAAAAAAGATTGTCAGCTTATATTTTTTAATCAGGTTACTATTGAGATAAACTTACCAAGAAAAAAGAGATAAACTGGAGTAGTGGTGGAAACCAGTGCTTTAACTAGCAATAACTCTATGGTATTACCTAACTAAATAACCTATGTAGCCTGAGACGATTTTCTGTCATTAGATATCACCTCGTCAAGGCCTTCTGAGAGTCCGTGAGTTTACTTTAGCGGAGATTGAGCACTTTGTGGACCCAGAGGACAAATCCCACCCAAAGTTTGGTGATGTTGCTGATTTAGAGTTCTTGATGTTTCCAAGAGAACAACAACTGACAGGAAAATCGGCCACTAAACTTAAGCTTGGAGAATCTGTATCTAAGGTACTATATTTTGGATACTTCTTCTCTGTTACATCTGATTTAAACTCTTCTTTTGCTACTCCTGGTACCAATCTCATAACTAGCAGTCGTGCTAATCTGTTTCTAAGTAATTTTTGTTGCAACTGGCAGGGCACTGTCAACAATGAGACCCTTGGCTATTTTATTGGAAGGGTCTATCTTTTCTTGACACAATTGGGGATTGACAAAGATCGCCTACGGTTCCGGCAGCACCTGCCAAATGAAATGGCTCACTATGCTGCTGATTGTTGGGATGCAGAGATTGAATGCTCCTATGGGTGGATTGAGTGTGTTGGAATTGCTGATAGGTCTGCCTACGACTTGCGTGCTCACTCGGTATGTATCAATTAATGCTTATGGAATTGCTGGTAGTTCATTTATTGTGCACCAATACTGGATCCTTTCTATGTGATTTCCATATTAATTTCAGTTATTGTTCATGGGTACAAACTATGCACTAGTTTTTCAGTCAAACAGTATTTGATATCATACAACCACCAAAGCTCTGCCACTATCATGCTCAAGAGGGGAGCATTTATTGTTAAAAATAATATTGTGTACTATTGAGGTTGTTGGCTAATGCCAGTGTACTTGATCTATCATGGTGTTCGAAGGTATTCTTGGTCCTGGTCCTATCAGTTGCATCATAAGCTAAGGCTGCTATCGTGTGTTTTCGTCTCATCGAGGTGATGCTGCTATTGCTTCTTCTGTTCTTGTGAGTGCTCTGGAGTCTTGTGCAACTCAGATTGGTCAGATTTAGGCTTAGATGAGCAACCTTTAGGTCCAATTGTGTCAGTTGCAGTCATATGGTGGATCTATCGTTTTTGCTGCACCATCACATCCTGTGTAGGGTGTTTCACTCCCGTGGGTATTGGATTCAGGGGCCTCTTTCCATGACATCTGATGCATCTCAACTCACATCATGTCATCCTGCTACAGATGGAAAATCAAGATTGAGACAATTGATGGCACACCATGCATGGTCACTCATCAGGGGACTATTTCTACCCCACTTTGCAGTTTTAGATGTCTCACTTGTCCCTACGCTCTCCATGAATCTCATCTCTGTTGGGCAGCTCGTAGATATGAACTGCTTTGTTGGGTTTGATGATAGCTCTTGCTTTGTGCAAGATCGTCAAACAAAAGTTGTCATTGGTACGGGCCATCGTAAGAGAGGTTCTGCAGGGCTCTATGTTCTTGATTGTCCGAGTCTCCCTTTATTCTCCACTCCTAGTACTACTACTGCTCCTTCATCCTCTGTTGTTGGTCCATCTACTCTTTGCCTTTTTGCATCAACTTCTATTTGCATGTATTTTCGTCAATGGCATCATCATTTGGGGCACTTGTGTGGCTCACATCTTTACATATTGATTCATCAAGGTGTTCTTGTTTCTGCTTCTGTTGACACCAATTTTTAGTGCAAGGATTGTAGGCTTGGCAAGCAAGTACAATCCCATATCCTTCTAGCTCATCTAGATCCGATCGTCCTTTTGATTTGGTCCATTTGGATGTTAGGGGTCCTCTTGTTCCGAAGGGTGGTCATAATTACTATGTCATCTTCATTTATGACCACACTCGATATACTTGGATTTACTTAATGAAACACTGTTCGTAGTTGATTTCCATCTATCAGTCTTTTACTTAGATGGTTCACACAGTTCTCTTTTGCCATTTGTGTTTTTGGTCTGACTCTAGGGAAGTATCACCAGTTCCTTTCTTCTGAGGGTACTCTTACTCAGCTCTCATGCCCTAGTGCTCATGCTCAGAATAGTGTCACTGAGCACAAGCACTGTCACTTCATTGAGACTACCTATACTCTTATTTCCTCCTTTGTTCCCTCTTATTTTTGGGTGGAAGCTATTTATACATTAGTTTATCTCATCAACCTTTAGCCTTCTTCCAAACTTTAGGGCAAGTGTCCTAGTGAGGTCCTGTATGGAGCACCTCCTTGATATGATCATCTTTGTGTTTTTGGTTACACTTGCTATGTTTTTTTGACACCTCGTGAGCATACAAAGCTAAGCGCTCAGTCTGTTGAGTGTCTTTCTAGGTTGTAGTCTTGAATATAAGAGTTAGTGTTGCTATGATCCTTCGGCACATCGCATTCGCATCTCTCGTGATATGACTTTTTCTAAGGATTGACCCTTCTTTTATCATCCTTCCACTTGGCCCACTTCTTCCATAGATTTCACCTCCTTTTTGTGTATACCTTCCATTCCTTTACTAGACTTGCCTTCTTCAATTCAGCCTCCAGCTCCACCTTCTCCCTTACCAACTCTTTCAGTTCATCCTCTAGTATCATCTTCCTTACTAGTTTCACCTAGTGTATCTTTTCCACTATCTCCTGCAGCCACTTACATTCTCCTTTGCCCTTTCACTATGTTCCTCAGTCTTCCTCTCCTTCACCTAATCCTAGTACCACCGACTCTGACGATCATCCTATAGTTCCACGGTATTCTCTTCATGGTCGTTCCTCTATTCAGGCCCTAGAGAGGTGAGGTTTTCCTCGTGTTGGTGTTGTGTCTAAGCCGAGTACTTATCAGGAGACAGCCAGTATACATGAGTGGCAGTTGGCTATGTATAAGGAGCTTCTAGCACTTGAGCATATATGCACTTGGGATGTTGTTCCTTTACCATCTCAGGCGGTTCCTATCACTTACAAGTGGGTTTATAAGGTGAAAACAAAATTAGATGGTTCAGTTGAGTGATACAAGGCTCATCTTGTTGCTATAGGTTTTCAGCAGGCTTATGGGTGAGATTATGATGAGACTTTTGCTCCTGTTGCACATGACCACAGTGCGTCCTCTCTTTGCTGTTACGGCTGTTGGCTCATGAACTATATCTCAAATGGATGTACAAAATACTTTTCTTCATGGTGATATACATGAAGAGGTCTATATGCAGCCAACCCCAGGTGTTAAGGCTCCTACAGGCTATGTTTGCCATCTTCGGTGTGCTCTATATGGTCTCAAGTAGGCCCCCTATGCTTGGTTTGAGCATTTCAGTTTCATGATTCGAGCTGCTCGTTTCTCTAAATGAGCATGACCTCGTCTTGTTCATTCACACTCAGCGTGATCGTGCTTATACTATATGTATGTGCTATGCTGATCACAGGAGATGACATTGACTATGTGCATTTGTTAAGAAGAAATTGAGTGAATATTTTCTGATGTCAGATTTGGGACCTCACTGTCACCAGGCCAGACATTGCTCATTCTGTGTATGTTCTCAGTCAGTTTGTTAGTGCTCCCACATTAGTTCATTATGTCATCCATACACCTGTTCTATGCTAGTTCGAGTCAGCTCTAGCTTCGCGCTTACTCTAACTCCATTTGGGCTAGTGATCCTATTGATCGACATTCTATCACTGGCTACTGCATATTTCTTGGTAACTCGCTCATTGCCTACAAGTCCAAAAAGCAAACTGCAGTGTCACGTTGCTGTGGTTGAGCTACGAGCCCTTGCCACCACTATCTTAGAGATTGGCTTTGTTGGCTCTTGGTTGATCTTAGTGTCTCATGTGATGCTTCTACACCATTGTCATGTGACAACACCAGCGACATTCAGATTGCAAGCGATCCAGTTAAACATGAGCTAACTAAGCACATTAGTGTTGATGCATTATTCACAAGGTCTTATTGCCAGCAATTGGCCATTGACCTCAAGTATGTGCTTTCAGAACTTCAAGTTACAGACTTCTTCACAAAGACTCAGACTCGAGAACACCATCGGCTTCATCTACTTGAACAAGGTCCACTTTGAGTTTGAGGGGGTGTTAAGAGTCATGTACATATTAGTAATCTAACTCCCCTCTCCCTCTCTCGGCCCATGTGGCCCATGTAGCCTATGTGGCCCAACTAATTATGTATATACATAACTTCTTGATAATGAGTAACATGCACAGTTGTGAATAGCAAAACATCTATTCTCTTGTCTAAATATCACAGTTTTATTAGCTCAACTGCTCTTCCTGTTAGAGTCTCTGGAAAACAATAATTGAATTTATTGAAATGCTGTTTTCATTTACATTATTCAGATTTTCTACACCCCAAAGAAATCAGCAATGTTGACAGATTCATCAGTGAAGTGTTTTTTTTTTGGCACATAACATTCATGATAAAACTAATCCTATTCTAATCTCAATCTTGAACAGGATAAGAGTGGCGTTCCACTTGAAGCACACGAAAAGTTCTCTGAACCCAGAGAAGTGGAGGTGAGGTTTACTTTTTTGGTGCATGTTTCTCGTTGTCATTGGATGCTTGTATTATTAGCACTGGGCTCTTACGGCTATAATGTTTTAGTCAATTTATTGAATTATCTGCTTTGCTAATAAACATGTTTCATTTTGGCACATTCAGAAGTTGGTTATAACCCCATCAAAGAAGGAGCTTGGTCTTGCGTTCAAAGGGAACCAGAAGCTGGTTCTCGAAGCATTGGAAGTAAGTTTCATCTGCACATTGGCTAGTTACACTGTATTGCTGTTCTGTTGATCTGAACCTGCTTTCTCCGCTGACAGGCCATGAGTGAGACTGAAGCTTTGGATATGAAAGCTGCATTGGAATCCAAAGGGGAGGTTGAGTTTAAGGTGTGCACCCTTGGGAAGGATGTTACCATAAAGCAAAACATGGTTTCGATTAACATGGAGAAGAAAAAGGAACATCAAAGGAAATTTACTCCTTCTGTCATTGAGCCCTCCTTTGGGATTGGGCGCATCATATACTGCCTCTATGAACATTGCTTCTACCAAAGGCCTGGCAAGGCAGAGGATGAGCAGTTGAATGTATTTGGTTTCCCCCCTCTTGTTGCTCCAATAAAGTGCACAGTCTTTCCACTGGTCAAGATTGAGAAATTTGATATTGTCGCCAAGAAAATTTCAAAAGCCTTGACGACTGCAGGGATTTCTCACATTATCGACATCACAGGTACACATCCGAACTAAGTGGACATCTTCTGTTCGAAAAACCACGTGAATCATTGCAATTTAGGATTATGGGTTCACCACTTATACCTTCTACTTTTGATCTTTTTCTGGACCTTCCTGAACTTTTGAAGATGACATAGATGAGGTCCTAGGCTCCCAACACCTGGTCGTGTATGAATGCCTGTTAACTTGTTGGCTTTCTAGGTCCGCAATTTAGGTGGATTTCTATGTTGTTTTTACTGCCTGTTGTTTTGTGTCCAAATTTCCACCTGGTATGCTTTAGGAAAATACACAAATGGCAAATGTTTCAGTTCAAATTTCAAGACGGCTGTCTTGGCAAACTTCCATTTCCATAGTATCCTTTCAGTAGAAGATTTTAGCAGCAGTATGCATACGCCTGCAGGCCTGCACGTTTCTTTCCAAAATATTATAGCTGAATTGAGTCATAGCATGGAATTTTTTATTCATAATAGGTTACTTGATAAGTCCCATATTGAGCTTGAGGATTTAAAATTTTCAAACTACGTCTGTATGATCGCATGCTAGTCTAGTGAATAGGTATGCAATGCTCTGTCGAGGGATGGCAACATGGTCTTGTTCACTATCTTATCCACTTTCCAAGTTTGTTACTTCTGCCATGGTTGTTATCATGCAATACTTGCCATGGATGCTTGTTGCAGGTACTTCAATTGGTAAGCGTTACGCGAGGACCGACGAGATCGGTGTCCCCTGGCGATCACGGTTGACTCCACTGCAAGTGTGACTGTCCGTGACAGGGACAGCAAGGACCAGATCCGCGTTGAAGTGGACGAGGTGGCCTCGGTGGTGAAGGAAGTGACAGACGGGCAGAGCACCTGGGCCGACATCATGTGGAGGTACCCAGCACATACCGCCTCGGCCGCTGATGAGGAAGAAGCAGAAACCTGAAGTGTACAATAAATAAAAATCTCCCGTGGACTGTAAGCTATCATCCTGAATTTCTGATACATGTCAACAGAATGCTAGTACAGCATTGTCCTGAGCCTACGGTAGCCTGATTCCTTCACAGATTCACAGATGGTTTTTTCTTTTGTTTCATGTTTATATCTGCTGCGTGTGCTGTGCATTTTCTCTTTTTTTTTGTTAGCCGTACTGTATCTGTATGTTCATCTCGTGTGATTGAAGGACGTCGTTGTTTGTCAGATCAAGATTGTTCAGGTTTATCATGTTAAGTATGTTGATCCTAGAAGAGAAGCATTCATAGCGTTTGTTTGGCTGCACGGGTGAGAGAGTCATTTTTATGTTGGTAGGAGCGGGATGCAAAATTCAAATTGAGCTTGGATCGTACCTTGATGATAGCGATTGTAAAAATTGTAAGTGGTCGAAGAAGAATAGCGATTGTGAAAAATTGCAAATTCAAATACATGGATGGTCATGCCGCACTCTGGCTCCAAGCTTACAAACGACACCATGTTTTGCAAGGATGGGACTCGCTCTGTCGAAGTGGGAGATTTTGGTGAAATGCTCTCGGATGAAACCTTGCGTGCCTTGGAATTAGTCCTGGCTAAACAGGAATGATGTTGCAAGCTTTCCCTCCATGCTGTTTCCGGTATAGAAGAGGTGGAGACAGTGCGCCGCTTGCGAGCATTATATGGCAAACGAGTCATGATAGTTTTGGCTGACTCGGGTGTGCACACAGTTTCTTCAACAGTCAGTTCGTTGCTCGCGCACAATGTACAGTGCAGAACATAGCTCCAGTGGCAAGCGGCGGATCCAGAATTAAAATTTAGGTTGGACGGTATGGGCCAATAGTAATATCCAAACCAAAGAAAGATATAGTAATCCGCATTGCAATCATAAGAGCGTATGGCACTAATTGAAACCCAAAACTACAATCCATATGCAAATATGTAAATGTGGAGGTAGAATATGGTACCTCTTTAATGAAGTTTACACAACAATTTCCCATCAAAATATCAAATCATTGAATACACTAGTTTGAACAAAAGATGAAGTAACAACCTGTCAAAAGCATATGGATTAGTGAGTGTTAGATTAATTGATCAATAAAAGTTAATTGAATATTGACAAACTAGAAAACATACCACTAAAGCACCAATCACATCTAGGAGACCGAGGCAATTTCATTCTCCTATGCTTCATTACTTGAAATCGTTTATTAATTCTATCACGATCAAGTTCTCTAAATATATTTTGCTCAATATAGCACACCATCAAGTCATTTAGCCACTCATCGGATAATTTATTGTGCAAATCGGTCTTAATAACATTCATAGCCGAAAAGACTCTTTCAACTGAAACGATTGTCACCGGTAGGAGCAATGCTAACTCAATGAGGCGGTAAACCAATCAAAAATAATATATCTTTTAGTTTCAACCATCTTCATAGCCAAACTTCCAAAATCATGATAAACAATAAAGTCATCAATCCTTCACACATGGAGAATAAAGGTTTTAAGTTGATCCCTTATAGTTGCATGATCAGCAATGGAAAAAATCTTTATCATAGATCTCCACATGTCGGGCAAGCTTATCCACATCAAACTTAGAGAAGGAGTCCCTTTATCATAGAACTCCGTAAGTCAAGCAAGCTTATCCACATCAAATTTTGAGGAGTCTCTTGGATCAAAACAAGAAAACTATACAAGCAACTCCGAAGATACTTCATTGAAGTGGCGATCCATCTCTGTGTTAATAGCATCAATAACAGCAAAGAAAGTATCAACACCACTATGATGGTCTTGAGTGACTATGACCCCATCTAGCCTTGATTAGCCCCATCTTTGGATTTGGACTTCTTGTTTTGAGATTGAGGAGGAGCCATGACTATACGCACCCCACCGCCCACCTAGCCTAAGTCGACACTCGACTCGCCCGCCTCCTGCCTCCTCATGCACGCTCGCAGCCGGTGTCCTCGGCTCCTCACGCACCCGACGCACCTGATCACCTCCCGCCTGCTGGCCCACACGTAGCTCCATGCCGCAGTGCCACTACCTCAACCTTGCACTAGGGTTGTCCTAGGAGTTGGGAGTGACAGAGCAGGTGAGCATTGATCGAGAGTTCGAAATGAAGCTGTGACTGATAACTCATGGGCTAGTAGTGGGCCTCCTGCCTCCTCATGCACACCTAGACCATGAAGGCCCAATCACCTAGTTTCTTCCTCCAAGCCAGTGGTGGAAGCCTCGCAGGCGAAGAGGGGGAGGGGGGGTGTAAAGTGGCTAATGGTGAGGTTTTGACATGTGCTAGCATGGTACCGTAGCTCAATTGGTGGATTCAGGGCATGATATTTTGAACTGATATGCACTTTCTGGACTTGGGCACTTACAATGTTGTGTTAGGAATGGATTGTCTAAACGAATTTAGTCCCATGAATTGTCATTGGGCCAACAAAACTATAGCTGGGGTTTTTTAGGTTTGTTGTTTGTGGTTTTTGACTTTTGCTACAGTAACTAGCTTTCAAATGGTACATCTTTTCGAGACGGGGTCTACAAGTCGATTGCAATAAACACTGGACCAACTTTAACTATACCATCCAAAATCGTATGTGACTGTCTCTCTCTTTGTACTTTCTCTCTCTCTCATGAATAGCCAGAATTGAAAAATCATAAGTCACAGCCTAAAAGAATCCACCCTATGTCATTTGACTATTGAGACATTAGACGCCAGAGTGTTCTTTCAAGGTGTCCAACCATGAAAGCAAAAGGCTCTGCAAGAGTTGCAACTGGAGTGTTGAAACCGGCGGCAGCCGTAACATAAGAGAAAAATTACAGCAAGCACAAGAGCACATAAGAGGCATGAAGATTTATTTAAAAGGTTCGACAATATCTACGTTCCTGGAAGATGTATCGTGGCGGCTCCATCCATATAGGGAGTTTCTTATCACGATTAGGATTACAAGAGTTCAGTGGTATATATTTTTATCCCGATTACATGTTCATTTGGGACACCGTCCGTACCACTGGGGGCTACAGCCCTCTCACCTCCAGCCCACAATATTTCATAACTCAATACAAACTGTGTTCCCTTCCCTTGTAGGGCTATGTCTGGAAAAGTAGCTCTTCCTGGCCATATATGAGCCATACACAACATGGAACATTTGACAAAGTGTTCCAAGGGCAATGATATTTAGGCTGTGGCAGTGTTGCAAACAACAATTAGTATGGTCCAGCGATTTGTTTGAGATACTGGGCGCTGTGTAGAAGCTGCTTGAGCGTTATTCCGATGTGTTTGCTAAGCCCAAACAGCTGCCACCTCATTGTCAGTATGATCATGCTATCACTCTTGAATCGGGCGCACCGCCAGTTAAACTAATACCATACTGATAAAAGCATGAGCCCTTCTGCTTCTCTGGTTTTGCTTGTTCAAAAGAAAGATGGCAGCTGGCACTTTTGTGTTGACTATCGCTAGCTGAATGAGCATAAAATGAAGAACTAAATTTCCCTTGCCTATTGTGGATGAGCTTTTGGGCAAATTGGCCGGCACGCAATACTTCTCTAAACTGAATCTTCGCTCCGGCTACCACCAAATTCGGATGTGTGAAGTGGATGAAGCCAAAACGGCGTTCAAAACCCATCATAGGCATTTCTAGTTTCGTGTCATGCCATTCGGATTAACGAACGCATCGGCCACTTTTTAGTGTCTCATGAACATGGTGTTCGCTGCTCGCATCCGTAAGTTTGTCATCATTTTCTTGGATGATATTCTTGTGTACAATTGGTCTTTGCAAGAACATGTCGAACATCTTCGCCTTGTCTTGGAAACTTTGCGTCAGCATCAATTGTTCGTCAAGCTCTCGAAATGCTCCTTTTCTCAATCTCGGAGCGACTATTTGGGTCATATTATTTTCAACCAAGGGGTGTCTACCGACCCAGAGAATACCCGTGCCATGGAGAATTGTCTACTGCCCACCAATGCTACCAAGCTGCGAGGTTTTCTTGGCCTTACAGGGTATGATCTCAAGTTCATTAAGAATTATGGAATCATTGCCAAGCCGCTCACTAATTTAGTTAACAAGAAAGGGTTTGAGTGGATAGATCTGGACCTCTTTTTTTAGCTTCTAAAAGTTGATTTTTGGCTTTTTTTTATAGTAACTAGTTTTCAAACGTAGTGTTTTTTCAAGATGAAGTCTACAAGCTAATTTTAGTATACACTGCAGTGACTTTATTTATACCAGGCAAAACTACACGTGAGTTTCTATTACTCCATACTCTCTCACAAACAACCTAAAAGCTATAAACCGAAACAAAAAAGAATAGCCCCTGAACAAGCCACGGCAATGTTTGAGCAACTCAAGTTAGCTATGAGCAATGGCGGACCTAGGATCAAAATTTAGGAGTGGCTAATGGAATTTACTAACTAGTTTGCTGAATACCGAGTTGCCAGCCTGCAGTAGCCTGCCGGTGTTTCCTAATATATACTTGCTGCCAGCGGCTATTACTCGATTGCTCTCATGAGAGGTTGCTAGGGTTAGGGACAATGCTCAATGCGTTCACATGGAAGGAGAGGCTGTGAGCTAGTCAAAGGGGAAAAGAAGGAAGACTGGCACAAGCTGAGAATTCTGTGGATTGCTTCACATGCTCGACCCACGTACGCAGTGATAGATAGCAAGTCGGTTGCCTGGCTGCAAGTCGGCTGCGGCCCACGTGCGTGCGCTGGCCCCGGCTTATTCTCTGATGCCCAAGCAAGTCGGTAAATTGTTGCGCCTAGGTTCTTCTCTGATGATTCCAACATGCATAGCCAACACAGGAAAACTTTCTGCACTTATGCTTAGTATCACACTGCATATACTTTTGGAATCCTAGTAGTAGGAAAGTCACCAGTCACTCTGCCCGAAAACTCAAAACACCATACAGTCCACGCTCCACAGTCCGGCCAGCGAGGGGGGTGCTGTGAGCAATACGCTAGTCTTGGCTTTGCCGGATTTCAGTTTACCTTTCGTCGCGGAGACTGACGCTTGTGCCATGGGAGTGGGAGCCGTCTTGATGTAGTTGGGCCATCCTATTGCTTATCTAAGTAAAGCTTTGGGAGTCAGTAACAAAAATTAATCCATCTATGAAAAAGAGTTCTTAGCGGTGATGATGGCAGTGGACAAATGGCAACCGTATTTGCAGTGAGGGCAGTTCACCATTTTGACAGAACACATGAGTCTTTACAGTCTGGAAGACCAACACTTATCCATTGAATTGCAAAGGAAAGCCATGTTTAAACTGGTTGGCCTTCAGTTTCACTTCCAGTAACACCCCATCCCTCCTCAGGGTCTGGGATGCTATCACTACACAATTACCATCTCAATTGGGTGTTGCTATTAGAAATTTCAGCAGCACGACCCATGTTTATGCTACCACAGATAGAGGCAATAAATAGAGGGATTAACAGCAATATGACAACAGATTCGACATCACACATAACATGACCACTGAGTGCAAATCACAGATAAATATAGCACAACCAAGGCTTTGGGCTCCACGCCCAAGAAGGCTCACAACCACAAGCTTGAGGACATACTAAACAAAGTGATGAACCACATAAGGATTTAGCACTGACATGAGAGCCTCACTCTCCATCTTAAGCAAACAGGATAGTCCGCGTCCCAACATACTTGCAAACTTTCCAAAACAATCTTAGACCAAGGTTTATCTAAAACAACTTAACAGAAGTTTAATATGAACGCTAAGTGACTAGCTAAACTGATATTTCATAAGTGTGGTGCAAAAGAGTCTACTCCCATCCTGTGCATGCCGTCAATCAGGATCACTTACAAAAAAAGTCAATAAAACAAGTGTGAATCCAAAACTCAACAAGTATAAAGTAAAACAGTAACAATAATTACACATATCATTTATTACCCATTACAGTCTCTTTAACCCTTATTTTCATTTAACCCCTTCCATTTTTTTCATTAACCATTCCTTATGCATTTCCTTATGCATTGCACCTTATCTCTGACGTAATGCAAATGCAGATGCAGATATACAAGCACATGTCTTTCATCTATTTAGCATATACCGGTATAGCGGAGTGAACACCCATCGATACTCACTCAAGTTCGTCCTATTTCATGCGGGGACATCAATAGCATGTTCTCTTTCATACAGAAACTTCAACATCCACTCCCGTGGAGTGCCTACTGATGTAGCTCTTCCCCCTCTCCTGTGGGGTGCTCATCGAAATAGGATTTTCTCTACTCCTATGGAGGGTCCACACAAATTCAACCATAGATACCACAAAGGCCATCTATTTTTCTGACATGAATGCATGCAGTGCAACTTATCCATTTAAACACATCAACATGTCATGGTTCATTATCCATTATTCGACAACATATCAGTTTCAATAACCCATATCATGTGCCAATTACCCATCATTCATCAATACGCCAATATGTAAACAGGAATAATCAACTCATGATAGCATGGTAAGTAGTGCATCAAAATCCTATTAATAGCAATCACTACCTGAATTTACTATTTTACCATGCACTTGCCTGATTAAACTCGTAGGTACTGTGTGGACGGCACAAATCCTTGGCTTGCCCCTGAATAAACATCATCCATTTCAATTCATCACTAAAGTAATACATACACAACAAGCAAACGACATCGTGCTTACGCACAAAGCCAACACAAACAATCTCCCCCTCACAGGGCACCTTCCCACTGATCGCGATGCTCAACCAACAAAAATCAAAAGATTTCATCATTTATACTCGCGGATTGAATTCTACCCGCTTAACCTCTCTTCGCTCACTATTGGGCCGAAAAGACAAGCCCTCCAGTATTTCTTGTTGCTAAAATCTCTCTCTCTTTCTTCAATTGTCTATACAAATTAATTTTACATTGATTTATCACCTACTAACTAATCTATTCGGCTATGCACCGACAACCTGATTTCTACAACTAACACACATGCACGGCCTGCATGGCCAACACACACATGCACTACACCACACTCTAGTAGTTGCTACTACTACTCCAGTACTTGCTAGTAGCACCACTTCTCTCTCCATTCATTCTTTCTCTCCCTTTCCCTCTCCCTCCATAAATTAACTAGATCAACAGTGGCAGCACAAATTTCACTGTCCAAGCATCCACCTTAATAAACGACATTTTAATGGCTACACAAATTAATCCTAATAATAGACATATTAATGTCTACAAGAATCAATGAATAAGTAGGGAAGAAGGTTTTTGAAGCATTACCCTAGCCCCGAACAAATGGATCAGGACACTACCTTCCTTCCCTTGGCCAGATCTGATAGTTCAAGTACCAGATCGGTCTTCCCCTTCTCTTTTTCCTCCCTTCTTCTTTTCTTCTTTTCTTTCTCCCTTCGACCAACCCCTTCTTTTCTTCTCCCTTCTTCTTTTCTTCTCCCTTTCCTCCCTCACATCTGGCTCCCTTTCTTTCCCCACAGCCGACTCTCCCCTTCCTCTTCTCCTCAATCGATTGCTCCTACTCTTGGCTGAGTCCTTCCTCTCCTCTCTCCCCCGGTCGGCTCTCCTCTTCACCCTCTCCCTGCACAGCGTGGTAGCATAGCTCCGGTGTGGCTTGGCCCTAAGTCAATGGTCGAGGCCAAGACGGTAGAGAGCAATAGCGCACAGAGGGAGGCAACGGAGGGCTGGGTGGCGAAGCCGATAGGGGAGTGGAGGCGGTTGGCCGACAGCTTCCTCTCCACAAGTAATGGTGTGGGGTAGAGCAAGGGGGCGATGATGATGGCAGGGAGGTGACGAGTGGTGCATAGAGCTAGAAGACGATGGTGGTTGGCCGAGCAACACGCACTGGGGTGGGGTAGTGACAAAGGCTAAGGCGAGAGGTAGCAAGAGGGGAGGCACAGAGGAGTGAGACACGAGGGAAGCTCGACATAAGGGAGGAGAGGATAAGCACGACCTCCTCCCCTGGCTGCCTCCTTATGTGTGGGTGGTTTGACAGGGTTGGGATGGGCCAACGTCGGCCCAAACTCCCTCCTCTAGTATTGCCCTCTACCCCCATAACAAATTTGACCTCAAATTCTGACGCTCGGCAATCTACATGGGTAAACAAAAATGAAACGAACTAAATGAAAAACAACTCTAACTCGTATCCATAGAGAACAACTATGGGTAGTTCTCGTATGTGAGACTCCAATTCCTCTCAAGTCGCTTCTCGCTTAGACTGATGCGACCAAAGCATTTTAACATATTTTAACATTTTGTGCCTCAATACTTTCTTCGATTCTTCCAAAATCTGAACTAGATGGGATTTAAATGTGAGGTCTTGCTTGATGATCAGTGATTCTATCACAATCTTATGTTCCGGGTCCCTTAGATACTTTCTCAATATAGACACATGAAAGACATTTTGCACTCATCACAAGGACTTAGGAAGGTCCAGGCGATATACCGACTTTCCAATTCATGCCAGAATCAGAAACGACCTAATGTACCTTGGGCTAAGATTCTCTTTGGTACCAAATCGCATGATACCTTTAGTGGGAGATACTCTTAGGAGCACCTGATCACCCACTTTGAACTCTAAATCTCGTCTCCTAACATCTGTATAGCTCTTCTGCCTACTCAGAGCAGCTAGCAAATTTTGTCTAATCTTTGCCACTCGTTTCACTATCTGCTAGACCAAATCCGGACTCAAGACTTGTTTCTCACCTACGACATCCCAACACAGTGGTGATCTATACTTCTGCCCATAAAGAACCTCGAATTGCACTACCCGAACACTAGAGTGGTAGATGTTGTTGTAGGCAAACTCTGCAAGTACCAATTGATCCTCCTAGCTATCTTTCCAAGATAAAAACAGGATCTTAGTATGTCCTCTAGTGTTTGAATGGTGCGTTCGGATTATCTATCCGTTTGTGGGTGGAAAGTAGTACTAAATTGAAGTTTCGTGCTTAGAGTGCTCTATAGACTCTACTAAAACTTGGAGACAAATTTGGCATCTCTGTTCAAAACTATCATCTTCGACACACCATGCAACCTCACTACTTCAGCACGTAGATGGGTGCCAAGTCACTTGCCAAGTTTGTCGTACGGATATGGATGAAGTGCACGAACTTGCTGAATCGGTCCACCACTACCCAAATCACATCCTTACCTCGCTGGGTACGTGGCAAGCTAACTACAAAATCTATAGTAATATCGTCCCATGGGCATTGGGGACCATCCAAAGGCTGCAATAGCCTAGCGGGACGCTTATGCTCAACCTTTGCTTGCTGAAAAATTCCACAAGATGCCATATATCGAGTGACATCCACTTTCATTCTCTTTCATCAGAAGCTCTTTTTCAAATCTCGATATATCTTAGTCTCGCCAGGATGTATCGTACACGGAGTACGATGAGCCTCTCTCAATATATCATCCTTGACTTGAGCCTATTGTGGCACGCAAAACAGCCCTTAAACCACAGTACACCCAACTCATCAAGGCTAAAATCCCTTGTTTTTCCTTCATCGAGGTGCTTCCTCACTTGTTGAAGCAATCGATCATACCGTTGTGCCTCTCTCACTCTCTCTGGGATCACCAATTCCAATAACAGCTATGTCTCAGCCTGTGTTGTACCAGCATAACAATAGAAAATTTCCATCCGATTGAAGTCAGCACTGAGACAACATAGAGTGGAGGGTGTCATCTTGTGATTAAGAGCATCAGCAACCACATTCGCTTTGCTTGGATGGTATTGGATAATGAGATCATAGCCCTTGACTCCAAACACCTTTTTTTGCCTCAAATTCAACTTCTTCTAAGTGAAAATGTACTTGAGACTCTTGTGATCAGTGAGAATATCATAGGACTTTTCATACAAATAATGTCTTTAAATCTTAGAGCGAAAACCACTGTGGCTAGCTCTAAATCGTGAGTAGGATAATTCTACTCATGTTTCTTCAACTGTCGTGATGCATATGCAATCGTCTTGATGCCTCGTATGAGCACGCAACCCAGACCCACTTGAGAAGCGTTAGAGTAGACGTGAAGCGCTTCCCTAGCTCAGGAAGGATGAGAATAGGAGCAGTCACTAACCTTTCTTTCAAAGTACATAAACTACGCTAATATTCATTGGTCCACTGAAATTTCATGCTCTTCTACATGAGTTGAGACATTGGCTTGGCAATAATAGATAAGTCTTTCATAAAATACTAGTAATAACCAGCTAAGTTAAGAAAATTTCTCACCTCTTTAACATTGGATGACCTCTTCCAGTCTACTACCGTAGAAATCTTATCTGAATCTACTGAAATGCCCTTCTGGTTAATCACATGTCCCAGGAATCCCACTTTAGAAATCCAAAACTCACACTTCTTCAACTTGGTAAAGAACTAATTCTCCCTCAGAGTCTCCTGCATAAGCCTCAAATGCTGCACATACTCTTCCTCCATCTTGAAATAAATCAGGATATCATCGATGAACACAACTACAAAGTCATCGAGATACATTGTAGCATGTTGTTCATCGTCTCCATGAAGACAGCGGGGGCATTTGCTAGTTCAAATGACATAACTTTATACTCATAGTGACTATACCTCGTGGAGAAATCTGTGTTTTTAATATCTTGTTCCCGCACTCATATTTGATTATACCCAGATTGTAAATCAATTTTAGAAAACATCTTGGCCCCCTTCAATTGATCAAATAAGTCTTCGATGTGAGGCAAAGGACATTTATTCTTAATGGTCACCTGATTAAGACACAATAGTCTATGCACATACGCTAACTCCCGTTCTTCTTCTCGGTGAATAGGACAAGGGCTCTCCAAGGTGACACACTGCGATGAATTAACCTCTTGACCAACAACTCATCCAATTGCTTCTTCAGTTCTTCTTGGAAAGGTTTTGCTAAATGGTACGGAGACAGAGAGATAGGTCACGTGCCACCAGCAAGATCAATTCTAAACTCCACATCCCTTTTGGGTGGCATTTCCAGAAGTTCTTTAGAAAATATGTTGGGGGTACTCACAAACCATTGGAATATCCTCAATGTGCAAAAGTGCGCTCGGCTTTTCCCCAAGTGCTAGAAGTAACCCAGATTTTAACGTTTGTCAGCTAGAGAACAGGTTGGCCAACATAGAAAGAGAACAAGGGGATGCATTCCCTTGAAAGATTATCTCCTCCTTGGAAGGAGCTTGCAATGTGACCATCCTCCAGAAGTAGGAAATCACAGCTCGGTAACGATGCAACTAATCCATACCAAGGATAATATCAAAAGACTCCATCTGAATAACCATAAGGTTGGCAACAAAATCCTCATCATATAATGAAACCACACAACTAGGACATATCGTGGAGCTAGCAATGATACCCCTTGAATAATTGACTATAACCGACTGCAAAATCTATCGCATACTCAACTTTGCCTTTCCAACAAACTCACAGGAAACAAAAGAATAAGTAGCACTAGAGTAAAAAGAACTAGAACATTGTATGAATCCACTAACAGCGTACTTGTCACCATGTCCGGTCAACCCATGGACTCAATAGCAGGCAAAGTGTAGACTTCAGGCAGCACCAGGGGGACAAGAGCCCCGACACTCTATTGTGGCGGCATCGAAAATGGAGGTGGTGCAGCATACTGAAGTGGAGTAATTTGTGTAGGATGCCAGTAGTACCTGATAGGTGGTGCCCAGGAAAACAAGATCCATGTTGTGAAAATGGTTTGAAGACATATTGATAAAAATATTTCTAACAACTCTAGATGCCAATAGCTCACAATTCTATGTTGGTAGTAATTACAAGTCTCATTATGTAGGTAATGGCAATTAGCAACATATAGAACTAGCAAGTAATAAAGCAAGCAAGATGTATAGTTGCTAGAAACTAATGTAGAGTTAATAGCAACTAATATAGAGCCACCACTAGTAGTTGATTGCACAAATTTATTTGTAATTACCATCAATTTATAGAAAGATGCTAACAAGTAATGTGTAGAGCTGCTACCAACTAATATAGTAAGTAACATTAAGAGTTAGCAACTAATATAGCAAGTAACATGTAAAGCTACCACTACTACAAAAAGGGTCATCACAGATGGTTCAAAACTGTCATCACAGATAGCTTTCTAAACCGTCTGAATTTATGGGTCAGTGATAATCGAAGGTTATCACAGACGATTTGTGAGCCATTTATGATAAATACAATACAGACTATTTGTAACTAGAACCGTCTATGAAGAACACTATCACAACCGGCTTGAACCAAAAATCATCTGTGATACTCACACATCACAGATGGTTATAGCTACCAACCGTTTGTGATGGGTGTGTATCACAGATGGTTGGTATATAGAACCGTCTGTGATACTTTCCCATCACAGACGGTTGATAAATAGAACCGTCTGTGATGTGTGAGTATCACAGATGGTTTTTAGTTTGAGTTGTCTATGATAGACCTTTACAGACGATTTATACCATAAAATCTTCTATAATAGTTCATTCTATACCTAAAATGTTTCTATTTTTCAGTTAGCCTCAAGAAATATTAGCTATACCTTTGAAAATAAGTAAATATAATAGCAAACACAACAGATAACATCAGCAAATATAGTAGAACATTTCATTTCTATTACAACCTACCATTATAACATCACAATATCATAAGATAACAAGCAAACATAGCAAAGAACATTCTAATTCCATTACAAATTGAGCAACTCATAAATATGGCAAGAACATAGAAGAAATAGAGTCCTAATAGAACCTCAATCACGCCAATGAGGCCTCTATGCCTAGGCCTTCTCGGATGCAGCTCCCACTATCATGGCGCAACTTGAGCGCATGAAGTAGAGGTCTATGGTGAGGAGGCCATCGGGATCGGGGTCGAGGAGGAGGATGGTGAGGATACTGGAGAGATTTTGAGCGCATAAAACACGTAGGGGATGGGTTCAAAGTCGGGAGCAATAATCGAGTTGGTATTAGCTAGAATTGGGCTGGGGAGGATCGATGGGCCCAACAACTAGGGATCAAATTATCACAGATGGTTTGAACCACAAACCGTTTATGAAATATAATTATCATAGACGGTTTGAACCACAAACCATTTGTGAAACATAATTATCATAGACAGTTTAAACCATCAACCATCTGTGATACTTCATTATCAAAGACTATATATATATATATATATATATATATATATATATATATATATATATATATATATATATATATCGATACAATGTAAACAACTAATCTCAAATATAAAATAGCAAATTTTTGTATGGCTTATATATCCTCATTTGAAAGGTTTCAATAAGATTTATAACTTTGCAGTTGAAGCAAACCCCAAATTTTAAAGGGAAGATAAATTTTTTTTTGACAAAAATAGAAATAAAAAACATGTGATGCAAATTTGAGGCTAAAGATGACCGATTTTGGGGGTCCTAGAGGGTGACTAGTGCAAGCAGCCATGTTTTGGATTGGGCTCATCATTAGCTTTCCAACGAGTATAAAAACGTCGAAAACGGACACCGTATGCAAAAGTTATGCTCGTTTTACTAAAAGTGTGTCGGAACGGAATTCTACTCGAACTCAGACGGGAAATTATGAAATTTTAGATGATTACGAGACAGAAAACATATCACAGACCGTTTTTAATTCAAACCATATGTGATAACTTCATTATCACAAACAGTTCTTACCAAAAACCGTATGTGAAGTATCACAGACAGTTCTCACCATAAACCGTCTGTTGTATTATCTCTTCATAGATGGTTTTTAGCGCTAGCACCAACACATACAATCTCTAAACGTAAATGTCTGTGATTGCATTTAACACTAACGGTTTTTGTGAACCGTCTGTGATGAGGCGTCTAATATAAGTTTTTTTAGTAGTGTACCAACTAATGCAGATTTGCTAGCAACTAATGTAAATCCACCGCTAGTAGTTGATTGCATAAATTTGTTAGTAATTATCATCAAGTCATAGATAAATATTATAAATAACATACGGAGTTGCTAGCAACTAATGTAGCAAACAATAATATAGCTAACAACTAATATAACAAGTAATACATAGAGCGAACAACAAACGTAGATTTACAAGCAACTAATATAGTAAACAACCTATAGAGCTAGCAACTAATATATAATTGCTAGGTACCAGAAATTATAGTTACTAGGCAAGCACCATGTCAAGCAAATCTAAAATTTGCTGACACACTCCCCCATGAACCATCCTCTCTCGCTTTCCCCGTTCTCTCCACCTCTCTCAATGCCTCACAAGATCCACAAAATTTTCCTGTTCTTTCTCAAGCCTTGACAACGGCGAGCTTGAGTGAGGGCAGCAACAAGTGCGAGCAAGGTGCAGAGGCACCTACTTGGGCTAGCTATGACAGCAGCATGCTGGAGTGACGCCCAATCCCCTTCCCACTCTATCCACAGCAAGCACGCTGACACCCAATTTGGCCCTCGCACCGATGGGCATCATCACCAAGCCTACCACGCGGTGACAGATATTATATGGGTTCTTTTGGGTTGTGGTTTATGATTTAAATTTTTGAATTCTAGTTGTTCATGAGAAACAGTACGTAGAGTAAAATAGTTACATACGATTTTAGCCAGTACAATTGAACTCAGTACACTTTTTGCTATAATTCTTTTATTAATTTTATTTTTAAAAATATATTATTTAAAAATTAGTTACTGTAGTTCTAGTCAAAGCCAACTCAAAATCGAATGAATCCGCGTAGCACAGTGAATGCAAAGGTGATCATGTGAAGGGACGAAACACGCTTGACAAAAGAGAGAAAGAACATGGTTGTGCTATCGCGCTCGCATGTCACCGCTCAAAATAGCTTAAAGCCAGCTTCTACTTTTGGTTTATGCTTTTTTTCACTATTCAGTAATTTCGTATTTTCCTATTTTTTTAGATTTTTTGGACTTTTTTTTTTGCCTTTTTTCGTATTCTTTTGCATTGTCCGTGATGAGCTAACGTTTTTTCTTCTGTTTTTACATTTTTTAAATTTAATTATGATAAATAAGCCAACTCAGTTACAGTAAAACATAAGTTAGCTACGGTAAAAAAAAGCCATAAACTAACGACAAACTGAGTGCTACCTTAGATGCTTGCTTAAAAAAAGCTGAAATTTTGATTTTTTTTTTTGCCCTCTCTTAAGAACAGGTCATGCATTTAACTGTGAAACTGCCATTTCCTTCCATAGTGAAAAATGTGGCACAATGGTATTATTATTATTATTATTATTATTTTGAGATGGAGAAGTAACATTATTAATGCAGAGCAATTACATTAGACAAAGCCAACATGGTAGCAACAGTGGTTAGTACTTCTAACCCTAACTTATTAACTAGTCAAAGAAAGTGCTACCCTTTGATTACTGTGGACTTGTGGTTGGAGACTGGACCCTCTCTCTCCATTTGTCCTAACAAATCTTCCTGGCTTCATCTTCGCTTTGCTTCACAATCTCTGTCTCTCTTCCCTTTATCGCATTCCCAAATCCATTCTCCTCGTTAACATAGCTCGCTCTGGGAGGCGGAGACTGGAGAAGGTGGTGGCGGCGGCGTTCACGATGGAATCAAGAACGGGATGGCGCCGGCGCGCCGTGGCCCTCCTCCTGGTGACCGTCTCCCTGTCCTCCGTCCTCTCACCGCCGCCCGCCGCCGCCGCCGAGTCCGGCGAGGCCGACCACGCGGAGCGGCACAGCGAGCGCATCTCAGGTACGGTCCCCCTCTTCTTCCTTCCCCTCTATCTCGAAACTTCTTTTTTTCTCTCGCAAAGCTAGATTCTTTCTAGTTGTTAGGAACCTAGGATTTCTATGCTCTTGTTCCTCTCTTCCTTAAATCTCGCTGGTGATGCTCTTAAGCTGTTTGGTAGTATGGTTGTCAATTTGGTGCTGATTCGTGAAGATTATTAGTTCTTGACTGTTGCTTAGTTGTGGACTAGGTCATCTTTGAGGGCTACTGAATCCAGATTGGTTCAGTTAAATTTCTTCTCTCTTTTTTTGTGCCTTTCATGTTGGATATTGTTGTGGTATCGCTGTTAGGTTGACAATTTCAAGTTTGATTCCACTCTTGCCAGAATTGTGGATGTCATCATCACCATCCCCTGCAAGTTTCCAACTGAATTTGTAGAGTTGTGTTGGGATGTTATTCCTTGTTTCCTTTTCCAGAATTTCTTGCTTTTCTTATTTCATTGCTGCTTTATGTCTATGCGGTTGTGTACATGTCCAGGCCCGCTTAATCGGTGATTAGGCACTAATCTAGCGCCTTGGTGAACACGGGCTATGTCACCCCATGTTTCAATTTATCATGTTCAAGTGGTTTATATTTAACATGATGACCGCATGCTTTCAGTCACTGTCCATCTTAGTTACTTCATATTTGGTTCATATGAGTTGCTCCTTCATTGGTACTGGAACTACAATCATCGAACTGTAGGGAGTGCTGGCGATGTGTTAGAAGACAATCCTGTGGGAAGGTTGAAGGTCTTCATCTATGACTTACCAAGAAAGTACAACAAGAAGATGGTCACCAAGGATCCCCGGTGCCTCAATCACATGTTTGCTGCAGAAATATTCATGCATCGATTCTTGCTCTCAAGTGCCGTGCGGACGCTCAATCCCAAGGAAGCCGATTGGTTCTACACACCAGTTTATACTACTTGTGACCTAACTCCTGCTGGACTACCCTTGCCATTCAAGTCACCACGGGTGATGAGGAGTGCAATCCAGTATATTTCCAACAAATGGCCTTTCTGGAATAGAACCGATGGAGCAGATCACTTCTTTGTTGTCCCACATGATTTTGGGGCGTGCTTTCACTATCAGGTGAGTGTTCACCACGAGCTTGTTTGTGCATGATTTTGTCTGGCTTCGCTATGACTTTGATATACCTTTTAATAGAGGCCATAATTAGGGCTTGATCTTGCCTTATTTACCTTTTTTACTCCAAAGCTGTATGTGTAACGGTTGTATTAATATTTGCAGGAAGAAAAAGCTATTGAGCGTGGAATTCTCCCATTGCTGCGACGTGCTACATTGGTCCAAACTTTCGGACAGGATAATCATGTTTGCCTGAAGGAGGGTTCTATCATTATACCACCCTATGCCCCTCCGCAGAAAATGCAGGCTCACTTGATTCCCCCTGATACTCCACGTTCTATCTTCGTATACTTTAGGGGATTATTCTATGACATTGGGAATGACCCTGAGGGCGGATACTATGCAAGGTAGCAATGATTTTAAAGTTTTAACAGATTTAAATTTTGTCCTAATGGTTTGGTCCCATTTGCTCACTTCAGTGATGTTGTTATACAGAGGTGCACGAGCTTCACTATGGGAGAATTTCAAGAACAATCCTCAATTTGATATTTCCACAGATCACCCTGCCACTTATTACGAAGACATGCAGCGTGCCGTCTTCTGCCTGTGCCCATTGGGCTGGGCACCATGGAGCCCTAGGTTGGTTGAGGCTGTGGTCTTTGGCTGCATTCCAGTCATCATAGCTGATGATATTGTGCTACCATTTGCCGATGCAATCCCATGGGAGGAAATTGGTGTGTTTGTCAAGGAGAAGGATGTCCCAAAGTTAGACACCATTCTCACATCAATGCCTATCGACGATATTTTAAGAAAGCAAAGGTTGCTAGCAAATCCATCAATGAAGCAGGCCATGTTATTCCCACAGCCAGCCCAACCAAGAGACGCATTCCACCAGATCTTGAATGGCCTTGCTCGCAAGCTCCCACATCCAGAGGGTGTATTCTTACAACCTGGTGAGAAGCATCTCAATTGGACTGCCGGACCTGTTGGAGACCTGAAACCTTGGTAGCGAAGAGGTGCCTTCTTGGACAATCTTTGCCACGGAAGCCCCATAGGATTAGCACATACTTATATGCGATGTAATCAGAATGCAGTGCTGCAGGTGCAATATACACCTTGGCCTTATCTAACTTCATAAACGCTTTGTAAGTTAGTAATTTTGAAAGAAATGAAATGGTGTTGTTCCTATCAAGTTAGATCAGTGGTGATTCTGGTTGGCAAGTTTTTGTTACAGCATGCCTTTCTACTTACAGACTAAGAATTGGTGGCAAGCATGCAGAACTGCAAATCTGGTAAGTCACAAGGCTGTAAATAACATTAAATAGATGGTAAAATTACAGTTTTCATGTTTTCAGACATAGTTATGCATTAATTCTGCACTTTGCATATACATCCGTGCTATTTGCAAGCCAGGTAACTGATTTATGGTTTGTGCAGCCTCTCCGGTGATGCCACAGTGACCGTCACCTCACTCTTCATCATCAGCCAAGTCAGACTGTTTGAGCAGCTCACCGCAGATGGGCAGCGGTGCATCCTTGAGGTAGACGAGCGGGTTGGCAAAGCGCAGGTTGTCGCAGATGCCAATGTTCTTGGTGAGCACGACGCTGGCGGTCCCTCAGCGCAGACGCCTGGACCTCAGCGCAGTTCACAAGGGGGCTCTCGACGAGGACGACCTCGCAGATGTCCTCCTCGTGGCTGTCCTTGAGCTCGATCTTGTAAGTGCCGGTCTTGTCGGTCACACCATCAACTGCACGCTCGATATTGCCGGTGCCGAAGTGCTTGCACTCCAGCCTGACCTTGGCACCTGCAATCAAGACGCCAAGTTACCCAATGTTGGACTTCTTAGCGCACTATATATATGTCACTGTTTGATTTTCAGAGTCGATGTGCAAACTTCCATGCAGTTGTGCCTATCTCTGCTTCAGCTGCTCATAGATTCAGAGAGACGTATATCTTCAGTGCAACAATGAGAAATGCATACATACCCTTGATGTACTCGGTGACATTGGTCTCGAACCCAGCGCGGCACGTGTCGCAGTAGACGCGGCCCTGGATGAGGTAGTCGGGAGCGTCAGTGGCTACGGCGGTGTCTGCGAGGACGTAGAAGAGGATGGCTACCATCACCGTTAGGATGCGGGGCGAGGCCATGGCTGTGTATTTTTTCCCCTTTCTCTGGTGAATGTTGTTGCCTCAGCGATGCTGATGCTTGGAGGGTGAAGATTTTTTTGTGGTGAAGGATGAGAGGAGGGTACTGAGATGGCCTGGTACGGCGTTCCATTTGTGATGTACTTAAATAACCTGGGAGCCTGGAGGATTTGCATGGCTGCCCACGGAGGTAGGAACATTTGAAGCTACATTATACCGAGTTTAGTTATATCAGCGAAACATTTAAAGTTATATTATACTAAGTTTAGTTATATCAGCTAAAATCGTATTCGATAATTTCTCTTTTTATATTATCTCTTGTGAACAGCTAGAATTTAAAAGTCAAAAGATATAAATTACCGTCCAAAAGAACCCACTTAACATTGTGTCCTGTCATCCAGAGAGGGGGATCAACTTTTCTAAGAAAAACATGTCGCAAAATTAACCATGTGATGTTTCAAAAACAAAAACCATGCGTAGCTCCATTGCTAATAGCTTAAATTGCTGCTTGTTCATCGTGATGTGTGTGGCGCTGGGCTTTAAAAAAAGGGGGAAATGGCTACAAGACATCGTAAATTGTTATTATTTACCAATGAACATCTAAAAAATATAGTTATGCCAGAACACACTATAAAATGGTGTAATTTTACCGTAGGACACCGGATGCACTATTATATCATTTCTGGGCTAGAGGGAGAGAATTTTAAAAATGACTCGAGTGCCCCTTGCTCGCTCGCCTCTAGTTCAAAGTTGCGCCTAAGGTGTTTACCCATTGGAGACCTTCGTCAACTAGGAGTAGGGAAGATGAGCGAAAGGTATCAATGGTCCCTGATGCCTGTGTTGCACTGCAAATTGTTCTAGATGAGGATAGTCCCAGAAAAGACCTATAGTTGAGTACTGGGAGGTCCATGCAAAGGCTGGCTAGGGAGAAAATTTTATAGGCATTATTCATCCCCTTTGTACACCTCCCATTCCCCATTTATTCTTGGTTCTTTTCTCCTCATTTCTCCTGATGTTGTTGCTCCCTGTCAAAGCTTTCTCATGGCTCCTCCTAATGTGGTTCTTCTTCAGTCCCCCGCGGCTTATAAAAGCGGACGCATATCACCAATGAGGTTGCCACATCCTACTATCTCTCCTCCTCCATTGAATTGCATCACCATCGGCCATAGCTCACCAGAGGGGCCCTCCATCTCCAACTCTGATCATTTCGGTCCATGCCACCTCGGTGAGAATTGGTCCAATTCCTTTGACCTTGAGCATCTGTGGCAGCCACTGATCTCTTCCCTACCTTTTGATTGAAGCTTGAAGTACTCTAGATCGCTGACGTCATGACCATCCCTTCGCCGCCTCAGGCTCTTGTCGCCGCCACCAACCTCGTCACTACTTCGGCTCCTGCAACCACCTTGGTGAATCTCCCTTAGCTCCCTAGTGCCTATGCTCCCTTTATTTTGCATTCATTTCCCCTCTGGAGCCGCTGCACCAACCGGCCTCCACCGCTGGCCACCAGTTCCTGCCGCTACCGGATCCTGCTGCTGGCCCTCCTCCGTGCACCATGGCCCACACCACCACCCCCTGTGGCACCTTCTTCCACCTGGGGACCCATTTTGAGGATCACCTCAGCACTACCACAGACCCTCAGTTGTTGGCAAGCTTTCCCCAACTCGGCACCGACCTACTCTATTTTGGCTCTGCCTTTCCTCCACCTGTTATGTTTTCCCCTACCCTAAGTCACTCAAGGCAAAACACCTAGTGGTTAGCCAAGCCAACCGTAAGAGGCAACAAGAGGCGCCATGAGGAGGGTGCTGGAGTAGGAGGTGGGCTTCTGGTGGCGGAGCCTAGCATCGCAGAGGCAAGCGACGACACTAGGGTGAAGGATTATTTTATTTTAAATTACCATGCATTGCTATTTTATTACAAACTCGTATACTTAGTAGTTATTATTCAATTTGATTAATCCCTCACTTGATAAATTGAATACGATGATTTCATTGTTACCATAGAATAGGCAGTTATTTAGTGATACAATACTAGTTATCACATAGGTTGTGCGATTAATATGCTTAGCTATACTTTAGTTTCGTTGGGCTCATCATCACATGTGATCAATTAATTAATTTGACTTAATGAGATATTGAATTGTGATTATTGCCACAGTTATAAAATTTGTTTATCATGACATTGATGTGTCATTGGTGGTGGTTATACAAAATTGGTTTTCACTTGGATGAGTAATTGTGCAATAAAGCGAAAGTGTGGATTTACTTCGAGGGATGTGAATGTCTCGTCTAAGGATTTAACTTTGGGTCTGTTTGATATGGCTACGGCTTATGGCTTTTGGCTGAATTTTTTGAATTTTAACTGTTTGCGACAGAGATTACGGAAAGAAAGATACTCGTTTACGATTTTGAATGGTACAGATATTAGGTTTTTAACATGTACTACAATTAACTTGTAGATCCCATCTTAAAAAATACTCCATTTGAAAGTTAGGTATTGTAGCAAAAGTCAAAATCCGCTTTTATAATCCAAAAAGAACAAGCCCTTTGTGCACTATTAATCTGAACCTTACCTGCAGCCGCATCTATAGTATGGGATAGACTTGTCTGATTAATTTGTGATATTTTAATTTTAAATTTTTCAATGTGATGAACATGGATACTGATTTTCATGAGGCGCAAGAGGGTCGGGATGGTAAAATCTTAGCGGGCAAAACTATTCAAATAGCTGTGTCCCCAGTTATGAACAATGCTCGGTGATTTCACATGAAGAGTAGATGTTTCATAAAATTTAGTTGGGATAACTTTAAAAAGTGAATGGTTAGTTCACTGGGGTTAAATTTGTGAATGGTTAGTTCACGAGTGGTTCAATGTGGTTTATTTCATTTCTTTGATTAATTACTTATTATCATTTTTCTTAAAGTTCGCTTTTAATCTATCTATCGTATTACTTTAAATTATTAATTTCTGCAAAATAACCTTTCAGCTAATCTTTAGTAAGTCTGGCATATTATATTGCATCATTGTTTACAAATGACTTATTGAGTACCAATGTACTCATGACTTTATAACTATGATTGCTCAGTTGAAGAAAATGAACTATATCAACAGGAGGTATCTGAAGGAGGATACTTTGATGACTTCACGGAATCGGATTTCGCTTTCTAGTTGATTGCCTGTATGCATGTCGAATTGCTACTATATTTATTTCTATTTTATGGTGCTAGTTTCTTAAGCCCTTCAGGCTATAATTTGTAAGCTCGACCATAAGGTTGTACTCTGATAATTATTAATATTTGATTTTTTTTCTTTATTAATCATGTATATGATCAATATTTTATCTATGTTTACACTGTGTGCACTCGCATGGTCCTAGACTAGTGCAGTATTCACAGAGAGTTCGGATTTATATATTCGGGTCTCGATAATATCCTCCATTATATCGGTATAAGGTACATAAGGAGACATGAGCATAAACATTGTATTATACTAAAAGAAACTAGGATGAGAAAAGAGAATGGTAGAAATTGAAAATTAAAAAGAGTATGTTGTTTTTTTCTATTATTTTATTGTATACTTACTGAGTCGTGACTTATCCTTACTTTGTTGTATTTTTAGGCGAACGTTGAATTTAACATGCATGAGTGAAAATAGAACACATAATTTTGTACTTTATAGTTTTTCACTTCACCTAACAATTCATCACTTATGGTCATGAACGATTAGTAAATTTTAATAGCAAAGGCTAGATAATCTATGAATTCTCTTAGTTTTTTATGGTTTCTAATGATGTTTTAATGCGTTTCTTGATTTAGACTTATACATGGTTTATCTTGTTAATTACTTGGTTTATAATGTTGATGAAATTTATGTTTATTATTATGATAAATGTTCATTCTTGTAGTCTAGTTGTTGGTAATACTAGTTTGGTGGTTAAAATTGGTAGTGATAGTAGTTGTAGGTGATATCTTGAGTTTTTATTACAGAAGGCGGACAAACAAAAACGAAAAGTGGAAAGTTCAAGAAACTTCCCTAATTTGGCAAGAAACTCAAATTCAAAAAAAAAAAATTAAAAATCAAATTTTTGAAAAAGTTGGTTCGTTCCAGGCACCTCGTAGGCGGGCCTGCCTGGCGCACGCGCAGCCCATCACCTGCGTGATTTACCCCATCATGCAGTCCACGATGCTCCGGCTAGCCGTCTGCTGTGGCGGCGACCGCGACGACGAGGCGCAGGAGGGAGGCGTTGGCCGCACACCGCATGGCATCAGTGGTGGTGGCACTACTAGTGGCCATTCTACTGCGAATAATTTGGCTTTGTGAATTTGGGCGTGCTGTTGGAAACGCGCACACACGGGACGGATGCTCGGTGCGACAAGGCATGAGGAATGTGTGAAGACAAGGCGAGGCAGTTCTGGTGCATTTCTATATTAATATTGTTCGTCCATGGGTCGGTCGAACAATAGTTGAGATGGCCGAGTTAATCTAAGGCGCCAGATTAAGGTTCTGGTCCGAAAGGGCGTGGGTTCAAATCCCACTCTCAACACTTCTTGTTTTTTCTTTTTCGTATTTATCTGTATTTTGTTATGTCATGCAAGAAAATGTTGATGATATTTCCGGCTAAAATTGTTGGTGATCGTTTGTCTGTGACCAACTGAAAAGCCGAACATGAGCAGTTCTTCTAGTACCTTTGTTTTCAATCCTCCAGAGAGCCTCTTTTCTGTTGGTTTCTTCCGCACAAACGCTGTAAAACACCCTGCTCTAGCAGCACCCGGCACAAACCCTGCGCCTCTGTAACTCGAGTTTTCGTTTTTTTTGCTTTATCCTCTAATATAATCACCGCAGCGCTTGCTGGAGAGTTTTTTTTAAAAAAGAAAATTGGCCAACATGTGATCTGGAGAGAAACCATCTTTTGGCGGGTAGTCCAGTCGCGGAAGCATAACCCACCTACCGAGATTTAAACCCATTTTACCCATGTTTACGTGTAAGTGAATGCGCCTCCGTGTGAAAATAGGCACATAACGTCGTTGACTTATTCGCGACCTCCTCACTCCGAGGCAAACTCTAGGGGTGCAACTACACACATGATACATCAAGCAACCTGCGATATTAACCTGGGATGCCGGTGTAACCAATGTTGTACTGTCCTTTTTAGCCGTTTTTTTTTCAATGCCAATATTTTTTCCCGATCAAGTACGACATAGGAATTGGATTTTCCTTTTTAAGAGAAACATAGAGCATGGACGTTGTTTGTTGGAAATTCCAGGAAGGCCCTCCTACCAGAAGGAAGGATCCTTGGAGTGGTGGGCCACGGCCCGCCACTACCCGACTCACCGCCATCACACACAGAAAAGGCCCGATAGGAAAAGGCCTGGACGCACGGGATCTCCTCGTGACCGATCCGACGGCGCAGACCCTCTCGCCTCTCCGCTATAAAATGCGCTCAAAACCTAAACCTCCCCCACTTTCTGCCCACGCAGCCGCCGCCGCCTCCTCGTCTCCCGTTCCGGAGCCCGAGCAAACCCTACCCTCTCCCACCATGGTACGGAAAATCTTCCGTCCTGTTCATCCGATCCCCCGCGTTTCTTGTTCCGATTGTTGTATTTGGGGTTCTGATCTGTGTGATTCATTTTGTCTTCGCCTGGTGGTGGTGGTGGCGGCGGTGCAGGTGCTCCAGAACGACATCGACCTGCTGAACCCGCCGGCGGAGCTCGAGAAGCTCAAGCACAAGAAGAAGCGCCTCGTCCAGTCCCCCAACTCCTTCTTCATGGTAAATTCCCCTAGAAATCATTGCATCTCTGTGCTTGCTTTCTTTGTTGGAACGATGCGCGCATGTTTAGTTCCGTGTAGTGGTGCCACTGTGGTGCGTTGCAAAGTGTGAGGCTTGCGGATGCCTGAAATTCCGGTCTGATTTTCAGTTCTGCAGTGGTAGGCGATAGTGTAGCCAAGGACAGTGCTATCAGAACCGGTTCATGGTTATTGCGTGGCACTTGTCGTCAGGAGTTTAGTTCTGTCGATGAGTGAGCTTGTGTAGTTGTGGGTGTTTTCAAGATTTAGGGAGGGATTATAATCAATTTTTCATGATAAGTAAATCTTCACGCTAGTATAAATTTGTTGGGAAGAACATGTTATGCTGTGATTGGAATCGTTTCTGTGGATCCAAGAAATCACATCACTTCCTGAATGTTGCAGTGGAGCTTAGTGACAATCTCACATTTTTGGGGACGTTATATATTGCCTGTGCATCTAATAACTAGCTTGTGCGCAACAATAGCTTTATGATTGCACTAGTTATACTAAAATTTGGAATTTCTCTATGTATTTGGATGATATATTGTGGGCTCTAACGGTGATGTTATCTTTTGCAGGACGTCAAGTGCCAGGGCTGCTTCAACATGTAATATTTCTTCATCTTTTGTGCTTTGAAGTGATGCCCTGTTTTTTTGTAAAGTAGACAGCTGGGTATAGGCATTTCGCTATTGCTTAGCCTTTTCCGTGGTCTATTGTTTCGAAATATGATCATGGTGTGCTTAAAAAGATGATGCTACTGTGGTTATAGCTGTTGAGGTTGCATTAATATACATGGACAGTTTATTCTACTGCTCTTTTGTTTATAATTTGGTTCTTCTATTGCATCTGCATGTGTTACCTAGATGATAGGTTGACTAAACAGATGTGATTTTAAAAATACAGTGTATTGTGCATACATTGTAATTCCCTAGTTGATAGGTTGACTAAACAGGCTGACCTGGCATCGTTGTCATTGGGACTCATGTTTCAATATCATGCTTTAATGAATTACCAGTCTCTTGTCCTTACATTACTTTCCAATCATGCATTGTCTCAATTTTCATTGTTACTAGATCTATTTGGACTTTTGGAGTACCGATCAGTTTTACCAGGACACCCGAGTCCAAATTTTTTTGCCGTGTCAACACGTGTCGGACACTCTCCGATACTCATTGGACACCCTTAGCAGCTAGCTCGACATCCCTGTGCATGGCCATGATTAGGCGAAGCAAAGCTAGAGGAAGACTAGAAGAAATAAATAATGTTGATCTTCTTCTCAGCCATGGCTTTGGTGGAGTAAAAAGAGGTGAAGAGCAGGAAAAGGGAAGGCTTCGAATAGAAGAAATAATGGGGCGGAAGATGTCAGGGATGGGGTTATAGTCACATGGGTTTGGAAGAGAAAAGATATTCATTTATTAGTATTATATTAGTATATAGTAGTCGAGTCTTCGAATTCTATTTTTTCGTTCGCAGAATTGGACACCCGATTCTGAGTCGGATTCCGATTCCCGTATCCGTGCCCAAGTAACACTGGTACCGATTACTAGGACAAGAATCAATTTGCCTCAAGTCCTGTTGCATGATGCTTATTGCCTGTAATTTAACACCGTCTCATTTTATGCCCTACGAGTTTCATGGTGGATGCACTGAACTGAGCTCTTTGATTGCAGCACTACTGTGTTCAGCCACTCCCAGACCGTTGTGGTCTGCCCGGGCTGCCAAACCGTGCTATGCCAGCCCACTGGCGGAAAGGCCAGGCTAACAGAGGGATGCTCCTTCCGCCGCAAGGGCGACTAAGATGAAAGCTATCCAAAAGCAAGGCACTTGATCAAAGTTTGTTAGTTTTGTAGGATGTGGTCTGAAAATTTTGCAATGTATTTTATGACACTTGCCAGTTTGTCTGGAGAGCCAAGATCAGAACTATTAATCAGGTGTAGCGGTACTTAGACCGTACGTTTGGCTTCAATGAATCGCTATTCCTGGTGATGTTGGTTGCCCTGTCTGTTGTCTGAATGTTGACTGCTGATGCTTGTACTGGGTTAAAATGTTATATACTATTCAAGCCGTCGCGTCCCTTCTCTTTTCACTTGATATATCTGCCTGTGTTGGTGTTTTCTGTGCTTGAACAGGGTGAACCCTCTGTTGTGCGATGCGCCAGATTAGCTTAGCTTCTTTCCTGAATGTATGGATGTTTGACCTCAAGGCCTTGACGCCCTCAATCTTTTTTTCCCTACTTTATGGACACTTCGCGTTGATAGATAACCGGTCTTTTCTTTTCGGTTTTTAAAAACTGTTTTTCTATAGTAATTAATTTTTGTATACAGAGTATCTTTTTAAGGTAGAGTTTATAAGTTGATTATAACAGACACTATAGCAATTTTATTTATATTAGTTAAAATTACGAGTCTCTTTTTTTGTATTCTCTCTCGGTTGTAGCAAAAAACTATAAGCTAAAATTGTATACGAATCTCTTCATATTCTCTTTCGATTGCAGCTAAAAGTTATAAGCTGAAGCTAAAAAAAATATGTCCCAACATGTCCGGCGTTGGTGGTTTGTTGCGGGGCTGCATGCTGTGTGTTAGAGTTGAGTGTTCGATTTACCAATCTACTTAAATTTGTTGGTCTAGTTAAATTTGTTTGGGACGTCATGGAAGATTGGAAGGTAAGAGTGCATTGCACTGATATTGCGCATGAAGAGTATCCTGTCATGCTCGTCAGTTCAGTGCACTTCGAACGACGTTTGGTTAATTTCTACGGGTTGGAAGGATCCAGACCCTGAAGAATGTGAATGCGCATACGACTGTCGCTACACAGCTGACATTGTCGTGCGTGTCGTTGCCGACACCTGCAGATTTTTCAAGAAGAGTTTGTAAACTGCTGAAAACATTTTTCGTCTCCTGATTAGCTGTGCGTTGTATTCAGCTTCCCCAGAAGCTGATATTTGGGGAAAAGAACACACGAGCTAGCTAGAAGCTTTTACTCCTACTGGAGACGTCTGAACTCGGCACCTGCAGAAATGCTGAGCGTGCACACAAAGTCAAGACTTTGCATCATGAAGCAAAGTTATACTACAATAAATACATGGTTCCTGTGTGAACTAATCGATCTCGATAAATTAAAGCTCTGCTCCAAACAATTTTCACTATAAACTTCTAGTCTTCAGTTACTTAAAACGTATCGATTTCTTAATTTTAATTTTTTTGCTTTTCTTTTTTCTTCTTATTCTTTTTTATTATCTTATAAGATATGGCGGTATTTTTTAATTTTTTCTCGGCTTCTTAATTTTAATTTTTTGCTTTTTTTTTCTTCTTATTCTTTTTCATTATCTCAAAAAATATAGCGGTGTTTTTTTAATTTTTCTTATTTATTTCTTATTTTTATTTAATTTGTAGCTAAAAACCAACAACTACTATGCGTATGCCGTATGGAACGGGAGGATTGATCTAACTATATAATGCTATGAACGTGCGAGTCGTCCTTATGCTTCCAGACGTCAAGACAAAGCTACCAATCGATGTCGCCGTCGTCGTCGTCTTCTCTGGCTTTGCGGCTGTCCGTGACTGATGCTGTTCTTGTCGCTTCAACTTGTCGTTTGAGGGTGATTAAACTATTACCCTGTAAATTAACCCCCTTTTGTTTGTTTGTTTGTCTCAGAGACTGTAAGATATGGCAAGGAGTGTTGATTCGTATGGGCGTGATTGGATGTTCTAGGTGTCGGTTAATCTGCTGTTTTGTATGGAAAAAATCTTGGATCCTAGCTAGCTACGATGTGCGACAGATCGGCGGTTAATACTGCTAGTTGTTAGGATAGAAATTTAACACAAGCGCGATGTATCCCTTCGGATATCTTATGCTACCATTTTTGCCGGTTTTTCGAGTCCAAACTTTTTCTTTGAAAGTTTTCTGGGGATCCGTTTGCCGCGGTCGACTTGGCTTTTTGCCGACGATCTACGTCGGCTTTTAGCTTCTTGAGGACTATAGTAAATTTGTCCTCTAGTAATTTTTATTTTTTTGATATTTTTGTGTTTTATTTTTTTCTTGTATTCCTTTGTATTGTCCGTGATAAGTTAACGTGCCGCTTTTATTTTTATATTTTTTTAAATTTAATTATACCCAATAAATCAACTCAGCTACAGTAAAAAATCAGACAACTATATTAAAATTTTAACCAAAAGTAAGAAACTATCACTATTCCGAATGTCCCATATGATTGTCAACTTGCTCTCTTAGCTTTTTTCGATTTAGTTTTTTTCACTTTTTCACTTATTTACTACACTATCTACTAACTCATTCTGATAAAAAAAAAAGTCGATTCTGATAAAATTTCAACTAAAAACCAAAAATCATCGCTAAAACGATCACCCTCTTAATTTAACCAACCATTTCCATTTCTTTTTTTAACTTTGGAACACTTAGTGTCACACCTTTATCATCGCTTTCTGGAGTGGAGTCCATCAAGGAAATTTCCGGGAAGTTTCCTCGAGTAGCTAGTGATGAGGACGAACACTCCCAATCACTAAGGCCCTGATCGTTTCCGGAAGTTTCCTCGAGTAGCTAGTGATGAGGACGAACACTCCCAATCACACCCCTAAAAGAAGCATAGTTGAAAGAACTCAGCTGATGGAAACAAAATGCTCCTCTGACAAAGAGACGATTCCGGGCACAACTAAAGCGCATTTGTCACGAAGTTTACAGAGGGGTGGCAAGCAAGATGCAAATGCAACAAATGGTGTCAACGCTGCGGTCAACGCAAAAGCAGTAGAAAGCTTGGAAAAGAAAGAGAAAGCTTAGTGGCATTCAAAATGGTATTAACTTATAACTTTTTTTACTATAGATGACTTATTTTTTACTGTATTTGAGTTAACTTATTTAGCATAATTAAATTTAAAGATTTAAAAATAGCAAAAACATGTATCACGAACAATGCAAAGAAATACAAGAAAAAAAAGAAAAGGCAAAAAACCCAAAAAATCTAAAAAAACTCAGAAAAAACGAAATTAGTGAATAGTGAAAAAAGTAAAAACCAGAAATAGAAATTAACTTTAAGCTGAAATGAGCATAACCCTAATTCTGACTCGCTCTAGATTTTTACATATGGATATGTAGACCCTATTTGGAACATGGGATTTTTTTTCCTGAATTCTATGGAAATTGAGCTGATTCATGTGAAAATGCTGCGAAATTCCCGTTTAGTGCAGGAAATGAAAAATGTAGAAATAGGAAAAAACATTGGAAACACAAGAATTCTTGAAAAGAGGTGTTTGGATGCTCCATATGAAAAATGTAGGAACTTGAGGAAAATGTCTCCTGGAAGGGAGAGAGACATATTGTGCATTGGACTTCTCAAAGAATTCTTCACATCGGGTTTGAGCAAATGTTTTGAATCCTCCAAAAAGTGGAGGAAAGGAAAGAATCCTATAGGGCCTCTTTGGTTTGTAGGAATTTTGTACGAAAAGTGGAGGATTTCAAGCTATGTAGCTACAAGTGATCATAATTTGAGCACAACTTGAGTACGATTACTCTATTTTATGCTTTCTTTTAGTAAGATTCATGTGTTTATCCCATTTGTGTGTTCCAAACATCTCATCTCATATTTTTCCTATATTTTTTTAACCCTCTGTTTTGCACAAGTTTTCTTATTCTATTCTTGTGTTTTTCTATTCCTGCGTTCCAAAAAGGCCCTAACACTGCATTCCAAAAGGGTGCATAGGAAAATTTTCCGTGGGAATACAATCCTATGAAATTCCTTCAAAAATCCAGACAAGCCCAAGTTGGTAATTTATCATACATGCTTTTATTTTTTCTCACCATTATAAGATTGGAAGCGAGGCTGTACTTTCAAGTCATACGCGGAAAGGAAAAACAGTTACAAAATGTCATCTCTGAAGAAATGGTAATTAACAAATTGTCAACTTGTGAATTTAAAAGTACAGTTAGAAATTTAGAACTCAGAAGTAAATATGTGAAAGTAACAGTCTTCTCTCATGAGCAGAGAGCACGTGTCCTCATGATCCTGAATGAGACGCGAAGTTTGGATTCATGAGACATTCGTCTGGTTGTTGTTACCATTTAATTTACGCGTAGAGCCAACGTCACAACTTGAATGCAATGCAACTTGTTGATAGTTTACCAAGCTGCTCTCTAAAATTACCTTTAGCCCAAACATCGCTTTCAAATCTGCCAAAAGATTTCGGCAGTCGAAAGAGATGCAACCAAATAGTGCATAATTTCAAGTTGTCTGCTATAAAAATGTGCTATCAAAACCTACATCAATGTGGATGTTGCCTATGTTGACTTCCTTTGTACTTGCAAATAATTGACACGTGGACACAGGTTGGATACTAATCCTTAGGGAGAGAAATTTTGCAGCTGCAGCTCTGCTAGTTCATGAGGTTTTTTTTGAAGGTGCTAGCTCATGAGTTTGTAACATTACATGCGTTTCTCTTTTTTTAAAAAAAATCTTGAGAATTGTCATGGAGCAGGACAAGAAGTCGTTGCTTCCTTGCAAAATGCAGACAATGGCGTTGACTCCCAAGGGCACCGGATGGGCACTGCATGTGATGAGCCAATGCAAATTCAGTCGACGTATATCCGTGTGGAAATGAGTGTCTGTGAAAAGAATTTGCAGCCATATACTCCTAATACGGCCATACATGGGCACTGTCAGGCAAGACTTGACCTAATGGAGCCAAGTCTCATCTCAAGACCTGATTAAAAGCTAAAACGAAAGGAAAGGCTACCCTAGTATTCTCCGGTCATTATCAGCAACAGAAACGTTTGCTGGTAAATAGGCAGTCAAATAAAAGTTTATTCAGTTGCAGAGAAAAATTGTCCATCTCCACATAGACAGATGTGAATATATTTCTACGAGAAATCTTGGGTTCTTTTAATTACAACTAGCGGAGGATAGTATATTGGCTGGCAACTAGAAGCAATGATGTACATGTATGGTGAGAATTATGAACATTAGTTGAGCCAAATGCCTATGTTGGTGACTACTGAGTACTGACTATGTTGATGTGATTATTTTGAGATGCTGGTTTGATTTCTAGGATCTAAGCAGGTAAGAAATCATTGGTGTAGAGGTTGAAGTCTTGTTGTTTCATAAAAAAATGTTTCAGTATATATATATATCCCTAGTATATGCTACAAATTTAATACCAAATCCTTGGCAATCCAATACCAAATTCATAGTTATGAATCTAATAACAAGGAGTCCAGAGTTTTGCGAAGTGTCCCACCATGCCTCGAAAATTATGCATGAACAAGCGACTCTGCATATTATAGATCTTTCAATGGAGAAAGTACAAATATTTATGACTAAAACAATAGCAAAGTATACAAACGTAAAACAACAGCGTTCATATGAAGTTCTGGTTGATTCATCTATCTAATAAATGATCTGCTGGAAAAAGGGCACCCAAACTATCACATCACTATGGATGGCAGTGAAGCAGGAATCCATACTCTCACATGTGCCCCCGCTTGGACGGTTAGAGCACGTACCGACAGAAAGGAGGCTGCGTACGAATGCCGACTGCCTCGCTAATCTCGCATTGGTGTGTGCGCTGGTGGGGCGTGAGTTGGAGGTATGTTGCCAGATAGAACAGAGACTAACCAGTTGTAGTAAGTTGTCTAAAAGAAAGAAGGATAAACGAGATAGAAATCGCCCTATGAGCTTAGCCTCCAAAAGGTGGGTGTTGCCACGTGTATCTAATTTTTTTCGGCTTTTTAGCTGATTTTTTATTTTAACTTTCAGTAATCATAATTTATTAGATTAATAAACTATAACAGAAAAACTATAAACTACAGTAAAAAATCATACTATAGACTTAGTACTATCATTACTAAAAATCCAAGATTAGCATGTCTAAAAGCTGTTTTTTCTTATTAGCTTCTAAAAATTGTTTTTTACTGTAAATATTTTTCTATGGTACCTATCTTTCAAACGAAGCGTCTTTTCAAGACGCGGTCTACTAGTTGATTGTAGTATATACTGTAGCAACTTCATTTATATCGGTCAAAATTATATCCAAATGTCTTTCTCTATAAGTTTCTTTATAAGATATTATTATTTATAAATCAAAACTAAAAATCAAAGTTAGAAGTCAATGTGAAGTGATCTTAAAAAGTCTAGGTTGATGGACTCGTAGTGGGAAGCGAGCAAATGTCTTTTCAAATGCGAACGCTAGTAAAAGCGGGAAACATGTCATGTAAGGGCCATAACGGTAAGACTGTAAGAGCATAAAGGTAAGAGGCAAACGGTAGAACATAGAGGCAAAACCACAGAGTGCAGTGCAAACCGTAGCAAAGTACCACCTTCTTTCAAAATCCAAGGGCTAAGATCTACTCGAAGGCAATTTACTGTGCTTCTATGCCTGGGAGAGGATACGAATCCGGAAACGGTAGCTATACCTGAAATTTACCTTTTACGAATACATACTTAGTACTTCATGTATTTTCAGTTTTACTCCCATGTGTTATGCTAAATAAACGTTTATAGCGAATGGCTTACAGTTATACCTGACGTGCACCTTTTATGAATACATACTAGTACACTAAGTTTTTTTCATCTTATAACTTATGACTTTTTTCGAATAAATAAATAGGACGATTTCTTCGTCGCTGTTTTGAAGCGGCGTATTGACATTCAATTCGTTCGCACAAATGCTCGTACTATGGCTAAAAGCCACTAACCGCAACTATAAGCCACTAGCCGCAGTTGAAAAGAACGCATCTGCCATCGGTTACATACATAGTCGTAGTAGTTATCCGTCTGATCAAGATCCAATGACGCTACTGTTATGAATATTGTGTGTATTGATATGAGGCCTAAAGGACCATATATATAGGAGTACAAAGAGATATGCCATATAGAGATAAGGCATATGTGGACTAGAATACAAACTCTATATCCTACTACAACTCTATATCCTTAACACCCCCCTCAAATGCAAGGCATATGCAATAGCATTGCATTTGAAAGAGTTAACACTAAAATCCAAAATCCAAGTCTTGTGAACGTCGTCGTAGCAGGCGGCTCTTGAAGATTGTGTCGAAAATAGAAGATCTCCATCCGAAGTCGTGCGGTAGCCCATAAAGCAGATCGAAGCCCGAGACGGTGGCGACGCAATGCACAAGAAGCGCAATAGAAACGCAGTGCAGAAGAAGCGTGGCGGCTTTAAAAGTTCGGGGCGATGGCTCAGAAAGAAGAGCGGCGGCATCATAGACCGAGACAGCGGCGGCGCAGTGCACAAGAAGCGCAATAGAAACACAGTGCACAAGAAGCGCGGCGGCCTGAAAAGTTTGGGGATGCGACGCGAGAGGCTGCCCACGGAGGAGTCCGGATCCAGCACGAATGAGGCTGGAACCGAACGGGGCAAGGCCAGATCCGGCAAAGACGAACCGAAGAAGAGCCATACAGACGCGAGAGGGGCGGCACCGACCATACAAAATTCCTAAAGAATGGACTATGGCTAGTAAAGCAATCGATTGACTGACACAAAAATTTGTGGACTCGCATGACTTAGACGAACTGAAGATAGAGACTATGGATTTAAATGGACGCAACGGAAGTCTCAAAAAAGGAGAGAAAAAAATCTAATACTTAGCAGGAGCTTCGTGTAAAATGAACGGACAACTCCAGGCCAGGAAGTTGCGCTTGTACACCACGTCCTCCCTACGTGCCTCGGCGAAAAAGCCCATAAAGCCCAAGAACGATGAGCCAACCGAAGAAACGCAGGCGTTGCAGAGCGCCGGCACGGATGTAGTCTCGGTGGGCACTGGGCAGCGGGGCGGTGAAGACAGGCGTCTCGGAGGGCACATCGCCGCCAGCGATCGGGTACCGGACCACGCGGGTCTCGGCGGAGTGGGCGTGGAGGGTGCGGAGCGATCCCGTCGAGCCGGCCGTCGGGAGATTTCAGTGACCTGGAGTCGCGCCGGCCGTGGAGCTCCGCACGCAGGTGGTGCTCGGCGTCCGCACGTAGTCCCGGCGGAGCGGGAGGAGGCGGTCGAGCCAGGCCCGGAGCCGGCTTCGGATCTGGATGCCGACGATGCGTCGCCACCGTGCCAAATCAACTCCCAAGGCGGTGGGCCCTCGATCTCTTAGGGCGGCAGCGACGAGAGGTTAGAGAACCTCCTAAATCCGGCGGCGGCGACGAGATGCCGCAGCAAGGTCAGTGACGACCGGTTCAGTAGAGGTCGTCGCCCGAAAAAACGAGGTGGCCGCCCCCGGGAGTAGAGATGATCCTCCCGGGGGCAGCGGCAGCGGAAGATTTGCGGAGAGGCTAGGGTTTGAGAGAGATTAACCTTAGCTATGATACCATGTTATGAATATTGTGTGTATTGATATGAGGCCCAAAGGACCATATATATAGGAGTACAAAGAGATATGCCATATAGAGATAAGGCATATGTGGACTAGAATACAAACTCTATATCCTACTACAACTCTATATCCTTAACAGCTACAATGATCCATCCCCACACTAGTAAACCCCAACCGCATTGCGGCAGTGCCCTTGCAATTTCAACACGACATGACTCCTTCCTCGCCTATTCCATTTAGAGAAAATTGCATTGTAGCTCACTAAACTCGTGAGGCTATACCACTTTGCTCCATGAACTTACATTTTACTTTCTTAACTCCCTAAACTTATCTTCGTTTGCACCGTAGGTCATTTCCTCTGTTTGCTAAGAGAAATGGCTGAGCTGGTGCAGCCCTCGCACAGGTGGCATATGTGGCTGCTTAGGTGGATTATCACGTGAACAAATAAATATTAGAGCAATTTAACAAATACTTTGCAGTCATATTGTAGCAACTGCAACGCAAAACATCCAATCTTCCATTAGCATCATGCTACAAACTACAACTGCTGAAGTAAATGAATTAGTAGAAAGACTTACATACCTCAGTTATTTTCTGAGCTAATACATGGGACAATAGTACATGATGAGTATAACAGGAAGCAAAGGTCATCTAGGAGTACAATACTATCTGTTCACTATGGTGAAGTATCTTCGTCGAATAAGAAAAAACTACAGACAGATCAGCAAAACTCACATTCAGAATACATGCAGAGCAAAGTGGCAGTGAGGTTGTATATAACATATACATTTGATTCTTAAGAAAATATCAAGAAAGATCAGTCTAAAGTTACATTTCCGGTCCCAACTAATTGTCGTGGTGAAGCAGCCAAAAACCCAAGCTAACTTCCCCTATACTAATGGAGGATCCTAATTCTTTAATGTACACTTCCAATTTCAGCAACGTACCAAAATTTTGCTATCTCAGTTCGCCTATAATCATCCAATCACAATAAATAACCCACCTTACAGAGCACATTTTACACTGAACCTAATTTAAGACCCTGTTCGTATTAACTTCTAAAAGTTACTTTTCTACAGTACATAGTTTTCAAATAGAGTGTCTGTTCAAAGCGGGGTCTACTAGTTGATTTTAGTACACACTGTAGTGACTTCATTTACATCAGCCAAAATCGCACGCGAGTATCTCTCTTTTTATAAGCTATTACTATTTATAAACAAAAACTAAAAGCCAAAATCAATAGCCAATATGAACAGCCCCCAACCCCCCCTCCAAACCATGGGCCGTGGCATAACGTTGAGCACATTGCGTGCATTGGTGCCTAATGGTGGAACACGACCAGCGGGATGGCAAGCCCAGCGTCCTTGAGGAAGGGGACTACCGAGGGCACTCGGCGAGGTTGCGGTAGAAGGCATACTCCGCCTTGTAATCGTGGAGGTCAAACTCGGTTTTCTAGTTGCTATGGTAGTGGTGCTTTGCGTCGGCTGCCTTTCCGAACTTGAACACGCTCACCTTGTCGGACACTCCCACCACGACCATGATGGACTGCATCCCAGATGAGTAGTGGAACATGGCCACGTTGTGTGCGCGGCTCCACTCGTCGGCCGCTCGGCCAGTCTCAGTGACGAAGTGACGGAGTGAGTACTACTTGATGATGCACGCGCATAGGATGTCCAGACAGGGGTAGGTGATGGAGATGGGGGCGGCGTGGCATGAGGGGGATGAGGAGATGCAGGTGGCAACGTCGAGGAAGTGGTGGCTTGGCAGATGTAGAGGAGGATGGGGACCCTGTCGCTGTATGGGTGGAAAAAGCAGCCCAGGCGGCGTATGTAGAGGTGGAGGATGTTGCTGTTGATGGAGGAGAGGTTGGTCTTGGCACCGACGTGCACGGCGAAGCCGGAGATGCGGGCATTGTTGAGGCAGAACACGGCAGTATGGGAGTTGATGAGAGAGCCGTGGATGGCGCGGAGGAGGATGCCGCTGTTGCCACAGGAGTGGATGCGGCTAGGGAGGGTGGGGAGGTTACGAAGGACGGCCGGGTGGAGGCGGTGCCAGGAGCGGAGTGCGCGGCGGAGAGACAAATCAAAGAGGAGCTCCTGGCGTGGTAGCGGGTGGAGGAGGGGGGGTCATGGTCGTGGTCCGGGTAGCCACAGTGATGGATGGGGAACTGGTGGTGGAGGAGGTGGAGCCTGTCGCAGCACCACGCGCAGGCGTGCGCGGAGGAGGCCGAGAGGCTGCCTTCGAGGAGGTCGTCCACGTTGCATCGCAGCGACGCCTTGGAGGGATCAATCACGAGTTTTGCTTGTGACTCTTCACGTGGTCATGTGAGGCTCACGTGATAATCCACTTAAGCAGCCATATATGCCATTTGTACAAGGGCGTGCATTAGCTCAGCTATTTTTGTTAGGGTATCACTAATGATGTTGAGTTAGCTAGTTATTTACATATACACATCAGTATATATCCTATGTGGAGGAAAGAGAATATGCAAAACACAAACAACTAGCTACTATTTCATCTCTAGTCTATAACGCAAAACGAAACAGTCTCTATAAATAACTGTGTGTACATGTAAGTATCAAATAGCTATCCTTATAGATAGTCCTTTGGAATGCTAGCTTTTAGTGTGTACTATATGAATGATATGGAAGTCTCCTAGTTAGTTGCTAGTTAGGACCATTGAAGATGCCCTTGACAAATAGAAAAATTAACCTATGATGTAAACAGAGACAAATTTATGAAACTGAAAAGGTAAAAATACAAATTCAAGGAGTCAAATGATACAATCTCACAAGTCTAGAAAGCTACGTACAATTTTCTCTTCCATCTATAAATCCCCCGTCCATCGCCACTCCCGGAACGAACCCAATCACACCCAAGAAGAGAGCAGGGCAGCAGCAGAGCACCCCTCTTCATTGCCTCGATTTCAATCATAGGCCGGCTCGAGGTGCCGCGCGTTTCAACGGAGCTCGACTTGTTTACTAGTACTCCCTCCTCCCTCCCAAATCATTACAGATTCATTTTCGAATAATCGAGCTAAGCCAAGCCTAGTTGTTTTTGTCTGGTTGGGCGGTGCTGGTGCGTTAATGGCGGTTGACCTCTTCCGCCCTCTCCTCCTCGCGACTTTAAATTGGGCAGGAAGAAGCGTCCGTGGTGAGAGGGGCGAAGCAGAGCCCATCTCTCGTCTCCTCTCGCCATTTCTTGGTTCTTTAGGGTTCTGAGTGATCGATCGATCAAGAACCTTGTGTTTCTTGGCCTCTCCCTAGTTCTCGACCTGCTCTGTTCTCATATTTTCTTGGTGTCCATCTCCAATTCTCCATAAGCATCATCATCAGCTGCTGCTTGTACTTCTTGCCATTTCTGAGGTGATTAATTCTTCCCGTGATGCTTTGTGCTTTGCAAGATTTTGTTTTCGTTTTATATGCCGCTTTTCTCTCTTCTCACATGTCCCGGCTTGCTTTGTTTGCTTGGTGCAGCAATGGCGTCGGAGAAGCTTCTTGCGAGGAAGGGCAGGCTCAGGCAGCGCTACGACAACGAGTACCGGCTCGTCGCAGGGTGAGTTGGTACATATTCCACTTAGCTAGCCTAGCTTCTAATGCTCATCTCAATGGAGTATACTAGCAGCTCTGCACCTCTGTTTCAAATGAAATCCATTTCTTGTTCCAAGCTGTTCTTGTGCTGATTAGTTGTGTCATCTTGTACTTTTGAGCAGATGCGTGCCATACCGCGTGGACAAAAAGGGGCAGCTTGAGGTGCTCATGATCTCCACACCTAATAGGAATGATCTGGTGTTCCCAAAGGTAACAACCACTAACGGCAACATCATGAGCTCAGCTTCAGTTCAACTCAGATTCGTCTGCAACATAATCAGGACTGGTAGTAGCATGTAGGATCGATTCACACTAAGATAGGCAATCAGAGGGGGGGTGAATGATTGCGGAAGTTAAAAATAAATTTTACGACTCCCCCTCAAACACAAAACCTATTTAAGCAACGTTTCGATTTCTGGACAGAACACTGTAACCTCACTATAACTGATCTCAATAAAAATCGTAACTCCGATTGACCTCAAACTTTGTGGGAATAAACTAGAGAAGGTTATTGAACTAACCCAACTGGAATTACGTCAATCGGAGGTCTAGAACTTGAGATATAAAATAAATAAGATCGCTGAGCAGAAAGTGACGAAAATAGATTAAACTCTAATTAAGCAATTAAGCAAAAACCGTAGGGAGTTAATCAACCAAACTTTTCAGATTACGAATATGAAGGCAAACAATAATTTAATCCAAAATCAAAAGCTATCACTTTTAGTCAATAAACATGCAAAACAATGTTTGTTAATTTTACCCATGCATGCATGACAAAAAGACTACGTAATGCAAAGAAGACAATTAACCTAGTTAATTACCTTGACCTAACCACATGTTCTTCTCTCCTCAAATCAATGCCTCACAACACACAGCTAGCAGTCACAAAGTAGCATCATGTGCACACGTCAAAGCTAGTGCATGCAAGCATTTATTAACAGATCATGCAAACTTTCTTAATTCCTACAGCTAGGAGGAGAACCCAATTAAGAATGAAGTGCACGTACTGATGCCGCCCAAGATGCAATCACGAAAAAGAATTCACGTACCAATTTCGCTTCGGATTACTGATTCTTTTTGCCAAACACCGCTGGCCCCTTTTTCGCACGATCACAGAGGCCAACCAAAAAAAAAAAGTTTCCGCTCTCTCTTCTGTTTGCTTCCAAAATCACGTATGCATACGCCGCCGTATTTTTCTCCCTTTTTTTTAACGCACACCGCGCCTGCTTCTCTCCAGATCAAAGCCACGTCGCGTATTGTTTTTCTTGTCGCTCTGCGTTTCTTCTTTTCCGCCGAGACAACACAGTGCCTGCACGCCTTTTCAATCAAAGCTCGCTTCTGATCAGAAAAAAATAAGGCGCCGAGACCAAAAACCGCCGCAACGAAACCGCCTTTATCTTGTCGATCTAAAATCACGGCGCGATCCAAAGCCAACAGCCGTCGGCCACTTTATTTCATCAAAAGCCACTGCCAAACAAAAGGCAGCCGCCGCCAGTATTTTTTTCTTCAAAAACCGTAGCAAGCACAGCCGCAAGCCACCTCTATTTATACTCCTAAAATCCTCAATCTACTCCAATACATCTTTAACCCTAATACAACTCATTCTGGGCCTTCTTACCTTAATCAGGCTTTTTGGCCCACTAATTTTCAAAGGACCCAAAACCCTTCCTAACACGGCTTTTTCACTTCCGATTTTTCTAGCCTTCCACGTGTCGAAGCCTCCAGGACCGCACCTCCTGTATCTTCTCCACGCATCATCTCCACACGCATTGTTCTCTAGTCCGAACATCCCGCATGACATCCTTGACCGATAGGACCTCAGTTCCTCCCTGAACTTAGTCCCGAAACCTCAGTTCCACCCGAACCTAGTTTCAGTCCCGTCATCGACGATGTTCCACCTCAAGCAACACCTGCACATGAATAAACAACCAACCACGTACGAGCACAAGTCTACGACTTGACTCAAGTCAATCCGCATAATACCTCACACGAGCGTATCATGCAACATACGACAATCCGTACATGCAACACATCATAATTAATATCATAACCAACGTTGTCAATTATTCATCACCTAAAATATCATCGACCTGGCACATGGTCTAACATAGCATACTAGCATGCGCTGGTTGATTGATCAACTGCTCTTGTCAGGGTGGCTGGGAGGACGACGAGGACGTCTACGAGGCGGCGTGCCGCGAGGCGCTGGAGGAGGCCGGATTGAAGGGCAACATCAATGTAATTCACCTTCCTTTGATCAACCTACTACTTATACATCTTCTCCTTTCTCTCTTCTGTACATATGTTATTCTTAATTTCATAAAGAACTTTCAATTGAGAGCTGAACTACAAGCATGAAGTAGATGTGTTTGTCACCTATGAAACATGCCTAATCTTGAATTTTTTTAATAGACTACGCGACGACACGTCAGGCGTGTAGCACATTCTTGTGTGCCGAATGGAAATAGGCTAGTGGTCGATGACTTATGTTCCTCAGCTGTGATAGATGCTTCGAGTGTTTTTAGCAATCTTGCTTGCCAGTCTGAGAAGTACGTGCTTGATGGCGACGGCGCCTGTCTGTGGCGTTACGTGGGGAAACACGGTCCTAGCAAGTGTCCTGCGTAGTTTCAAGATTATCTGTCCTTCATCAGCTGTGTCACTCGAAACCCTGTGGATGATAGAGCTAATGGAGCGAGTTACATCTCTCAGTTAGCTGAATTGACCTCTACAGACCTGTAAGGATACTTAAGTATAGCGATCGGTGCTCGATAGCGAAAGGGACGGGGAAATTTCTCTATTGACAAATTTTGCCGGGAGCATGTGGTGGATCATAACCAACAGGAGATAAGACATGGCTGTTGACCTATTGACTTAATAGAACTGTAGAAGTTAAAGATAAGCATACCAATTGCACAGTGTAATGCTCTCTTTCCCTGAAATTATCCTTTGTTTTCTAGTTGGGGAGCCCTTGGTGTGAATCATTGCTTCTTTTATTCGTCTTTGGTTGGCTTGTCGTCAGAAGACTTGAGAGTCTCTGGGAACGATTTTTTCAGAGATCTGGGTCAACAGATTGCTATCATTTTATCTTGTGTGTGCATGGCCGGCCAATGTGCATGTGGCGTGTCTCCAGTTTGCCCAACACCAATCTAAAATAATCTGCTGTCGGTGATGTATTTGTGTCAAATTGTTAGTGAGTTCTTTTTATGAATTAGCTGTTTCTAGTGCTAGTATTTTCTGGTGCCTGAACAAGTCACTGATGATTGTTTCCTGTTTTATCATTCAGAGAACCTCACTGGGGCTATGGGTGTTCAGGAGCAAGAGCAGCCAGAACAGCGATAGCCCCAGGGGCGCCTGCAAAGGCTACATCTTTGCGCTCGAGGTCACCGAGGAGCTCGAGAGCTGGCCGGAGCAGGAGACCCATGGCAGACAGTGGGTGAGACATACTGTTCATCACATGTCACAGCTTCACCTATGTGTCATTTCAATGCCATTCGCTAGCTCAGAGCTAACAGTTGCTGCTCAAAACAGGTCTCCCCAGCGGATGCATACCAGCTCTGCCGGTACGAATGGATGCGCGAGGCGCTGACGGCGTTGCTGGAGCGTTTGTCAGTGATGCAGCCGGTGGTCAATCCTGCACCGGAGCTGAATGAGCACACTGGCATGTACATGATGCTGAAAGCAGCGACCGCGGATCGAGCCTTGGCACTTTGCTGATTCTTGTTACGCGGATGACTGACGAGTACATTTTAGCTGCCACTACTTGATGACAAACTCAGAAGTCAGAATCATCTGATGATCTTTTCCTGCATCTTTTTTTTGTCGTTCTAATTAGTGAATTTTCTTTTTAGTGCATCTGCCAATGCTTTCTAATAACAATTGTGTCTGCGAAGCCGTCGTCTGGAGCCTCGGTCACAGCCATTTCCTGAACTTGGTATTGATTGGCCTCTGTTCAGTGCTAAGAGCCCTGACCTCTATGGAGGCCATGTTTGTCAATTTGTAAGATCAATCCAGTGGCTGTTACTGGGGTCCCACTGTAATCTCTTTGTTCCGTAAGGTGAAACTCTTAGGTCCGCCTCTCTCCTGTAAATGGTTTACTTTGTGCTCTCAAATGAATTTCCTGAAGTAAATGAATAACTGTGAATAGAGTTTTCTTACTCTTTGTAGTTCATCTTTTACTGCCTTGCTGTTGTCCTTGTTAATGTTGGTACAAATGTAGAATTACAAATCGTCCATCCATCGTTATGGTTCCTGTGTGCTGGCTCCTCAATGTTCTACGTTTCCTTCTCATTTTGCACTCTCTCTCCCTCTCTCAATATAATAGCATACTCCTATCCAGGGGCGAATGCAACGTGAGTGCTAGTGGGTGCTCGAGCACCCCCTCGGCCCCTCCTCCCATCATGACATCGAACACTTCGAGACTCTGGGTAGACTCGGTCGAGGCGCTGCAGCCCAAGCCAGCCGGCCCGGCCCAAAATAAACAGCGAATAAGGTCTGATCGGAGGAAGACAAACAGTAGATGTAGATCCGAGATCGGAACAGTAGAGGCCTAGAGGGACTCACCAGTTGGCGGTGTCAGCGTGGAGGCAGTCAGCGCGGAGACGGAGGGGGAGCCCGGAGGCCGGAGCCCGGAGGGGGAAGCACCGAGGCGGAGGCGGAGGGGGAACCGGCAGCTGCAAAGGCCGGAGCCCGGAGGGGGAGGCGGGAAGCGGAGGGGGTCGGCGCGGAGGCGTAGGCCCGTAGGGCGTAGGGGGAGCCGCTGGCCGCGGACGTCGGAGGGGGTAAGGGGAGGCCAGAGGCCGGCGCCCGGAGTCACCACTCGCATCGCCAGGAGGACCAGAAATCGCCAAGACGCCAAATCGGTAGGAGTGGGGAGACCGGGAGAGTACAGCAGGGGCTTTGTTGCCGTGACTTTTAGTGGCTACTATAGTACTGTGGTGACCGTGACTCCGTGAGCCTGTGAGGCTGTGATTCGGTCCGATTGGTGGTAGGCTGGTGGCATTTGTTTACTCCAGTCCGGCGGTCCCTAGTTCTTTACTCCAGTCCGGCGGTCCCTAGTTCTTTACTCCAGTTCGACGGTCCCCAGTTCTTTACTCCAGTTCCCTCCGCAGTAGATGGTATTTCTTTACTCATCTCTTGTTTAATAGTATATTAGCCATTAGTTCATTAGACAATTTATTTAATCAGTAGCTGACTAGTTGCTGCTTAATTATTCTTAGATATACAAAAATGGAGAAGCGAACTTTGCATAAATATTTCTCAAATAATGCAACTAGCAGTAACCCTCCAACCATAGAAAGGCAAATTGAAGCTAAAAAAGTTCGGCATGAATTTAATCCAGATGATATTATTGCCGATCCAGCATGTCATAAACCAATTGAAGATTATCCTAATGAGATTAGAGATCAAGTTAGAAAAGCATATTTGTTGAAGGGTCCAACTCAACCAATTGCTCATGATTTTTCAAAGAAAACGCAAGGTTTAATTTCAAGATCCTTTCAAGAATCATGGTATAAGAAGTTCGATTGGCTAGAATATAGTATGGAAAAGGATACTGCCTTTTGTTTCTATTGCTTTCTGTTTAAGAAGCCGTCACACCCCACTCACTTTGGGAGGGATGTCTTCACAAAAGTTGGGTATGTGAATTGGAGAAGTGCTATAGAATCTTTCAAACAAAATGTTGGTGGACCTACTAGTGTCCACAACATTGCGATGCTAGATTGTGAAGATTTTCGGAATCAAAGAAACATTGTGATGCTTAATGTTGCTCTTGATGCCATTATGGCAGAGATAGATCATCGTTTCAATGAAGTTTCTTCGGAGTTATTGGTATGCATATCTTATCTTGATCCAAACAACTCCTTCTCTAAGTTTGATGTGCAAAAGCTAGTTCACCTTGCTGAGATTTATACAGCAGATTTCACCATAGCCGACTGTTTGTTATTAAGAAATCAACTTCAAATGTTCATTCTCAATGTTAGAAGAAGTGTTGAATTTCATGAATGCCATGATCTTGCAAATGTTGCTCAAAAGATGGTTGAAACCAGAAAAAATATAACTTTCACATTGGTGTATCGCCTCATCGAGCTCACATTGATTCTTCCAGTGGCAACAGCATTAGTTGAAAGAACTTTATCAGCAATGAAGATTATTAAAACAGATTTGCGCAACAAGGTATCAGATGAATGGTTCAATGACTTGATGGTGTGCTACACTGAGCGAGAGATATTTAGAAGCCTTGATAATAAAAGAATCATTCAACGCTTTCAAGACATGAAAACTCGTAGAGTGAAATTGCGTCATAATCAGATTTAGTGACTTAGTGGTATGTTTTAATTCCATTTTTAATGTTTATGAACATTCACAATTTAATATTGTATCACTAAATTTGATATTTCTTATCTACATATCGGTACTCACATTTTTATGGACATTTAGGGGAACATTATCGATTAGTAAGGTACTAAATTTATTGTATTGTATATTTTCAATTTGTTCTTTTCTTATTCATGTATGAATTTGATATTTCAATGGCAAAAGACCGGTAAACATAGCTTGGTTTGATTATGTTGTGCTATAGTCTTAACAGTAGAGCCCCCCCTTTATTTTCATCCTGAATTTACCACTGCTCCTATCCCCATTCTGCTCTACTTTAAATTTTCTATATTTGAGACAAATTTGAGTGTGTAGGACATATACCGACAATCAGAGAGAGGTGACTAATTATTCAAACTTTTCCCACCAATGGTGTTCAAAATATTTACTTAAGTGACTATGAGAGTGAAAGTTTATATTGCACCAACTATATTTTATAAAACAAGACTAGAGATCTCAACCAACAAAATCAGCAAACTTTAGCACAAAAACCGATCATATTGCCATGGAAGGGCTGGTTTGACTATAGGGCTAACGGTGGTCTAACCGCTAGGGCCGATTAGACCACAAGTCTAGGGCTGGTCTGCCTGATCCCTTTTTCCCAGACTTGAAATCCTCTCGAACAAAACTCAAATATCAAAAATTTTCTTGATTATCATCTAAACACTTTTAAATTTTGCATGAGACTTGTTTAATACATTAGAAACCTAAAACAATTACGAATCACAAGGTCCTTAGGCTCGGGTTCACTAAAATGAAGAGAAGAACACCAAAACCCTAAAACTCAAATTACTTCTTGCTTGTAAGGATCTAAGGCATGAGGTCTTCTGGATCTATTCTCACATGCCCTAGCAAGATAGTTTGAGCAAGAGTTCGGGCTAGAACTCTTACAAACACGAAATCATAAATCTAGCTCAAGAACAAGCAAAACCAATCAAGAATGGAAATAAGAACATGATTGAGATAAAACTTTAATTTATTTTCAGTAGAGAATAAAATTTACATACTTATGGATGTTTACAAGGTGTTTCTCTTTCACAACTGAGGAAGGAGATAAGGTGGTAGAACAAAAACTTAAACCCTAGAATCTTTAGATCTAACACCTTCTCTCCTCCCCTTTAATGACCGCAACAACCCTAAGGGATCCAACCTATTAAGACATCGAAGAAACTCGATAACCCTATTAGCACATGTTTTATATACTCACACATATTTATCAAAGCGTTTACAAGATTCAACCCACTAACACCTTAGTGATCAATTCACTGAGCAATTTCAGCTCTCCTTGACCTAAACCACTTTTCTTTGCATTCCCGCACTGTAGTTTTGATCAAGACACCAACCTAGTATTTGGCCAACTGCCAAACTATCTCTGATGAAGCTTTCGGGCACCATCCTTTGACTCTGTCTTTACCTTCACCTCAAGGCATCTCCGTGTGCTTTAACACATAGCCTGTAGTGCCCAATGACCAACCAATACGTCTTCACATATTCGGTCTCTCCCAAACTATTTCTACATGCACTAGCCTAGTCACTTGACACACCACATACACCAACTTGTCTTTTCATGATCATGTTTTCTTTGTGCTTCCTACTTGAGCCACATAGCCTCACTTGGACTTACATGATCGCTCGGACCTCAGCTCCCCCTTCTAGTCCCGATCTATTGCTGTCACCACTAACGTTCCCCAAGCCACATGCACATCAAAGACCATCAACTATCTCGAGCACAAGTTCTATATACTTGACTCACATTAGTTAAAATGATGCATCATGCAACACCACACAACCAACCAATGGCACCCATGCAGTGCACACACTCATCCAACTCAAAATTCATTTTCACAGTTCTCTGGCTGCACCCATTGGTCTGACCGCATTCTCCATGACGGTTAGACCACCGGCCACTGGCTGGTCTGACCGCTTAAGTCCACAAAAAACACTCTCTGAAATTTCAGTTAAACTCTATCTATTCAACTCCAGTTTCTAATTCCAATAGCACATAGTGCAAACTCATCCCCAACAAGTCTACACAAGTGTTTGGTGTTTATTTTCCCAAAAGTACATGGCCAATCTAACCACTCGCCCCATGACAATCAAACCGCTATAAGTTCAAGCTTCAATTAGATTGGTTTTGGTGATTAATGACAAATATAAATATGACCATATCTGATTAATGATAAGTCTAAATGTGAGACTAACTCGTTTATTAAGTATGATATTGTTTAGTCTCATTTGGATGTAAAAGTGAAAATTATGGAGGTATGCATTCGACATCTTATTTTTATATCTTATTGCACTCCTCACATCCAAATATATGATTAAATGACAAATCTATATATGAAACTAACTTGTTTGTTGAAGTATTACATTGTCTAGTCTCATTTAGATATAAAGGTGTAAATCATGGAGGTATGCATTCGATGTTATATTTCTTATATATCTCATTGCATTTCTTGGATCCAAAATATAAGTTGAACTCTACCAAATGGCTAACTTGAATATGTGCATATGTTTTTATTACATATTCTTGTATGCACATATTTAGGGGGAGTTCACTCTATATTTTGTGGTTTCATTAGTATTGATCCTTATTCCATTTTCCACATAATTAGGATCTCTACTTTGAAACATATCCTTTTGAGTATATAAAACTTGTGTAGTTTCATATATACTCATGATTTATTTAAATTTAATCATTTGCAATCAGGTTGTCACAATATGTTTGTCTCCTTTCATTATGTGTTAATGATTGAATAATAAATGACAACCATATGTGTAGCTTTACTAGCAATTAATTCAAAGACAAACACTTTTATTTAAATGAGTTAATTGCTTTGAAGGCTTATCTTAGAGTATACAATTGTCGTGTACATAATGTATACTCACGAATCCTTTATTATCTCATTATTTGTTGAGATTGTCATCAATTACCGAAAAATGAAAGATTGAAGAATCTAGACCCGCCATTATGAGTTAATGGTATATGTTGGTAATCAATGACAATAACATTATAGGACTTACATTTTTTATGAGTTGAATGAATAAGCTAGGTCTCATGATGAGGATGAATTTGGACGGTTTCATATGTTAAAGATCACTAAGTCAAGTTTCAGGATGGAAGATGGCTTCATGAATTGAAGGATATCAAGAAGAAGTGATGATCATGAGTTGATCAAGATTCTCAAGAGGAGATGATCATGATTTAATTATTAAGTCAAGAAAAGACCCATCATAAGTTGGTAGAGTTCAAGTGAATGATGCATCATGTGATAATTTATATCAAGACAATGACTTGGAATTAAAGTGAAGATGTGCATCATCAAGTTTCAATATGGTGCTCAAGATAAAGGAATGACTAGCTAGGACTAAGGATATGTTCTTAGTCTTTTACCGATCTTAGTGTTTGGTTGGAAGATCAGATTACTAGTATAGGATTACTGTACTATTAAGAGAGGTCATATTTAGTAGTTTAAGTCTCATCAAGTATTGATAGCTCAATCTTACTTATTCTAGCTCTCCGTGGTATGATGCTATTATTTGTAAATGTATTTTACAAATAGTTGAGACTCATGCACTTGATCCTTGTGACATGCGATCATACTTTGCAAATGTGTTTTGCAAAGGTTGAAGTCCATGTTTCCTACTCCTTGTGGTATAAGGTTTATATTTGCAAATGGTTGAAGCTCATGCATAATCCTTGTAGCATGATACTTAGGTTTACGAATGTGTTTTGTAAATGTGTTGAGTTCATATACCTACTCCTTGTGACATGATTTTGAAAGCGTGCAAATGTATTTTGCAATATGTTGGAAATCATGGTTGATCCTTGTGTGCATGATACTATAATTTGTAAATGTATTTTATAAAACTTGTTGAAGTATATGCACTTTTCAAAAAATCGGAACTACCGCTATATGTAATGCAAAACTACCGCTAGGCGGAAGTAACAACGTGTAACAAACGATACTACCGCTTTCCAACATGGTCAAAGACCAGCGTGGTCGAACAAGACTAGTGCAGTCGAAGACTGGTTCTACCAACTTTGTGTGAGTGGTCAGACCGGCCTGTGGTACTACTGACCTGTGTGGTACGGTACGACTGGAGTTGCGGTATGACCGATTTTTCCGTGTTACACTTTTTCTAGATATATACATTTTGGGGATTTGTCCTCCCCTGGAAAATGGTAGTTCCGCATGTGTGGAGTGGTACTACCACAGAGCGATAATACCGAACCATGGTTAGAGGTACTACCGATTCCAGTCCGTAACAGCTAATTTTCTGACCATTACGAGGGAAGTGATAGTACCGGCCATATAATGGCAGTACTATCGGATTTCCTGGTTTCTAACTCCAACAGCTAGTTTCTTTCTATAGGGTATAAATACTTCGTTATGGCCAGTTGGAGATAGATCTTTGGCACTCCATTTCACTCTCTTGAGTTACTGTGAGTTTTTTTCTTAATTGTGCATGCGTTGCACCTTGCGAGTAAGGAGAGAGATCTCTAGTTGCATGTGTTGCATCTAGAAGTGGATTTCATATCCACTTGAGCTTGTGCATTCTTTACACGTGGTGAGAATCAAGCAAGGGGGATTGACTTATTGCTCTTGGAGATTGCTGACTTCTAGACGATATTAGAGGCACCGTATCTAGTGATCTTCTCAAAGAAAGTTGTGAGAAGGCCCAACATGTTGTGAATGTTGGAGCTCACCTACCTGGAGCGAAAAAGAGTTACCACTAGTGAAATTGAGGTGTTTAGCTTAATTCGTGGAGCTAGACCAATTCGTTTGGGCTCAACTAAACATGGATTAGGAGAGATCGGTAAGTCTCCGAATACTATGGTAAAAAGAAATTATGTCATTGTGATTTGTTCTCTTGTACTCAATCTATATTCAAGCAATTTACATTCTTAGAATTAAATTAATTACTTATCATCCTAGGGTTGTAAACTTTTGACATAGATTTAAGTTGTTGGTGCACTTAGATGAACCTAGTTGATTTTGGTCTTATTTGTGCTTAATCGAATTGCTTTACACTTCCACATTAGAAACTTGCATTTAGCCAAAGGAATTTTAAAACTGCCTACTCACCCCCTCTAGTCGGCCTACTTGATCTTGCAACTGCCAACCATCAGCCGGTCTAACCACCTAAATCTTGACAACACAATCGAAAATTTGAGTTTCCTAAAATTTTTGTAAAATTCAACTCAACCAAAGTACCAATTGTTCATCATAAATATATTTTAGACTTTCACATGATCTCGTAGTGTATTTATTACTAAAAATAGAAGACTAATGAAACCAAAGATTTAGACTTCTAGAAGTTCATCTATAATCATATACTTTTAGATTATTGTTTTCAAACAACAGTTATCCAACGAGCCTTACATTAGTTGGGCAACTTACTAACCAACTCGGGCTTTGTATAGTGAAAAGTAGGATAATAATCAAAGAAACAAGAAAGGAATGAGTCAATTGTCTCTTGAATCTTGATTCTTGAGTTTGTTGGTGGGCTGGGTGTCCCAATTGACATGTACTCCAATCCAGAAACCACTAACACTGAGGTTGGCATTTTGATATCCTCTATCATTGCTAATTTGACATAGTCTAGGGCTTTAATATGTAAAACTAAGCCGCCAATCTGTCTTGTAGCCAAAAAACTGGTACCATTTCATCCTGAAAATGAATTTAGTACCCTACATGTACGATAGTATGTATTGGATTAGTGACATTAGGCATGTGTAAGATCAAGGATAACCGACTAGAAGGGGTGAATAGGATATTCTTAAATTTCTTGCCTTCTAAAACTAATTTCTACAAATTAAGATCTAAGCAAGATTTTTATTATAAATCAAGACCTACACAATTCTAATAAAGCCAAGATACCACAAACCAAGTATCTACAAATAAGATTCTAGCCTAACAAGATATGGCAATTTCAATAGCTAGAAATATAAATGCAAAAGTATAGACAAAGAAATAACCAAATGAAGACACATGATGTTTTGACGTGGTATCGAAGACTTGCTGGTCTTCACTATTCTATGTTGAGGAAAGCCTAACTGAATTGGATCAGCTTCATGAATCAAGCCTCACCCCTCAATTTCACTAGTGGTTGTTTTTCCTTTGCTCTGGAGATGGTGAACACCGAGCCACTCACAATTGGCACCGAGTCTATTCACAATTTTCTAGAAGAGATCACCGCGCAATCATCCGCCAAGCCGTCTAAGTGCCAGCAAACACCAAGAGTGATGAACCATAGCCTTTGCTTGACAAATTTCAAGTGCCAATGATCAATCTAGGATTGAATGCACTTGAATTTCGCTCAACTACCTTAAATGATGCAAATGGAGTAAATGAAGTGTTTGAGGTGTTTTACTCGCTCAAGGATGTTCAATGGAGTAAATTCTACATGTCCTTGAGTTGGTGGGGGTGAATTTATACCCTCCAAACCTGCTAGATCTAAAAGAAGTAAGTGAACTTAATCTTGTGAGAAGAGAAGCAACTAATAAGTAGTATGATACCAACTCTGATGAGAGGAAGAAAAACTAAGCAACATAGTATGATACCAACTCTGATATATGCTGGGAAGACTAATTCAAAAGCACACAGAAACAAAGTGCAGAAAAAAGCAAATGAAAACATGATACAAAAAGTACATGATACTCCCCCTCAGATAATGCCACATGGACAAATCACCCTAAACTCTCCCTGTAAAGCCATGAACCTTGAGCTATCTAAAGGCTTGGTGAAAATATCAGCTACGTGGTTGTCACTATTCATAAACTGAAGCACTATATCACCCTTCTCCACACAATCTCTAAGAAAATGATATCGAATATCTATGTGCTTGGTCCTAGGGTGTTGCACTGGGTTCTTGACAATATTATTGGCAAAAGTATTATCATAAAAAAGTGAAACACTATCTATGGCTAACCCAAAGTCCCGCAAGGTCGAAATCATCCAAAGCACCTAACTACAGCAACTAGCGGCTGCAATATACTCAGCCTCTATGGTGGACTATGCAATACTAGACTGTTTCCTAGAAGACCATGAAACAAGAGAAGTGTCAATAAATTGACAACTGTGAGAAATGTTCTTCCTATCTATCCTACAGCCAGCAAAGTCTGCGTCGGAGTAGACTCTAACAAAAAGACAGGAAGCAAAAGAGTACAAGATACCATAGTCTATAGTAGCTCAAAGATACCTAAAAATGCGCTCCACCGCTTGACGGTGAAAGGTGCGGGGAGAAGACTGAAATCAAGCGCACAGACACATGACAAAGTGTATATCCTGCCTTGAAGCAGTGAGATACATGAGGGAGCCAATCATGTTACAGTACTCCTTCTGATATATAGGCTCGCCATCCTCATCAGGATCAAGTGTGGCCGAGGTCGCCATCAGAGTCGACACCGGTTTGCTATCACTCATGTGAAAGTGTTTCAAGAGATCTCAAGTGTACTTACCTTAATGTAAGAAGGTACCCTCCTAAGTCTACTTGATTTGGAAGCCGAAGAAGAAACTCAACTTGTCCATCATGCTCATCTCAAACTCTATACTCATGACATCAGAAAATTACAAAATAAGAGCGTGAGAAGAGCCAACAAAGATAATATTATCCATATAAATCTGGACGAGAAGAAGGTCATTATCATGCCTACGAATGAGTAAAAGACAGGACTTAAACCTCTCATACCAAACTCTAAAGGCTTGCTCAAGTTCATATAAGGCTTTAGAAAGCTTGAAGACATGGTTTTGGTATTTGGGGTTCTCGAAACCTGGAGGCTGTCTAATATAGACCTCTTTCTCGATATACCCATTGAGAAAGATACTCTTGACATCCATCAGGTACAACTTGAAGCCCTTAGACGCTGTGAATGCAAGCAAAATACTAATGGTCTTTAGCCTAGCTATAGGGGCAGACCTGAGAAAAACCCGAAGCTACCAGTCTAGCCTTGTTTCGAATGACTACCCTATCCTCACTCTGCTTGTTCTTAAAGACCCACTTAGTTCTTATGATATTATGAACACTAGAGGGCTCAACAAGCGATCAGACCTTGTTCCTCTCAAATTTCTCTAACTCCTCATGCATGGCATTGACTCAAGACTCATTAGACAGTGCATGACCAACACCTTTGGGCTCAATGTGGCAACAAAAGCTGAGTGTAGACAAAAATAAGATAAACCAAAATTTGAACGCGTGACTCACTCAAAGAGATCACCTATGATCTGCTCAGAAGGATGACGACGCTGAATGTATCGAGGAGGTCCTAAAAGTGATGAAGAAGTAGCATCTATCACATGAGATATGGAGGTAGGAGCAGAGCCACAAGCTCCAGAAGAGTTAGAAGGTAAGGGCTGATCTCCCTGAGGCACAATGGTAGAAGCATGCACCTTAGGGATAGATGGGACTAGATCAGGTAAAGAATTGTCATCTCCATCATCCCTATCATCTACAAAGATGGTCTCAAACTGCATAACTGGACCTGAGATATCAGGCCTAGTACTAGCATTAGTCTCATCGAAAGTAACCTAACTGGTCTCTACTATCCTACTTGTCTTACAGTTCCACACCCTATAAACCTGCGAAGAAGTTGAGTAACCTAAAAAGATACCATTAGAAGAGTGAGACTCAAATTTATCTTGGTTCTCAGACTTCATAATAAAACATCTACAGCCAAAGACACAAAAATGCGAGACACTAGGTTTTCGCCCATACCTCAACTCATAAGAAGTGCGATGTAAGTGTGCCCTCAAAAAAATTCTGTTCGAAACATGACAAGCAGTAGCTATAGTCTCATCCCAAAACTTCTTAGATGTACCATACTCGTCTAGCATCGTTTTGGCCATTTCAACCAAGGTACAGTTCTTCCTCTCTACAATGCTATTTTGTTGAGGACGTATGGGGAAGAGAATCGCTGCTCTACACCTGTCTTATCACAGAACATCTCAAAGTAGGAGTTATTGAACTCCATGCTATTATCACTACAAATCGCTCGTAAGGTACTAGGGAGCTCAACAGACAACCTACCGAACAAACCCCTAAAGTGACTGAAGGTCTCATCCACTGAGGCTAAGAAAAACACCCAATAAAACCTCGAGAAGTCATTAACCACAATAAAAAATATACCACTTCCCACCGACCGACTGCACTCTACCTAGACCAATAGTGTCCATATGAAGAAGCTGTCCTAGTGCATTGGTCTAGTCAGAATGACTAGAGAGTGAGAAGTAGCAACCATCTTGCCATACCGGTAAGGAACACAAACTATGTCTTTGACTATCTTGAGCTTAGCCATACCACGAATGAGGTCGTGGCTGCTAGCTCAGGTCAAATGATCAAAACCAATGTGACCAAGTCTCCTATGCCAAAAGGAGAGATCACGGGACTCTAAAGCAACTAAGCACCTGAGAGAGTCACCAGAGGACTCAACAAAATCGGTACGAAAGATCCTCCCAAACCTAAAAATCCCACAAATCAGACTCCCCAAAGAATTAAGAATCTTGCAAGCATTTTTCTTAAAACTTACCTTGAAATCATCATCGGTAAGCTAGAAAACAGATAGCAAATTATATCACAGCTTACTAAGGCAACATCCTTAAGAATGAGAAAATTATTAATGCGCATATTACCTTTAGTGATGACTCAACCTGATGAAGCATCTCCAAAGGTGATCGTCTCATCACCTGGAGCTCAGACTAGAGAAGAGAACCAACGGAAGTCTCCGGTCATGTGACGAAAATAGCTAGAGTCAACAAGCCAAACATCTCCCTTCCCAGCCCGGCGAATATGAGTTAGTGAGAAGACAACATCAATGGCTCAGTATTAGGGTAAATAAGAACAAATCTAGAAACCCAGTATTAAGTCACACAACAAGCAGTACATCCAGTCACATAAACAAAAGACTGATCTCTCATGACACCACACACCTCGTCTCTTATGGAATTAAAAGTTCTAGGAGCAGACCTCAAACCTCTGCTAGGTTATACCTCTATTGAAGAGCGGGTTTGACCTACAATAGTATGATGATCACACCACGGATTGCTACCTCAACGGGAAAAACGAGGTCTATACTCAGGACAGTAGAAACCCTAACCAGAAGAAACTCAATGACCAAAACCAGAAGGAGCCTGAAAGCCAAGTCCTCGACGTTGCCTAACACCAAATAGCTCAGAAGAGCTGTCTACAACTCTAGACCTCATGTCGGTCTTAGGAGCACTCTAAGACTGGGACTGACCCTGAATACCCCTTAGAGCGCGAACACAGTCTCTACGTGCGATCTTGGCATGTGCTGACGCAAAACTTATCCACATGTCCATCCTTCTGACAGAAAGTGCAATGGTACTTTGCCTTCTGAGAGGTCGAAGCAGCAGGATGATGCTTCGCCTTCTTAGAGGTTAAAGAACTAGGTGGCGCAACCTTATTATCAGAAATCCCTTAGATAAAGCCTATAGACTTAAACATGGTCTTTTAAGGCTCAGACACAACCTCGATCACATCTGTTGCTACAACTTTAACAACAGCAGGTAGATGTTTTCTCACATCCTCTAAAAAATCATATCTTAGACCTTGATTAAATTTGCAAATCTTGGATATGTCTAGGATAAGATTGAGCCATTTCTTGCCTCCAACAAATCTTTCGAGAGTGTTCATGTGGTACTCATACTCCTGAAAAAGAGAGGCACATGAAGCACAAGAACTATAAGGAAAAGATCGAATAGCATGAGCATATCTCTCGTTATACAAGGCCACCTCAACTTTGATGGCTTCGTAAGACACACATGGGATAGTCCTGATTCTATCCATCTAAGCCTCATAATTCTTTCTAAAAGTCTCTTGCATATTCCCCAATTTCTCCTCTACTTCAGCACAGAAAGAGCAAATAGATTGTAGCTTCTCTAATATGTTCTTAGTTAGTTTCACATATTTTTCATCCAAAGCAATCAATTTAGATTTTAGTTTTTCATAATTATTATATGGTGAGCTAACATGTGCCTTAGAAGTATATTGAGCTATTTTCTTATTATGATCATATATGTCTTGAAATTGCTTAGAAACATATTTAAGCTCAGTAGTTAATTTTAGATTTTAGCAATTTTATGATCTGCCTTTCTTAGATTAATTTTCAAGTTATTACACCTATCGCAGGTTTCAGGCAGATCAAGAAGCATGGTATATAAATCTTTAAAAGTATTGTCTTTATCCTCATATGAGGTGCACAATGTAGTCTCAATTGAATCAGAATGTAAAGGAGAACTCTAGACAACTCTAACTCAGCTAACAGACTAATATTCTCCACCTTAAGCAACTCAAGTTCAGAAATCACACTATCATGTGAGGTCTTTAATTTCTCTATAACTCTAAGGAAGAACAAACATCACAATCATCACAGGAGGAAACAGATTTATGTGAAACAGTCTCCCGTGACAAGCTCTCTACCTCCTTCTCTAACTCACCACACCTAGTCCTAGACCTAGCACAAAACTTCATTAACTTGAGAAAAGCATCATTAAGCTGGTCGTAGGAGGAGTATACCTTATCGGAGTCGCTGTAGAGATCATCATCATTGATGCCATTCTCGTCAGCCATCAAGCACATCCTGGTGAAGTCATCGCCATCCTTGGTGTCCTTCTGCAAATCATCCTTATCATCGTCATCACTCCAACCCTCCATATTGCTAAAGTCAAAGTTGTCGAAGGCGATGAAAACATGGTGGAAGAGCTTTTTGGTCTTACCAAAGTTGTGGTACTTCTTGTCCTTGCCTTGATCATGAGTTGGCAGCTTCTTGTTGCGATTCTTACTGATGTAGTCATTTTCACTCATATCGCTGTAGTTGTTCTTGCCATTCTCCAGCTTAGGGCAGTTCGCTCAAATATAGTTGGGGGCCACCACACTCGAAGCAAATCACCAAACCTCCTCTCTTCCTTTCTCTACCCTCTTGTATGCGTGTGAGAATTTTCTGGCTAGAAGGGCCAGATCACTTTCTAGAAACTGCTCAAACTGGTCATCGCTCATCTCACACAAAGTAGGCAAAGAGAATCCAGAAGCACTATCAGACGATGCTTCAGAGATAGCAGTGAGATCGGTGATCAAGGCCATCGACTGCGACTTTGTCTTGAGAAAGACGATGTCGATCTTATGAGTCTTGAGGCGTGAGTACAACACATCAAAAGTCAAGATTGACATATTAGTCGTGTCCTTGATGGTGATCACCTTCATCTCCCAAACCCTAAGGTTCAAGGCAAAAAACATATAAAGAGCATTATCCGAGTCTAAGTATGTGTGACCAACAGCTCAAAGGTTACTCAGTATTTTATGAAATCTGCCAAAACACTCATCCAAGGACTCACCGACAAGTATCTCAAATTTGTTATATTCTCACCTTTACTGGTTTTGTTGGATGGCCTTTATCTGGGTGGTGCCTTCATGGTAAGCATCGAGAGTCACCCAGATGTCAAATGCTAACGTGAGATGAGAGATGCAATAAAACTCACTCTAGCTAAGACCATGAATGATGATGTTTCTTACCTTAACATTTGCCTCCACATCTGATGTATTCATAGCCATGATATTCTCATTGGCAGGAACAACAAATCTGATCTTAACCTTTCCCCAAATTGCATAGACTTTATCCTACTCTTCCAAAAGGGATAGTCGACCCCATCGAAGAGAGGCAGTTTGGAGGAATACTTGTCTGCTTCCATGGCTCTAAAGACCGATTAAGATCTATGCGAAGAGCTAACCGGGCTCTGATACCAACTGAAAGACTGAATATGGTAATAGAGGGGGTGAATAGTGTCAACTTAGAAATTTTCTCAAGTATTCAAGATTTTATTCTCAGACACCTACAGAGGTGTAGAACATAGAATCCTCAACTAAACATCAAACCAACAAGTCCAAATCAATAAACTTGGAACCTAACCCTTTCCGGTGGTCTGGCCAGCCTCCAAATAGTGGTTTGACCGCCTGCTACAGAAAAATCAGGGAATAAATAGTGTTTTTTGCAAGATTTTAAAAACCAAAATTAAGAGAACTTTTTATCCGTAAATCCAAATAACATGAAAGTTTACACAAATCTTCTCTAGGTTCTTTTGAACTTATTCAAATAAATGATCATGAGAATCATGGCCGAAGTTGAGACTTTTTTAGTTTGTTACAAGGTTACACTAAAATCGAGCCAAAATCCCAAATGGTGAATACAACTTTCTCGTGGATAGATGATAACCAAGATAGCTCTAGATGTATTTTCACATATAACATCAAACTAGAATACCAAAGAACACAACCCAAAAACCTTTGAAACAAGAAATCACTCAAAAAGACCAAAATCAAGCAAAATCAGGTTTCTTCATGAGCATGCTCTCAAAGTGGCTAGATGATAGAAAATTAATCTCTAGATGTTATCTCCATCTCAATCACATCCTTGGTATAGCAAGATCAAGAAGAGAAAAGAAGAGAGATCAAAACCAACCAAAACAAGAGCAAATCAATCAAAATAAGAAATAGACATGGAAATCATTAAAAATTGATGTATTGCTTGCTTCAGAGTGATAGTTTTACAGCCACTCCACCTTAAAGAACAGAGAGTACACCATGTACTCAAAACCCTAACCCTAAAACATCAAACCACAAGAGAGGTGGGTTGGATGGTTAATAAAATATCCTTATTCCAACCCCTTTTATAGATAGGCTAGCCAGCCACATCCATCCCTAAATAGATACTATCAATATAGCATAATGGAAAAAATCTGTTAACTCCACACACACACGAAATTTAGTCACACATGTTTATTTATGCACGTTTTTCAAAGTACATAAACCCGTATCCGCTAAGTCCTTTGCCTTAATCCGTCTCAATCAAATCAGCTCCACCTTGACTTAAATAGCTCTCCAACGTGTTGCCCCAGCACCGCGATTTTGATCCAATGTGGTTTTCGATATTTTGGCCAAACTACTAAAATACTCCTTGTTGACCCGGTCATCACTATTCATTACAAACAATTGCCATACTTACCACGTATAGGTGCACCACTAGCTTGTCATGCGTCTCCAAGTCTTTCCTGTCCCGGTTCCACTAAATCACAGCTCACTTGACCCATCCAAGTCACATGGTGCAATCCTGTCGTTCGAATTCACCTTTAATATTTTTTGCCTTTCTATTGCCATGCTTACGCTCACCATCTCACCTAGCATCATCGATCGTTCTGGGCCTTAACTCCTCCATAAACCTAGCCTAGATCCTCGTAGTTGACCATAATTGACTTCAAGCGATCCTGCACATCCAAAAACAAAGAAATCATTTCTGAGCATAAGTTCTTCATAACTTGACCCACGTTAGCCAAAACATGCATCATACAACCTTAATACAATGACCCAAGTCACCTCAACTCAATCCATGACTCAAACCCAAAAACCTTAATTTTTGTTCAAAGCCAATCCTAACAAAGTGTAATCTTTACAAAATCGCATAACCACTCCATGAAACTTATACTGGTTCATTACAACATTAAACATGACCTTCTCACATGGTCCTTCATCTTCAAGACTTCAACAGCATAAGAGAAATTGAGAATAAACTAAATATTCTAGAAAGTTTGCCATCTTTGCAAAAAAAATGTCAAAAACATTGCCATTAGTTTATGAATTAATTTGTTGCTAGAAATCCTACATGATGTTTGTTACAAGGATTACTGATCCTGAAAACATAGCCCCTGTTGTACTGTATCTGGGTAACTTGTGGTCTAATCTATGCAAAATACTCTGCAGTATCAGATATAAGTATTCTTTCACATCATTCGACTCACTAGGAGCAAGTAAGAATTGCATTGAATTGACCCGCATGCATGTAGACAAATTTTTCATGATAGAATCACCTGGTTTCAGATTTCTCCTTTACCCAATTATGCGATTATACCTAGGACTCATTGTCTAAAGAGTAAATAGTACTTTGCACTGAGTAACTTGTCATTTTTTTTACTTTACACCAAGGTTAATCCATACTTTCACTTTGCACCGAATAAAATTTCATTTGCATTGGCCCAACCTTGTTTGGTTCAAACCGGCTCTACGTAATGACAAGTCGGTATACACAATTTTGATTGCTTTATTCCTTCAATTTGATTGCCTTGTTTGGGACTAGAATTGATTGGCTAGTGCAAAGTAAATTTTTATTTGGTCCACCCTGTTGCAAAGTGAAAGTATGGGTTAACCCTGATGTAAAGTGAAACAAGCGATAAGTTCCTGGTGCAAAGTGCAATTTACTCTTATCTTAATGTCTATGAGGGCACGAATTGCTGAATATTGTGTTGTATTTTGATTCTACAAACTCTTTTTAGCATGTTAATGTTTTTGCATTGGTACTAGATTGATCTTCAGTAAAAAAATTTAGACTTAATAGCCAAGAATTTCATCACATCCCTGTGAGACCATTTGAAGGTCACCCTATGGTTGTGATGAGTAATTAACATTTGGTTCAGAGAGTCTGTGGAGTTTATGTTTGGTTTTTGAGAGTTCATAATTTTTTAGTTTCATTCTGCTGTTGGCAGTCTAACCAGCATTAAGGCCGCAATCAAACCGGATAGGAGTGGTATGATTAGCCTAGGGCTGGCAGTCAGACTGGCTGTGGGAGGAGGCAGTCAGACTGGCCGACCTAAGCAGTCTGACTAGCCCCGGTGTTGGTCTCAACTGAAAAGTGGTAATTTGGGAATTCTGGTCTTGGTTTGATTTGGTTTTGACCTAGGTCAGTGTGTATGTGATGCATGTTGCATTTTATAGACTAACATGAATCAAGTTGTGAAAAATTTATAATCAAAAATAGTTACTTGGTCTATTATTATTTAGGTGGCTTAGAGGCGACTAAGGTCAACAAAGGGGAGACCGGAACTAGGTTGAGGATAACTAAGGTCAAGAATGGCAGGATGCTACGTGGGATAGTTGAGCTCAAGCAAGACACAAGATGGACAAGGACCATGAAATGTGAAGTTTGAACAAAGACCATGCTGTATTGGAGATGCACGTTATTCTTTGCGGTGATACTTTCAAGATGGAAACTTTGAGGTAAGTGTTCTCACTGTCATCAATTTGGGCATATTAATGATTTTGTCTCGTACGATGCTACATGGTGGTTTGCTTGTTTTTGTTAGCTTTAGGACTCAAAAGCTACATCATAGTGAGACAAACGGGATCAGGACTAAATTAGGAGAGCTTAGTCCAAAGTGGTTAGTGGATCTGTACTGCACTTAAGAGAAACCGAGGTCCAAATGATCAAGGAGCTGTCGAACATGACCGAGACTTGTAGAATGGTTATAAACCAAGACGACAAGAAGTCATAGTGGAAGCTACTGGTGAAGGACATGACGGGCAATAACAAGGTAGACCGGGACTAGGCTTAAAGAGGAGATGAAGTTCTATGCGATCAAGGAAGCCGCTATTATGATGCAAGGAAAGGCATGTGGTGTGCCAAGTGACTTGGGTCCATTTGTAAGCGGAATCCGAACACGTGATAAGCTTAGTGGCAAGTCATTGGAGCCCTATGGACTTGAAGATGAAGAACAAAGTTGCTTCAAGATGAAGAAAAGGGGAAGCTTCGTGGAAGATGGTAGAGAGACATTTTTGGTAATTTTTCCAATACAAAAAAGTAGCAATGTGCAAAACCGCAGCATTGGACTAATTTATTCAGGTCTTGTATGTGCTGAAATTGTTAAATGGATCAAGTGTTGATTCACTAATGGGTTAATCAGTGTGTGTGTGTATTTTGAGAAGCATGCAAGAGTATGTGTAAATCCCAAAATGATGTTTGGTTAATGAGTTAACCCATGTAAGTGGATGAAACCCAACTAGAGGGGCTAGTTAGGGTTTCTCATGTACCTCCACTATAAAAGAGTAGAGAGAGGTGGCTTAAGGTTAAGTCATCCATGCCAAGTAGAGAGGAGTTAGGATTCTTGAAGAGAACTTTTTGGGAGATATGAGAGGCTCTTGTGGATGAGTTTTTTTTTTGTTATTCTTAGAACTTGTATGCGGCTAGGGAGTGGCTATAAATATTCCTCTTCAAGTATTAATAAATATCAAATTTTGTTTAAGTCTTTCTCTCTTATGCTCGAGTGATGAAATCTTGCTTTAGCTTTGTTTTTGTTGCTTCATCTTCCCTTCTTGATCTTGTTGTGTTTCAAGCATATGTAAGTGATGATAATATTTCTTGGAGAACAGATCTTATCTATCTAGGCATTTGTTATTTGCAAATTCTGGTGTTTGCCCGGTTTTGGCTCAAGAGATGGTGATTTTGGAGTTTTGATCTTATGAGCGTTCTAACTTGAGTTCATGTTGTGATCTAAGTTGCTATGACATGTGAGAACCCATCTAAGGTCATCTAGATCATCAAGAACTCACAAGCATAACAAAACGAGGTTTCCTTGTTTTGCTCGATTTCAGTGCAACCTCCCTTCAAACAGAAAAAGGTTGAAACTTTGACAACAATTTTCCTTATAATTAATTGGAATAGATTTCTGACATCCTAGAAAAGGTGTATATCAAATTTTAAGTGATTTTTAGCCTTGGTTCGAGAGTTAGCTCAATTTGTGGTGTAGCCCTATTTTGATGCAGCAGAGTTTCAAGAGTCAAAAGATGACAATTTTCTTAAGTTCTTTCAAGATCTTTGGTTGAGATAGGTTTTTAAAGTTATGATCTAGCCTTGTTTCAAGTTTCAAATCTTTTCAAGTTGTGGATCAAAAGTTTCGTTGATTTTTTATTTGAAATAATGATGAAAATCTACTCTTTTCTTAGCTAGTGGTCACCCGTCAAGAGGTCAGATCCCCAACTAGCTAGATATCAGACCACCATATAGCTAGTGGTTAGACCGCCTCTCGCTCAGTGGTCAAACCACCGGGGCATGTCAAGGCACATTTTGCTCGGTTTTTCTTAGATCTTTCCTTGTGGGCGATTGATCTCTGATATTCATAACTTCTCATAGCTATTGGAGTGATGAACTTTGCTTTTTTGGAAAAGATTTGAAAAAGTTTTTAATCATGTTGGCTCTTATTCACCCCCTCTGGTCGCTGTTCTCAATCCTACGATCTCTAACAAGCAAAAAGGAACACCTGATCAGATCATCATGGCAATTAAGTTGGAACAACAAATGGTCATAAACTTTACATGAGCATGCATAGCAGAATAATAAGATTCATCGATCCTGGTTAGGGATCTTGCTGCAATGATATTAATAAATGTGGTCTCAGATCTGGCAAACATATCCCTTTCACCTTTCATGCATCTTGGATTGGGCAAAGATTGCTTGTGTCAGAAGATTTTCTATAAGATCACGAACACATTATCAGAGAGAGAGGAAGCACCTAAGTCTTTTCCATTGCCTTCCCATGCAAGATTAGACTGATCACCCAGCTAAGTGGAGGACATCACCTCAGGCTTAAGCTAGGAGTTGTTTTAAGAAGCTTGCAGTGCCCACTGGCCACTGACTTGTTTAATTAGTTACCATTAGAAAATTTAGCCGAGAGTCTTGCCTGACATGTTGCCCATAACTAGTTTGGACCCACTGGTAGTCTCTTGCCTTTCTTACATGCATATGTAGGAGAGAGAAGTTAAGCTTCTGCTAAGCTAGACCCTCCCATGAGTGAGGTTGTATTAAAAGTGTTGCCATGGGCCCTTAAAGGTGATGGTTGCTCATGGAAGTGATCAATGATTAATTTGGCTGAGATTGCAGGCACATGTATACGGAAGGGGCAATGATAATCCCCTTATATTGTCAAACTAGAAAACTAATAACCTGCATGATTAGTAACATGATAGGGTGATCTTAAAGGGCCAATAAGATATCACAATACAAGTACATATGGCTTGTGATTTTAGTTGAGCTTATTGAGTCGAATTAAACTATAAATGCCGGCATGAAATTTTCAGTTTGTTGCAATGCATTGTTTATTCTTATATACTTCATAAAGGAAGGTGAAGAATCTTTAATATATACTAAGAAAGATTAATTAGTGATGGTATACAAACAAAACAAAAGTGACACAACACCCTACCAGGCTGAGGCTACCACACATCTGCATCATAACCTAAATTGCCATGGCACCTCCCTTTTGAGATGGCTACTAATGATACCAAGTAGATAGTTAGCTAGATCATCTTGGTTAATTTTTACTAGTTTGTTGTCACCAATATCTTCATAATATATAGAATTTGTAATCTTTCAGAAAATCTACTAGCTAGCTAGTACAGCTTATTTTTTGCCCTTTATTTCAGGTAGTCTACTTGGATGTATTGTGTTGGTTTTCGTCACATGGTTTTCGGTACTGGCAAATCAAAGATTCTCTACTCATCTGATCAGCTACATATATTCAAACTAACTGCCATAACCACCACTGAAATTATCACTTGATTAAGCAGTAATTGGAGAAATCAACAGGCTAGAGCATCTCAGATTCATTCTTTGAAGACTTTGGCCATAGATTCTTCTCTTGACTCTTGAGTAATAACTCAAAAAGAAAGTTAGATCAGAGGGAGCTGGTCACAGTTTTTGTTCAGAAGTAACATGGGCTGAATTGTCTGTTTTTCCAAGTGTCACGCAGAGAAGGGTGCCTGGTACCAAATGCCACAAAAATCATATTACTTAATGCCCTAAGATACTATTAATGTCCTTTTAAGCAAGATGCTCCCATATATGCAAAGATCTTATTGTCAGTTAAAAAACAAAAAGGAAAAGAAGACCACCTAAGGGCACTGAAATATCATATTTAACAGAAACCTTTAGAGGTACAATGAATCAAAAGACTACTCTTGTCATGAAATTTTTTTGAGGACTTAAAGAAAGGGAGGAGGAAGGGCATCTAAAAGAAAGGGAAGGGCACATGCTAATCATTTATCTGAGCCCAACTAATCAGGTGAGTTCCTTGTTCCTTTGGTCCCATCCATATATGTTTTTCTTTGAGAGAAAAATATGTGTTACTTCTTTTCTTTTTGCATCTCATGCATTAACTAAAACATCCCTTCCTCTCATCGTTAGAAGCTTCATTCGCATCAGGGGGCAATCATAAGAGACCCTAAAGTGCTTCGCATGCATGATGCATCCACTCATCTGGCCTTTCGTCGAACACGCGCATGCACTCTGATCTGAAGAATCGATCGACGAGCACAAGCTTAGATTTTTGTGGCAATATTTTGAGGCAAAAGCCGCTGCTTAATTATTTGCGAGTGTTGTGAGCGCCAGTGATGCATATATATAATTTGAATACTTCGATTATTTTCGAGATTTCATCAAGTTCGATTTTTGGCAACAAATTAAGAAAAAACATATATAGTACACTTAGGCTCTATTTGGAATTCAGGAATATCACAAGAAACATGTCAATTCCCTCATGAATCGGAAAAAAATCTCGCGTCCCAAATGGAGTCTTAAAAGTACAAGTTGAATTGAAGCTGGAATATAGCGAGGATGTATCAACTAAGAATATAATACTGATTTTAAAAAAACTAAGAATACTTCTACTTATAATCAGAAATTTCAATACCGATATGGATTTTTTTACCGGAGGTTGCCAATTCAAGCAATAATCGGAAAATTTCGAATTTCAGGCTGAAATTTTCAAGCCAAATTTGAATTTCAAACTAATTTCATCAGAAAATCGCAAACAATTTCTTCTACATTTGATAAAATTCATGCAAACCAAGTTTTTCAGAACCGGTTTGCAATCTTACCAGAGGCCGATACGACCGATATTTCTGATAATCGACCGAATACCAGAACCGTGCTTGTAATAGGAGAACACAACAAACCCATCAGCATTCCTTGATGTAGCTAAGATAAGCTTGCATGCCCTACTGCAAGATATGGGCCCAAAATGTACAAACACATCTTGTTAATTTATATGTACAGATGTCATTGATCCAAAACCAAAAGTAATTGTAATTAAGATGGCAAGTGAACTAGCAGCAACACCATGGCCTCAGTTACCCCCTGCAGCCCCGGGCCATTTGACCTTGACTTGGGGTGGGGGTGGAGATTACAGCATGCTTGGTCGGTTTGGAGCTCGTTGCAAGGGTTGATGAGGATTAGTATACGGAGGACCACAGCTTGGTCGGTTTGGAGCTCGTTGTACGTACGACGTCCCACGTTATCGTGCCCCTGATCGTTGGAGCACAGATTAAATCTGCCCCAAGAGAAGCCGCTTAATTAATCAGTCAAAAGAAACTGGACTGAAGAACGGAGTGATCGATTTGACTAATTTAATTCAGTGCGCATATATAATTGAATAAGAACACTAAAAAAATCCCTTTTGATTTTTAGTTCAATCATAATTAAACTTGGAAAATGTAGGTTATTTATGAAAGGCAAAAGTCGTCGTTTGGTAACGAGAATCACTTGCGGCGGTTGCAGCTGCTGGACCCAAGGATTGTGTGAGAGTCTTCTCTCCCGAGGTCAGTTTGGTTTCGATCGATCGGCTCACGAGTGATTATTTTTTCGATCGATCGGCCGGGAGGCGAGGGCGATGGACCCGCGGAGATCGTCGAGCGGCCGGCCGGCAACGTACACCTGCTGCTGGCCATGCATGCGTTCACAAGGCGCCGTGCCTGTGCGATGTGGTCGGTGTAGCGCGTTGTGCGTGGTGTGCCTGGGGCGCAGTACCTGACGTCGTGGGCTGCCTACGAGCGGCCGGGCCACACGCACGGCGGCCGGCATGCCATGCGTCACCGTCACGAATACCGTTAACTTGCTGGCAAAAGTGTTAATTAATTACTCTACAAAGCTTACTTTTTTTCCCACGGGAAATTACAAACTACAGAAGGGAGTATATGTAATTAAAACCCATGGTGGCTGTAGTGTATCCTAGCTGACTAGCAATACACAGCATGTTTTTCAATCTTAGGGTCTGTTTGCAACACACGATTTCGCGGGAACAATTCAATTCTCGTAGGAATTAACTTATATCCGGAAGATATATGGATTGAAATGTGCATAGTGTTGCATATTTCCCCCCTAAGATTTAACTTGTATTATTATGTGGATTGAGGGAATTAATCCCTTATACAATCATGTACCCTCCTTACATCCACTAGTCCAAATCATTGGGTTGACCACCTTTGGTTGTCTCCACAGAATCAAACCCAAAGCGACCCCTGCCTTTCCATCTCTCCATGATCACCACCCTCATGCATCCATGATAATTGATATGCATACCATATAGTCCAACTAATTATTTACTAAGATTGGTCAATCGATCGATCGACAATAACAGCAACTAGCACAGTACTACCATCTAACGACGGATCACCTTGATAATCCATCCTCTTAGCCTGTTCATGATCATGCCTGCCTTCTTTTCAGCTTGGGCTTAAGGCCCCGCTCGTTTCGGCTTTTTTTCGATTTTTGCTTCTAGTTTCTGCTTTTTTTCACTATTCAGTATTTCATCTTTTTCTGAATTTTTTTAGATATTTTAGACTTTTTTGTATTTTTTTCCCGTGTTCCTTTGTATTTGTCCCTAATGGGTTAACATGTTTTTTTCTATTTTTACATTTTTTAAAATTAATTATGCTCAAAAAGCCAAATAGTTACAGTAAAAAAAAAGCCAGTCACAGTGAAATTTCAGCCAAAAGCCAGAAGTCATCGCTAAAACGAGCGCCTTATTGGCTTTTGTACGTCGCTACAGTAGCTCACTTTTAAATGGTTCGTCTTTTCAAGATGAGGTTTACAGGTTGATTGTAGTAGACACTGTATGGACTTCAGCTATACTGGCCAAAATTACATATAACTGTCTTTCTCTTCATAATCTCTCTCATGAACAATCCAAATTCAAAAGTTATAAGTTAAAATCCATAAATCACAACTAAAAAGAACCCACTCATAACCAAACTCTACCCCACTAGAATTCCCCTTTTTGCTTTCCCGCCCTTACATATACTCCCCCATGCTATCGCCCCCATGCAGCGTCCATCCATCCAACAACCAGTTCAACCACCTCTCATCTCTCTCCCCCCTCAACATCCAACACGTCTCTCTCTCTACACACAAACAGCAGACACAGACGCACACACTCTAGTTCTAGCTCTAATTAACATGATGAACTTCTCTTCGTACTTCTCCTGCTCGTCGTCGTCATCGTCGTCGGACAAGAAGTCGTCCAAGCACCGGCAGCAGGCGGCGCAGCAGCAGCCGGACGCCAACCCGACGCGGTACCTCGGCGTGCGGCGGAGGCCGTGGGGCCGGTACGCGGCGGAGATCCGGGACCCGGCGACCAAGGAGCGGCACTGGCTAGGCACATTCGACACGGCGGAGGAGGCCGCCGTCGCCTACGACCGCGCCGCGCGCTCCCTCCGTGGCAACCGCGCCCGCACCAACTTCGCCTACCCGGACCTGCCCCCCGGCTCCTCCATCACCCCCTACCTCTCCCCCGACCTCACCTCCGGCGACGGCTCCGAGCAGCTCCTCCAGCCCTTCTACGCAGACTCCATCACCGCGCTGTCCACCCCGGCCGCGGCCGGCGGCGCCGTCGACGTCGGGAACGAGTACGTGTACGGCGCCACCCCTGACATGTCGTCGCTTATGGACGACATCGCCATGCCTGACGACCTGTCCGTGATGAGCGGCGGCGATACCGGCGGCGCCATGGACATGTCCATGTACGGCGTGGGCGGCAATGGATCCAATGCCGCCGCCGCCGGCGGGTGGTGCGACGCGTCGGAGTTCGGCGCGTACTCCTCGGCGCCGGGCGCTCACGGGCTGTACTTCGAGGAGGGGTACGTGCACAGCCCGCTCTTCTCGCCTATGCCGGCCGTCGACGACGCCGGCGCCGACGGATTAAATCTCGGCGGCTCGTCGTCCTCCTACTACTACTGATGAATCACGTGCGTCGTCGTCGTCGATCGACCGCCTCTGCGCCCGCCTGTTGACTGGGCCGTGATGAGTTCGCTGGGTGTGCTTAGCAGTTTTACTACTCACTTAGATTTTATATAATAATCCGTCCATTTATTTTGCTTTTCACTTCATGGCCCTAAATCTTCCGTTCTGGGATTTATGGGCCTTCAAAGCTGGGCGGCGTTGCTTTTTTGTTTTCATTCTCCTCTGTTATTTTTTGGGGCTTGATTTGTTGCATGTATGAATACCATGGATCAGTCGGCATGCACTCGTGTGTTGCTGGCGCTTCAGTGTAATATTATCCCTGTTCTTATGTATATTAATCTGGAAAAATTGATTATTTGCCACATCAAATAATCGCTTTCTAGGATTTGCCACATCAAAGATTGAATTTAATTATTTGCCACTCTAAACATTGATCTTTTTATAATATATCACAATGATCATTTAGGGGGCGTTCGGAATAGCGATGACTTATGACTTCTAGCTAAAATTTTACTGTAACTGACTGATTTTTTATTGTAGCTGAGTTGGCTTATTAGACATAATTAAATTAAAAAATATAAAAATAAAAGCGGTATGTTAACATATCACGGACAATACAAAGGAATACGGAAAAAATAAAACATAAAAATATAAAAACAAAAAAGAGAAAAATAACAAAAAAAAAGTGAAACAGTGTTTTTAAAGCCGAGAAGTCATCGTCGACCGCGCTTCTGGAATCACTGAGCAGGACCTTAATTGCACTTTTCTAATGCGAAATGACATAATTATCCCTGTATTTCTCCTATGTAACCGTATGACCCGTTCATACGTACCGGAAATTAGCCATCTTCTGTTAGATTCCTTGGTACTTGTGCCCCCAATGTGTATAGAGATTTCCTTGAGGCCTAAGAGATGTTCAATGCTGGCGGGTGCGACGCGGTACTTGTTCCATCCCTCTGCATTGGGACAATAACGTAAAAGGAAGCACACACAAGAAAAATACCGGGGTAATAAGATTGTTTCGCATGGAAAATTATAATTAAATTGTCATTATGGCATATTGTGAAGTGATTGATGTTTAGAGTGGCAAATAATTGAATCTAATTTTTGGAGTGACAAATCTAAGGCGATTATTTGGTATGACCAATAATCAATTCTTCCATATTAATCTACCTATCTTCTTTTGCTAGCTCATTCTTTCAAGGACTATCGTCTCGCGAGGATTTAATCCCTAATCTCTCTCATCTGGATTGTTATCACGGAGCTACGATCAAACGGTTGGGGACTAAGCCACTACGCTTAGTTTTTCGTTGCATGCATTCTTGTATAGAATGGCAGACTTGCTCAACTGCGTCGCTACTGCTAGCTGAGGTACCGTGGGTCTGTTTATTTTAGCTGTAGATTCTGAGAAGTAGCTGGTGAGTATCTAACTAATCAGAATCTGGAGAAACTGGATAACCCCAGCTTCGACTACTAGTTTATTTTCTCGACTCGTAGCTTCCGCTACTTAGAATTTGGATGAAAATCTGACTATTTATAAGAGAGCTGCAGATTCTGAAAGTAATTGTAGATGTCAGAAGTTAAAACAAACAGACTCTGTATATGTGATCTTTGAAATTGTATTGTATCTCGACTAGTGGCCCATGCTTAATCTTTCTGCTATGGGCGTGCCCGCAGTTTGTGATATCCAATGAGCAACGACACGAAAATCTGGTACGTAGTTACGTACAGACGAGCAGAACTGTTGTCGTCCGACGACACGTACTGCAGATGACACATGGCAAACATAGGAGCGGACATGTCAGTCACGTACACGCGCTGTTTTGGAAAACTTTTGAGGGTCCTTTTGAACGCGGATTGCCCACTAATCACCTAGGAATCAACTGTGTCACGTGAAAATCCTGTAACCTGAAATAAAAAAAGGGGATATTCTACACTCTAACCTATCGAAACCGGTGCAAATAATCCTCTCAGGTGGTTTTATAAGCAGTTTGGCCACGTGGACGTTGACATGGCACTGACACAGCGATTGCTAAGCAAATCAAACACATAAAAATCCAGTACACAGTGGGTCCACGTGTCATGAGCACTGCCCCTTCTTCCTCCCATCATCTGCCCCTCCGCCTCTCTCTTCACCCAAGTCCATCTCGAGCACCAATCGAGCACAGCAACCTCAGCCCCCTGGAGTAGTACACGTACGACTGCGAGAATTGATGGTGGAGTCAATCGTCTAGCCTCTATTAGTTGACATCGTTGTGTATGCGATTTTATGAATTTTCAATCTCTTTTTCGGTTCTTTTCTTATTTGTTTTGGATAAGTTGGGCTGCCATTGTTTGCTTTGTTAGAAACTCACGTAGAGAATCAAAGCATCACTGCTGCCACATTTGGGCAACGAGAGGCTTCTGATCTATAGGAGAATGTGACGGATCCGTGCGGCACCTGGGCGGAGAGCTGGAGACGATCGAGAAGCAGCTAGGAAGATCTGGCCGGCCTGTAGTTCATTAGTTACATGTTAGAAACCGCTTCTAGAGGTCTCCACGTCGGCAAGACCACCCTCCTAAACTAGTCTAAGAGGCTATTTGCTCTGGTTTTAATAGTTTAAGGATAAGATATCCGGTTTCGTAGTTCATTAGTTAAGTGACGAGCGCTATAGTTCAGAGAGTAAATCTTTCCCTTAGAAAAAGTTACAACAAGGTAGGTGCACATGCACACATCACCACCATCGCGTGGGCACACAGGGGGCGGATCCACCGGAGGGTCAGGGTAGGCTGGTGCCCTGCTACCCATGGCCGGACAGTGTGTACCCCTAGCTTCTCCTTCCATCCATGGCCGCGCCATGGTGACAGCTTCGTTGTGAACTGGACGTTGAAGACGAAGGCAGAAGCGGCACTCTTGATTTGGGCCTCATTTGGCCCGAAATTTATTATTTGGCCCGCACGCTAGGTGTTTACTTTTCTTGATGGACCAACCGGCACAGCCCAGTAGCCCACCAAACCCATTACCCCTGTATCCTATCTCACTCGGCAGCTCTCTCCCAACAAATTCCCCAATCCACCAGCTGAGCATCGAACTGATAACCCTAAGCGGTCCAGCGCGGGCTCTGCAGCGGGCGGCCGTGTGGTGCGGCGGTCGGCGTGCGGCACCGAGGCGGCATGCAGCGGTGGAGCCTGCGTGGTTTGTGCGGCACGGTAGGAACCAGGAAGGCCGGCCGGCAGGCAACGGCTCGGCAGAGTCAGCACTCACGGTAGGAACCAGGAAGTCCGGGAAGGTATTCGTAATGGGGGAAAATCTATTTTCCAATTTGTGCCATTTTCATTTGTGAAAAAAATCCATTTTCCAATTTGTGTCATTTTCATTTGTGAAAAAAAAAATCCATTTTCCAATTTGTGCCATTTTCATTTGTGATTTTATTTCAAGCAATACAAGTAGCAGTACTCGTGCTAATAAGAGCATGGATGATACTAATAAGGGCATGAATCAACCAAGTTGCAGTACTCATACTAATAAGAGCATGGATCATACTAATAAGAGCATGAATCAACCAAAGAGGGCTAGAGTGGATTTTAATCCTGGTGAAATCATGGTTGATCCAGTAGCCCACTCACGGGGCAGACAGTGTACCTAGCACCTCACTTGGATTTCGTCCTAACTTCGTCTAAAAAAAGTTAACCCGGCAGTGTTATAATTTATGTCAACATATATTATATACTAGTGTAACTCAATTTAAATCAGCAATGTGGTAATAATTAAAGGCTTAAGTGTTATATTCTCTCCCCCTTAAAGGGTTGGAAGTCTGATAGCAATATGTCCAGAAATGCCTCTTGATACACGACTCATGTTGTGTGCCACTATAGGGCCACACACACGTGATTTTGCGCAATGAGGGTTGATATTCTAATACCATTTGTAACACTCTAGCCTAAAATCCGCTAAAAGCACAACCCACCTACAAGGTGGATATGCATATGTAGCACCTCACCTGGGTTTTCATCCTTGCTTTGTTCAAAAGGGTTAATTCAAGTGTTACAATTTGGATCAAAAATGTATTACATATATGCTAGTATAACTTAAGTTACAACTAGGATTTAAAACTTATGGGAGTTGTACCCTAACAACCAGACTACTACACCAAAGACTCTGACGTAGGGCATCTATGCACTTAGTCAAGAGCAAAATGAACTGCCTATATACACGCACCTGTGCTCGATCGATGCTCTTTAATACACAGCGGCTTAGATGCAATTTTTTTTAAGAACAGACCTTTTAGTTGGTATCGTATTGGACATCAATATGGACTTCTATTGTAATATAGACATAAAACCTAATAAAATTATAATATTATAAAAGTATTTTTAAAGACAAATCTACACATGATTTTTCAAGCATCCAATCAAAAATATTTAATAAGATATCGATAGATAAAGTTTAGAAAGTTTGATTGCATGTATCCTTAAAACGACATTCTAATGCGACCGGAGAGAGTAAATCTTAGATAATCAAAATGTTTTTATCCTCGGTCACTTTTCGAACTTTGCATCTTGTGTCACGATTCCTCTATTGCCGCCGCTGGTGGGGTTAGGATTTGAGTTCACGGGACCAAGGGGGGGAGGTACCCGCCTGGTGGTAGGGAGTGGCAGCCGCCGTGCAGTGGTAAGGTGAGGCGCGGTGAGGCAGTGATGCAGGTAGTGGTGCGGTGCCAGTCGCTGCGGGATCGCAAGAGGGCGGTGGGCGGCGGTCTGTGTTGGTGTGGTAGCCTCCAAACTAACAGTAAGTCTCCATATCGTCACACCATCAGTCCATGATATCATACTTTGTATAAACGAAACGTTTGTTGATCGAGGTTCACACGTATGCGTTGCAAGATAAGCTAGAAGGACATATACACAGACAAGAAGGTCAATCGCCACAGTGCCCGCGCATCCTTCGCCTTGAGGAGACCTATCAAACGATCGATGTCGACTCGAGCCAGTCTGAAACGCACTCTGGAGTTGGTAGCGAGTCCAAATCGGATGGACCAAAGCGAAAACAATCCAGAGAAAACTGTCAACGGCCGGTATGCTAACAGGACACCAACAAACGACTTAAGTGCTTAGTTTCGGAATGCCAAAGTGCAAGCTTGAATGCGCCAATAATTCTTGACGTTTTGTGTGGAAATTGCAGGCCGCCCTTCCGTGGGTACCATGGAGGATCAGTTAGAAGGTGGCTGTTTCTCTGTGACTGCCTTTTGTGTTTAGAACAGTGACTATGCTTTTTGAGAAGAAGATGCATGATATCATCTACAAGCAGAAGAGGTAGGGGTGGCAACGGGAGCAGGGTCCCATGGGAGGCCCTGCGGTCCCACCTAGGTTCTGTTAGGCTTACCGGGGTAGATTGTCCCTTATCTTCGGTTCCTACGGGGATTGAAAATAAGTTAAGTTATTTTTTTAAAAATATGACTTTACTTATTAATTTATAATTTTTTGACATATTTTTTTAAAATATAGCTTCAATATATATATATATATATATATAATATATAGATTTAAGTTTTAGTCTAAATATATAAGAAAATAATATACTCTCCTATATTAAAAAACTATAATATATTGTAGAAAAATATTCTTTTAATTTTACCAGGTCTCCGTGGAGCCCATAGAGAAAGGGTGACCCGTCCTCAGCCAGCTAGTGTAGCGGAGCCTCGTCCCTGTTCCTCCGCTCCACGGGAAAATTACTACCTCTAAGAAGACAAAGGAGGATTTTGCCTTGATCCAATGCCTTAGTGTGAGAATTTTCGCCCAAGTAACATTCTGTACTGAGCGGGTTGCCTTTTCCCTCTCGGGTTGGAACATTACGGTCATGTCCCCGTATCTAACTCATGAGTACTTAAGAAAGTATACCCTTATCTTTTTTTTGATCACGACCTCATGATCATATTCAAGTAAGTGAAGTCTTCTAGGAATCCTGTAGGACGCTTCCCAAAGTCATATGACATCGAGCGGTGTCCCAACCATCTAGAGCAGTGTTATCTACACTAAAAAGAATAGAGCGTTCATCTGAACTAGTATGGTCAATGACTTCATTTGGTCTCATAGGAAACACATATTCAAAGAAAGTCGCATCATGAGACTCCATCACTATATTTGTAGTGATATCACTCATCTCGGATTTGACTACTAAAAATTTATAAGCCATGTTATTTATAGTATACCTTAGAAAGACATAATTAACGGTCTTCGGACCAAGTTTCCTTTTCTTCGGCGATGGCACATGTACCTTCGCTAGGCATCCCCATGTCCGAAAAAAGACAAGTTAGGTTTTCTTCCCTTTCATCCTTTGTAGGGTGTCTCCTCCTGAATGTGAAGTGAAATCATATTCAAAATATAATTAGCTGTGAGAACTGCTTTACCCCACCAATAGTTCGGTATACCTGAACTCTGGAGCATGGTGTTAACCAAGTCACAAAGAGTTCAGTTCTTTCTTTCGGCTATTCCATTTGATTAGGGTCAGTAAGATGGAGTAATATAATGAATTATTTCACTTTCTTCACAGAATTGAGAAAATTCATTTGAGACATATTCGCCGCCTTGATCCGATCCTAATCGTTTGATTTTCTTTTCTAGCTGATTTTCAACTTCGGCTTTATAGACTTTAAAGTATTCAAGTGCTTCGTCTTTTGACTTAAGTAAATAAATATAGCAATATTTAGTCGCATCATCTATGAGAGTCAGAAAATAACGTTTGCCACCTTTAGTTAATATTCCATTCATCTCACAAAGGTCAAAATGTATTAGTTCAAGTAGAGAAGTGCTCCGCCCTTCAACGCTATGAAGATTTTCGAGGTTACTTTGCTTACACACACACATCACACTTTGAATCTTTCTCATAATTATAGTTTGGAATTAAACTCATTTTGCTCAACCATATAATGACTTCAAAATTAACTTGACACAAATATGAATGCCAAATATCATGAATTTTAATGCAATGAGAAACATTATATAAATGTTTACTGTTATGGTTACAGACCAAACAGAGATAGAGTAGGGTAGTGGGAAGTGAGGTGAACAATGCTGTCCCCTCTCTCTGGCTCGCGTCATGTACATTTATGTACTCAGGGAGAGTGTCTTTACAGTTATGCCTTTACATCCAATACCTCCTATACGGGCATTCACGTCATTACACATTTATGACCCTCTAACAGGCTGGTCGGGATTAGGTGGGGGCCACTCATACAACATTTACATTATTGGAATCAAGAATAGATAAGCGGAACATGTCTCCACTATCATAGCCTTTGCCTATGAAATTACCAAATTTGGTCAACACAGCTTTATTGGACTCAAAAACAAGCTTTATCCCTTGCCTGCATGGCATTGACCTGCTCAGGAGGTTGCGAGTCATCGTAGGTACATACAGTACGTCTTTGAGGATAAGTGTTTTGCCCGAGGTAACCTTCAAGCAAACCTGTCCAATCCACATACTGTCGCAGCAACTCCGTTCCCCATTAGGATAGATCCACCACCTTCACCCTGAAATGAAGAGAAATATGATCGATCAACACATATGTCTAGTAGCACCTGTATCAATCCACCAATCAATTAATGAACTTGCCATAAAGGCAAGAGGTACATCTCTTCTGAACTACAGTTGGCTAGTGCGATATTTATTTCAGCCTTACGACTCATGTGCGGACCAGAAGAGGGACCCCTGCCTTTGCGATTGCGGCAATGGTTGACCTTGTGGCCAACCTCCCCACAAACAAAGCAGACGATATTCTCCTTTTTCTTCTTCATTTTCTTTGGTTGGAGCTTGACTTGGGGTTGATTCTTGAATTTTTGTTTTCCAGAGCTTCCAGTACTCTTGACCTACACCTGATGAGTTTTGACTACCGGCTCTACCACGCTCTTTGACATTAATAGCTGTTGACAGCTCATTGAGAGTCAAGCGCTCCTTTATATGTCTACGAGCGGTCACAAAGTCATGCCACGAGGGCGGTAACTTAGCCAGGATGACGTTTACTTCGAACTTCTCTGGTAGGACACGGTCGTACTGACTTAGGTCACGTACGTTGAGTTGTAGCTTATGTAGCTGCTCCATCACAGACCGTCCCTCAACCATCTTATAGTTCAAGTAATTAGTAGTTACAAATGACTCATTGCTGATATCCCCTTCGAAATACTTCTCCTCAAATTCGTCCCAGAGTTGCTTGGCATTTGTGAAGTTAACATTGACGTCGAATAGCCGATTGGATAAAATGGCTAAAAACGGGCTAAGACTGAATTATTCGCATCCTCCCATCACATCATTTTAGCGGTTTCTACTGGGAATGCTAGAGAATTTGAAATCACCCTAAATAATTTGAGATCAGTCAGCCAAGGTTTAGTTTTAGCCTGCTAATGCTTAAAGTTGTCACCGTTAAACACTCCCGGCTTAACGACGTTAGACGATGAGGCCATTTCTTTAATATTTGGTTTTCTGGATGATGATCTGAACATGATCAAATTCGACATGTTAATAATGTTTTGACTTTCGTATATTGCTCTTAGAAAGCTAGTTTTACAAGATTTACTCTTTGTCGTCTCCGTCATGACAAAATGTAATCTTAATAATATATATCCGCTTATAGATTTGATCTTGAGCTTATATAGGACTTTGCTATTACAAAAGTAAAAAAGATCATGAATATCATCTACTGGATACCAAATGAGATCAATAATCAATCTAGCATTCTCTTGACGGAAACAACATTGATTATTATGACATAGCAAAGCTAGATAACCAACTACAGTTACCAGGCAGGGGACCACAAGGCATTGTGATATAGTGACCAAACAAGGATCACAGAGCACTGAAATAAATTAATGTGCAGCAATTAACTACAATGACATCAATGACCAGGAGATACCAAATAGCAATTCTACCGAAAGCTCAAGATCTAATCTATACTAAAGATCATATATAATTTCAGTGCAAAATCATTTCATCATCGAGCAATTAACCCACCAGAGTAGAACTTTGCAATTCCACAGATATATGAACTGAATCACGAATTGCAAAGGGTAAGCAGCCGAAAAACTCATAGTACAGGTGATACTCGAAATCACCAAGATGAATGACACGAGGCAAGGCACGCACGGAGCACTGTTCCAGAAAACTAAACGCCTCGCTATGTCGTGCAAGGAGAAGAAGGTAGACGGAGATACAATGCCTGTCTCCAAACCTTAGGCTACCGAAGCATGAAGTCAAAGGTTGGGGAAATTGTCGCACAAGACAACGAGTGCACTAGCCGAGAGCACTCAGAAAGCCAAAGGAGTCGAAGCCCTCTCTCTTATTCATATCAAACCTCAGCTAACCACGGGTACCGTCTCCAGATGGTACAAATTTCCCAAACAAGACTCACAGGAAACCAACAGGAGGAGCACACCAGAGAGTCAAGAGCTTGACATCGGCGAATCAGCGGCTCAACAGCTCAAGATTTCTCCAAACCCGAAGCCAAGATCAAGAAGAAAGCAAAAGAGGAAAGACTCACTGGATCTGGATCTACTATGGAAGAAGAAGAGGTCGGCTTAAATAGAGGAGACCTGGACCAGCGACGCGGTGGCAACGAACGGCTGGCTCCGCAGAGGCCAGGCCTGCCCACGCCTCCGGCGCCGCCTCCCCAACCGCCATCGCATGAGGACGGGAGACTCGCTCCTAGCCAACTGAATAGCTGCCAGGTGATAAGGTCTCAAACCTTATCTCTTCTCCTCCACCCGCTGACAGGTGGGCCCACTCCCATTTTCCCTTTTCTTTCTCTATTTTTCAATTGAGAAATTACTAAGTAGCCCTCAGATCCAACATACCTTAACAACCCGACTACTACACCAAAGACTTTGTGACCTAGGGCATCTATGCACTTAGTCAAGAGCAAAATGAACTGCCTATATACACGCACCTGTGCTCGATCGATGCTCTTTAATACACAGCGGCTTAGATGCAATTTTTTTAAGAAGACCTTTTAGTTGGTATCGTATTGGACATCAATACAGACTTCTATTGTAATATAGACATAAAACCTAATAAAATTATAATATTATAAAAGTATTTTTAAAGACAAATCTACACATGATTTTTCAAGCATCCAATCAAAATATTTAATGAGATATCGACAGATAAAGTTTAGAAAGTTTGATTGCGTGTATCCCTGAAACGACATTCTTATGCGACCGAAGAGAGTAAATCTTAGACAATCAAAATGTTCTTATCCTCGGTCACTTTTCTAACTTTGCATCTTGTGTTACAATTGGTGCTCTGAAGGGTCTTCGCTCTCCTCTATGCCTGTCGCCGACAGAGTTAGGGCATCTCCAATGGTGCTGAGTCAGCTGGCTATTTGTATGTACACATCAGCATATATCCTATGTGGAGGAAAGAGAGTATGCAAAACACAAACAGCTAGCTACTATTTTGTCTCTAGTCTATAACGCAAAACGAGGCAGCATGTATAAATGACTGTGTGTGCATGTAAATATCAAATAGCTATCCTTATAGATAGTTCTTTGGAATACTAGCTTTTAGTGTGTACTCTATAGATGATGTGGAATCCTTATAGATAGTACTTAGCTAGAACCATTGGAGATGCCCTTATGATTTGGGTTCACGGAGACCAAGGTGGGGAGATGCCAGCCTGGCGGAAGGGAGCGGCAGCCGCCGTGCGGTGAGACGGTGATTCAGGTAGCAGTGCAGTGCCAGTGGCCATGGGATTGCAAGAGGGCGGTGGGCGGCGGTCTGTGTTGGTGTGGTAGCTCCCAAACTAACAGCAAGTCTCCGTATCGCCACACCATCAGTCCATGATATCATACTTTGTATAAACGAAACGGTTGTTGATCGAGGTTCACACGTATGCGTTGCAAGATAAGCTAGAAGGACGTATATACAGACAAGAAGGTCAATCGCCACAGTAGCCGCGCGTCCTTCGCCTTGAGGAGATCTATCAAACGATCGATGTCGATTCGAGCCAGTCTGAAACGCACGCTGGAGTTGGTACGCACGCTGGAGTTGGTAGCGAGTCCAAATCGGATGGACCTAAGCGAAAACAATCGTAACGGCCGGTATGCCAGTAGGACACCAACAAGCAACTTAAGTGCTTAGTTTCGGAATACCAAAGTGCAAGCTTAAATGCGCCAATAATTCTTGATGTTTTGTGCGGAAATTGCAGGCCGCCCTTCCGTGGAGGATCAGTTAGAAGGTGGCTGTTTGTCTGTGACTGCTTTTTTGTGTTTAGGACAGTGACTATGCTTTTTGAGAAGAAGATGCATGATATCATCTACAAGCAGCAAAGGTAGGGATGGCAACGGAGCGAGGGTCCAAGGGAGACCCTACGGTTCCGCCTAGGTCCTGTTAGGCTTACCGGGATATAGAATATCTCTCATCTTCGGTCCTTACGGGAATTGAAAATAAGTTAAATTATTTTTTAAAAAAATAAGACTTTCTTATTAATTTATAATTTTTTAGACATATTTTTTAAAAAATATAGCTTCAAAAATATATATATTGTAATATATAGATTTAAGTTTTAATCTAAATATATAAGAAAATATTATAATCTTCTATATTAAAAAAACTATAATATATTATAGAAAAATATTTTTTAGTTTACCATATCCCATAGGGCCTACAGAGAGAGGATGACTCATTCCCAGCCAGCTAGTGTAGCAGAGCCTCGTCCCGTTCCTCCGCTCCACGGGGAAATTTCTACCCCTTAGCAGAGGTGCACTGCACATAGTCCGGGAATGTTACCCTGCAGATATTGATAGGTCCACTAATCCTAACCCGACACACCAGGCACATAACACGCGCACCAGAATAGTGGTACTACAGTTTGGCATTTACATGCATATACGACACTCTAGTGGAAACATGCATGTGCACTTATTGGCACACATGAGTTTTAGACAAGAAAACAGCATTAGCGCTGTATAGTCATTCACAGGTGATCTCACTTAACAGGAAATGGATTTATTTATTAAAAAATAAGAGACATTAGTTCTCTTAGTTAGATAGGGAAACCCATGACATGGACTTATGATTGGACTAGTCTTTCTGGTAGCTATTCTTGAATTCTCTCATTTCTTAAATTTGTTTAGTATTTAGTAGTCCGATACAAAATAAATAAAAAGGCAATTTCTTTGAAAAAATTTGAATTGTGAATCAATATTCTAATGGCCTATAAAATATATCCCGTAACGAGCGTAGTTCAATGGTAAAACATCTCCTTGCCAAGGAGAATATACGGGTTCATTCTCGCCGCTCGCCAACTTAATTTAGTAAGGTACTATGATAAAAAATTTAGTCCAATTGACTACTTAACTACTTATATTAAATTAAGTACGTGTTAGTCTAGTACTGTATCCCTTACTATCTTACCCTTCCTTTGCGCCCTCTCGAGTGTCCAACATCCATTTTTTCAAAAAAAAATGTCCAACATTCAACACTACTGACTACTAGCCAAGTGACCATACTTTTCCAACATCCAACACCACTGACTACTTGCCAAGTGACCATACTTTTGATACATACTTGGATATGGTTTGGACCTCCCTGAATATGTACAGGATTGTCCATAGGACCACCTTAGAATCAGGCTATCCATCTCCTCAATCCTCTGGTTGTGCTTGTGGCCTGTGGGGTTGTGTGTGTTGTTGGCCATTGGCCTACACAATCTATCCATCCATCCTTAAATCAAGATTGTTCCTCGACCTTCAAAAAAGATCAACATTGTTTCTCGTCGACGTTGACTCGTGATAAAGGGTTCAAGAAACCAGCAAAATATTCAGAAACCCAAATTTGGATTTTTGAAAAAAAGAAACAGGGTTAGTTTTCGCCGACCACTAGGTAACGAGCAGTTCTTTTATTTATAAAAAGTTTCCTGAACCCAGATCATGAATCATGAATTCCTGGTCTGTTCATGTGCACATACAGTAGTCGAAGCCACTCCAAGCCGTCCGGATTGCAGTTAGGAGAGGTAGCTCCATGTAGTGGTGGACAGCTGGAGCCTAGCTAGGGTTTGTAAAACCAGTTTGTAACCGACAGGTAAACCCGAACAGGACAGTTCCGTTTTTCAAGTTCACCTGCTGGCGCCACTTGTTTCGGTTTTTTTTCGACTTCAGTTTCTACCTGCTGTTTTTTTCACTATTCAGTATTTGATCTTTTTCTGAATTTTTTAGATATTTTAGACTTTTTTATATTTTCTTTTTTTTCCGTGTTTCTTTGTATTGTCCCTAATGGGTTAACATATTTTTTTCTATTTTTATATTTTTTTTAAATTAATTATGTCCAAAAAGTCAAATCAGCTACAGTAAAAAAAGTCAACTACAGTAAAATTTCAGTCAAAAGTCAGAAACCATCGCTAAAACGAGCGCACCTTAAGCATTTGGATTTGAGCTTCTCACTTTTTACTTCATATTTTTTTATTTTTGGGGCATTTTTGCCTTTTTGTGTTTTTTCTTGTATTCATTTACATTGCCTGTGATAAGACTTTTTATTTTTTTAAATTTAATTACTATAATAGAAAAGCCAAAAACATTACTAAAAAAGGCACAAAAGTCATAAGCTTAAATCCAAATGAGCACTATCTAAACCTTCTCGTCTCTTCTCATTAACTATACCAAAATGCTTAGAATTGCTTGTAGTTATTTGTACTTCAACCTCAAATATACGAAATAAAAAATCATATTCTGAAAAATTAAAAAAAGGGTCAGCCTTTAACCATTTTTCGCCGGTAAACCGCTAGCAGACCCCTCGGGTTTCTCCCTCACTAGTTGATTGAAGCAAAAGATAGCTGGTCGAAACTTTGTACAATTTACACGATGAATTAACACAAACAACAATATTACAATATAACAATTCAAAGCATAATAAGTTGTAACCACGTCGTACGTGTACAGTACACAAATGACGCCGGACTAGCAGCAGTCTGGCATTATTCCGATTTCCGAGGCACGAGGTTGCTGACGTAACATCACATCGATGCAAAGCACTTGTGGTAATAGTAGTAAGTAATAATCACATGAAGGAGCATGAGGAAGGTTTGTCCTCGGCGGTCTCCCAAAACGGCGGCGGCACTGGCGGCTACGAGGGCGACGGGGTCGGCGGCACCAGCAGGCGGCTGGGCGCGGCACGTGGGCGGCTCGACGGCGGGCACCAGCAGGCGCTCGACGGCGGCACGTGGGCGGCTTGTCGCAGCCGCCGCATTCGGGCTTTGAACAGTCGCACGGCGGACGCGGTTTGCAGTTGCAGCAGTTGCACGGCGGCGGCGGCGGAGGGGGTGGGGGTGGGGGCGGCGGAGGCTTGGGGCAGCAGTTGCACTGCTGCGGCGGGCACTGGCTTGGCAAGGGGTATGGCAACGGGTACGGGAACGGCACCACATTGCAGTCTGGTTTGGGTGGCGGCGGCGGAGGTTTTTTCGGCGGCCATTCATCGACGATCTTGATCTCCTTGACGACCTTGCCGGCCTTGCACTCGATCTTCTTGCGGAGCTTCTGCGCGTCGAACTTCCCGCGGACGATCACCTTGTTTTCCTTCTCGTCGTACTCGATCTTCTCGATGCAGTACTCCTCTGCGTTGTATATATATTAGCACGATTTGTATATTTATTTATGCGCAACTAAACATAAGCAAATCGCACTCTAAATTTGGAGAAAGTGCGTGGTTAGTGACTTAGTGTGGAAATGGATTAATTAACCAAGCATGTATTTGCTAAAAAAACAACAAGCAAATCATGCATATATACCCGATATTTATCAAACCTTTTAGGATGCCCCATGAGTAATGCAGAAGTTCCATAGGAATTTATTTTTTGCAGCAAACCGTTTAAATAATCCATAATTACTTCCTTCAGGATGGCGAAATTCAAAGAAGGGCCTTAGTTTAGGAAGCGGTGGCTTTCCTACTCGAGAGGAACAACAGGATTTCTTATACAATCTTGCATAAGAGAAAACCAGGTTAGTATCACTGTAAAATACCTTTGAGGCATTCCAGGACTTTCTGGATCTTCGCTTTGCAGCGGCAGCATTTCAGGTCTACCGAGATGACCAATATAGACATCTGCAAACAAACAAACAACTGTATAGATAAACAAATTTGACCAATCATGCTAACTTTACTCCTAACAAAATTAAGGAAATCTTATTGCCGAAAGTGTCCTACGTATGCCGATTCTGAATTTTTGAGTTTGTCTAGTAACGAAATAATCGCTTTCTAATTAAACTAAGAAAAACTAAACTGTAAATGCTGGTCAGCACTCAGCACGACGATCAGTACAACCAGTAACAGCAACAATCAAATCAAGGAAAAGACCGGGGATTCCAGCTCACGTTTCAATTCTGAAATGTTGCCGATGAGTAGGAGAGAGGAGAGGCAGGGGGGAGAGAGAGAGAGAGAGGAGGAGGAATGGAAATGATGGAGCAGAGGCGTAAGAACCTTGCGTTTCTTATGTTGGGGATACGCCGGAGACTGCCAAAAATGCTGATGTTGTCTTTCGTCCGTCGGATCGCATCTCGAGGGTTCATGTTTCAATAGGGGCTATGAAATCTACAGCAATAGATGGAAAGGACTACATGTGTAAAGGACAGTTTGGTCCTTCTCAACCTTGTCCTGTCCCATTTTTTTTCTTGATTTTGTCCTCGTGTTTTTAATCTTCCTCTCACAGGTACATTTCGAATATGAATTTCTCTTGAGAACTTTGCGCAAGTTGCTCTCCCAGTGGAAATTTCCTAAAACCAGCCTACACATATAGGGAACGCACTGTATATGAACTTCTTGCGATAACATTAAAGGGCATTGATAAATATTACTCGGATATTTTTCTCCTAAACTATCATTCAGATTTGTAACCGCTGGATTAAAGATCTAATAGCCGTGAATTCTCCTTCCTCCAAAAAAAAAGAGCCGTTGGATTTTTAATCTAACGGTCACAAATTTATATAAATATTTAAAAGAAAATATTCGGATGATGCCTATACACACCTAACATTAAATTTTGTTGTTTTTTCTGAGAAAATTGTGTTGAGTTACAAATTTCCCCAGGATAAAAAGTGTTTTGAGCAAATCATTTTTTCAGTACATCCCTGTGCATTTAGAAATATTTACATTTCATTATTATTAGTTTATCCTAAGCTAGGTTTGGATCATCACTATCTGCAGTGCTTTGCTTTATTACAACACAGTTTTCCCGTGCTGTCAATTTCCTAGATTGAAAAAAACTGCAAAACTTGCATTGGTAGCACTAGTAGATGTAACTCTAAAAAAATGCATAAGGGTTTGGTTGTTCTTTTGGGGCTACAATTTATTAGTCCAATGTATAGTTATTATTGAAAGAAGTTAAAATCAAAACCGTTAAAAAGCCAAAAATAACAGAGTTTTATATATTCTGCCTAACATGATGTCCATACAACAACATTCTTCCCTTCTTTTTTTGAAACCAAACATTCTTCCTTCTTCCTGTTGTACTTTTAAGAAAAGTATTCTTCTGAATCATGCTCCAAACTGTTCTCGAAATATTATAGGTATGATTGCAAAACTAACGAAATGAATAAGAGAAAAAGTATTCGGCCACATGTTACAGCCAAAAAAAATGGTGGTGGTTTGCCGGGGGAAAAGATTTCTCTACGGGTGCCCCTAAACTTCTTCTTAGAGGCGGCGGGCAGCAGGCGGCGCGGCGTAGCTTCGCGGCCAGGCGGCTCCGGCACGGACAGCGGCGGACGGACACGGGCGGGCACGGCGGGTAACGAGTTAGGCACCAGCACAGCACAGTAAATTGATTGATCAGCATATACACACTGGACATGTACTTATCCTCCACTCTTTTGTAGTGTTACAAGGGGAAAAAAATTCTGATCATGCTCTGAATTTTATAGGCTCGATTTTAAACCTGACAACCATGAAACAGCAGTATTCAGCAACACGCATTATAGCAAGCACTCAACTACTGTATAGAAAACATGCTCCAAATTCACGACTGAAACACCCTAAAATTAAAAAAATCTTTAGAGTTTGCTTGAATTCCCGATTTTCCCAATTTGGCAACCTACTTTGAAATTCCGTTTTCCATCCTTGGCCATTGCTTTTCTTCCTCGCCGGCGCCCAACTCCTCCTCGTCTTCTCCCTATGGCGTCGTGCCCACCTGGCCTCCCCACGCCGCCTTTCCCCAACTCTGCCTCTCGGCGTTCACACCAGACCACTTTTACAAGATAACTGTAAGTTTGAAGTGATTTCCTGAAATCTCATCAGGAATTGACCACTTTTTTTTTAGTGAGATCAGAGGTAGGAAATTCCAACATGACACAGGGATAGATTAGAGGACACATACCATTTGGCATCAATGAGGCGAGTGGGCTACAACTCCAGCGAGCATGCTGCGATGGCAGATCCCGTGGGAGTGCAAATATTTTTTGGCCTTGAGATGCATTATAGTTAGACATCAACATCTTGGAAGCTCTCTACCACCTTCTCGTAAGCAAAGGATGCTGAGGCTAATTAGCTTATCAACATTTTGGTGCCAAATGTTCAATAACTAACAAGAAATGACCTTGTTTTAAGCATACAGCTACACCTTAATAATAAAAGGAGTGCCTGAAGGAACCAAGCTGGGATCTGCAACATGAACTTCTGGTATGTAACCAAACATGCAAAAGCTCTGTCATTACCAAGTCAAACTAATACGACGTATGCATTGTAGAAAAAATAAAGCATCACTGACAACCACCACTCCTCTAAGGGGGCGTTCGTTTTAGCGATGGCTTCTGATTTTTAACTGAAAGTTTACTGTAGCTGGCTTTTTTTACTGTAGCTAATTTGGCTTTTTAGATATAATTAAAATTTTAAAAAACTGTAAAAATAGAAAAAAAATATATTAACCCATCACGGACAATGCAAAGGAACACAGGAAAAAAAAAGAAAAATGCAAAAAAGCCCAAAAAATCTAAAAAAATTTCAGAAAAAATGAATTACTGAATAGTAAAAAAAACTAAACCTGAAAAAAACTGAAACGAACGGGGCCTAAAGCAAAAACACCAATCTTGCTGGTAAACCACGAAGAAGCACCAAATGCACATCATAATCAGCCACAATTAGACCATCTAGAAAGGGAAGCTGGGACTGGGGCATCGGTTATGATGTCCTTTTGATATAAAAAAATCCAGAAAGGGAAGATGTATTCAATAGGCAAAATCTTGACGACCTCACTAGTACCTCAAAGGCGACACCTTGGATTCTGGGCAGCAGCGGTAAGGCACCAAATGGGTGTCTACCGATGAGCACCTTCCTAAGAGCATCAATAGTGTATAAGATCACAATGGGTTTTAAGGTGGACCTCACTTAATTCTTAAGGTCGACTCTGTTATGTTTAAGACCACCACTAAGCTGTAACGAAGGGTCCCACTCAGGAGAGAGAAGGACAGAATTCACAAGAAAAATTATATTTTAATGCTTATGGTTAGGTTTTTAGCTTAAGGACCGGTCTTAAGCCTTTTTTTGCTTATGACCTGCTTAAGGCCAACCCTATAATGTATAAGGTCGACCTTAAGGTGGCTTAAGACCCCCCTTTTTCATACATTGTGGATGCTCTAAGGTGGTTGCTTACACGGTGGAGAGATGATGGCTCGAGGCACACAAGCAGCACACCCGCCGGTGAGGTGTGCGGTGATGGTGAGAATGTGTAGCGGCACGGACTCATGCATAGTAGCATTATGATTTACCTAAAACAAAGAAGAAGCGAGGAATATAAACGAACTTCTTTTACTACTACGTAAATACAAAAAGTGGGAGCAGAAAAGAAATTTATCGATTTGTTACAAGCACCTACAAACCATCTGAGGGAGGCGGAATGCCGAGGAAGGCAAAGAAGGATAGGATAGATCTGGTCGCCGTGAAGGTTAGACATCGATCGATGGCTGAGGAGAAACCGGGCTATGGCTGCCATCACCTGTCGTTGCAGTTTAGCTAACACTATTATCGCCCTTTGGTGGCTGCGGTCATTGTCTTCTCCTCACGCCATGGTGACCTTGGGGACGACGAATCCGACATGAGAGAGAAGGGATCGGGGAGGCGGAGGAGATGGGGAGAGAAGAGGTAGGGGAGCCCGATGGTGAATGTGAGACCGATGTCGAGGCAGAGGGGGAAAAGAGGTAGGGTGCGAGAGATCGGAAGACGGGAGACACGGCGGGAGCTGTGCGGGTGGGGGAAAGAGGCGTAGAAAAGGAGGCGAACATAGAGGGACACCTAGGTTCGAGGAGGCGGCAGGCGGGGGCGACGGGGAACGAGAGCAGGCGAAGGGGGCAACGACGGTGGAGAGGAGGTGGCAAAGATGCTGCGTGGGAAGCGGGATGGGGATTAGGGGGAGTTAGAGAGAACTCAGAGAGTAATGTGTGAGGAGGGTGAGGAGAGGGTGTCGGAGCAGATTGGGAACACAATCGAATGTTTTTTTAGAGGGAAGGGAGGGAGAAAAATATATATAATTTACAGACCATCAATTGATTTTTTAAGTAGTAGAGATTTATATGTGTCTATTCATATGCTAGAGTAAAGCTGTTTTTTTCAACTTATGATTTATGATTTTTCTTGAACAAATAAATAGGACGGTTTTTCTGTCGTCATTTCGAAACGGTTCATTGAAATAGCATTTTTAAAGTGGCTTACCAGTATTTGATTTGTTCCCATAAGTGTTCGTGTTAAGGTTAGAAACAAAATACATTGATGTAACTGCAATTTTGTTTTCACATGTATCACACTTTTCGTCGGCTCCATCATGGAAGCGCTGAGTACGAGGATGCTACGTGGACATCTTATGGAAACTACTAAAACCCAAGGTCTTTTATAGAAACACAGAACGTCAGAACCTCACAGAAAAACCCTTTGTCCCTTTTGTTCTCGTGGGATATTATTCCCTCGGAATATTTATATTTACATTTTCCGCTCTCTCCTCCTCTTTGCTCCTTGTTGCGCCCCATCTCCCCTCTCCCACTCGCGCCCTCGAGAAGCTTCGAATCGCGATCGCCTCCACCCCCACGAGCTCCACATGGTCGACGCGCCCGCCATCGGCTAGGGTTCCTGCCTTTTCCCCGGTTCTTCCCGGGCCAGTCCTGATTTTTTCCCGCTATTTTTGTTTGCTTATTTTTCCTATTTTTCGGCGATTTTTGGCGCAACTGATCGGAATCATAGGGTTTGGCGAGCCTATTGCGGCGGCGGCGGAGGAGATGAACGGGGAGGTGGAATGCAGCGTGTGGCACGCGAAGGTGGTGGTGCCATCGGCGGTGTCGAAGGCGTACGACAGCCACTGGCTAGGATGCCCCGATACGCGATACAAGTACGGCGATACGGATACGCCGATACGGCGATATTTTCCAAAAACAAGGATACGTCGATACGACAAGTGTGTGTGTGTATATATATATATCAAAATAAAAAAATTGTAAACATGTTTCTAATGGTATAACTATCAATACTTGGCTAGTAATGAAAAAAATACAAATTGCAAAGTTTGAATGACATACCACTTGGTAGTTTGCAGTTTGGCATATACCCAATTGGTTGTAAGAGCAAGATATTTGATAACTCTTGATTCCGGTTGCAAGACTTCTTTTAATGGATGATTTGACCTAGGCAAACAAAAGTATGAACTCATATTAGTGAACAACTAAATAACAGATCATGGAGAATTAGACAATTAGATAACATTCTTTGTGATATAACATAACATAGGTTGACAGAAGTTAGGAATATGTTAAGGTTACAACTTGCAAAGCACAAGGCCAAATTTAATTGTTCCAAGGTTGCACCATATAAAATACTAATAGGACTGAATTAAACTAATATTTGATTGCTCCAAACTGGATGCTCATTGTCCTTCCTCGTCTCCACATATGAATCCCTCAAATTATGGCTCATCTAGTGAGAGATCAGCTGCTTCAAGAACGCCAACACTATCAAAAGACTCAAAGGCATCTCCCCCAACATCCCACATTCGGGTTGGCTCCATGGAATAATCATCAGAGTTTCTTGATAGAAGACGTAAGTTGTTATGCACGAACACTAAATCCTCAGCACGTTTAGGCGTGAGTCTATTTCTCCTTATGCTATGGATAAAGCCATAGGTACTCCAATTTCTTTCGCAACAAGAAGAAGTAGATGGCTGTCCAAGTAACTTGAGAGCTAATGTTTTCAGCTATGGGGTCATAATTCCATAAATACCCCATCATTGCTTTGGTTCAAGATGGGCTCTATCTTCAATTGAATCGAAATCATCGTAGCCTTTCCCAAAGAGAGAGAAATCTGCAAATTGTTGCTTAATTTTTCTCAGGTCCTCCGCAATAGGAAAACACTTTCGAAAGCATTTGTTCCTCATTTCTGAAATTTCAATGTCCTCATGGGGGGTACACGATTAGAAGCTTCAGAAAGCCAATTTGAACTATAGTACCTATGAATGAAGACATGAATGATAAATAAAAAATGTTAAGTGAAGAAAGTGTGGATGAAATGATAAAGAAAGAATAGTAGGTTTTTACCTTGGATTTAATGTGTGCTAAACAATGGAGAGGGGTATTGCTTTTGCCCCACCGATCTACTAAAATGCCATGAACAATGTCGTAAAAGATAGAATCTTCATGCAGCTCCTTTCCTTCATATCGATAGATGCTAGCTTTCACCTTCTCTATCATGCTGTCCCACATCTCATATATTAAATGGAGACATGGCTTGTTGGTGTCAGCTGCCCGTAGCATTGAATAAATGGGCTCGGTGAAATCGAGAATAAATTTGATTTTATCCCACCACACATCATTAAGAACCTTATCTTTCACAAATTGTGCTTTGCCTACATCATCCTCCCTATATGCAGCCCATTTGTCGCTAACAATCATTAGCACAAGTGGTTCTTTGAGAAGAAGAAGCCTGTTCAACATGACAATTATAGATGCAAATCGTGTATCAGCAATAGCAAGAAACTTAAGCTTACTAAACTCATTGAACATTGACAATCTCATGCCGTGATTCATGATAAAATTCTTGATCATGTTGGCATCCCCTGGAATCTCACTTATCCACATGAGTTCATCATTTTCACCATAATTGTTCCTTGCAGAACATATATTCTTCAATGCCAAGTTCAATGTGTGAACAACATATGGAGTCCAAAAAATATGATTGTACGTCTGTTCAACGATCATCCCATCAGCTTTGCAATTTGCAGCATTGTTTGTGATCACTTGGACCACATTCTTTGCTCCAACTTCTTCAATCATGGCAATCAACTTGTCGGCAATGTATTCCTTTTTCTTCACCTCTCCTTCGGTGTTAATTCCTCTCAGGAACATTGGTCCACTCTCTGTTATAGCTAAGAAGTTGATAAGTGGCTGCCTCTGAGCATCCGTCCACCCATCAGATGCAATAGTTACTCCTTTCAAGGGCCATGTGGTCTTGATAGGCTCCAATAGCTTCTCAACATTGCTCTTCTTTTGTTAGAGGAGAGTTGTCCTCAATATATTGTATCCCGGAGGTACATATCCACCCACATTGTTGTTTGCAATAAAATTGTAAGAGGCTTGATAATTTGGGTTTCTTGCCAAGTTGAAGGGAATGCCTAAAAAACAAACATAGTTGACAACTTGACATGCTTCAAAATAAAATGAGAAGTGAAATTTGAGAATAATAAGATGCAAAGTGGAGACCTCCGGTGTAGAACATTCTTGCAATAAGAGCATCACCATCCGGCGGTTCGACGTGAAAACTTTCTCGCAATCCTCGTCACGCTTTTCTTTGATGTCGTGGCTTCGGAAAGGCCTACATGAGACTGAGTGTGCACTGGCATAGGAGCACTCTTGGGGGCACTCATTCTAGTGGTCAGATCACCGCAAAGAACTTCATTGCGGTTGCTCAAGAATAGAACACACCTTATGACAAACCTTAACATCTTGCCCCAAATCTTCAACAAATGTGCTTTCACTCTAGAATAGCTCCCGGGTATAATGTGACCACAATATCGGCATTCTGATTTTGCATTTCCTCCAAGTCGACCACCGGTTTTCTCAATTACTTTGACATGATTCCATAGGGGAAATCTATGGTTATCATTCTCTATTGGAGTAGATGAATTGACACTACTACCACCACCAGTCCCACTGCTACCCATTGGAGTACTTCCACTTGCCATCCCTATCACAAAATGTAACGATCAGATTCCTCCCAAGAAACCAACTACTCTTGCTGCGGAAAGCAGTGGAGAAAGCGAAATCAGTGGATCACAAAATGTAAGTGTGAGAAGCAGACCTGGAGCAGTGGAGAAACCAACGGCGAGATTCGGAACCGAAGAGGCGAAGAACCTGTTGGCGCTGGGAGCCGAAGCGCACTGAGCAGACTTTTCCACCCCACCCACACCGGAGCGTAAGGTGGAGCGGCGGAGAGGCGCGGCGGCGGCGCGCGGAGAGGCGGCCGCGCGGCGGCGGAGACGCGGCCGCGGAGGCGGAGAGGCGGGCGCTTGCGCGGCGAGAGAGGCAATCGCGGCGCGCGGAGAGGCGTGGCGGCCGCAGCGGAGAGAGACGGCCGCATGGGGGGAGGCAGAGCTGCTGCAACGGTGGGAGAGGCACCAGCGGCGGCGGATCTCCAGGCACCGGCGGATCGCTTGGCGAGGTGGCTGCACCGGCGGATCTCCAGGCGGCCAGTGGCGGCGGAGGTTGAGAAGAGGCGTGCGGATGTGCTAGAGCCTGGGGGAGCCGGGAGGGGATAGGGTTTCGGGAGGGCGGATGTGCTGGAGGCAGAGGAATGGTTGTACTCACAGGTTGGGCCGTTTCTCTCTTGGGCTAGAATTTAATTGGGCCGCCATATCGCTCAGACGCCTCAGATCGGAGCCAGACGGAGGTTTTTTATTTTTTTACAAAGTCGCCGATATCAGATCGCTGCAGATCGAACGTATCGCCATATCGATACGATCGGACACGCACGCAGTTCAATGAGTATCGGTGCTTCCTAGGCACCATGTGCTAATGACAATGTCCTAAGCTATCTTGCTTATGCATTTGTTTATTTCTCTAAAAGCTTTTCTTTTGTCATGATCTTCATCTCATGTTTACAGAACTTATTTCTGTATGGATATGGTGCAATATTTAATTTCCTTGGGCTTGTCATCACTGCCATCATCCAAGGTAATTGTTGAGAATGCTTGTCTCATGAGAAGCAATGCATTTTTTTTTTTTGCATAACATGATATAAGTTGGTTTCAACTTTTTTGTTCTGTGCTGTCTGTTATCTATATGTGTGTATGTATTAGGCCCATTAGTCTTGTAATCAGAGTTCCATATATACCTATTGGTATTCATCTAATATAATTGAGATGCTCTATTTCTATCATGATATCGGAGCAAGGTTTAGCCGGTTCTTACCCTAATTTCCTCACCAGATTTCGCATCTCCAACCGCTGGTGATCTCTTGTGCTCCTTTGATTCGGTTCGAGCCGCCACCCGCCGCTTCCAAAGACATGCCCGCGCCATCTGGGTCGCCGCTGCCTCCCGCGGCCTCGAGCACAGCTGTTGCCCTAAAGAGCTTGTTGCACCGGGCCAACCTCAGGCACTGCCGCCCGAACCCTGGGGAGTCACTACCTCCGCCGCTCCCCAACCTTCCTTGTGCATCACCGCTGACCTTGAGCGCCGCCGCTGCCACCATGCCTGAAGTCCTATACTTCAGCTCTATTCTGCTCGAAGTCCTCTGCTTCAGCTCGGCTTCATCAATTCCTCTCCATTGGTCCTCTACTTTGGCTCAACTTCATTCGACGCTGGTATCCTCGGCTCCGTTCCTCTGTTTGTACACCTATAGATTGCTTTGTCCGAGAGAGTGTTGCTGTTTTTGCTTGACTACGTTTTGTTGTGATGACCTCCCTTTTGGGTACTTCTGGTTCCGTCAATATGGGAGGTGCCCTTGTGGCCTCAGACATCAACCTGAATGGTTAGAATTATCATGAGCGGTGGTCGTCGGTTCATATGCTCCTTCGGTCTATTGGTCTTTTCTCATATATCATGGCGGGGCCTCCGCCAGAAAAGACAGATGTGACTGCCACTGCTAAATGGTGAAGTGCTGATGATCGTGTTATGGGTATCTTGTGTAGACATAGTGCTGAGATTTTCATAAGGATGGATTTTATTGATCTTCCAAGTTCTCACAAGATGTGGGAGTATCTTCAACAGCGCTATGAGTAGACCAGTGCAGCATGTTGTTTTTCTCTTCTACAGACTCTTCATGATTTACATTAGCAGGATATGCCTATTGAGTAGTACTACAGTTCTTTCACTTGCGTTTTACGACAGTTGACCTCTATGGTTCCTGCATTATGTACTGGTTGCATTGGCTATACAGGCAAGGCAAGTCATGATGCACAGAATTTGATGTTCACTTTTGTTATGTGCCTTCGCCCATAGTTTGACTATTCGAGCTCAACTCTTGGGGCGTGCTGTTCTTCTCACCATAGAGGAGGCCCTTGCTGCACTAATTGCTAAGGAGACTCGACTTCGCTCTCCTACCTTTAGATCGACCCACCGTAGTCTGTTCTTGGATTGGCAACACCTTGGCCTATTCTTGTGGCCCCTCGTTAGGAGGTTTGTCAGTCTACTTCGCTTCCCAATGCTATATCAAACCAGGTTGTCTGCTCTCACTACAAGAAGCCTGGTCATCCTGTTCAGATGTGCTACAAGCTTCATCTAGAGCTGCGACCAGCTTCACGTCGTTGTCGTGGTGCGGTTGCTGCCCCCACTCATTATGCTCATCACTTAGTTGGGTCAGCTTCAGTCTTAACTTCAGGCTCTTCAGACTTAGGTTCGGCAGTAGTCTTTGTTTGATGCTTCTCTTGGTAGGTCTGCCAGCCTTGCTGCAACCCTTTCTTTCGTGTCAGGTACTTGTTTTCCATGGGTTTTGGACTCTGAAGCTTCTTTTCATATGATGTCTCATAAGTCTCAACTTGCATCATGTCAACCTGTTTTGGATGGTTCTTGTGTGCAAACAGCTGATGTCACCTCGTGTTCAGTCACTCATCAGGGCACTTTCTTTACTTCTCATTTTACTGTTTCTGATGTGCCACTTGTACCTTAGCTTTCTATGAATCTTATGTCTGTTGGGCAGCTGACTGATATGCACTATTTTATTGGATTTGATAACTCTACTTGCTATGTGTAGGATTGTTGAACAGGGGCTGTTGTTGGTACTGGCCATCGCCATAGGGGCTCTCAGGGTCTCTACTTCCTTGATCATCTGAGTCTTTCATCGGCCTTCTCTCATGTGTCTTCTACTTCCGCATCTGCCTCCGTCAGTTTTCCTGAGTGGCATCATCTATATCGACTTGGTCACTTGTGTGGTTCTCGTCTTTTTACCTTAGCTCGTTAGGGTGTCTTAGGTCATGTCGTTGTTGACACTAGTTACGATTGTAAGGTTTATAAGCTTGGTAAACAGCTGTAATTCCCATATCCTACTAGTACATCTCGGTCTAGTTGTCCATTTGCTTTAGTTCGTTCTGGTGTTTAGGGTCTTGTTCTCTTTGCTTCTAAATGTGGTTATATCTATTATGTCATTTTTATTAATAATTATTCTGAATATACTTAGGTCTATTTTATGAAACATCGTTCTTGTCTATTTATTAGTCTTTTGCTTGTATGATTTGCTGAGGGGACTCTTCCTCAGCTCTCCTGTCCTGGTGTTTATATCTAGAATGGTGTTGCTGAACGTAAACATCATCTTATTGAGACTGTCCGTACTCTTTTACTTGCATCTCATGTTCCTCAGCATTTTTGGGCTAAGGTTGTTTCTACGGCTATCTCATTAATATGCAGCCATCTTCTCATCTTCAGAGCAAGTGTCCTGGGGAGCTCTTGTTTTCTACTCCCCCACAGTGTGATCATCTTTGGGTTTTCGGTTGTACCTGCTATGTTCTGCTTTCGCTTCGTGAGTGCACCAAGTTAACAGTTCAGTCTGTTGAGTGTGTTTTTCTTGAGTATAGTATTGAGCATAAGGGCTATCGTTATGATCCCTCTGCTTGACGTATGTGCATTTCTCGTGATGTTTCTTTTGTTGAGGATCGTTCCTACTTTTATTTTTCTACTACTCGGTCCTCTTCTCCTGCTAAGTCACTCGTTTCTTTGTCTTCCACCTATTTTTTCGTTTGACACCCCTCTTTTTGTGGAGTCCTCTTCACCGTCCTCAGTCATATCACCTTTTCCTCTTCATTATACCTGTCGGTCTAGGTTTCCTCTTGATACTCCCTCGTTTGATGGCATGGCTAGTACTGATGACACTCCTAATGATCCTCCACCGCACCGTCATCTCAGTATGAGTTTTGTGATTGTACTACTATTGCTGCTCCTGACATATATGGTTTTTTCTTCTGCTACTGTTCTTCTTGAGCCTCACACTTATCAGGAGGTTGCTATTTTTCTTTAGTAGCAATTAGCTATGGCCGAGGAATTGGTTGCTTTGGATCATACTGGTACGTGGGATGTTGTTCTTTTACCTGCTCATGTTGTTACTATTACTTACAAGTGGGTGTTTAAGGTCAAGACCAAGTTCGATAGCTTTGTTGAGAGGCACAAGGCTCGACTTGTTGCTCGTGGTTTTCAGCAGGCATATGGTCATGATTATAATGAGACGTTTGCTCCTGTTGTTCATATGACAATGGTTCACACTTTCGTTGTTGTGGCTGCTGTTTGCTCTTGGACTCTCTCATATGGATGTGAAGAACGCTTTTCTTCATGGTGATTTGCAGGAGGTCTATATGCAGCCACCCCAGGGTGTTGTGGCTCCTACTGGCCATGTTTGTCGCCTTCGTTGTGCTCTTTATAGCCTGAAACAAGCCCCTTGTGCTTGGCTTGAGCGGTGCAGTTCAGTTGTGTTAGTTGCTGGTTTCTGCCTGAGTAATCATGATTCTGTATTGTTTATTTATACAGCTCCACGTGGTTGTACTTTGCTTTTTAATATATGTTGATAACATGCTGATTACTAGAGATGATGATGAGTACATTGCCTTTGTCAAGCAACGGCTCAATGAGCAGTTTTTGATGTCGATTTTGGGACCTCTACATTACTTTTTAGGGATTGAGATTACTCACATAGGTGATGGCTACTATTTGTCTCAGCAGCGCTATATTTAGGATTTGCTTGCTCACTTTGGCCTCACTGACAGTCGGACAACCGCTACTCCTATGAAGCTTCGTTCTACTGATGGTACTCCTCTTGAGGATCTTTCTTGTTACCATCATATTGTTGGGAGTCTTATTTATCTCACAGTGACATGTCCTGATATTGCTCATTCTGTTCACGTGTTCAGTTAGTTTGTTTATGCTCCCACGTTTGTTCACTATGCTCATTTGCTATGTGTGTTGCATTATCTGTGGGGGACTGTTGATCGTCATGTCTTTTATTCTCAATCGAGTCCGCTTCAGCTCCGTGCTTGCTTTGATTCGATTTGGACGAGTAATCCTGTTGATCGACGGTCTGTCTTTGGCTATTGCATATTTTTGGATCTTCTCTCATTGCTTGTAAGTCTAAGAAAAAGATTGTAGTGTCATGGTCTAGTGCTAAGGCTAACCTTCGAGCTTTGGCTACTACTACTTTAGAGATTGTTTGGCTTCGTTGGCTCTTTGGCTGATCTTGGTGTGTCATACGATACTCCTACATCTCTTCTGTGTGACAATATTAGTGCTACAGATTGCTACTAATAAAGTGAAGTATGAGCTTACTAAATACATTGGTGTGGATGCATCGTGTACCCACTCTCATTGTCAGCAGAAAACTATCGCTCTCCAGTATGTGCCATCTGAGATTCAGGTCGCTGATTTCTTCACCAAGGCTCAAACTCGAGACAACATCGATTCTATCTCCAAACTCCATGTTTCAGATCCTCCTGACCCATGTTGAGTTTGGGGGGGGGGTTATCTATATATGTGTATGCATTAGGACCATTAGTCTTGTACTCAGAGTTTCATATATACCTATTGGTATTCATCTAATATAATCGAGATGCTCTGTTCCCATCACTGTCTTGTCAATTGTACTCTTTGAATACTAGTTCCTGTCCCATGTCAGCTTGGGATTTTGAATAGGTAGTGTCCCATGTCAATTGTGCTCTTTGAATCCTAGTTGTTTTGCATAATTTCTTGGTTTGTTTCAGTAGTTTTATAAGGTTGATGATTATATAATATATCTTTATGGCTCGATTTGGCTTACCAGTTTAATAGAGATCAAATTTAGAACCTTTAATATTTAAATTTAAAATTTCTAAAAACTTCAAACAGTTAAAACTTATAGAATGTTTTTTTCCTTTTTCCTTTTCATTTCAAGATGTTGTTCATTCAACTATGCTTTCGGGGTGCTATGATTTGGACAACATGCTTAACAACTCTTGTGACTGAACTGTGTTCTCTCTGAAGTGTTCTCTTGCATGATACGTGTTAAACTTCTTTGATGCCACTATGGCTATGGAATATTGGAATGTGTCATGCTGCCATAAGAAATCGGCTATTGTGTTAATTTTTCAGGGCCTAGTAGCTTTAACATTCTGGAAGGGCATTCAAAGGCCACAATGTTTCTTATTTGCAGCAATGCTGCACAGGGCATACTTTCGTCGTTTTTCTTCAAATACGCAGGTACATTACCAGCATAAAAAGCTGCCTAGTTATTGTTTGACATGCTATTGAAATGGTACTGCATATATTTAATATCTTTGAGGACTTACTATGCTACTTGCATTGCATGTACCCACCAAAAGTGGCCATGCATGAGCATGACCATGCAACTAACCGAATTCTTGTTTAAAGTTGAATACATATGAGCTCGTCGAGCAATGATTATTTAGTCCTAAGACGATCACACATACACATGAATAGGTTAATTCTGTGATGCACAATTTGGTTGCTAGACGATAGTTTTGGCAAGTGAACTGTGGTAAGATTCAAGCGCATTAATGAATAATGATGAATGCAGATACAATTTTGAAGAAGTACTCATCAACGGTCACCACAATCTTTACTGAGGTAGCGTCTGCTGTATTGTTTGGTCATACTCTTACTATAAATTTTATTCTGGGAATATCAAAAGTAATTATATCTATGCATCAGGTAACTTGCTTTTATTTTTGTGTTGATTCAATTAATATTGAAGTTTCCCTACCTTGACATGTTTCTGGCCAATCTTTGTTTCAGTATCTTTCTAATCAAATTAAGCATGTAGTGCCAAGCAGTAAAATTGAGATGGCTGATGCTCAGGATCACAGGTTAGTCTTATTGTGTAACTTGTGTTCGCGAGTCTTGACACTATAGTAGTTGGTACTCTGGCACTGTTCTGAAGTTTCATTCTGTGATCCACTTTCAGAAGAAATTTTGTTTTCTTCTGTAGCCACTGAGAATTCGGTGCACTTCATGTGAATGCATTTAGTGGACTTGCAAGCTTGTTTAGTAATATATTTGATTTGATGGATGCCTTGTTCAGCAGATTAAAGGAATCTGTATATGTCACTGTGACTGATTCAACGGCAAGTGAGGTAATTATATACTACATAGAATTCAAGGCGATGACCTTATTATTATTATTTTGGATGACTAACAGCCATTCCATCTGTATATATAGGCTAAACACCGCCATGGATCTGATGAGAGGCGGCCACTTCTTCCCGTCTGATTATATGTCAAGAGGTTTTCTTCTTGTTCTTTTTCTAGAGTGTAATTAATTGTCATACAGCCTTGGTAGTGGTCTCTCTCTTTTTTTGCGAGGAAATAGGGGTTGTGTATTAACAAGTGCAGTTCATCCGTGCCATATGTATCTCTGAACTCTCTTCCATTTCTGACAGCGCTGCCAACTGAGACACTTAATGTCCTCAACACTCAACAGGAGAGGAGCAGCATAGATCTTATCAACATAGCTTCTGCACTTGAGGATGGAAAGATTATATATCCCTGATAGCCTTTTGGACCTAGTGTTCCCGAAGCCGCACTGTTGCCATGATGCTTGCCAATGTATCTGTGCTGTTGTGTTAACTGTGAAGCAAATGGATTCTTGTATTCGCATGAGAACAGCCGCCGCCGCGGCATGTCCACCCCTTCCAGCTGTGGCTGATTCATTGGGAAAGGCTTCTCGCTATGGATTGTGTGTGCGTGTGTGTGTGTTTTTATTGTTTCATGCTCTGTGAGTTGAGTTGCCAGGCGCGACCTCGAGCGCCGACGTTTCCTGGCCGGGTTGCCCAAGGTGGAGGTTGCGGCGGGGTGGTCGCCGCTATTGGGCCTAGTCCCGCGCGGCCATTTGCATGGGTCAAACCTCGGCTCGCTGGCCCAGGCCACATGGCGCACCGCAAGTACCAGGCGAGGCCGACTTGTCGGTCCCGCCGCGCAATTGAACAGGATTCGGTAACTGCGGCCGCCTCCTGGCGCGATTGCCAGCGCCGCCCGCCTTCCCAGCTTCGCTGCCGCCGAAGTCCATGCGTGTCGTCGACAACCTCCTCCAACTTGAAAATTAGCTACTCGATCGTCAGGATCTCTACGCCCTGCGAGCCTTCGCCACCCGCTGCCTCGCTCTAAAAGACCAAGACCACGGCCAACAGCACCACCGCCACTTGCCACACCGCTGCATGTCGAAATCTACGAAGGTCGAGACCCGCCGCTGGAAACGAAACGGAACCCACCCTGTCCTCCAATCCGGTCCGGGGAAACGTTAGCTGTTACTAATTTCCACAGCTCGGAAGACAGGGACGCCGTCGATTTCGGTTCCGTTTCGTTTACGACGTCGCCGGTGACCAAATCGTCCGTCTACGACGCCCTCGGTGGCCTCTCACCGGACATCGCCGCCCACTGCACCCCCCGAATCGTTCGCCTTGATTCCGTTCTAATCTCCCCTCCCGCTCTCCGGACTCCGGGTGCCGAGGAGACCAGTTACTTTTTTTTTTTTGAACTCGAGGAGACCAGTTACTAGCAAGCAGGTAAGGTAGCCGACGCATCCAACTCTACCCTCTTTGAATACTTAGGTCTCCTCCTATTAGCATACACTTAAAAATTAGATGCGATACAGGCATATATTGGAAATTTGAATCCATAAAAATATATCATTCCCTAGCTTCAGCTTTCAGCACTGATTATCATTTTTTTCGTGCATTATTGCCAATTTCAATATGACCAGGTTACCGAGCATAAACCATACATTTTGTCAGCAACAGCTCGAGGGGGAATAAAAGTCCATACAACGCTCTAAACTTTTATTGAAAGTCTGTCCAGTGCTCCGAATTATGAAATCAGATATTTGACCCTATGAACTTTGCAATCTAGTTCAAATAATATTTTAACCTGGTTTCATATGGTGGTATTATCTACGTAGCGTAATAAGTGGGTAGTTTTACCCTGTAGGATGACACGTTGGCAAAATTGGATAGTGACATATGAGGTCTATAAGGGTTTCTCCCCACCGAGCTCACAGTGTGCTTCCATGGCCACTACCTCCTGTAGCTCCCTTTCTCTGTTTATTAGGGAGAGAAGGCCCTATGGATCTTACTCGTTATTCATCTAAACTTGACCAACATATCATCTTACGTGATAAAACTGCCTACTCATCGTGTCACGTGGGCAATACCACTATCCGAAATCGAGGTGTTATTCAAACTGGATTGTAAAGTTCAGGGATGAAATGTACATTTTCATTGTTTGGGGTGCTAGATAGACTTCAGAGCAAAATTCAGGGTGTTGTATGGACTTTTTTTTGAAGAAAAATGACTAGCGGAAACCATTACCATGCCAAAAGGAGCCCAACTATGATGTTATTTGTCAAATGTACCGCTGAAAGAAGCAAATCCGAGTCTCTGATCCATAGTCTCCTGGAGGTAGGTCCAAGGACATAAAGCAATCCGAATACCTTTTGTGTTTAAGAAGTTAATTGTTCTAATAATGCTTCAGAAGTCGTTCTGATTCTTTTAACCAGCACTAAATCTTCTATTTCTCCTCAAGCAGGGTATCATGCATGATGTAGGGTGATCAGAATGGCGGCGATTTATAGCTTTTTTTACTGTAACTAGTTTATTTTTTACTGTAACTGAGTTGACTTATTTGGTATAATTAAATTTTAGAAAATTTAAAAATAGAAAAAATATGTTAGCTTATCACAGATAATGCAAAAGAATACGGTAAAAAAAAGAAAAACCAAAAAAGCAAACAGTAAAAAAAAAGCAGTCGTAGCAGCCGAAGGCAGAAGCTAACACGTTTCTGAGCGCTGCCGTAGTATCACAGCCGACATTGAAGGATGCTGTCAGGTCCAGTTTAGTGTCAGACTAACTGGAGACGATTGTGGACATACCACATACCACCCTGATTTATGCTTTGACAGTCCTACAATGCTTAACAGGAAGTCCGGTGGCAGAAGCAAGAGGAGAAGACAAAGGTTCATCAGGCGTGTCAATGCTGTCTTGGAATCCCACACTGGTATCGGGTTGAGGAGATTTAAGACTGCATTTGCGCTTGACATGAGGCATACGAAACATCTGGACAGATGGTTCAATCTTGCACTTGCTTCGAGAGCGGCTGAAGTTGCTGTCAATTTGCTCCCCGAGATATACAAGGGTTCTGAGGAGTCATGAGTCATGGGAAGAAACATACACCCTACCGTTTTATATGTCTAGCAGTCATGGTGCATCTCACATTGAGTCACTTCAGCTCGTGTTTGTGCCATTGAAGCCACCCCACGATTTCGATGGCTTTAAGAACCTCAGAGAGCTGGACCTCCAATCTGTTTACATATTGGGAGATCTTGAGCTGTTGTTGTCCAAGTGCAATGCATTGGAGTGTGTGCGCTTGCATTGTTGTTACCCGTTGCTTAATTTAAAAGTACACCAGCCGCTGTACCGGCTGCGTGATTTATCTGTTCAGGAATGTTGGCAAGAGGGAATGGAATTCCATGCCGCGAATAAATCTCGCAAAATTTGAGTATTCAGGTCGGCCCAGAATCCATGAAGTTAAAAGAAGCTACCGTGACGATCTTGGGATATGATGACACTTTTGAGGATGTCTTGAGAACTTCCAAAGACCCTGACCAGTCTGGAGACACTGTTTGTGAAGACTTGCATATTTTGTTTGCTGACCATTCTGATGATACGTACGCATATTTTGTTTCCATATATGTAAATCTCACTGCGTTTCGGTGGTTTTTTAGGCGGTTGGAATCTCAAAATGCCTGATGAAGTTCACTCATCTGATAAAACTGGAGGTGGCGCTGTAACTATTCTGGGAGACTCAAGATTCAGAATGGGATTCTTCGTTTAGCGAGTCTTCTGGAGGTGGCCCCTCTTCTGCAAAGACTTGAGCTAAATGTAAATGCCCCTCTTCCTCTCACGCATGTCTCTTGTTTATCTTTGAGACGAGCTCTGTCTGCTTTGTGCTTGTCACCTTTAATCTGCCGTAGTTAACAATGAACTGCTTATACTACATCTGACTCCATGGAACTGTAATTCTAAGTGTTAAATACTAGTTCTGGTTGGTTAATAGTTTTCGTTTGAGCATAACTTAATACATCAGGGTATACTGTGTTATGAGATACGTTGTCATGTCCTTTTTCCTTTGTATATACGTAGTGGTTCACAGAGCAGGCTTTTCTGTCGCTATAATTGGACTGCTGTGACTTGTCTGCACATCTTCGGCTACTTCTTCCTTGTATATACCTTGACTCACAGCAAAATGGTAGGATGTTCCCTGAACAGTACCTAATATCCTCATCACTGCTAGTTATTGCTAAGTTCAGTTGTCCTTTGTGATCGTCTTGAGTATAAGTTTCAATCTATTTTGCTGATCGCATAATAATAATCTAACCTTCCATGATTTTTGTTTCAGATGGTTCCACATGGGTCAGGGGAAGAATTTTCCTATGAACCTCCACTATCATCTTGAGCGGGTTGACATTTCAGGGTTTATTGGTCTGAAAGGCCAGCTTGAGTTGGCATGGTACATCCTTGACAAGGCAGTAGCTCTGAGGCGCATGTCCATAGAACCGAGGACGACAACGAATGACCGCGTCTTTGGATACAGGGAAGGATTAGATTGCGATATCAAAACTGGTAGGCAATGCGCCTCCAGGTTTCTTTCACCGAAAGACTACACAAATGTGCAGATTGAAATCTTCTGAAGGACCTTGGTGTTGTCTGCACATGATGTATTGTGGAACAGTGTGCTAGTAATACCCTGCAAATATGGATTTGGAATATTTTGCTGCAGGTGCTGAAGCCTGAAGGACTATGCTGAGACCAATCCGTTTTTCTTTTTTTTTTCTTTCCCCTATTTGTCATATCCTTATGTGCGAACAGTGTTAGCATTGACACCTGTAAATAGGCAAATTCTACCTCAGGCACAGACATTCTTGCTGCTAGACTTATTTTTCTGTTTGTTTATTCTGACGGCTTACTTCTATAGTATTTAAGAAATTCGGAACGTCTGAGCTTGTAGCAATAGTATTGTCTATGTTTGAGATGTTATGTCTGCTTTGTGCCAATCACATTTGATCTTCCGTACTAGGGAGTACTTTGTAATGGAACTGCTTACAGCCTAGGCTGATGGAGCATATATAGGGCCTGTTTGGTAGAGTTTCAGATTCTCATTTTCCAACTTCTGCTTCAAATTCTGTAAGAATCCACTTCTCTGAGAATCTGAGCTACATCTGAAAAGCGTTTAGCTAGTGGGTTGGCTCTAGATTCATAAAAGAGAAGATTTGAGGAAAATAGACCATGTTATCCCTAGTTGTAAACTTCAGTAGCTCTATGCTGATTTACGTTTATCTGATAAAAGCTTCAGTAGTGTTGCTTGCGTATGCATAATGAGCAATTGCTTTTCCTCTTTGTGCTTAATCTGAATCGTGTTGTTGATTATTTATGGTGTTCATAAATTTGAAGGTAGAAAGATTATTATTGAATCATAGTAATAGCTTGAACAAAGCTGAGGGCATGTAGGTTATATTAGAACAACCTACACTGTATCACTTGAATGCTTTGTGCTACTTGTTTTGAGGAGTTCCGTTACATGATCTAAATGTTTAGATTTTTAGCCCACACTATTATACATTAGTGATGAATTCCATTAATGTTCCATTCAAAGTTGCCGAGGAACCCATTTCCACAAATCGAGAGTTCAATACCACTAACATACTCTTATTTTCCTTGGAAGAAATACACGGATGTACACATTCCAATTCAAATCCCTTGTCAGCTTTCAAAAAAACTCAAAATCCTTGTTGTAAAAAAAAACCAGATTGGAGCTTCTTCAGTTGCGATGTCCTTCCTCTTCGCTTCTTCAGTTGCGAGGTCCAATATGCATCCATTACTTTTGCCAGATTGGAGCACTTAAAGCTTTGTGAGATGTCTGGTTAGGTTGCGAGAGGGGAAGGAGGGAGGCAGCGGCGTGGAGGGGGAGGGGGAGGCGGAGGGCGAGCTCGGGTGGGGAGGAGGAGGCAGAGGGCGAGGGACGCTCGGGTGGGGAGAGGGAGGGGCGCAGGCCGCTCGGGTGGGGGTAGTTGGATGGCAAAAGGTGGGTAAATTGTTTTAATTTTAATAGGCAGATTTGATGTAGGGTGGACAGCTCCCCACGAGAATCCACTAAAAAGCTGCTTCTCTGGTTAGTTTATTTTGAACTCTGCTCCTCGCGAGAAGCAGAATCTAGTCATTTTGAGAAGCTGGGTGTTTGGCATAGCTCCATAAGAATCTACTGAGAAGTTAGAAGCTGAAGCTGTACCAAACAGGCCTTTAGTATGGAGATATCTGCTACTGCTACCAGCCATGCGCCCAAAAGTTTTATATAGAGAACCGAAATGTTTCCATGCTTTGTGAGTGACATAGCAACTGATCTCGACATTTAGTTGGTCTGAAACGTCACCTAACCGTCTTCATCAAATCAGCTTAAGATGTACTTATACACTTGCACCACTAGTAGTTTCTAAAAGCTTATGGGAAAGAAATTCCAAATAATTCTGGCCAATATTTTCCCATTGTTCTGCATTTTTTCTTTGATTATTACTTGGGTCTTTGCTTCACTGTATCAGTCACGGGGATGTTTTTCCAGGTTATGTGGGTGACGACAAGGCAACCGCAGCAACGGTGGATTCAGAAGGCTGGTTGAAAACTGGTGACCTCTGCTACTTCAATGAAGATGGTTTTCTCTACATCGTTGATCGATTGAAGGAGTTGATAAAGTACAAGGGATACCAGGTACCGTATAACTTCACAGCAGGCTCAGAACTACAAGTACATTATGGTTCACGAATTTCGTCTCACAAGTTTCTGTTTGCATCATACTGATATACATCTTATTTCAGGTGCCTCCAGCTGAACTGGAGCATATTCTTCAATCTCATCCTGAAATCGCTGATGCTGCAGTTATCCCGTAAGTACCTTCGTATAAACTGCAGTTGACTTTGGAAAATTCTGATGGATCATACATTCAAACAAATTTCATACAAAGTTTCCTTCATCATGTAACGGTATGTAAGATGCTCCTTCTGTATGCGCTACAGATATCCAGATGAAGATGCTGGGCAACTACCAATGGCTTTTATAGTGAGGCAACCAGGTTCAAACATTACTGTGCAACAAGTCATGGATTACGTGGCTAAACATGTACGTTTCTCCTTTTGATTATCCGAATGTTACATTCAACCAGATATAGTTTCATATTGAATTAGGAGTTTGTCATAATAAGCTTTATTTGTCTTTTTGGCAAGCAAGTTGAGCGAATTGCCAAGTTGAGTTGGATTTAGTTATATTTTAGTATTGTATTGTTAGTGCACTCGCCCTTTGCCCATTAAGGATATTTTTAACATTCTTTCCCCTGACGGAAACGGCAACACTGAAATAGTATGTAGCATGTTGCTGCAAAGCTTGCCTGGTGACAAGCTTAGTTTTCAAATGATTTCATCATCAAATTATATCACTGGTCCTTTCTATATGCGGCATTTTTGGAACCCTTGCTGTCGTAATTTTGACAATGCCTTACCACTTCAAATGCTAAATTCAGACCTAAATGTTCGTTGTTTGACAGGTTGCGCCCTACAAGAAAGTCCGCCGAGTGGCTTTTGTCACTGCAATACCGAAATCACCTGCGGGGAAGATCTTGCGGCGGGAGCTTGTGCAGCAAGCCGTGTCCATGGGTGCCTGCAAGCTTTGAGATGTAGGTTGCTGTGGAAAATCTAGAAGGAACTTTTTTCTATATATACTAAACTGGAGACATGTACTATGCTACCATGCTTTTCTCATTGATTCAGCTATTCTTAGCTGAACAATTCAACCTCCAAGTTCCTGTTTCCATGTTAACACTGGGTACTCTGCACAAAACAAATATTTGAGTGAAGAGGCTGCAAGAATTGTTCGTGCAAGACCATATGGTGGTAGCTCCATGAGAGTGTTGAGCATTTGATATTGCTTGTACTTTGTCTTTGTTAATTGAGTTTGATTTTTGTGAAATTATAGTGTGACATATGCTCTCTGATAGCACCGGTCAGACAGGTGGGGTTTGGCGGTTTGACCGCTATGGGGTAGCGGTCAGACCAATATTGTCTGGCGGTTTGACCGGTGGGACTCTGGTGGTCTAACCGGCTTGCTAGCCTCGGTTTAGACCAGCCCTCTATCCAATTCTGAATTGGTTTTGGTTTTGATCCTCTATCCAATTCTGAATTGGTTTTGGTTTTGATTATGAGTCCTAGCGGTGTCTGTACATAGTGTTAGTCATGGTATGTCTATACAAGTGGTAGTCATAGGGTTTTCATGCAAAGGTTAGTCATGTCGTATGTCTATGCATATGTTTTGCTAATTGAGAGTCAAGTGCTTGTCATTTGTGTTTGGATCGATTGCTTTATTTTTTGATGTGTAAGTGCTTTGATGATGGATTGCGGTCAGCGGCAAGATCGAGACTTGGTGGCTATGGAGTGTCATGTTAGTCCGGGTGGAGTATCATTTCATGCCAAGAGCACGGGAGAAAGATAATGATTATGAGAAGACAAATATGTGCATATGGTGTGCCAATTAGTCTTGTGCGTATCAACTAGAGTTCTTAAAACAGACGTAAGATCTTGATAGCAAGCATTGGGTATTACGGACTATATTATAATGTGGTGTTCCATTGGATTTGAATATTTCAAGTGGTAACAGTCTCGATGCATGCGTATGATCTTGGTGGTGAATCATTAGGCATCACATCTTCGTTAAAACTAGTAGGTGGTGTGACGACCCATGTCATTACCGAGGGGTAATAACATTGGTTAATGGATTATTATTCGTTTGTCCAGTAGAACACTGCTCCAACGAATAATAAGCCCATCAGAGTGTTACAGCGGAACAATAATTAAAGATAGATCTAAATATTACATAGTCATAGCCACGCAGGGCTGTAGTCTAATACAAGGCCACTAGGGCTCAAATACTACATTCTTCAGAAAGGAAAGGAGGTTCTAAACAAAAATTACAAAAATACCAAGATTGACATCGATTGATTCTCTAATGAAATCAGGTTCGTAGCGTTCCACCAGGTGTAGGGGTAGTCATCCATGTGAACCTCACCAGGTCCTGAGCCATTTCTAAACAAGGAAAGATAATAGCAAGAGTGAGTACAGAAGTACTCAACAAGCGTTATTAGCAAAATGCATTGGATGCTCAAATTCTAACATTCTTGAAATATTCTTTCTTTTTCTCATTCTCTTGCTCAACTTTTACTTCATTCTCATTCTCATTCCTTTTCTCTTTCTCTTTCTTTTTCTCTTTCTCATTTTCAAAACTCATAGAAAATAAAGGTTTTTAGGTTTTGAAAGAATTTTAGATTATTACTTTATAAATCTATTGAATGCTCGTATAGTGGATATAAAACCTCCACTAGTTTCGTAGCCTCCAGTCAGGAAACAGACATGAATTCATGATCTATATAACACTGTGTAGGCTTGTACCACTTTACGCGTAGTCACCCTGATTCTTGTTGCTAGTGGATCTTTACATTTTCTTAGATACGATGCTCGAATCAGAGCACAAAATTTTTACTACTATCTCAGTGTATTATGTCTCCATCCGACTACTTATAATTGTTGGCATGAGGTTTCTCTTACCCCGGCACCCTTAATTATAAGATGGCCATTGGTCAGACTTACCCTTTACGGCCCACTGTCCAATTGAGGCCTTGCCCGACACTCCACATCGCTAAATATATACGCTAGGCATATTCTTTATGGCCCAAAGTCCAATTGAGACCTTGCCTGATTCCTCCCTAGATAATTCTACTTACCCATTTGTTGAGTGCATAATAACCACGATAGAGTTACTAGTTGTACCCGCCGTTTGATGGAACGATGGTTGATACGATTTGTATGGTCCATTACACAAGTAAAGTCTGATTAACCTTATATTTTATCCCTATGCAGAAGGTCCTATACATACCATTTCTTTTCCTACTCTAGGGGACCCTCCACCCACTTATTTATTGGCATGACAGTGGTTTCTCCAACTGTTTGCCCTCATATCTTTCCTTTCTTCCTCATAGCATTCATCCGATTTAAACATTGTTTTTGTTTTTATGTAGGGTGATAATTAACTTAATAGGTAAATACTTGTTTTATTGAAAATACTTTGATCATATACTCAAAGGATGCTTGCTTGAGTTTACATTGAAGTTATGAGTCCCAATGTCTCTAGAATAAAAGTTGCACCCCAATCCTAGTTTCTTTCCTGCAATTGGTACACGTGCTACAGTTTCAATGTACCAGCGCCAAAGAAAATAACATGTGTCAAATAATTGAATAAATTTCACTACAGTGTCTTCGTGTGGTCCTTAAATTTTATTTTGGCCATAGGCAGATTTTTACGGTTCAGCTGCTATTTTAATTGTTGCGCTAAAGTTTAATCACTACATATAATTCTATTTAATCACGTACAGATTCTAAATCTTTGGATGCCAGATAATTTATTCTAAAGTCTCAATAATTCTTAATGAGTTTCTACCATTTACATGGGATTAACAAAAATAGTCTAGGCATTTAAACACGCATCGAAACTACATACCCCTTGTGCCTGACAATCAACATTGTGTCACCGAACAATAATACATGCCAGCACTCACCATCTATCCATTAGTTTAAATCTAAACTAAGTTTTATATTTTGTTTTGAAATATTTCATAAACCTTCTTGGCTCACCAAAGTCAAGAATACATTTTAAAAATTTATCATTTCATGTGAAAAAATTATCCTAACCTAAAGTTATATCTATGCAGGTTTAAGCATTTTCTACAAAAATTCTTTAGTCATACTATTATACTAACTAGAGTTTTAATCTGAGATGAGAAGGTACAATAATTTGCAAAGTCAAAGGAGTCACAACAAATGGGTAATAACTAAAATAAAACTGAATTTAAAATACAGGGATTAGAAATTAAGCATGCAATACAATTTAAAAATAACATAAATTTATTTATAAACTAAGATCAATATGGTCAAGGGTGTGTGACTTGCCTTACTCTGTAGTTTGATGCGAATCGTCGTCGTAAAATTCTCTAAAATCATCGCAGTCTATACGTAAAAATAAATCACTAAATTTAAATAAAATTCAAATGAACTATACAATTTAAAAACATTGAATATTTGCATAGATCTTGATTTTAGATGAATTTAGAAATTTGAATGAGTTTAATGGGAGTTAGGATGAAAGAGAACGAGCCTCTGGAATTTTAAATTCTAAAGAAAAAGAAAAATCAGGATTTTTAGAATTTATTTTTCTACTGAAAAAGGGATTTATGACTTCAGCATGGATTTTGAAAATTATTTTTCTAAAAAAAATCAGAATTATAACGTTATGTTGATGTCAGCCCTGGGTTGACCGATACTGACTAGTGGGCCTGGTCTACCGTGGACAAGGTCCATGGACCATGGACTGGTTGAGGGGGTGAGAAGGGTGATGTGGCGTGCACGTGGCGGCTGATAGGGATGATTTGCTGATGTGGCACTATGTGGTGTTGACGTGGTTTGGGAGGATTTCGGGGGCTGATGTGTCATCTAGGTGGCGCTGATGTGGCTACTGATGTAACATGGGAGGATTTTTGGGGCTGACATGGCATGCCATGTGGATGACACATGGCGGCCATGTGGACCTGTGCCATTAGGTGGCATGCCACGTGGGTAGTACGTGGGTGTGCGATCTGACGCAGCGGGCGGCGCGCAGCATGGCTGCCATGTGGCGGCTCGGTACTGAGGTAGGCAGCCAACTGGCACCATGTGGCGGCCACCTTGACCGTGCCATCTGTGGACGTGGACTCATCGACGAGGGGTAGTGCGCTGGGACTGAGGGTCGCCGGTGAGTACCGCAATCGAGGGAGGAGGGTGAGGCGAGTGTGCTAGTGCACGATAGCATTACCAGAAGTGGCCGGAGAGGGGTTGGTGGCGATGGTGCTGGGGTCTCCAATGAAGTGACTCCTTCGACGGTGATCACGGGCGGTGGACGGATCGTTGAGCTTCGCTGGACCATGGGGAAGCTGATAGAGGTGGCAGCATTTCTCGAGGGTGGTCAAAACGACGAGGATGGCTCGCTGGAGTTCAGCAAAGCTAGATTCGTAGCTCGTAATAGATGTTTGCGAGTGGGGAGGGGTGGTGTGGTGGCAAGGGGTGCTCGGTGGGGGTTTAAATAGGGCCGAGGTGGGGACATGGGGAGGAAATTTCTCACCGGAGTTAATGGCGGTGGGATTCCGATCGGGGGAAGATAAGGAAAGGATGAAGGAGGAAAGAGGGATGAGGGAATTAGGGGATTCAGTCTCGGCGGTGCTCAACTTTCCAAAACCAAAGAGTGGCGGAGAAGGAAAACCAAAATCGGCGATAATTTGGTCGCCGACGTAAAGATGGAAAGAGGGAGAGAAAAGTAGGCGGCGATGCAGCGGAGATGACGATTCTGATGGGTGGAATCCACACGTCAGCGAGGGCGTGAGAAGGAAAGGGAGGGGCGGCGGGGAGGGGTCGGCGTGGGTCTAGTTTGATCTGAGCCGTCCGCGCGTCGGTCGGGAAGGAGGGCAAGGTGGGAAGGGGTGGGATGGCTTGGGTGGCAATGTAGAAGCATCCAGGTCGTTCACGCGTCGCCCAGATTTAATTTTTAATTTTAAGAAAAGTTTAAAAATTCAAATAAAGGTTAGAAAATAGCAGAAAAATCCAAATAAATCCTAAAGAATTCCGATAAATTCAAGAAAAAGCAAGAAACCTAAATAAAATAATTTTAACTTGTTTTGACTATAAATGCATAATTGATCTTAATAACGCACTCTCTTGGCTTGATTTTTAAAATTTTAGAAAAGGGATTTTTAAATCTAGAAAAATCCAATTAAAGAAAATAAATAAAAAGCAAAATTTTGAGATGTCATAGACAGACCAGAAGATCTCGTGCTGTTCAGACAGTCCAAACGTTCAATTGATGATTAGACGGCCTGAAAGTCCATTGGTATTCGGTCAATCCGAACGTTCTCTTACTGATCGGACAGTCTGAACGTTATGATAACCGATTGAACAGTCCAGACGAACACATGAGCGCCACACCAGACGGAACGCCCACGTGGTAGTGACGTGGCGTGCCACCTCATGGCATAGGTCCACGTGGCATGCCACATCAGCACAGAGCCGACCCCATGTCACGTCCGCGCCATGTGTCAGACTCATGGCAGCCACATCAGCAAGATCCTACCACGTGTATGGCTGACGTCAGTATGACATCATAAATTAGTTTTTTCTTTAGAAATTTAATTCATCCAAAAATCAAATTCTTTAGTGATGTCATAATTTTGATTTTATTTTAGAAAAATAATTCTTGTAATTTGTTGCTGATGTCATAAATCCAAATTTCCATTAGAAAAATAATTCAATTACTTCCTTGCTGATATTATAGATATCTTTTTCTTTAGAAAAATAATTCTAAAAATTCCTTTTATTCCTTTTCTTTAGATTTTAAACTTCCAGAAGCTCGTTCTTCTTCATCCTATACAGGATGCATCAATGATTTTGAGAATGCTAGTGGTTGGGGCACTCATTGTGATTCTCTTTGGTGGCAAGTTTTTTTGGGTATTTAGAGGTTTCTTAATTTGTGGGCATACAGTGTGTTGTAGGTTTTATTATAGTAAATTGATTGGCCTGCGTACTTTTTATCCCTAGATATCGAGCATAGTACTTAAACTGGAGTATAGAGTTTAACAATGATAGAACATTTTGCTCCTTTAGTGATGATCATAAAGGGAGTAGGCCACACATTTAGGCATTGGAACATGATAATGCATCAGCGTGAAGGGCCCCTTAATTTCCATAAAAACTAATACTACTACCTAGTTCAAAATCACATATCGTTTTAGGGGGGCGTTCTAAATAGCGATGGCTTATGGCTTTTGGTTGAAATTTTACTGTAGCTGACTGATTTTTTACTGTAACTGAGTTAGCATATTAGGTATAATTAAATTAAAAAATATAAAAATAGAAGCGACATGTTTGTCTATTACGTACAATGCAAAGGAATACGAAAAAAAACAAAACACAAAAATACAAAAAAACAAAAAAAAGAAAGAAAAAGACAAATTTGCTACAGTAGAAAAAAACATCGCCCACCACGGAAGCCAGAAGCCGTCGTGTAACTGAGTAGGGCCTCAACGCACATAAAGTTTTCAAACTTTTGTCACCAAGATAAGTATCATTATCGGTTGTATGGCAATAATATCAGTACATTCGTGTCAAAATGTTTATGTAATCTTGTATAACATTTAGATTGTATGTGATTGAAAGTATGGAATTCCTAGTTTAAGCTAAATCCCATTTAGTGTGTGTGGTAATGTCCAAAGCTATATATGGCCCTGTTCTTTTCAGCTTTTGGCTTTTGGCTTCTGCTACAATACCTAACTTTTAAATGGAGTATTTTTTAAGATAGGGTCTACAAATTAATTGTAGTACACGTTAAAAGCCTAATATATGTACCATCAAAAATCGTAAGCGAGTATCTCTTTTTCCGCAATCTCTGTCGCAAACAGCCAAAATGTCATCAGCCGCAGCCAAAAGCCATCAGCCGCAGCTAAAAAGAACAGGCCCATAATTGGTAGCGTTTCCATTGTTCCCAAAATAGCAGCTAGAATGCAAGTGCCTACACACAAGATGCATTGTCCCCCCATTCCACAAAGGGGAGGTAAACCGAAAGAAGAAATTTGGATAAATGTACAGAGAACGGGCACCAATTCGATCGCACAACGACGACCAAACTGGCAACAAAACAATTTTTGAAAAAATTAGACACAAAGACTAACCCTTGCATATGAGTCAAAGAACTCCTGACAAACTAGAGCAAGCAACCTCCTTTCCACGGACCAAATTGAAGAGCAATGTGACTGTTGAGTTTCCACCACAAAGAAGAGGAAAAAGAAGAGCAGTAAGGGCATAAAGAAGAAATCTTTCACCTTTCCAACAGAAGAGCATGCAAGAAAGGCCTGCCTGACTCAAGGTTCTGAGGGTCATCGCATCTCAGGGGCATAAAGAAGAAATCTTTCACCTTTCCAACAGAAGAGCATGCAAGAAAGGCCTGCCTGACTCAAGGTTCTGAGGGTCATCGCATCTCAGGGGTTGTGTTTTTGCTGTGTTGTGTTGATACTTGGGGAAATATTTTGTGAAGAGTCATTCACCCTTTTAACTCGCCATACTACTGATCCTACAGTTCATGCACAATACGATCAAACATGTCCCTTTTAGGGACAATAAAAATTTTGGTGTTGACGTATATGTGGAAAACCATACTTGTTTATTCAGCTTCATCCTCTGTCGACGTTTTAATATTGATCTTATGTATAATTATTTGCTTCGGGGGATCTCTCAAACACCTGACCACACAAAGACAACATGGGGATTTTATATAGGTTCAGGCCTTCTTTAGAGAGAATAGCAACCCTACTCCTGTGTGACCATATTGAGTGTACTGATTACAATCAAGAGAAAGACTAATGCTTAATGTCTTGCACTTCTTGATTCTTTATTACTTGTGTTGCTCGTCACTCCTCTCCCCTCTTCCTAATGTCAGCCATTATATAGCGTACAAAGAGGTGGCAGTTGCTCCATGCCAAGAGACGTCTCAACGTTTTAGATGATAAACCGGATGATGGAGTTTATTGTCAGTGATGTGATACCTCTTCTATAGGATCAAGAATGACCGACTAGAAGGGGGTAAATAGGAGATAATAAAAATTTTAAGATAATTAAAGTCTAACAAGTTTGATGCACAATTTAACCTACACAATTTAATGAGTATATAAGCAAATGGAATCACAAATAATATCAAAGAGATAACCGATGTTTTACTGTGGTGATCGAAAACTTATCGTTTTTCCTTAATCTACGTTAAGGTAAGTCCAAACAAATTAGACCGGCTCCACGAATTAAGCCTTCCACCTCGAATCAACTAGTGGTTGCCCTTTCTCTACTCTGGAGATGGTGTACACTGAACCACTCACAAATCCGCGTCGGGTTTCTTCACAAGCTTCTTGAAGAGATCACCTCGCAAACCTCTGCCAAGCCGTCTAGGTGCCGGTAAGCACCAAGAGTAATGAACCATAGCTTCACTTGACGGCAATCAAGTGCTAAGAATCAATCTAAAATGAGTATGCACTTGATTTTGGCTAAAACACCTCAAAATGAATGCACACAAATAGAGGAGGTGAAAAATGAATGCTCAAGACTCAAAGATATTCAATGTAAGTTCAGCCACATGTCCTTGAGCAGGTGGAGGGGTATTTATACACTCACCAACCAAAACTAGCCGTTACAAAAAATAATTCTAAAAAATCAAGAAAATCGGAACTACCGGCGTGCAATTTGCAGTATACGCAATGTACTGTAGGACACAGTAACGGCTTTGTCAGAACTTCAGAACTAGCCATTAAAAGTTGGTGCGGTACTACCGCTGTTATAAGTGTGGTAGTTCCGATAATCGATAATTTCGCTTTATGGGAGCGGTACTACCGCACTGTGGTAGTTCCGCCATGTATTTCCCAGTACTTTCGATTTCTGCAAGCTTAAGTCTCCACGGGGCTGCTCTCCGGAAAAAAACGTATCGCTGGATTTGTCCGATACTTCCGAAGATCGGTAGTTTCAATTTCTGGTGCGGTACTTCTGAAAATCGGTATTTTCGATTTCTGGTGCGGTACTACTGCACTGCGGTAGTTCTGCCGTATATTTTTGGGTACTATCAATTTTGGCAAGCCCAAGTCTCAACAGAGGTGCTCTCCGGAAAAAACGTACCGCTGAAATTATCCAATACTACCGAGTTCCGGTAGTTCCGCAGTTTATATATCGGTATTACCGATTTTTCTGATAGAGCACAGTTGGTTTTCAAACTTAATTTTATGTGCATGTATGATCCTATAATGATCCAAATGGCACAAGAACATGCTATCAAGTTACTTTGTATGATATCTCTTTATAGCACGGCGACTATCCTATAATCTGGTCTTCCAACTTTTCTCCTAAGACTGGTAAAATATGATAAAAGTATCCTATACTACTTGTACATTTGTTTTTGAGCCATCTTGATTTTCTTTTCGTTCTTTAGCATGCATCTTACTTTTGACATGCGCGCACTTTTGAGACTTAACTTATGCAATTCTCAATAGACATACTAGTCTCATATTTTTGTTCTTTTACTCGTATGAAATTTCAAATACACACAGAAATTACACAATTGGATAGAGACAAACAATGAAAAACAGAGAAATACAAAGTAGCTACCTCGATAATAGAAAGCGCATATCCAAAAATATATAATTATTCTACCGTAAGTGCGGAGTAGTGATAAGTCACCGATATATGAAATAAATCAAAAATTAGTGATATAATAGAAAATTTTGAATGGCAATAAAAATTTAGCTGATATGAAACATACCAAAATAAAGTTAATTTGAATCACGAGACAAATTTGAATCACAGGGTAAATACATTTTACGTGACTTCATACCTTGAAAGCGGTTTAGGATTTTATCATTATCAATGCTTTTAAAAATTACATTGATAAAGACTAAACTATCTACATACATCTATAATGAATTACAAATCTATAATGAATTAATTATAAAAACTAAACTATCTATATACACTAAAACATTATAGGTGCAAACGGAAAGGATATTTCTGGACCGACCGTCCGTCTGTTTAAATTCGGATATAATTCGGAGCCAATTTTTAGATATTCGGAGGTTTTGTCGGATACGGATACGGATTCGGATAATTTTTGTCGGATATGGAAACGGATTCGGAAAAACCATTATCCAACGGATACAAAACTATCCGGATATTTTTCTGGATAGTTACCAGATTATTATCCAATTTCTATCCGGTAAAAACGCTAACTATTTACCACATACCAGAATCCAGAGAACCAAGTAATGGGCGCGAAGATCATTTCTAATTTTCTAGCGGTAGCGGCGTCCATTCTCAGTCTCACGAAGTCACGACTCACAAGGCACTTTTCAAATCCAGATCTACTCCAGTACTCATCCTCCATGCTCCAGTCGGACCAATCCTCGTCGCTTCGGCTTCTCCATCCCACACTGGCGAGCGTTCATCCACTCATCCTTTACTCCTTCATCCCGCATCGGTGACACCACCCCCCGCCTCTCCGCCCCTAGAAAACGGCGCCATCGCCGCCCGTCTCTCCACTCCCACTGTCCCACTGTCCCACAAATCGACGTCATCGCTGCCCTCCTCTCCGCACCCACAGCACAGACCGGCGCCGCCGCATGCCCGCCTCTCCGCTCCCCCATACCGGCGCCTCGCCCCCGCCTCCGCTCGCCCGCGGTGATCGGGCACCGCCACCTCCCGCCTCGCTTCTATCAGACGGCTCGCCTCACGCCGCTTCTCCGCCCCATACCAAAGCACCTCTCGCCGCTTTGCCTCTCGCCCGACAGATCGGGCACCACCGCCCCGCCTCCGCCCCAGACCGGCTCCACCCCACGCCCGCCTCTGCGCCCCCACAGACTGGGACCGTCGCCGCCGCCTCTCCTTCCCCGCAGACTGGCACCGCCGCCGCCCGCTTCTCCGTTGGCCAGGTGGGATCTTCGTCTCTTCCTGAAATATAACATCATTTATTTAATTATTGATTTAACATTTGTAGGCTTGTGATGTGTTCCCTAGATGTCCCATTTGCATCTTGTGATATATAAAAGCTTGTGATATATAAAAACTTTGTTGTTTGTTGAGGTGTGAATCTAAACTCATAACCAACCGTGTAATGAGTGAATGTTTAAGTTGAAACGATTTGGATTGCCTAGTGCCACAAATGCATTTGGGATGCTTTTCAGCCTTTTAGGTTATGTTGGCTATAAAGTATGCCTATAATGTTTATCCACTTCATCTTGAAAACATTAATTAATAGTATGGATGAATGTATATAGGGAACAAATTCACAAAGTTTTGTCTTATAATCTCTAAGTTATTTATTTAAAAAATTCGGTGTAGCCCAAGGTTATCCACTGTCAATGGTGTAGCCTATAAATATATACATTGTTTGAAAGCTTATCAAATGTACAATATAAAGACTTGAATATTTCAGCATTTTTTTGTATATCATCATTATTGTACGGGAATCATATCTGGACCTTCATTAGTTGCCTTCTGGTAGCAGGGAACTATTTTTGCCTTTGATTTGTTTCCCTCATAATCATCTTAAATTCTTAACGATGTCAAGAACAATTGCTATGTTATGCTCAATATAGCATGAATACATGATACACAATGCTATGAGGAAAGAATGTTCTTATTTAGTTACTTACTCGCAACAGTGCTATGAAAATTACTGCCTGGATAGCCCTTACATCAACCAAGGTAACTCCATGAATGAATATGGTGAAGAAATGTCATCACTCACAAATACCATGATTTGTTAATGCTATAACACATATTAGATGGATAAGTATTGGCTTGCAGGTCTGGGCCTTTAGTTTGGGTTGTAGACATTTTTTTATTGATATTGATTATTGTGTGTGTGCTATCTTTAGTCTCTGCAACAAATCGCTTGCAAACATGACTTTATTTTGCATTGTGAGAATTTGGCAAGTTCATCTTGGACTTGCAGCACTCTGTTCCACTTTAGGGAGACTGGTTGGGCTGGTTTGTTGGGTGTGTAGCATATAGCCTCAATAAACTAGCTTATGTAAGCCATGAAGTTTGAGACACATCCCATTCATATGTTTATTTGTCTACCATATATCAATTTTTTGAGACACATCCCCTCCCCTATTTGCAGGATATTGATAATTTGAGATGGCCGCTGCAAGTGGAAGTGCAAGCATTTGTGCGAGCATAGGAGCATCCCCTGCTGGTACTTCCACAGCAGTTGGTATGGGCCACTCGGCACCAACGCCACCGCCACCGTCACCACCACCGAATGCTGGTGCATTGACAATCGTAGCCACGGGAGGTCAAGGAAATGTGGTTGTTGATGTGGATGAAATGACTTCATAGGGAGGATTTATCATGAGAGGGCTGTCCATGAAGTTAATCGCTTCATGGATGTGGTGACCAAATTATTCCAGGCTTACATGTAACACATCTGAAGCTAAGCCTAATCCTCAAGGACCTTCTCAGCCACTTGGTGATCTTGACTTAGGTCTTGATGATATTGAACAGTTTTGGTATGAGGATGTTGCTACAACACATGGTGCTATAAATGAACTTGAGGTATACGTGCAAGAAAAACTAATTCAGTGGGTTGATCCTAAGGGTAAGGGTGCACAGTTTGATATATTGTCATGGTGGAACATATACCAAGGGACGTTTCCTGTTCTCTCACGACTAGCTCGTGATGTGCTAGCTATTCAAGTGTCAACTGTTGTTTCAGAGTCGGCTTTTAGTGTTGGTGGCCGTGTTGTTGATCTATTTCGTAGTCGATTAGAGCCTGAGGTGGTTGAAGCTTTAATTTGTACAAAAGATTGGATCTCTTCATCTAGAAAAGATAAATAATAAGTTATTTAATTTACCAATTGCACTACTTATAACTTTTGATTATTAACCTCATATTATTTTTGAATTTTAGATTCTAAGGAGAAGATAGCATCACTTGTTGATGAGTTGGCTTTGGAACTGGATGATAAAGATTTGCTACTGCAAACATAAATGAGGAGGTTTGATAATTCTACAAATAAAAATAGTTCTTTCTCTTGTTGTCACTACTTATCAATTGTCATATATACACTGTTATTGTTTCTCTAGTTTGATTATTATTTACTTCCAATGACAGACTGAGTGAGTGGAACCGAACCATAAACTTCTATAGTTGTACACTTGTATTGTCTGTAGAAGTATTAATTTTGGGTTTCTATTCTTCATTCAATAATTTGGGTTCCAATTGATATTTTATTGTAGGACGAGATAATGACCGAGGCGGAGCTCCACTGAAACATGGTTAGAGATGGCTTGCTACTGTCTTTTGCTAGACAAGATCTGCGTTGTGAACTTATCATGTGATGTAAATGTAATGAAGTTAAATAAACTAGTTTTTGGTCCAATAACTTGCAGCAGGTCTATGAAGATTCTTACTTTTGAACGTGTGGCATGTATCTAGTTAGCTATTACTTGTTTAACTAGTCTCTATTATTTACTAGCTACATTGCTAATAAGAATTTACTAGTTACTTAACTTGTCTATTTCATCGTGTGAAATTTGTTTGTTAAGTTACTAATGTAGTTTCATTATGGATATGTACTATAGTGATTCATTTTTACACATGCGATATATCTGATTTTTGTTTTCACGCATTATCTGACTAAATATTCGTGACTAAAACTAACCGTATTCGGAGTGTTCTGTATTTGCCCTGTATTCGTGACCGAGAATATCTGTACTCGTATTCATATCCGATATTATCCATATTTAATTTCGATTTTGATAAAAAAAATAAAAACAGATACAAAATAAGCGGTATCTATCCGCATCGATACGTTTGCACCCTAGCTCTCTCCACTTCTCCCCGACTCCCCGGCCTATCTCGCTCCCCGCCTCCCCTTCTAGCCACCTCGGCGCATCCGGCCTCCCCCCTCCGGCCCTCCCTGGCTCCCTCCGCTCCCGGGCCCCGGCTCCCCGCCTGGCGCCTCCCCCCTCCGGCCCTCCGCTCCGGCCTCCCCCCTCCGCTCCACGCCTCCACCCGCCCGCGGCTCGGCCTCCGCTCCCCGCCTCCCCCTGGCCCCCTCCGCTCCGGCGCTCCGCTCCCTGCCTCCCCCCTCCGCTCCGGCGCTCCGGCCTCCCCCTCCGCTCCGGCGCTCCGCTCCCGGCTCCCCCCCTCCGCTCCGGCGTCGCCGCCAGGCGCCAGATCCGGCCCGGCCCGCCTCCCCCCGCCCCGGCTCAGCCCCCCTCACCGGCGTCGCCGCCAGATCCGGCCCTTCTGCAGCTCGACTCTTCGATGTTGTGAATGCTTTTGTAGTTCCACTTATCCTGGATAATGTCAGGTAGGTTTTGTCTGAATGTTGGGTAGCTAGTCTCTAAACATAGATGAACTGAATGAACGAACCTTAGTTTGCCTGTTTTGACTGAAGTAATGTGGTTAGTTGCATGGGGCCATTCAAGCCAAAGTGATATACAAGTCACGGAACGACCGAACGAGATTTAAATCTCGCTCTCCCAGATTGAAATGCATTCTGAATTTTGTTACTTCTGTGATTTTCTTTGAAATGTATGTGGGTACTACTTAAAGTGCACCATATGTGATGCTTTCTGCTGGTTGCTCAAGTAAAGTTTTCACTTCTTCCAGAATATTGTTGCATGCTTGCTTCTGCTGCTGATGGTGCCTTTTTCTTGTGGAAACTAGTCCAGGTTATATTGATGTGCTTGATTCGTTACTCTGTGCATTAATTTCTTCCAAAGTAAGTTAATGGATCAACATGTCATATGCCATCTTGTTTCAATGTTCTATTATCTCCATACAAGTCATCTGTTCATTTAGGATGGATCAACACATTCTATTATCTCTATTATCAACATGTAAATATTGCCTTTTTCTGAGCAATACCAGGTTGTTCTACTGCTCATGTTGAACCGACGGTCAGACCAATGAACCGGTGACTCCATTGGTTCGATCTCCGGTCCGAGTTCAATAACTTTGCCGCCGAGGCCCAGCTGACCGTGATGCCGTCGATCGCCGGCAGTGGAGGCTGGCGCCACTTCTCCGTGAACTGGGGCATGATCTGGTGGCACCGCCGACGCCTCCATCGCCCGCTCTTCTCGTCCCTCGCTGGCAGTGGAGGTGACGCACCGCCGCATCTGCCGGTGGTCATCGTCGGAGCCGGCCCTGTCGGGCTTGTCCTTTCGTTCCTCCTCACCAAATTCGGTAAGCACCGCAAATACCCATATCTCTGTTCCAATTCGCGCTTTAGTAGGCGGTAGTGTTGAGCTGAGCTAGAAATTCGTGAGAATAACTGCACAAATGTAATGGCCATTCCGAAATACAAACCGTGCAAATTTGGCAAAAGAAGTCCACTTTGAGTGAGGTGTGGAGTACTAATTATGTGCTTAGTGGATCGGGGCTCAATTGATTAAATTTCACAAGAACTCGTGGAAGTTATTATCTAGTTCAGCTGCCATTGATGCGGTTGTTTGTTTTATTGAAATCTTGCAGGCATCAAGTGCACTATTATAGAAAAAAGTATGGAGTTCACTCGTCACCCCCGAGCGCATTTCATCAACAACCGCAGTATGGAGGTGTGTTTACTGTTAAGTGCATTCTAGCGTTGTCATTTTCAGCTTTAGTGTTTTGTCTTTGGACGGTGGTTTACAGGAGTGGTGGCATTGACAGATCTTCCGCAAATTGGACGGCTTGGCCGGGGACATTGAGAGGTCTCAGCCACCAGTGGATTTGTGGAGGAAGTTCGTGTATTGTACTTCACTCTCCGGTCCCATTCTCGGTTCAGTTGATCACATGAAGCAGGAAGGTCGGTTTACTTCTTTTCATGTCAAGTGTGTAATCTTTTGCACCTCTCTACATAGATTGATTGGCTGACGATTGTTTTGTGCAGATTTTAATAAGGTCATTAGTCCTATACCGGTTGCACACTTCTCACAGTACAAGTTAGTGGATATACTACTCAAGAAGCTGGAAGGCATTGGCTTCCAGACATGTTTTCCTGATGAGATTTGTAGCTCCACTAAAGATTTGGTGCTGGAAAACAAGATATTGATGGGACATGAGTGTAGTTCCATTCAATTGACTGACAAGGGCATTTTGATTGGAGCGTCATTTAATAATGGGAGGAGGGTGCAGGAGAGAAAGTTTCACTGTGGCCTTCTTCTAGGGGCAGACGGTGCTAGAAGCACAGTGCGCGAATTGGCTGGTATATCTATGAAAGGAGAAAGGGACTTGCAGCAACTGGTCAGCGTGCATTTTCTGAGCAGAGATCTTGGAAAGTATTTGTCCAGTGAGAGGCCTGGAATGCTCTTCTTTATTTTCAACCCTGATGCAATTGGTGTGCTGGTTGCACATGACCTGGAGCATGGGGAATTTGTATTGCAGGTATTTCAAATTAGCAGAATTTCGTGCTTATTATGCCTTTTATGATGTAAGAAATAGGACGATTGGTGTGAAATTACTAAGTTCTTTGTTTGCCCGTTAATTTTATCTTCTATTTTATTTTCAGATTCCATTTTATCCTCCTCAGCAGATGTTTGAAGATTTCAGCACTAAGGTGATTTCAGTTGAATATTTTTCTCGATTTTAATTCATCAGCATTTTCGACTCATCACTTGTGTACATCTACGAAATTTTACTTTCTGGGCCCAACTATGCATATGCTTGTATTTCTGAAATACATTTTGCCGTATTCTTGAAAGAACTTCCTATTTTCCTGCTATTGATATCCTTAGTATTGAATATGTTATACATATGTGATTTTGCGGAGTAATTTTATAGCTATATTTACATCCTTGCTTAATTTGTTTGTATGTTTTTCTTTTGTGATTCTAGGTATGCGAGCAAATTATTGTCAAATTGGTTGGATGGGAGCCAGCAGATGTTCAAGTTTTAGACATAAAACCATGGGTGATGCATGCTGAAGTTGCAGAGAAGTACATTGGCTGCAACAATCGTATAATCCTTGTTGGTGATGCTGCTCACCGTTTTCCTCCTGCCGGTGGTTTTGGTTGGTGGTTTATTTTCAATTTTGATAGCGAAGTAAATGTTGTGTTTCTTTATGCATCTGAAGTTCAAAGGTACAAAGAAATGTGCACTTGCTGATTTCTTTTTGCAGGAATGAACACTGGTGTTCAAGATGCACATAATTTGGCTTGGAAATTGTGTTTACTGCTGAATGGTGCTGCTGCACCATCAATAATACAAACTTATGAATCAGAACGCCAACCCGTTAGATTCTTCTTGAAGGCTTTCTGTCCGTTCAATTTTATCTCTTTTACAAAATTAATGAAAATATGTATGCTTGCTCATTGCAGGTTGCCATTTTTAATACCGAACTTAGTGTGGAAAACTTCAAAGCAGCAACGTCTGTTCCTGCTACCCTTGGTCTTGATCCGACTGTTGCAAACTCAGGTAAAATGTCCTGCTCCTGTAAGAGGGCTGTAAACTCTTTTTTGTTTTTTTCTTTTTCGAAGTAAATATTGACAACATGTACAACTGTGCTTAAGTCACTGTTGAATGTGAAGTACATTGTGACTTGCCCCTTGTCTTTATCTCATTGCATGTACCCTTTGCATGTATTTGTCAGTGCATCGAGTAATCAACAGCCTAGGATCAGTCATTCCAAGAAATTTACAGAAGGCAGTTTTGGAAGGATTTTTTTCTATTGGTCGGGCACAAGTCTCAGACTACATTTTGAATGAGAAAAACCCTGTTGGATCCTTGCGACTAGCAAGATTGAGAAGTATTCTTGATGAAGGAAAAAGTCTACAGCTTCAGTTCCCTGCAGAGGATCTTGGCTTCTGGTTAGCCTCATTACAGTGAAACATTCTTCAAAAGAACTCTAGTTTCTCTCTTCTTTTCTTCAGTTTAGTTGATGGGACATCATGAGTAGATCACAAACCTCTGTCAATAATGCTGCGTTCTCAGTAAGTATAATAAAATATGTAAAGTTTCTTATGTATGTCTAATTTCACCACTTTCAGCTATGAAAAAGGAGCCCTAGTTGCTGAAGATTGTGCTGAAACCACTCAGCAAGCAGAAAAATGGAAGCATTCTAAGAGGTCATCAAGAGAGTACATCCCATCTGCTAAGGTTGGTTCACGGCTACCACACATGCTAGTGAGAGCACTGTCTGCTTCGAGTAAGGTTTGCCCCTTTGACACATAAATGATATATGCATTTTCGACCATTCCTCTATTTTTGTGCAAATTGTGACAGCGATGATCTCTTACAGGGTGTGTTATCAACAATGGACCTAGTAAGCGGAGATAAACTTGAGTTTGTTCTCATTATTGCACCACTGAAAGAGTCTTATGAGCTTGCCCGTGCTATACTGAAGATAGCAGATGAACTCAAGTTATCAGCCAAAGTATGTGTTATATGGCCACAAGGTTCAGTTGATGCGGAAGTGAAAGAGAGCAGATCTGAGTTGGTACCTTGGACAAACTATGTCAATGTTGAGGAAATACCTAGAGCATCTGCTAATTCATGGTGGGAGATGTGTCAGATTACTAGAAAAAGTGTAATTTTGGTTAGACCTGATGAGCATATAGCATGGAGAACAGAATCTGACATGGTGAGAGATGCAGATTCAGAAGTTAGGAGAGTTTTTTCTCAAATTTTGTGTTTAAACAGGCACCAGGTGTAAGAATGAGCAAATTTCCATTCAGTAACTAACTGGGTTGGAGTGTCAGTAACAGTATAGCTAGGAATCTCAGCTGCACGATGTTACGTTACCGAGCAACACTGAGTTCTTGATGCATTTTGTGAAGAAAATTACCGTGCCATGCATCATTGCTTGCAATGGCAAAAGGTATGTACATGACCGCCAAATTGTTTGATGAATTCTTCTTACATAGGTTGTTAACTTTGAAATACATTTGACTTGAACTTCCAGAGATGTTAGATCAATGTGAATAAAAATTTTCTGCAATACACGATATATGTAGATGACTTGGCTGTCGAGCTTCTTATTTCTGTTGCATCTTCTCTGTTCATGTGCTTTGAGTTCTTGTTTAATCTGCCATGTAGTTAGCTCAGCTTTCACCTAAGCCACAGCCCCAATCGTGTCGTTGCAGCATGCAACAGGAAACTGGTAGGCCTGGAATAAGCTTGCCAAGATGAATGAGAGCATTTGGTTTTGATTTGGCCATGTTCACCATTGAAATTCTAGTGTTGGAGCTCAATTGAAATAAACATAGTAGGATATAGATAAATGGCAAGCATCCATAGCATTGGGGCAGCTGAGCACGCCATGCCAGTTGCCGGTTGCTGCGCTCACACCCTGCGGCACCTGCTCTCCCACGTTGGTACGCTAATTCTTGCCTATTGGACAACTGCCATTGCTTTAAGCCGACCGCTGCCGCGCTGAGTGTCCAGGCATATGTGCAAATTCAGTGAGCGCAATTGATGTAACTAGTAACTACTTAGATCATGACTCCAGTTTCATGCATGGAACTAAATAAACTGCAATGGCATTTCATCAAATAGTTGGGTATGAGTATAGTTTGGTAAAAAGGAACATAACTAATCAGCAAAAGGTGTAACATTTTAGAATTTATGCTTCTACCTGTCTGGTTTTTCTACCTACAATGCTGCTGTTTTTTAATTCAGATCAACCATTCAAAGGGTTCAATTCCTATATGCTACCATTCCATTTAGAGTTCAAACCGCCATTGGACAACAGATGCAAACAACGAGCTTCAATAAAGAGGATTTATTGATCATATACCCAATAAAGAAAAGTAGTACATTGTGGCTCCAGGTGTTCATTCTCTTGCAGAATTTGGTAAGACACCTCGTGGAATGTTAGCTGCTAAACATAAGTCATTCTCCAAATTGAAAAAGCTAAACAGTAGACTTTTTTACCCAAGAATACCTATGTATGCAATCTGGAATTTGGTACAGCAAAACACAAAGCTCCCAAACAACGAGAGGATAAACAAATTTGGGCAAACCTGTGAATGGGAGCATTAGTGTTGGAGCAATGGGGAATTGGGGAGAGACGACAGCAAGGATGGGGATCGCCGTGGATGATGGGATCGCTGCTGTGTTCGCTCGATGTGCCCCACGCGCTGGCCCTTCTCGTCGCGCTCGCAGTTGCCATGCCCGCGCGTTGGCCCTTGTCACTGTACTGCACGCCGGTGGCCAGGAAGGGGTCGCCGGGGAGGATGGCCCACTGGCCATGCCCCAAGCGCCGGCCCTTGTCGCCACGCCCGTACGCTGGAAACCTAATTGGAAGCGACGGAGAGAGTGAGAGAGGAGTGGTGTGTGAGAGTAGGGATCGAGTGGGGGCTGGGAGGGAGCACTTTAGGATGCGTGCGATAGCGACTAGATTGAATGGATGTTTTCTATGTTGTTGTTTTGGAGTGGAGCGCTATATCGTTCTGTAGTATTTAACATTAAAAAAATCCACTTTGGTTAGAGCCATAGCGATGCATATCTTACTGTTATGTGCTTTATTGTTTCCTTATTTTGTGATTCAACTCTCATCATGTGTTTTACGGATGCTAATTTTACCACCAGTTTAATGTGTATTGGTTATGAAATGAAGGTACAAGGAGAACAGATGGGATCCTAAGCAGCTAGTCGGCTCCGGTGGCATGCCATCGTTGCATTCTGCAACGGTTACAGCACTAGCAGTAGCAATTGCCTAATTGCCTTCCAAGATGGCTTTGGCAGCGCCCTATTTGCGATAGCAGCAATATTCACAAGTGTGGTAGGTTACCTTCTCGTGCCATGTTCCTTTCAAACAAGAAGTTCTTGCTTCCTGATCTAAAAGAGAATGAACATTTAAATGGTGTTGTTTGGACGCAATTTTCTATCTTGAGTTGGGCATTATGATGTTGAGTGTAGGCATTGTGCAAAACTTTATATGTATTTCCTTCATGTTAATCCAAGATGGTGAGGTCTCAGAAATATTCATTTTTGTGACTTGATTAACAGGTGATGTACGATGCTTCTGGTATCAGATTGCATGCTGGAAAGCAAGCAAAGGTAACTGTTTTGTGTGTGTCATCTCTGTTGTGGGTTCAACAACTTGTAAATATCATTAGGAAATACCTTTAAAACTAAGTACTAGATTTGTCTGTATCACCATGACACAAGTAGATTGCACTATTTATGCAGCTATGCTGAACTTGTGCTTGTTTTCTCCTATGTTCAGGTGTTGAACCAAATAGTCTGTGAACTTCCTTCAGAACATCCCTTGTCTGAAACAAGGCCATTACGTGAACTCTTAGGCCATACTCCGACGCTGGTTTGCTCAAACGTCCTTTTCATTTTGCAGTTTGGCAGATTGAAAGCCATGGCCTATATCAATAATAAAAAAGGTGATGAAATATTGGCATGGTGATTACGTGGATGCCAACTGAACCTCAAGCCGGCTGTTCCCCTGTCTAATAGACACCCTTTTACTTAGCACCACATGTTTATTAGATGTCACATCATGCAGCTTCGTCAGCACTACTACTAGTGGCTTTCCATCATAAGCAGCCATTTTGTATGCTGCTAACTTATTCTGTGTCAAATTGCTCCCAGGTTGTTGCTGGTGCGTTGCTCGGGTTTATGATAGCAACAGCCGGGCAAATGTTCTTTGTTGTGGCAAGTGTTGTATGATGCTGTGTTGAAGGTGCGAGTGTTCTTTGTTTTCTGCCGCTTAGGTATTTGTAAGATTTGTAATGCTGTTGAAGATTGATGAAGTTTTGATAGCACATGATTGTATGTCCAAGGTGATGTTCTCAGGATTGATGTACAGAATATTTGTTCGATAACTTCATCAATGTGAATAAAATGTGGTTATTTCAATGATGATTAGTGACGACTAATTTTGTTATTTCGCAAGTTCACTGCATATACTTTACTTCCCTGACGAAGGTGATCTTTTTTATTCAGTCCATGACTTGGAACTCAATACCACTTGCTCAACAAAACGACGATAATTACTTTTATTTGACGAATGCAACTATATTGTGAGCAATATTAACTTCCTTCAATCAATGGTGAACATGGCCAAATCAAAACCAAATGCTCTCATTCATCTTGGCAAGCTTATTCCAGGCCTACCAGTTTCCTGTTGCATGCTGCAACGACACGATTGGGGCTGTGGCTTAGGTGAAAGCTGAGCTAACTACATGGCAGATTAAACAACTCAAAGCACATGAACAGAGAAGTTGCAACAGAAATAAGAAGCTCGACAGCCAAGTCATCTACATATATCGTGTATTGCAGAAAATTTTTATTCACATTGATGTAACATCTCTGGAAGTTCAGTCAAATGTATTTCAAAGTTAACAACCTATGTAAGAAGAATTCATCAAACAATTTGGCGGTCATGTACATACCTTTTGCCATTGCAAGCAATGGTGCATGGCACGGTAATTTTCTTCACAAAATGCATCAAGAACTCAGTGTTGCTCGGTAACGTAACATCGTGCAGCTGAGATTCCTAGCTATACTGTTACTGACACTCCAACCCAGTTAGTTACTGAATGGAAATTTGCTCATTCTTACACCTGGTGCCTGTTTAAACACAAAATTTGAGAAAAAAACTCTCCTAACTTCTGAATCTGCATCTCTCACCATGTCAGATTCTGTTCTCCATGCTATATGCTCATCAGGTCTAACCAAAATTACACTTTTTCTAGTAACCTGACACATCTCCCACCATGAATTAGCAGATGCTCTAGGTATTTCCTCAACATTGACATAGTTTGTCCAAGGTACCAACTCAGATCTGCTCTCTTTCACTTCCGCATCAACTGAACCTTGTGGCCATATAACACATACTTTGGCTGATAACTTGAGTTCATCTGCTATCTTCAGCATAGCACGGGCAAGCTCATAAGACTCTTTCAGTGGTGCAATAATGAGAACAAACTCAAGTTTATCTCCGCTTACTAGGTCCATTGTTGATAACACACCCTGTAAGAGATCATCGTTGTCACAATTTGCACAAAAATAGAGGAATGGTCGAAAATGCATATATCATTTATGTGTCAAAGGGGCAAACCTTACTCGAAGCAGACAGTGCTCTCACTAGCATGTGTGGTAGCCGTGAACCAACCTTAGCAGATGGGATGTACTCTCTTGATGACCTCTTAGAATGCTTCCATTTTTCTGCTTGCTGAGTGGTTTCAGCACAATCTTCAGCAACTAGGGCTCCTTTTTCATAGCTGAAAGTGGTGAAATTAGACATACATAAGAAACTTTACATATTTTATTATACTTACTGAGAACGCAGCATTATTGACAGAGGTTTGTGATCTACTCATGATGTCCCATCAACTAAACTGAAGAAAAGAAGAGAGAAACTAGAGTTCTTTTGAAGAATGTTTCACTGTAATGAGGCTAACCAGAAGCCAAGATCCTCTGCAGGGAACTGAAGCTGTAGACTTTTTCCTTCATCAAGAATACTTCTCAATCTTGCTAGTCGCAAGGATCCAACAGGGTTTTTCTCATTCAAAATGTAGTCTGAGACCTGTGCCTGACCAATAGAAAATAATCCTTCCAAAACTGCCTCCTGTAAATTTCTTGGAATAACTGATCCTAGGCTGCTGTTGAACTGACACATACATGCAAAGGGTACATGAAATGAGACAAAGACAAGGGGCAAGTCACAATGTACTTAACATTTAACAGTGACTTAAGCACAGTTGTACATGTTATCAATATTTACTTCGAAAAAGAAAAGAACAAAAAAGAGTTTACAGCCCTCTTACAGGAGCAGGACATTTTACCTGAGTTTGCAACAGTAGGATCAAGACCAAGGGTAGCAGGAACAGGCGTTGCTGTTTTGAAGTTTTCCACACTAAGTTCTGTATTAAAAATGGCAACCTGCAATGAGCAAGCATACATATTTTCATTAATTTTTGTAAAAGAGATATTAAAATCGAACGGACAGAAAGCCTTCAAGAAGAATCTAACGGGTCGGCGCTCTGATTCATAAGTTTGTATTATTGATGGTGCAGCAACACCATTCAGCAGTAAACACAATTTCCAAGCCAAATTATGTGCATCCTGAAAACCAGTGTTCATTCCTGCAAAAAGAAATCAGCAAGTGCACATTTCTTTGTACCTTTGAACTTCAGATGCATAATAAAGAAACTCAACATGCACTTCACTATCAAATTTGAAAATAAACCACCAACCAAAACCACCGGCAGGAGGAAAACGGTGAGCAGCATCACCAACAAGGATTGTACGATTGTTGCAGTCAATGTACTTCTCTGCAACTTCAGCATGCATCACCCATGGTTTTATGTCTAAAACTTGAACATCTGCTGGCTCCCATCCAACCAATTTGACAATAATTTGCTCGCATACCTAGAATCACAAAAGAAAAACATACAAATAAATTAAGCTGGGATGTAAATATAGCCATAAAATTTACTCCGCAAAATGACATATGTATAACATATTCAATACTAAGAACATCAATAGTAGGAAATAGCAAGAAGTTCTTTCAAGAATACGGCAGAATGTCCCCTGCTGATGATCTCCCACGGCCAATTCCCCACTTCAATCAGCCATTAACCAATTAAAGGCCACCAGAGCATCTCTAGACCACCATGAACCCGAAGCCACCTTCGCCGGACCCTCTCTTGCCTATAGCAAGCCTAGCACCGTGAGCCTCTGCTGGTCGTATGGCCCCTCCCATGGACAGCTCTTTTGGAACCATCTCAACCCAATCGTCCACTTCCACTAACCTCCTCTCTCGCTATAGATGCTCACACAGCCTTGCTCTTCGCCGAGAATCCTCCGTATGGTTCATGTGCCTTGGTCCAAGATCGTAAGGTCCCTTCGCCCGCCGACCATTGAGCGTTATCCTTAGCCGCCTTGAAACCCTAAAAATGGAGTCATCCTATTCCATAGAACCCGTACACCCCATTATTTGCCATCGACGAGCCCCGTCGGTGCCGTATCGCGGAGGTCACCGTGCTCTATTTTACTGCCGGGGAGAAGAAAGCCGAAGGAAGGAGTTGGGGTGACGTCGTGGCGTGAACCTGGCCGTCCGCGCATCGCCCATCGAGTAGTTCGCGTGCGTGGGTTGTCAGGTCGAAGCGACCGTGCATGCCGTGGGCCGAGGTGGTCAGCCCATGGGGCCATTTCTGTTTGAATCAAGCCGAGCCGTGCGCCACTGTTCACCACAGGTCGGCCCAAACCTGTAGCACACTGTATCAATTCACTGTTCACTTGAAGCCCAAAATAAAAAATACACCCATTTTGATCATTTCAATCCCGTCAAAACTATTTCGCCCTATATTCTGCCAACCCAAGTCCTGACAAAAACCAAACCCACACTATTTCAAAATCAATCCGCCACCATATATCCACCTATTACTATTCATCCCAAAATCTGTCCAACATACATATAGCCTTTTCAACCATCTCGAGCCCACCTAGCCAAAGTCCAACTCATATAAGTCAAACCACGCACCACCTAAATCCTGACCACCAAAATGTATTTTATTTGTGTCTTTCGGTTATTTTATTATATTTTATTCCTAACTTGCATTCTGTCAATAGAAGAACTATAGGAGCAGCTGAAGTAAGTCTAAAGCATACAAAGAAGACCGAAGATATAGGAAAAGGAGGGAATTCCTAATATTTATCATGTTAAACCTAGTTTTTAAATGTAATATTTTGCTTTCAAATACAAATACATACTTGCCATTATTATGTGTATAGATTGCCTAGCTACACCATACTGTGATACCCTTTATCTCCCCTTTTGATATTACTTTACTCTTGTCACCATATAATTATCACAATAGTAATATTACAGATTTCGATTGTGCTTAGATATGCTTTAGAGGTAATAGTAAATACGACACAAACATTGCCAATTGAAACTGGAAACATGCTAATGGTAGCGGTAACATGGGTTACCATTGGAAATAAAATTTTTAATAAAAAGATAGAGACCCGGGCGAGTGGTTGACTTGAAACTGGTGCAAGTACTACCCGAGGTTGGGATTGTTGATTCGTCTCGTCTGAGTCAACTAAGGACCAAATCCGTGTGCGCTCATTTCTACACCCAACCGCTCAACCACAACTCTGGTATGGAATAGACCTGACTAACTAATTTGCTTTGTTATGATATAGTCTCCTGCAACAGTTGAGGATGACCTACGGGGTCATTGCCCAGAAAAGGATATGTTTGGGGTGAACTTATAGGGGTCACTGCCCGGGGAGACCCGAAAGGTCTCTGCCCTGAGAGAGTGCACTCGCAATGAGCTAATAATGGAGTCCCCTAGTGCTGAGGGTCCATAACCCTGGAGCATGGGAAAATATCATAATAAACATTATAAAGGTCTTGTTATGATTACTCAGTCGCATGCCTATGGTAACGTGTAATGGGCGATATTATGAGATAATCATATCTTATAGGTAAAGTTGTACATATCTATAGAATGTTTTAATATATTCGAATAGCCATACCCTTAGTCATAGGCAAAGTGTGAAAATGCCACGGTATGTAGTTTTCATAAAATGGTGACTGGTATGATGGTGTGGTAAAGGATATGGACTGAGATCCATGAATTGGTCATGGTAAGTAATTGTGAGGGGAGTTGCCCCCACAAAGTTAATTGATATTGGACAATTTGATTCTAGTTAAAAATGATTAAGTTATATGTTTTAAAAATTATCTATGATATGATATTTGATAAATTGGCTTTCACACAAAAGAAATGAAGTGACACCCTTTACTTAAGCCTTGCATATAGATGATAGCTCTATAATTGCATTCTACTATAGGGATTTGTTGAGTACCTAGTGTACTGAATTTTGCTTAATTCCCTCAGAACAGATACCGAAAGAGGAAAAGACACTTCAAGTTTTCGTATTATGGTTACGACCGCACTCAAGCGTTTCTGTGAAGATTTCTTTGGTTCTTCTAAATGTAAGTTAAGTTTAGAATTCGGACGCTCATATTGTTGCTAAAGTTGGCCGTTAGGTTATATTTTAGTCAAATTAACCTTTTTTAATATCCATAAACACACACGATACTTCTTCTGACCTTAAGGTGATACAAAAGGTACGGCAGTCCTGTTTCAAAAAATAAGGCTGTTACAAGGATGTCCCTGATGAAATTAGAGAGGAAGCAAGGACTGCATTCATTGAGCCATTGAAGTACACAGCCATTCATCATCACCATTCCTCCCTTCGAACGGCAGTGCTGCTGTTGCCCTAAACATCTTCCTCATAACAGGGAACGAACTAAGATGAAGACAATAACACTAGACCCAATCACAACTTGGATTCTTGGGCCATGCTCTTTACACCAGGAACAGTACTGCAGAGTACATAGGAACCACCGCACACTGTCATGCCATTCATGAACTCCTTCCATCGATCATGACATCCTTTAATTTGTAGCGGCTCAAGAACGTACTGATGCCGTAAATGTAGTTGGATAGACATCATATCGATCTGAGACGCTGGATCGATGAGCAGTTGATCGATTTGACAAGCAAGTACGGTGCAACAGCGGCGGTTCAATTATTGCTTTGATCATTTGCAGCTACATGACGGCGCAGGCGCCGTAGGGCGGGCTCTCCTCGCAGACGACCAGCAGCGGGTAAGGCATCGGGTACGGCGGGTTGGAGTAGCAGTGACACGACGGCCACGTCGGACACTGGCACGTGGGCGGCTTCGATGGCTGCGGGGGCGGTGGTGCCGGCGTCGGAGTTGGCGGTTTAGGGTGGCACTCACAGCACGGAGTGGGGCAGCTGCCGCACAGCGGCCATGTGGAGGGGTACGGGTAGGGGCACGGGTACGGGTAGGGGTACACCTGCTTGGGCTCGGGCTCGGGCTTCTTCTTAGGCTTGGCGACCTCGATGTTGCAGATGATCTTGCCGGCCTTGCACCAGAGCTTGCAGCAGAGCTTCTCGGCGTCGAACGGCCCCGACACGAGCACCTTGTCCTTCTCGTACGTGACCTTGTCGATGACGAACTCGCCTCGATCTGCATTCGATCGCACGCAAATTAAGCTTGCGTCGTTAGCTATATATGCATGTGATTGATCGATATTAAGCCTGAGGAAAGAAACCGAGCAGAAGACGAGGTACGCTAGTAGCTAGTACCTTGGATGCAGCAGAGGATCTTCTGGATCTTGGTGCTGCAGCGGCAGCATTCCGGGTCGTTTACCGTGATGATCAACGTCGGCATCTGCAGATCGACAAGCACACGGTAGCACGAACAATCAGATCTGATCAACCGCAATCAATCAACACACACGAACGTCTGCATGTATCTGGATGTTTTAGCACTACATAGCATCTCTCGCTCCTTCACAGATCATGCATATTGACCGATCATCACCATCGTGTCAGGTGATAAAGGGCTAGCTAGCAATCATGCATGCATGTCCATATGCAAGTTTCTGTATTTTCTCTCTCTTGCCTTTGGGTACATGATAGAAAATACCAGAGAAAAAAAGAGCAGAGATAATGGAGCGATCAGTACCTGTGCGATTCTGAAGCAGGGCCTTCAGATGCCGAGTAGGCAGAAGGAAATGAAGTGGAAGCCTGTGAGGCGGGTGTGGTGTAATATATGTCGTCTGGTCATGGTAAGAGAAAACTGTCGGCAGCCAAAATTTATCGGAGGCTAGTGATAGAGCCAAAATCTGCTGGTTATCAGTTCTTTTGATTTTTTTCATCCGAAATTTTTGAATTAAAATTTGCATTGTGAAATTTGTATAAGCCGAAATCGACTAAAAACTGCCTTTTTTGAAATTTCATTGGTTACCGGTTCTTTTGTTTTTTTGTAAATTTTTTTATAATTTTGGAAAAAAAATAAATAGGTTCGAAATTTTTTGACGATACGTTTTTTACCGGTGCTCACTGGACACCGAAAACCACCAGTAACTGCTAAAATTTTGGTGATACAGATTTTCCTAGTTATGATGCGTGCACCAGAGCCTGCCTGCCTACCTGCCAATGTTTGGTGCCGGATTCACATCTGGGCGGTTTGGGGCGTGGATGCCGTTTGAAACAGGTGCAACGCAAAAAATGATATGTTCATCTTGGATGTAGGCTACGGGTGAAAACGGATTCGGTTGGCTTATCCAGCTATCGGGACACTTAATATCCAAATCAAAATAGAAAATGATCCAAATTCAAATGTTGAACTGGCGAAATCTCGGATGTCGGATGCGAATCCGGTATGATCAGACGCAGATTCGGAGTCGGATATCTGAATAAGATCTAGATTCAGAGTCGAATAATATCTGGATTCGGCAGATATAATAGCAACAGGTAGTTAATATGTATATTTTGCATTTAACCTCCAAATTACACACATATTATATATGTATTTCGATCATCTCGACGAGCCCATTGTCATGATGGACTCTAATTTGGTATTTCATGTTTTCATTTTGGTACATCCCTAATAAAGCGTTTTCAATACTCTTTTTAACCAAATTTAATGTGTAATTACATGTTAGAATCAGCTATTTATCAATTTAAAAATGTTAAAATAATTTGGTATCATGTTTTAAATAGGAGAGGCCACGAATAACTATTGAAATTCAAAAAATAATTGAATCCAATCCGTTTTTTTAGTATAATCCGATCCAAATTCGTATCCGACATTTATCCTGTCCATATTCATATCCGATATTTATCCAATTCATATTCGAATCTGAGAAAAAAAATATGGATGCGAAATGGTTTAAGTACTATCCGATCCGTTTTCACTCCTAGATGTAACTGGTGGCTTTTAAATGCGGCTAATGATTTTTTGATGGAAAATAAATAATAGTGACTGAAAGAAATGTCTTTTAGAAGAAAGGAATAAACGGTGGAGAAAGTGAGAGAGATGATTGCGTGAGATAGGAGCCAGAAAAATAAGATGTGTGATACACCTGTGATCTATTTCTTATCTCTAGAGTGAGATACAAGTAAGATAAATTAAGAATCCGCTTCGAAAAGCCGATGTTTATAAAAACATGTCATTAATGGCGAGCACCTGTACGTTGGTATTTGGTGCCGGATCACATCTCAACGGTTGGGGAAGTCTTAATGCTGCTTGGAGATACGTGAAGGGGTGGCAATGGACACGACAACGAGTCCGGCCGGCTCTTCGTGCGCAAGGACGGACGGCTTGGTCAGTTCTGGCTACTGAGTTGCATGCAGCGATCGATTCATCTAAAAAATCAGGCTACTGAGAAAAGTATAAGCAATATACTTCGCATTGCACTCTTGTTTTCTTGCTGGTCTGTTTTCTTTTCTCGTCGCCCTGACCGGTCTCCTTATTTGACGATAAATTTAGAACTGTTCTTTAGGTACAGTTTGTGCGTACAGGAGGTACTTACTGGTTTAATTTCCATCGGAGAAGAAACACGGATGCGTGCCTGGTGCGAATCAGTAGCATCGGCGGTAGGTACCAGTAGAATCGCGTTATGAACAATCGCGTTAAGAATGTTCATAGTTTAGATACGCTGAATAATGAATAATTATTTCGAATTAAAATTTAAATTTATGAAAGTTTGTAAGTTTTCAGTCTTATCAGTGTTTGGCGGTCTAACCAGCCGGAGCAGTCAGACCGGCCCTCTGCACTTTTGGATTTTCAGTGCTTTGATCCTTCTCGATTTAATCCAAAATCTTTGAGTGCAGTAGTACCGATGTTCAGGGTGTAGTATGACCGTGAGTTCGATGGTATCGGCTTCTAGTAAGCGGTACTTATGTTTCAAAGAGGTATATTTTAGGTGCATAACTTGAGCGATCATATTGGCCATGGAGGCGACTTGATCGGACCTAACGGTCAGGCCGTCTTTGACTGAAGATAACCGAGCGGGTTTGGAGATTTATGGGAAATCGTCATAGGTTGAGTTTTGCAGTCCTAGGTCATTATATTCATGATGTATGAAACATGTTTGGACTAACGTGAGTCAAATTATGAAAAAGTTATATCTGAAAATGATTTATTAGTCTTTAATATGTAGGAAACTTAGAGACAACTATGGTCGATTACATGGATCAAAACTAGGTTCGGGGATGAGTTGAGATACAGTCAAGGAAGTCGGGTGAGATGGTTGAACTCAAGTAAGGCACCGAAAAGACTAGGGATGTCGAAGAAAAAATTTGAGCAATAGTTCATCGGATGGTGTAGTTGATGCAAATGAGGCGTGGTTGAAGAACAGATACTAAGAGACTTACCGATGTGTGAGACATCTCATCGAATGGAGATTACTTGTAAAAGAGGAGATGACTCTGGACTAGGCTTGAAGGAAAGGTGAGCTCCATGGTCAAAGCGAGCGAGTTTTTGGTGGGGATGTCAAAATACCAGAAACAATGATGAGACCAAAATCGCGGTGCTTGGAAGGCATTGGGAGAACGGTTTAGGTCAAGAAAACACTAAGGAGGTCAAGTGGATGGGAAACTTGCTCCTTAGTAGTTTAGACTTATGCACTTTGAAAAGTGTATGTAAGTCATGTATAAGTGTAAAACCCAGTGTGTGTGGTTAACAGGTTTCACCAGTTGTGCTAATAGGTAGAATCTATTAGAATTAAATGTGGGCTGATTGCTCTATCTGTATGAGTTGGATGGTTAGGGACATGTTGCAAACCAATATCCATTCACTAGTTGATTGAAGCAAAACATAGCTGGTCGAAACTTTGTACAATTTACACGATGAATTAACACAAACAACAATGTTACAATATAACAATTCAAAGCATAATAAGTTGTAACCACGTCGTACGTGTACAGTACACAAATGACGCCGGACTAGCAGCAGTCTGGCATTATTCCGATTTCCGAGGCACGAGGTTGCTGACGTAACATCACATCGATGCAAAGCACTTGTGGTAATAGTAGTAAGTAATAATCACATGAAGGAGCATGCGGAAGATTTGTCCTCGCAGGCGGTCTCCCAAAACGGCGGCCGGCAGGGCGGCCACGAGGGCGGACGGGGCGGCGGGCACCAGCAGGGCGGCTTGGGCGGCCGGCACCAGCAGGGCGGCCTGGGTGGCGGACACGTGGGCGGCTTGTCGCAGCCGCCGCCTTCGGGCTTTGAACAGTCGCACGGCGGACGCGGTTTGCAGTTGCAGCAGTTGCACGGCGGCGGCGGCGGCGGAGGGGGGTGGGGGTAGGGGCGGCGGAGGCTTGGGGCAGCAGTTGCACTGCTGCGGCGGGCACTGGCTTGGCAAGGGGTATGGCAACGGGTACGGGAACGGCACCACATTGCAGTCTGGTTTGGGCGACGGCGGCGGCGTAGGTGGTTTCGGCGGCCATACGTCGACGATCTTGATCTCCTTGACGACCTTGCCGGCCTTGCACTCGATCTTCTTGCGGAGCTTCTGCGCGTCGAACTTCCCGCGGACGATCACCAAGTTCTTCTTCTCGTCGTACTCGATCTTCTCGATGCAGTACTCCTCTGCGTTGTATATATATTAGCACGATTTGTATATTTATTTATGCGCGACTAAACATAAGCAAATCACACTCTAAATTTGGAGAAAGTGCATGGTTAGTGTGGACATGAATTAATTAACCAAGCATGTATTTGCTAAAAAAACAAACAAACCATGCATATATACCCAATATTTATCAAACCTTTTAGGATGCCCCATGAGTAATGCAGAAGTTCCATAGTGTTAGACCATGTGGCTATGTCTAGTATATTTTAGGTGATGAATAATTGACAACGTTGGTTATGATATTAATTGTGGTGTGTTGCATAATACGCTCGTGTGAGGTATTGTGCGGATTGACTTGAGTCAAGTCGTGGACTTGTGCTCGTACGAGGTTGTATGTTTATTCATGTGCAGGTGTTGCTTGAGGCGGAACATGGTCGATGACGGGACTGAAACTAAGTTCAGGCGGAACTGAGGTTTCGGGATTAAGTTCATGGAGGAACTGAGGTCCTATCGGTCAAGGATGTCATGCGGGATGTTCAGGCTAGAGAACAATGCACATAAAGATGACGCGAAGATGCGTCATGGTGGAGGCATGCGACAAGGTTGCATGTGCCCAGACGGCGAGTATACGAGTTGTATACGGATTTGAGTTGATAAAAGGAGTAGCTCGTTTGCATGGCAGTTGTCTGCATGCATACGTAACGTGTTGGACGTAACGTGTTGGAGTTGGCTTCTTGGGTAGATAAATAGTTTTGTACGGCTGCATGCATACGTAATGTGTTGGAGTTGGATTCTTAGTTAGATGAATCGGCTTGTATGGCTGCATATATATATATGTACGTGAGTTTTGGGTTTGCAGTAGAGAAACAAAAAAAGGAAAAATAAGAAACAAGTGGTGCGGCTTTTGTTGGCCGAGCCTTTTGAAGCTAAACTTGCGATGGTTTGTTTCTTGTTCCGGTGGCTGCGAAGTTTTTTTTGAGATAAAAGAAACAGCGACTCGACGAAGTGTTCGTATAGAAGAGAATACGGAGAGGCGGCGCGTACAGGCGAGGGAGTCGACGAGCGGCGCGTGAAGCTTCGGCAGGCGCGGCTGTTCCGATCGCAGAAAAAGGGCGAGTGCATGCTGCGTCGTTTCCTCGGCGGCGCTGTGACGGATCGGCAAGAAAAAAGAAGGGCAGGGCAGCTGCTGCGTTTTGGTGCGCAAGAAAAGAAAGGGTGCAGCGCCGTGGCTCTCTGCATGTGAAAACAAGAAGAGCAGGCCGGTCGGTGCAGATCGCAGGAAAAGAAAAAGGTGAGTGGGCGCTGCGCTGATTCGGAAGAAATAGGTGGCTGTTTTCTGGGAACGTGATTTTTCGCGAGAAAAGAAGAAAGGAGCGCTGCTGCGTTTTGGCAAAGAAAAAGAGGCAGAGCGAAGAACAGGTGCGACAAGAACCTGCGGCCTGTTCCTTGATGTGCAGCTGTGACATATGTATTGATCTGGTAACTTCCTTGCTTAATGACTTTGCATTGATGATGTTCTCTCTCTTTACACTTGCATGATTCTCTTTCATTGGCTTAACTAGTCAATATGCATGTGCTCTGATACGGGTGAGAAAAAGGTATATGCAGTATGCATGTTTTTCTTTTTGGAGATTTGCTTATTTAATCAATCATTACTTTGGAGTAGATATGCATACTTGCAACTGTTAGCTTATTTAATTCTCACGTTGCATGCATGCATTAGAGCATTAATCATTTTTGGAATTCTTTGCCTCCGGCCACCTGTTCTTGTGGTTCGGGATACTAGGGTCATGTTCTTTGCGGCTTTCTTTGCGTGAGATGGGGTCTACAAGTTAATTGTAGTACTAATATCTGTATCATCAAAATCCTCTTTCCGCAATCTCTGCATAAACAGCCAAAAAGTCATCGAGCGGAGTTTTCTTTCCGTGAGAAAAGAAAAAGCAGAGTTTATCTAATTGTGCTTTATCCTTCTGATTTGCTTCCGTTGTGTAAACCGAGTTTATCTAATTATCTTTATTGCTGTCAAGTTCTCTGTTGCTTTCCGATTAAATCAATTCTAGTTTTGTTTTTAGGGGAATCTTAAAATTTATTTTTTAGCTTCCGTAATCATTCACCTCTCTCTGATTGCCTATCTTAGTGTGAATCGATCCTACACATAGGAATTTATTTTTGCAGCAAACCGTTCAAATAATCCATAATTATTTCCTTCAGGATGGCGAAATTCAAAGAAGGGCCTTAGTTTAGGAAGCGGTGACTTAATTTCCTACTTGAGAGGAACAACAGGATTTCTTATACAATCTTGCATAAGAGAAAACTGTTTTGATATGTACAGTTTGAAGATCACGACAAAGGAACCAGGTTAGTATCACTGTAATATACCTTTGAGGCATTCCAGGACTTTCTGGATCTTCGCTTTGCAGCGGCAGCATTCCAGGTCTACCGAGATGACCAATATAGACATCTGCAAACAAACAAACAACTGTATAGATAAACAAATTTGACCAATCATGCTAACTTTACTCCTAACAAAATTAAGGAAATCTTATTTGCCGAAAGTGTCCTACGTATGCCGATTCTGAATTTTTGAGTTTGTTTAGTAACGAAATAATCGCTTTCTAATTAAACTAAGAAAAACTAAACTGTAAATGCTGATCAGCACTCAGCACGACGATCGGTACAACCAGGAACAGCAACAATCAAATCAAGGAAAAGACCGGGGATTCCAGCTCACGTTTCAATTCTGAAATGTTGCCGATGAGTAGGAGAGGGGAGAGGCAGGGGAGAGAGAGAGAGGAGGAGGAATGGAAATGATGGAGCAGAGGCGTAAGAACCTTGCGTTTCTTATGTTGGGGATACGCCGGAGACTGCCAAAAATGCTGATGTTGTCTTTCGTCCGTCGGATCGCATCTCGAGGGTTCATGTTTCAGGCCCTGCTCATGTTAGAACGCTGGCGTTGGGCGACCACGTGCTACAGTGCAGTCATACGGTCCAGGACCGCACCACTCGATTATAGTCCGGTCGTGCGGTGTTGGACCGTCTGATGCGTATGCGTGTCGGCCATCCAAGGTCGTCGATGGTCGAGCAGGGTCGAAGTAGAATTATTTTGTGTAGGGTGTTATTTTTAGAATTTTGTCGCTATGCAGTGTTAGTAATGTCCAAATCTCTCAATCCACACACACGATCGTCTGCATGTATCTGAATGTTTTAGTACTACATAGCATCTCTCGCTCCTCCATAGATCATGCATATTGACCGATCATCACCATCATGTCAAGTGATAAAGGACTAGCTAGCAATCATGCATGCATGTCCATATGCAAGTTTCTGTATTTTCTCTCTCTTGCCTTTGGGTACATGATAGAAAATACCAGAGAAAAGAAGAGCAGAGATAATGGAGCGATCAGTACCTGTGCGATTCTGAAGCAGCGCCTTCAGATGCCGAGTAGGCAGAAGGAAATGAAGTGGAAGCCTGTGAGGCGGGTGTGGTGTTATATATGTCGTCTGGTCATGATAAGAGAAAGCTGTCGGCAGCCAAAATTTATCGGAGGGTAGCAATAGAGCCAAAATCTGCTGGTTATCAGTTCTTTTGATTTTTTTCATCTGAAATTTTTGAATTAAAATTTGAATTGCGAAATTTGTATAAGCCGAAATCGACTAAAAACTGCCTTTTCTTTGAAATTTCGTTGGTTACCGGTTCTTTTGTTTTTTTGGTAAAATTTTTTAAAATTTTGAAAAAAAATTAAATAGGTTCTAATTTTTTGACGATCGTTTTTACGGTGCTTGCGGACACCAAAACCACCGATGCTCGCTGAAATTTTGGTGATACAGATTTTCCTGGTTATGATGCGTGCACCAGAGCTTGCCTGCCTACCTGCCAATGTTTGTGCCGGATTCACATCTGGGCGGTTCGGGGCATGGATGCCGTTTGAAACAGGTGCAACACAAAAAGGATATGTTCATCTTGGATGTAGGCTAAGGGTGAAAACGGATTCGGTTGGATTATCCAACTATCGAGACACTTAATATCCAAATCAAAATAGAAAATGATCGAATTTCAAATGTTGAACTGGCGAAGTCCCAGATATCGGATGTGAATCCGGTATGGTCAGACGAGGATTCGAAATCGGATATCTGAATAAGATCTGGATTCAGAGTCGGATAATATCTGGATTCGGCAGATATAATAGCAACTGATAGTTAATACGTATATTTTGCATTTAACCTCCAAATTACACATATTATATATATTTTTTGATCATCTCGACGAGCCCATTGTCATGATAAACTCTAATTTGGTATTTCATGTTTTTATTTTGGTACATCCCTAATAAATCTATTTGCATACTCTTTTTTAACCAAATTTAATGTGTAATTACATGTTAGAATCAGCTATTTATCAATTTAAAAATGTTAAAATAATTTGGTATCATGTTTTAAATAAGAGAGGCCTTGAATAACTATTGAAATTCAAAAAATAATTGAATCCAATCCGTTTTTAGTATAATCCGATCCAAATTCGTATCCGACATTTATTTTGTCCATATTCATATTCCATATTTGTCCAATTCATATTCGAATCTGAGAAAAAAATAGGGATACGAAATGGTTTAAGTACTATCCGATCCGTTTTCACTCATAGATGTAACTGGTGGCTTTTAAATGCGGCTAATGATTTTTTAACTGAAAATAAATAATAGTGGCTGAAAAAAATGTCTTTTAGATGAAAGGAATGAACGGTGAGGAAAGTGAGAGAGATGCTTGCGTGAGATAGGAGCTAGAAAAATAAGATGTGTGATACACCTGTGATCTATTTTTTATCTTTAGAGTGAGATAAAAGTAAGATAAATTAAGAACCCGTATCGAAAAGCCGGTGTTTATAAAAACATGTCATCAATGGCGAGCGCCTGTACGTTGGTATTTGGTGCCGAATTACATCTCAATGGTTGGGGAAGTTTTAATGCTGCTTGGAGATACGTGAAGGGGTGGCAATGGACACGGCAATGTAGTCCGGCGGCTCTGCGTCTTGGGACGGGCGGCGGCAGTCGGTCGCAGTGCATGCGCGATCGATTCATCTAAAAAGTCAAGCTACTGAAAAAAAGTATAAGCAATATACTTCACATTGCACTCTTGTTTTCTTGCTGGTCTGTTTTCTTTTCTCGTCGCCCTGACCGGTCTCCTTATTTGACGATAAATTTAGAACTGTTCTTTAGGTACAGTTTGTGCGTACAGGAGGTACTTACTGGTTTAATTTCCATCGGAGAAGAAACACGGATGCGTGCCTGGTGCGAATCAATAGCATTGGCGGTAGGTACCAGTAGAATCGCGTTATGAACAATCGCGTTAAGAATGTTCATAGTTTAGATACGCTGAATAATTAACAACTATTTTGAATTAAAATTTAAATTTATGAAAGTTTATAAGTTTTCAGTCTTGTCAATGTTTGGTGATCTAACCAGTCAGAGCGATCAGATCGACCCTCTGCACTTTTGGATTATCAGTGCTTTGGTCCTTCTCGATTTAATCCAAAACTTTTGAGTGCAATAGTACCGATGTTCAGGGTATGATATGACCGTAAGTTCGATCATATTGGCTTCTAGTAAGCAGTACTTATTTTTCAAAGAGGTATATTTTAGGTGCATAACTTGAGCGATCAGATTGACCATGGAGAGGACCCAATCGGACCCAACGGTCAGGCCGTCTTTGACTAAAGATAACCGAGAGAGTTTGGAGATTTATGGGAAATCGTCATAGGTTGAGTTTTGTAGTCCTATGTCATTATATTCATGGTGTATGAAATTTGTTTGGACTAACATGGGTCAAATTATGAAAAAGTTATATCCGAAAATGATTTATTAGTCTTTAATATGTAGGAAACTTAGAGACAACTATGGTCGATGACGTGAATCAAAACTGGGTTCGGGGATGAGTTGAGATACAGTTAAGGAAGTCGGGTGAGATGGTTGAGCTCAAATAAGGCACCGAAAAGACTAGAGATGTTGAAGAAAAGATTCAAGCAACGGTTCATCGAATGGTGTAGTTGATGCAAATGAGGCATGGTCGGAGAACAGACACTAAGAGACTTACTAATTGTGAGACATCTCATCGAATGGAGATTGCTTGTAAAAGAGGAAATGACTCTGGACTAGGCTCGGAGGAAAGGTGAGATCCATGGTCAAATCGAGCGTGTTTTTGGCGGGGATGTCAAAATATCAGAAACAACGATGAGACCAAAATTGCGGTGTTTGGAAGGTATTGGGAGAACGGTTTAGGTCAAGAAGACACTGAGGAGGTCAAGTGGATGGGAAACTTGCTCCTTAGTAGTTTAGACTTATGCACTTCGAGAAGTGCACATAAGTCATGTATAAGTGTAAAACCCAGTGTGTGTGGTTAATAGGTTTCATCGGTTGTGCTAATAGGTAATATCCATTAATATTAAATGTGGATTGATTGCCCTATCTGTATGAGTTGGATGGGTTAGAGGCATGTTGCAAACCAATATCCATTCACTAGAGTTTACGAGAGACTTCCTTGTGATAGAAGTTTTGGGTAAGTGCTCTTGTGAGAGAACTGTCCTCTAGGTTAGAGTGGCTATAAAACTTTCATCTAAAGATTGCAATAGATCAATTCTATTCATTCTTCATAGTGTGCTTTTACTCTTGTTGATTTTGCACTTGTTGTGATTGGTGTTTTGCCCTCTCTTGTTCCCTCTTGACCTTGCTTGGTTTCAAGGATGTATAAGTGATAGTGATGCCTCATGAGGATCATATTCACAGCTATAGTAAGATCTCAAAGGTTACATGATTTGGTTTGATTTGGAGGCCTTCTAGTGAAATTTTGTTAATAGAGTTTTGGCTTCGAATCTTTGGGTGTTCTTACTTGCTGTGACATGAGAACTCATTTAGAGCTATATTAACTATCCTCAACCCACAAGCAAGTCATATCTCAAGTTCCTGAGTTTTACTCGGTTTTGTTGCGACTTTGCATGTCTTGAGGAAATGTTGGGACTTTAGTAAAGATTCTTGCAATTCTTGGATAGATTAAGTTTCTCAATTAATCCTTAGTAAGGTATGTTCAAAGTTTTAGATCATTTGAATATGTATTTTGATGATTGTATCATTTTTTTGTTTTTACTCGGGCTGATTTCTAGTTCTAGTAACAGAGGTATGGTTCGACTACCCCTAGGCTTGAAGTCCAACTAGTGGTCGGTCAGATTGATCATCTTTGGTCGTTAGACTGCCAGGCTGGTCCAACTGCTCTTCCATAGTGGTCCGACTGTTCTAGAGGAGTTGAACTCCATTTGTTTTCATATTTTTGTGAGTTCTTTGTTGGTGAATAAATCTGGTCTTCCTAGCTTTCAATAGTTAGTGAAGCGGAAGTTTTAAAATACCATTTAAAAGATTAAATTTAGAGGTATTATTTACCCCTCTGATTACTGTATCGGGTAACGGTACAAGCATGACCGCTTTTCTGTACAGCTTCATTATTCTTGGCTCCATTTAATGGCCTCCGACTGTGAGGGAGATGGATTGGGATTAACTAGGTATAGAGTACAACATAGACCATGGGAAGCATGCTTTTGCTTGGGAGTTAGCACTAATCATCAGGTTGGAGTAATGTTATTCGTTTATTGTCTTTGTTGGCCTGGCATATTAGTCTTTAAAGAATGTCTGATTTAGGACATTCCTAGTATTGACATTACATGGCAATATCTACGACTACCATCTCATATAGACATCAGACTAGACACTATCATTCTAATACACAATGTATATCAATTGATCTACATAATCAATATTGTAATTTTATATGTATTTCCCCTCCCCTCCCGATGGTCTTTCTCTCTTCCCTTCTTCCCTACTCCCTCCTCCCCATTTTCTCTCCTCCTCCCTCCCTCCTCACTGACACTTCTCTCCTTCTCACTAACACCCCACCAATGCTGGCTGCCTTGCATCTCTCTATCTCTTCCCTTCCTCCTCATTGGCACCCCCACCGTTGCCACCCTTATCGCCCCTGCCCCTCGGTCTCGCTCCGCCACCTCCCCTAGCTTTGACCAGATCTGCACCGGCAACAACCATATCTGGCTGGACCTAATGGCATGGGGCATGGCGTGGCGTCGGGCGCAGGGAGCAAGGGGTCGAGCGCAACAGTGGGGCATCGGGCATGGCGGCTAGTGCCGAGAGTGTAGCAAGGTGTTTACACTGGTCCCACAAATAGTGTGATAGACATCTCCCTCCTCCCCAATGGATGTTTTAGCCAATGTCTTCTTGTTGTATTGCGTGCTCAAGCAATGCTTTTGCATGACACTGCTTCATTATCTCTTTAATTCCTCCTCCATCTCAGTACTAATCTTAGTTGGCATGCTAATTAATACTATGAACACTGCTGACACAAGTCCATTGAGAGAGCCCTTATGGTACTGCTGTCTAGCTAGGGAATACAATGGAAATTTTTGGACATCAAACCTCTGAACAATGAATGGCATGCTCTCTTTCTCCCTTGGTGTAAGTTCATTGTCTCCTCTGCCACTACTATCAAATCCTAGTAGTTACCCTAACATTGCGCCAATCCACCCCCACATCCGTGCCTCCTCATCACTGCATTGACATATAAGGTCATGGGGCTATCTCAGTGTACCCTGAAACCCTAACACATCGAAGCACTGTTGGAGCTTCATCGCTACCCGTCTTAGCCATCTAGCACCATGACTTTTGAGGCAGATCAAATGGTAAAATAATTAAGTTGTGACGAGGATATAACAATCTTCTATTTATTACGTCATCATATTCTCCGAATATACCCCTTAATGATAAGTGAGAAATTTTGGAGAGTAGTCATAAGTCTTACTGCAACTACTCCGTAGTCATAAGTTATACTACAACTACCTATTCGTAGGTTCTGCTACGGCTACCTAGTCATAAGTTCTGCTACGACTACTTAGTCATAAGATCTGTTTCGACTATCTCGTCATAAGTTATACTACGACTCCATAATCATTCTCCTATGTTCGACTAACCTATTCTCACAGCGGGTTTGTCTGACAAGTCAGTTAGAATGTGCATTTATGCTCCATAACCGCACACGATCTTGCCCACGTCTCTCTGACAACAACAGTCTTACAGCGAACGGCTATCCACGTCTCTCTGACAGTAACCACCATTCAGCGGTTAACTCTTGAAGTATCAAGGCGTTTTCTGGCAAGAAACTACTGCCACCACTTCGTCGCCAATATAAGGGTTGATGTTGAAGAAGGATGGGGGCGATCAGTTCTGGAAGGAGTGCTAGACATTTCGCACTGTCCACACTTGTAAACTTTTCCTTAGTAATAGTAACTACAGAATGTAAGGTTCATATTCTGCATGATCATACGAGAGTCTTGAGAGATTTCCCTTGAATCCAAAAAATTATACGTAAGATCAATATTAAACATCGACAAGTTGTATTGCCAAAAAACTTGAGTGTTACTCTATGCTCTTTTTACTTTTACGGTTATTTTTGTAACTTACAATAGTAAATTTATAATGTTATAATAAGTTTTAATCTAATGATATAATTTTTATATAGCTAATCTATGTAGTTCCAAACTTATTGACGATCAAACATTCAAAAATTTAACGCACGTATTACTTAAACGACGAATAAAAAAAGAGCATTTTGGCAAATAGGTTAATTTATTCTCACGCTCTATCAGACTCAGGTTCTATTTTTTAGGTTACGATTGATGGTTTTTTCTTACGTTTTTCAAGATGGTGACAGACGACGAATACGTCGATGTAGATGGTGTACATGATTTTAGGCTTAGAAGCCATTTGAAATATCCATCTCAAGAAATCAATTTATTTGTTTTGATTTTTAAAAAAGTCAAAAATAAAAAGAATAGGTTGTCAGCTAGACAAGCTTATCTTTTAGGGGCTGCACGTGTTTGGTTCCGTGCCACTCCTACGTTAGCGGGCCACGCGGTGTGGGCTCGTGGACCGATGGCGCAGCACTCTCCGCATCTTGCTTTCTGGCCATGTGCTTCATTGGACACTCCCGCGCGCCACGCGCGGAGGTGTCTTGCGCGCGTGCGTGACTGTACAGGGACAGTTGCACGGCCTGGTTTCGGTTTTATTATGATTAGTTGTTAGCACAAGCTACGCCGCGCACATGGCCCGTGTCCTGTGTCAGCCTTCAGTGCCGCACACAGACAGCTCGTCGAAAACGATGCGTTCATATGTGATTGCAAGATGTAGAATGTTGGGCTGGATAAAAAGTCTACTTAAGCTTATAGTCGTCTTAGCTTGAACTCGAAATTTCTCCCAGCGAATCAAGCCTAAGATTTAGCTCGACTCACTATCGAGCCGAACCCGAACCGCTCGTGAGTCCAAACGAACAGAGCATGTACACACACACACACACACACACACACACACACACACACACACACACACACACACACACACACACACACACACATATATATATATATATATATATATATATATATATATATATATATATATATATATATATCATGCTTCGACTCATTTGGGCTCACGAGCTCGGGTTCGACTCGTTAGTGAGCGAGCTAAATCTACCGCGATCCGTCCGCAGCTCGTTCCGTGACTCCGCCCACTCGCTCTATCCGCCCAGGCGCCCACTCCCCACGGCCCCGCCCTTCTTCCCCTCCCTCCCCGCCCCCTGCTCTCGTCGTCGCCACCTCCTCCTCGCTCCCGCCCGCCGCCTCCTCCCTCCCTCCCTCGCCTCCTCCCTCCCCGCCGCCCGCCCCGCGCCACCGCCTCCTCCCGCCCCGCCTCCTCCCTCCGCCTCCCTCCCTCCTCGCTACCCGCCGCCGACTCCGCGCGATGCGATGGTGACTCCGCGCCGTCCGCGGCCCGGCCCCTCTGCGTCTTCCGGCCTCCACCATCGACTTCCTCACGAGCCTCTACTCAAGCTTGCAAGCCGGCTCGAGCCACCTGTCGAGCCCGAGCCGAGCTTGCATTCTAGCTCAATTTCTAAATGAGCTAAGCCGAGCCATGGTTCGGCTCGGTGCGAGTTTGGCCGAGCATGGCTCAAGCCGGTTCGGCTCGACTCGTTTCCACCTCTAGTAGGAGGCAAGCATTTCACTAGCCGCACCATGCTACCTACGCCTCCTAGTCCCAGGTCCTAGTCTAGTACTTCCTCCATTTCATTATATTTGTTACAATCCACCATATACATAGACTAAGAAAACATTAGTTAAAAAATAGTTAACGAGAAATTATTAAATAACACAACACAAGCGTTTAACCTCATTCAAAGCATTTAAATATGAATAGTGAGTGAAAAATTACAATTAATCTCAGCTCCTCCCCGAACCTAGTTTTGATTCACCTTGCCGTTGCTTGTCATGTCCACCATCGGTAGCTCTCACTTCAGGTTCCTCGTTGTTTCAGCTTGTAATCATCTCGCAAGCCTCAGTCATCTTCAGCGTCTCCCTAACTGTTCTGGACCTCAACATGATGAGGACATCATTAGCAAACACAATAACAAACACACTACAAGTGTTGAAAATAATGGACCAATCACAAGAGATAAAGCAAAACAAATGCGACAAGAGGTGAATCTTTTCCTTAGTGATTATTCTTGTACTCATGAGAATTTGTTGCCCTAATTCTCCTATTTTATGTGTTCTCAGATTCGAAGAAAAGATAACATAAGGAAAAGAAGCTTTAGTAACATGGGCAGCATAGTCACAGAAGATCGGAGAAAATGATGTCATCGCCTACCTCATTATTTTCTTAGCCCCAAGTAACCTTAGCCACAGAAGATCGGAGAACATGATGTCAGCACTTACCTCATACGTTTTTAGCCCTCAAGTCATCTCACACTATAAATAAGGGGGCACCCCCCATGTTGAGAGGAGTTTATTCTTGGAAATTTTAGTAGAACACTTGTTCCTTTTGTGTGTGAGCCATTTTCACCACTAATTGGGATTGGATGTTATTTCCGAGTTGCTACTCCGTTGTTCTTGCGAATCCTGGTGATTGCTTGAACGTGTCTGCTCCACGTTAGCGAGTATGCGAAGGCCGTAGCGTGTGGTTGAGTAATTTGAGTGCTGCAGGTTGCCGTATAGAGACGGTGGTTGGCCGCATCAATTGCTAGGTTGCACGGGCTAGTTATCCATAATTCTACGTCATGAAGATCGGATCACCCCGCATCACACACACCTCCCTATGCTTAGTCCTAGTCCTCCTACACATCACCATGACCTAGCTCCAAAATCCTACAACTAACAACAATAAGCAAACTGTCACGTAACATCGCACAATATAAAGTCGTCAATACGCCCAATTGATGACATCAAGAATATTTACCTCAAAGCTTCCATCCCGAAAGCATCACCGCAAAGTATGACGTGCATCTCCAATGTATCATGGTCTTTGCTCAAATTTCATATTTCGTGGTCCTTATCCATCTTGTGTATTGCTTGAGCTTAACTATTTCGTGGTCCTTAGTTATCCCCAACCTAGTCTCAGTTTTCCTGCCGTTGACCATAGTTTCCTCCAAGTCAACTACACAACAATATACCAAGTAATCATTTTCGGGTACAAGTTCTTTGTAACTTGACCCATGTTAGTCTATAAATGCATCATGCAACATGTATGCAACCAAAATATTGATCCTAAGCTTAGGGCCAAACAATAAACCCATATGCACACAAGCAACAACACCTAGATCAAACCATAACCAAATCCCCAAAACTTTGTTTTTCTGGGAAGATCAGTAGTACCGCACTTACCATGATGGTACTATCGCGCCCTAAGCCGGTACTACCGCACCTTGAAATCCTTACCTAGACTTCTCTGAAAAACGTTCCGCCACAAAGTCGAAACTACCGCCTTGTGGTCCTACTGTGTAAACACCTGCGGTCTGACCACATTCACAACTACGGTACTAAGGAAATTTCTAGGACTTTAAGAAAACAGTTCAAACAAAATACGATATTTGCAAAATCAATTAACCACTCCATAAAAATTACAATAATTCATCATAACATTACATAAGACCTTCTCATATGATCCTTCAAATAAGAATCTAGCTCATATCAAGTTCTCACAGATAGTTGGCGCACACTCGATCGGACGAATAATTGACACACACACACACATTGACCACAAATGACTAGATTATTGTTGGCAGTGGTAAACTAAAACCGCAGTAATTAAGGATCCACCGAGAAAGGCCCTTCGGCTTGGCGTGTGGGCGCGACGGCGGCGCGCGGCGAGCGGAGCGGGCGAGCAAAGGCGGCGGGAGCTGGACGACTTTTGTGGAGCCGCTTCAAACGTAATAACGCTCACCCACCGACGCTTTCCCCATCAGAAGACATAATCGATCACATCTGCCCCCCTCTCCTCCGCCTCGGCACCCCTCCTCCGCACCCCTCCTCGGCACACCCCTCGGCGCCCCTCCTCGCCTCTGTCCCCCCTCTCGACACCCCTCCTCCGGCACCCCCTTTGTCCGCACCCTCTCCTCCGGCACCCCTCGTCCGCGCCCCCCTCCTTCGCGCCCCCTCCTCCGGCACACCCCCTCCTCCGACACCCCCCTCGTCGAGCATTTCCGGCACCGTGGCGACGCAGTCTGCCAAGGGCAGTCGGGCCCTCCCTCCCAGCGGTGCCTTGTCATCTCCGTGCCTGTCCGCGGTGGCCTATCGGTCGGGCAGACCGAGATCAGGGGCCGGCAACTCCCGCGGTAGATCCGGCGTCCCTGTCGTCCAATGCGTCCGGTCCCGTTCGTGCGGCTGATCCGTCGGAAGGAGTCGTAGGGCCGGGTGCGGCCCTACTTCGGTGCTCCAAGCACCCTGCTCGGACCCCCTCCCGGTGACTCGAAGGTATTCAGAAAATATGTGTGTTTATTGACTAGTTATTCATGCATACACATTACCTCCTGTGATTGTATTATTGTAAGACGCCTTTCATGCGTAGAGGAAAATAGAATGTGTGTTGATGAGAAATATATAGTGCCCTTGTAGCCTGAGTTGCACATTATGCGTAGACAAAAATAGTCCCCAGTGTGATGTTTCGTCATGCTGCTGTAGAGCAAGTCCGCGATGTATAAGTTCAGGCAGCTTGTGGTCGGTCAGGAGGATCTACTGGAGGTCGTCTTCAGCAACAGCATCACCACGAGTGAGTGTGTGTTCGTCCCCGATGTGGACTCGATCGACGTGGAGAGCGAGGACATGGCATCGGCAGCGGTATGCAGGGCGGAGATGGCAATAGCCAAATGCAGGGCAGCGGCAGCGGTGCAATCGCGGGGTCATCCGGAGCAAGCGGCCGGCAGCACCATCGGCATGCCCGAGTGGCTGCCGCCGACATAAACGTGCGGATCATGACGACGCCATGAACCGCTTTGTGAACTTGTACGGTAGAGTCTTGCAAATCAGATGTCCGGTTCAAGTGTCTCGTCCCACGCAACGATTCGAAAGGATGATGTCTTTGCGATGCTGGCGGCAATGAAGCGGGGCGGGGGCGAAGCGAAGCGATTTTTCTATGCCTCGCAAGTGTTCATGAGGCGGGAGTTCCACAACAGCTTTTCGGGCCTGCAAACGAAGGAGAGTCGGCTGAAGTGGATCAAGAAGACTTGGGATTTGCATATGAAGGGCAATTAGCAGTAAGATGAGTTCATCATTATGTTGAGTTGACTGCATTAGTAGTGCGATTAGTTCGTCTTCACGTTGAGACTTTATATTTGTTGAGGATGTTCGTTACCTCGCGAGGTTGTTTCGTCGTTTCATCGTGAACATTTAATTCGGTATGACTGAGGTTGTTTCATTGTGCACATTTCATTGCTATGTGTGTTGAACATTTAACTCGCGACGTTGTGAACATTTAATTCAGATGTTGTGTCGCTATCTTGCTATGTGTGTTGAACATTTCATTGCTATGTTGTATTGCTATCTTGCTATCTTGCTGCCGCATGCTGCTGCTTTTGTGGACATGTGGTTCGCCTCAATCGCAGAGGCAAGGAATGAACCGCTTCGAGCACTCTGCGGGAGCCATTTGTAAGAGGTTCAATGATGTGTTGCAGAGTGTGTGCAACCTTGCTGGTATGATCATTGCACCATCCGACCCTACGTATCAGGCAGTGCATACAAGGCTGCAGAACCCGAGATTTTACCCCCACTTCAACAATTGCATCGGGGCAATTGATGGTATGCACGTCAGAGTAGTTGTGCCAAACGATGAGCGGGCCCGCCATTTTAATAGGCACGGGTACACAAGCCAAAATGTCCTGGCCGTTTGTGATTTCGACTGCCGGTTCATATTTGTGTGCGCAGGGTGGCGGGATCGGTGCATGACACGCGGATTCTAAATGAGACTATTGAAAAATACGGTGATAGGTTCCCACATCCGCCGGAAGGTAATAAGTTACAAACAATTTTCAATACAACATTCTTCACATGGCATGCGCTAATTGCTTCTTTGCATTGCAGGCAAGTACTATCTTGTCAACTCAGGGTATCCTAATAAGTTAGGGTACTTGACGTCATATCGCAATAGTTGGTATCATCTTTCGGAGTTTCACAATGGTACGAGCCTATAGAGATGCAGAAGCTCTTCAACTTCTGGCACTCGCAAATACGAAATTGCGTAGAGCGTGCATTCGGCATGTGCAAAGGTAAATGGCGTATACTGGATAGGGTCCCTGCCTACAAGGGGAACAGGCAGAGTGCGATTATTACAGCTGTGCATGGCGCTGCATAATTTTATTATTGACTTTGAGTTAGGTATGAAGGTACCTCCTAACCATACATCACAACATGGGGGGCATTCCGCACCTCCACCGTCTATGTCGCCTGTGCATACGCATAGTTCGAACGATGTACTGATGGACATGACACGTGACTGGATCGCAGCGTCGTTGGTGGCCTAGAGATAGTCATTTCATTCCCAATGTACTCATACGTAAGTTGTATGTGTAATTGTAATTTATTTTCAATTAAACTTTACTTTCAGCTGTGACAGTACTTCTTTAGCCGCTACAATGCTTTTCTCAGCTGCTACAGTGTTTTTTCAGCTGCTGCAGTAAAAAATCCAAAAGTCAAAAACCATCGCTAAACCGAGCGGTACCTTAAGCCCCCTCCTCCTCCTCCTCCTCCTCAGCGTCCAGAATTAAGCATGAGGTGTTTTAGATGGAGAGAGGGAGACCTGGAAGAAAGGCTTAGCCTTCCCTTGCCAATCACTAGACTTGCTTCTTCTCCTCCAGATTCTTCTCCTACATCGCTGCGGTACTAGTACTACTCAGTACCACTGCATCCGCGAGTAGTATTGCTCAGCTCTCTGCCTCCACATCTCGCTCTAGCTTGGGCACTACCACGGCCGCTGCTGGTTAGAACGACTAATGACACATCTGACCTGTGCTTGGCCTCTGCTTATGTAGACACTGGTGGTGGCAATCTAATATAGCACCTGACTAATCACTTTAATGAGCAACTCGTCTACGGGGATTACATATATAATTAATTAATTGCCATGGTGTGGTGGATTCTCGCTTGTATAATCTTATCTCTAACTCACTTGGATTCGATCGATTTCATGCTTGAAGCCTTTTAGCCTCGCGGGGACCTTGCAAGTGTCCAATTAGACCCCAGTAAAACCGAATGTTTTTTCTTGGTCAGTCAGTGTAGGATCTTTTGAGGCGCATTCGATGGATGGATCATGGAGCGACACCTGTCGATGGGCATCTCTGCGGCAAGGACGATCATACGTTTTCCTTTCATGCGAATGTCAACGAATCTCCTTGTTTCGATCACTTTAATTCCGTAGGCTGTGAAGAAGAATCGTTTAATTTTGCGATGGTTCTAGCTCTACTTTCTCAAATAATTTGTTTAGATTGATAAAGATAACAATAACATTGCCAGGTGCATGCACTATTTTTGTTCTGAGCCATTCTTTTGGTGGCACCATCTCGCTTCTGGGCCGTACTCGGTTCTCCATGGGCGTGTCGTAGGTGTTGCATCTGCCGGTCCGCTTGCTCAAGGATCTTCGCCGTGTATGCACCTTGGCACGGCGTGATCTCCCCATTCTTCTTCTTCACCTCGATCCCCAAGTAGTAACTCAAGAGACCAAGATCGCTCATCTCAAGCGCTTCATCATCTGTTGCTTGAAAGCGGCGATGTCGTCATTGTTTGTATGAGATGATCAAGTCGTCGGCGTACACACCCACGAGAAGGAGAAGTCACCGTCTCCTTTCTTGTATCACGGCGTGCTCGGCGTGCTCGCTTGAAGCGAGTTTAGCTTGACTCTGGTCGATCGTGCGTTCCACGCCGCGGGGCACAACGCGATCCATAGAGTGCCTTCTTTAACTTCAACACCTTGCCGTTTGTTTGTCGTCGGTGAAACACAGGCGGTACATTGGACATAGACACGCTCGAGAAGATCACCATTCAAGAAAGCGGTTTTAACGTCCATATGGTGTACCTTCCAGCCACCGTCGCGGCGGCGCCGATGCAACCGTCTGATCTCCATCAGTGCCACGGTGCGAACGCCGTCGAAGTCCACCTGCGCGGCGAGCATACCCTTTAGCGACGATCGAGCTTTGTGCTTCACGATGTTGCGGTGGATCTCTCTTCACTTTGAACACCCATTTTAGCCCAATGGCACGATGGCCACTTGGAAGCTCGGCGGTGTCCATGTCTTGTTCTCGCGGATCGACTCGGCTCGGCTTCCATTGCCTTCGCGGCCGCGGTTACGCTAGCGCTGCTCGACGCATTGCTTGGTTCATCCGCTCGGCAAACACAAGCCATGTACTCGAAATCGTGGATTTAAATCGGTGGTGTTGTAAATATTCGACGGCGTCGCGATACGAGAGGCACATTATGCGAATCTGCTGCTCCATCGATCGGCGGTCGCCCATTGGATGCTGGTGGCGTCGGTGGTGCCAATGCGTGGGAGTGAGGTTTCGGTCCTCGTGAGGTGAAACGATATACATGCCAAGCAATATTGATCTAGCACTTGAGTTGCAAACCCGCAAGATCCCATAATTGGCCAGGCAAGAAGGTAGGGCGAGGGTTACTCTGCACGATCAGCCACAAGAATGCAAAAAACAGCAAAGCAAAAAGGGAGTAGGGAAACAGGAGGAGCATTTGGGAGAAAAAGTACGAGCTCGTCAACCTGAAGAACTATTTCGGAATCAGTTAAAGACGAAAGATAAAGTGATGCACCACTCCAGGATTCAGCATCCATCCGATGTTACTTTACCTGCTCATTACCCAACTCTTTCTGAATGCAAAGCAGGGGCGCCTACTGGCTGTTCCATTATCTCCTTCTAGAATTAGCGTATGTATTTGCTTCAACTTGCATCAAGTGTAGCTCATCATTCTGCATTATGGTTTGTCAGAGCAAAGCGATCATGTTAGAAGATGTGTCAGTTGTTAGAGAGTATCCCGATGTGTTTCTAGATTACCTTCTTGAAATGCCACCTAACTGAGAAGTCGAGTTTTTTATTGAGCTTGTACCCGATACTTCGCCGATATCCAAGAGACCGTATCGGATTTCTGCCAATGAGTTAGCAGAATTAAAGAAGCAAATTTAGAAATTATTGGACAAAAATTACATCAGACCTAGCTCATCTTCGTGAGGAGCGCCAATATTGTTTGTCAAGAAAAAGGATGGTAGTCAGTGTATGTGTGTAGATTATGAGCACACAATGAAGTTACTATCAAGAATAAGTATTCTTTACTCAGGATTGATGATTTGTTTGATCAACTAAAAGGAGTTACATGTTATCTAAGATTGACTTGAGGTCAGAATACCATTTGATGAAAATTCGACAAGAAAATATGCCTAAGATAACTTTTTTAACTTCGTTATGGTTTGTACGAGTTCACAGTGATATCCTTTGGTTTGACCAATGTCCAAGCTTATTTTATATACCTGATGAATAAGATGTTTATAAAATATTTGGTCAAGTTTGTCATTGTGTTCATTGATGATATTTTGATCTACTCTAAGGATGAGAGAGAACATAAGTATCATTTAAGATTAGCTTTGCAAAAGCTCAGTGAGCATCAGTTGTATGTTAAGTTCAGCAAGTGCGAGTTCTGATTGAAGAAAGTTGCTTTGCTAGGTCACGTCATGTCAGTAGAAAGAGTTACAGTTGACCCCAGAAAAGTAAAGGACGTGCTGGATTAGAAGTTACTATCATCAGGGACGTAAATCAAAAGTTTTTTAGAATGGCAGGTTACTACTATCGCTTCATTGAAGGATTCTTCAGTGTAGCAAAGCCCTTTACACAGTTGTTAAAGAAAAAAAGAAATTTGTTTGGAGGCCAACATGCGAAAAGAGTTTCTAAAAGCTAAATGAGAGTTTGACTACCGCCCTAGTGCTAGTATTGCCAGATATTAACAAGGATTTCGAAATCTTTTATGACGCTTCCCGTAAAGGTTTGGAATGTATGCTGATGCAAGATAAAAAAGTAGTATCTTATGCTTCACGTCAGTTGAGGCCGCATGAAGAGAATTACCCCACTCATGATTTAGAGTTAGTGGCCGTAGTGCATGCTTTAAAATTTTAGCATCATTACCTTATGGGTAACCGTTGTGAGATTTATATATATCACAAGAATTTAAATTATATTTTCACTCAGGCTGACCTCAACCTCAGGCAAAAGAGGTGGTTGGAGTTGATAAAGGACAGCAATGTTGGGATACATTATCATCTAGAAAAGGCTAATGTGGTAGCAGATGTTTTAATTAAAAAGGTTTATTACAATATAGTAATGATTAAGGAAAGTTAACCGGTTTTACATGAAGAATTTCAAAAGTTTAGCTTAGATTTAGAGGAGGAAGGATTTCTAGCCACAATAGAATTGCAGCTAACTTTGGATGGTTAGATTCATCAAGCTCAGGCAGAGGATGAGAATATTCAGCGGATTAAGATTAATATGAGTAAAGGTAAAGCATCAGATTTTACAGAGTATGACAATGGAACATTGTGGTTTAAGGAGCGTTTGTATGTGCCAAATAAAAAGGAGTTAAATGAGTTGTTGTTCAAAGAAACTCATGAGTCGTTGTACTCAATTTATCCGGGCAACACCAAGATATATCAAGATATCAAAGACAAATATTGGTGACCAAGCATGAAGCGTGAGATAGCGGAGTATGTTACACTTTGTGATGTGTGTCAAAGAGTAAAAGCTGAGCATCAGAAGCCAATAAGTTCACTACAACCGCTAAGGATTCCTAAGTGGAAGTAGGAATATGTTGGCATGGATTTTATTACAAAATTCCTAGGACCAAGAATGGTTTCGATTCAATATGGGTAATTGTGGATCGTTTGACAAAGATTGCTCATTTCATTTCAGTCAGAACAATCTATGCAGGTCATAAATTGGCAAATTTATACATGTCGAGAATTGTGAGTCTTCATGAAGTGCCTAAAAAGATAGTATCAGATTGTGGATCGAGTTCACTTAACGATTTTGGGGGTGTTTCCATGAAGCTGTGGGTGCCCATTTGAATTTTAGTACTTGTCATCCCCAAACCGATGGTCAAATTGAGCATATGAATCAGATTCTTGAGAATATGCTTAGAGCTTGTGTGCTAGATCGTGGAGCCAAGTGATACAATTGTTTACCCTTCGCAGAGTTCTCGTACAACAACAATTACCAGGCTAGCCTGCAAATATCACCGTTTGAAGCTCTATATGATAGAAAATGCAGAACCCCTCTCAATTGAAAAGAGATGGGGAAGGGTCAAATCTTTGGCCAGATTGCTTAAAATAAGCTGAGGAAAAGGTTCGACTAATCTAGGAGAGGTTGAGAACTGCTTAGGCCAGACAGAAAAGCTATGCGGATACTCGTCGCCGAGAGTTGAGCTTTGAGCCAAATGATTATGTATATTTCAGGATTACACCATTCAAAGCTGTTAAGAGGTTTCAAATGAAAGGAAAGCTAGCGCCAAGGTATGTTGGGCTATTCAACATATTAAAACACAGGAGGAGAAGTTGCTTATCAGTTGGAGCTATCTGTGATCTTCCATAGGATACATGACGTCTTCCATGTATTCCAGTTGAAGAAGTGTCTATGTGTGCCTGAGAAAGCAGTGCCAGTTGAAGCCATTGATATCCAAGAGGATCTATCTTATAAAGAGCACACTGTCAAAATTTTGGAGTTGTTAGAGCGTGTGACTAGGAGCAAGTCGTCCATTTTTGCGAAATTCAATGGAGCAACCATTTCGAGAAGGAAGCCACCTAGGAGCACGAGGAGGATCTTAGAGCAAACTTTTCGAACATATTCTCTTCATGAGCTCGGATCTCGGGGTCGAGATCCCGTTTAAGGGGGAGAGGTTTGTAACATCCTGATTTTCAGTGTTATTTGAAGCCTTTTAAAATAAAATCACCATTTGAATTTTTCTAGAATTAATAGAAGCTTAAAATAAATTTTTATTAATTAAAAGGATTTAATATAAATAAAATAAATATTAACATTTACTAAAAATATTTTATTTGGGTTTCTTGTATCTCATGGAATTTTCTTGGATTTTCTGGACTTATTTGCTATTTTCTAGAACTTATTTTATTTTATTTGAATTTCTGAATTAGAAAGCCCCAAAAATCCTTAAACGATGTTGGGCGGACCCATTCTCGCTTCATCCACCTAGTGAGCCTCGCCATCTTCGGATCTCCTATTGACACGTGTCGACCATCCGCCAAGTTACGCCGGTGCCGGATCCTTTCTAGTGCCACATGTCAACCATACGGAGGCTTGTCTACTTGTGTTTTCTCCCGTCACCGTCTGATCCAAAGCCTCACCATGTGTCATCCATCCGTGAGATCGGTTACTATTCATCGTCGTCTTTCTTTTGGTCTCTTACTGCCGCCGTCGCGTTCGTTCCGCCTCAATGTCCATGCTCGACATGAATTCCGCGTCGTCTCCGACCCGACCTCCGTGCCACGCGCGATTCAGCCATCCTCGGCGTCTGTGCTTAAATAGCGGCTACTGCCTCATCCTTCACACCACCGCACTAGCTCGCCTCGCCACGTGCGCCATCGAGCTTGTTGTTCGCTCGTTCCGTCGTCGAGCTCGCCAGTCCTCGCCATCATCTCGAGTGCCGTTTGTCTACATCACCGTTCCCGAACCTCGCTGCCAAGCCGCAGTCGCCGTCTCCTTCACCCGACTGTCGTCTACGCCGACCGGTGAGCCGCCGAGCCATCCTCCTTCTTCGTTGTCTCACCTGTGCACCACCATCTTTGTTCTACCGGTGAGTTCCCATCGACCGACTGCTGTTCGCTGACTCGCTCTGGCCACCGCATCGCCCTCACCAGCTGAACCCCGCCGCACCGTTCCACCCTCGCTCGCTCCCTCGTCGTGTCGTCGCAATGTTTCACACATCGAAGGGTCACCTCGGTCCACGCGCCGCCGACGTCAACGATGATGCCACCCCGCATCCACACGGCCACGTCTCTTCGTTCCTCCACGAACCCAGTCTACACACATCGAGCTACTGATAGTCGGTCCCATCTGCTAGCCGTCATTATTTCGTAGACCCGTAAGCCAGTCGAGCCGAGTCAGCTACCAGCTCAGTGCCATGTCCGCCCTAAAGTCCACGTGTCGTGCCACATCAGCACCCGAGTCGTCCTAGATGCCACGTCAGCCCTAACCACCACTTGTCGCCACGTGTCGCCACATCAGCCCTAGCCTGCCACATCAGCCAGCCAGCCACAGTTCTCTGTTTCATGAGCCGTGTCCACCGTATATCAGTCTTTCCGTGAGTTGAGTCCATAGCACAATAACTTTTTTCAATTTTTCAATATTTTCTTTAGATTAAAATTTTCAAGAGTCCTTTCTCATCGGTCCTAGCTCTGATTAACTCTGTTCTTTTTTCTAAATTCATCTAAAATTGAGCTCTATCTTTTGGTTCTAGTTTTATAATTTTTAGAGTTCATTTGAATTCTATTTGATTTTATTTTATACTTTGTTCGTTTTCTCTCTCATTAGATCTCGTATTCGATGGAGTGAAAACACAACAAGAAGATCAAGAATTAATAACTGAGCAAAACCAAGACAAGTCGTATTTTTTTGATCATGTTGAACCTAGCTTTTAAATCTACTACTTGTTTATTTTGTTTTAAATTATCATGCATTACTATTTTATTACAAATCATTGTATCTGGTAGTTATTGTCCTAGTTGATTAATCCCTCATTTGATAATTTGAATGTCATGATTCTCTTGTCAGCATAGGATAGAAAATTATTTAATGATACCATACTAATTGTCATATGGGTTGTACGATTAATTTGCTTAGTTATGCTTATAGTCTTGATGGATTCATCATCACATGTGATCAAATAATCAATTTGACTTAGTAAGATATTGAATCATGGTTAGTGCTACAATTATAAAATTTGTGTGCCATGACATTAGTGTGTTATTGGTAATGGTTATACAAAATTAGTTTTGACTTGGGCGAGTGATCGTGCAATAAAAGGGAAGTGTGGATTCACTTTGAGGGATATGAAAATCTCGCCTAAATAATGTCTAGAGACTTAACTTTGTGCGCTATTTATCTGAGCCTTACCTTGCAAACCATATGTTTAGTGTGGGATAGACCTAACTGATTAATTTATGATATTTTAATTTTGATTTCACCATTGAATTGAACATGGTTGCTAATTTTTGTGAGGTGCAAGAGGGGCAATTATCGACTATGTAATTAATCTACTCGACGATGAAACCTTAGCGAGCGAAATTGATTTGTGATTGAGCATTGTAAAGGTCTTATTGTGATTTTATGTAATGTGATGATGATCACATCGTGTGGGTACAGTTGTACAATCTCTGCAGAGTGTAGAACTATTTGAATAACCGTGTCCCCGCTTATGGACGATGATCGATGATTTCACACGAGGGGTAGTGATTTCATAAAACTTAGGTTGGATAAATTTGGGAAGTGGATAGATAGTTTACTAGTGGTTTATTAAGTGGATGGTTAGTTCGCTTATGATTTATTCAATTTCTTTGGTTATTTATTATCATTTTTCTTAAAGTTTGCATTCAATCTATTTATTGTATTTACTTTAAATTATTGCTTTCTGCAAATAACTTTTCAGCTATTCTTTGATAAATCTTGCATATTATATTGCAATTTTGTTACAAATGACTTGCTAAGTACCAATGTACTCACAGCTTTATGCCTACTGTTGTTCAGTTGAAGAAGAAAACTATATTAGTAAGAGGTACCAAAAGGAGGATGCTTCGACGTCTTCACGGATTAGGACTTCGCTTCCTAGTCGATTGCCTGTGGGCATGTCGAATGACTACCATGCTTACTGTTGTTTTTCGCTGCTAGTTTCTTGGGCCCTTCAGACTAGTACTTTGTAAGATTGGCCATAAGGTCGTACTCTGATAATTATTTATATTTGAATTTTTTTCTTCATTAATCATGCATATGGTCGATGTTTCATCTATATTACACTGTGTGCACTAGCGTAATTCGGGACTAGTGTAGAATACACGGAGAGTTCGGATTTGGATATTCGGATCTCGACATTAGCCGCCCCCTGTCTTTCTTGGCTTGGCTGGTAGGAATGGCCATGATCTGGTTGGATTCGGTGGAGAGATGGGTGGGGATGATGGGTTGCGATGGCAGCTTGTATGAAAGTGGGTGGATTTGGCAGAGACGGGGCGAGAGGTGGTGGCGTGGAGAAGCAGCCTGGGACAGGAGGTAGTGGGAGAGGAGGTAGCGTGGCGTCAAGGCGGGCAATTTGGGATAGGAGAAGGCACCGGGAGTGGAGGGAGGAGAGGAGGTGACTATGCCCGGGGGGGGTGCCTCGGGGGAGGAGGCACAGTGCGATGATGGTTGGGGAGAGAGAGAGAGAGAGAGAGAGAGAGAGTGTCAGGAGTGATTTAGATGGGAGTTGGGATTGAGTTAGAGATAGAGATAGATGAGACAAGAAACCACAGTTGTTTACTTGCACTGTGGTTACTTACACTAGGATCATAATTTGCCAACGTTTCCCAGTTGAACATTCAGTAACATCCCTAGTCTAATATCCTGGCTTCCTGGGCAAGCTTGGCTCCAGAAGACCAGGACTAGACACACTGTGAAGGTCTTGCAGCTCTTAGCTGAGCCATGTAGAAATAAGTTCAGTTATAAAGTTTGCTTTACTGTAAGAAAACAAAAAGGTTCCCATTGAATCTGTTAACAAAATAGTTTGCTATCTGCATGCTGTCTAATTACTAGCATGATGTGATGTATATATCATGAATAATTAGCTGATTTAGAGCACGGTATTTCTTTTGAAAACAAGTAGAGCAAAAATTAATTTACACTCCTTCGGCTTAAAAACTTGCTTTGAATTGTTTCTTTATAGCAAGGGTGCATTCGCTTATATTCTTTTCGCAACTGTTTAGGATCGTGAATTCTTGATGACAAATACTCCTTGCTGATTTTCACACTCTCCAATGTCAGATTCAGCTGCGTACAACTACATGACCGAGTCCAGTGCTACTCCGTTGCATGCCCGAGTCTTACACGATTGTAACCACGCTCGGCTGCGTCCTGCGTCTATTTTGCCTTTTATGTTACGATCTCTCTCATTTTAAACATTGAAAATCAATGAATGATGTCTCCGATAAATTCCCAGCATATGTGAATGATGTGCATTTACTTATATGGTGTGAGTGTGATATGTATTGAGTGTGTCCACTTTATACTCTAAAAAAAAGAGTACATGAAAATGAAGAACCCCCACATCTGCTGAAGTAACATCTTTTTATTTTGTCAATCAAATACAACAGGCTATCATGTATGGAATTGCTACACAAATGTTATCCAAGGAGGAATGTAAATGCGTCTCTCAATGAGATTATTCCTTCCACGAATCTAGTCCTCGGTTCAATAATGACAAGCCGCCGCACCCCTGATAAGACACATGGAATGTCAGAACTAAGAAACATAAACCAATCTGGCAAATTTATGTTAAAATTATAAATTTACAATGACTTATTTCATGTAATATGCAATCCTCACTTGCTACCTATATGACCATGCACATTTATATCACAAACTAGTACCTGGAATAGACAATTGCTCCAACACCTCAAGTAAGGTAGTCGTGCTCAAACATGTATGGCACTGTCTTCGGCCATTCACTTGGTATTGTAGCTCCAAAGCCTAACAATGAGTGAAAGGTAGAGTGAAATTATTATCTCAAAGAGAACAAATTCACTTATCTAAAAACACCTCAGTGATTCAATTATTAATGCAACATAAGTTATATTTAAACGAGCCATTGGGCACCAGCCAGGCCAGATAACTTTCATGTTTTGTTTTCTTTCTTCTCACATTTGATGAACTGAACATCATAACATTAAAGCCTTGTGTTATCTGTTTATCTAACACACATCTAACGATTAACTGATCATCAAAATGGAAAACCACAGGAATGCAGGTCTCCATATATGTATACATGTCGAAGAAAAGGTAATGAGTAGTCGAGTACAATTGAAAAGAAAGAGGGAGGGACATACATGCTCCACAGTCACTTGCTCAAGTTCAATGCGAGTGTAAACATCATTCTTCGCCAGAGCCATGATATCACTGTAGAAATAGGTTAAGATTGAAATATAATTCTTCAAAGTGAACAACAAATATGACAGTTGCAAAATAATGGCATCAGCTAACTATGTCTTTTCTTTCTCTTAAGATAGTGTTGCAAAATATCATGTCAAAGCTGCTTTGTTGGAGTAGATCAGCTCAAGATTTTATGGAAATTATACAGAAAATATTTCAAAAAGGACCAAATGAGATAAATAAAAAGGAAGCATTAGCAGATGGACAATAAAGTTGAAGGTTCTTTGGTACAACTAACACTAATTTAAACAAGAAATGAAACAAAGATTGTGCCAAATGGACCCAAAAGTTAGTATGTCTGTGTTTCAATATTCAGGACACAGCTTCAGTACATGCATCCCATTCTTTTACCTTATTAAATGGACCAGTGATGGGCAGATGGACAATAAGGAAAGCAGTGCACATTTAGAAGCTCAGGATGATGGTCAGTAATGTGGTAAAAATAGTGTGCCTTTAGGAGCTTAGGAAGATGATTAGAAAAATTGCAGCAGGACAAACAACCTAGGTCTACCAAATCCTGAAATTCTAAAAACTTAAAAGGCTGACAATGAGATACTACTACAACTTGTACCACCTTCTGAAAATCAGATGAACCCAGTCAAACTAACCAGGGATTTACAGACACAACTCACAAGACCCTTTTTTTCAAACTGAAACACATTGGTCATGTGCATCTTGCTGCAAAGGGAACAGACAGATGAGGTAGGTAGATAAAGATCTAACTAGGAGAATGAGGGCAGTGGGTAACTAAATAATAGTAAAAGGGTCACATGTAGGATTTCACGACCTTTTTACAAAATCAGAAAGGGTTTATGATTTTCTAACAATTCATCATTATCCCTCAAACATGAAGGTAATAAGGAATAGCTAATCACTATATTCTTACCATATTAAAAAGTTCACATCCTTTCCCCCCAAAAAAAAAGCTGTAGCTGCCCAAAATAATTCTTACTTTCAGTGAGACAAGACAAGGACCAATTTCTATGAGTAAGGTCTTATTTTAAGGTCCGTCATGTCATTGCACAAAGATAAATAGTGTGTTCAAGCCCCAGTGGACAACTTCATCAAGCATAGGTCAATTGATTCCATCAATACAAAAGAATAGAACAGCATACCAGCATGACAAAAGAATATGGTATGGTATGCAAACCTGAGTGAATAGACATCAAGGAGGGACCCATTCTCATCAACGATAGGAATTGAGCTGACTCTATCTGGAGGGAAAAAAGAAGGAAGCAAAATTTAGTAGCTGTTACTTCATAAGCATGTAAAATATTATTTCTAAATATTACATCAGCAACTTATGAAATAGCACATGCAGTTCAAAAAGGAACAGGCCTAAAGGAGAATCTCAACCTGGAAGAATAAGTTAATACTCATTCTTGTATTTTAAGCATTTCAAATGTGCTTGGTACAAGTTTAGCTCACATCACAACTTTACATCATAAGTTGTCTGTGTGAATCCCTAGAGTTAACAATACTAATCAATAACCGTCAAATATAAAGCAATGTTACAACCTCAGTCACTAGGTTCTCCTATTGGGCTAGTAAAGGCACCATTTTCCAAATGAGGCAGTGCAGTAACAACGATACAAAATCAACTATGTAGGCATCAAAATGTGTTTTCCCTTTCGACTAGAATCAGGTTCTCCCATAATCATGTATAAGTTTCCCATAATCATGTATAAGTTTTGTAGTGTTGCAATTTGCAAATGCCAACAAACAGAATAACATCCAAAGGACATGAATTACTACCAAGTTTCATCCTGTGCTATAGTGCTACCATGGTAAAAAAACTTCCCTGACATGACAATTATTATGAATAGCGCTTGTATTCATCATGAAGCCAATGGGCCAATATATATATACATGTACAGGTATGATATATATGCAGGTAACCCCTTATACAACAAGGGAAATACATAATTAATAATACACATCTAACACCCTCTCAAACTTATAGTAGATCAACAACATGAAGTTTGGTGAGGAGCTGTGCTGAGCTCTGGTCTATGTCTTTGTGAAGAAGTCTGCTAATTGAAACTCTGAATGTACATACTGAAAGCGACAACCTAGTCCTATACATGTATCCGCATGTAGGAAGCATCAACATCAATATGCTTTGTAAGCTCATATTTCACCGAATCTTTAGTAATGCTAATAGCACATGTGCTAGTCTAAGACAAAGCGAAAGTTGATGCTAAAGCAAAGCAAAGAGATGCACCAAAATCCTCAAGTAACCTCATTGTAAGCTCATATTTCACAAAGCCATAGCTCGCAACTCAACCTTATGACTCGATCAACAAAGCCATAACTCGCAACTCAACCTTAGGACTCGAACGAGAAACTGCTGTCTGCTTTTTAGTCTTCCATGCGATGAAAGAACCACAAAGAAAAACACAATAAGCAGGGAGAGACCGGCGATCAAAGTGATCACTAACTCAGATGGCATCAGAATATGCCTAGAGCTGTAAAGAGCTAGAACGAAGGAAAAAGAGACGACAAGAAATGGTTCCATGAAGATATCGTAGAACATGAAGATGACAACAGTGGAGCTGAGTGGGAGCAAAAACAAATTAACCAGGATATACACAAGGTACGAAATGTCAGAATAAGTGACACTAAAATAAACAAAGCTCCTAACAATATAACGATAGCAAATAGGATCAAGAAGAGGCTCACCATCAATGGGACGAAGATGAACATTAAGCTCCATGGGAGTCTTAGCTGTGAACTGATTAGTAAGAGAAGCACAATCAAAATCCTAGATATACTGTTCTTGGGACAGATAGAAACTCTCAGGAGTAGAAATAGCCTCAATCCCAATAATGTAGCGAAGAGGACACAGATTAGACGTGAGGAACTGCTCACTATGATGCTCTTTGACAAAAGTGATGTACTGATAATCATTTCCAATAATGATCATGTCATGAACATACAAAAGGAGATTTGTCCAACCACGAGGCAAAGTATGAATAAAAAGAGTGGGATTATGAGCACTGGCAGAGAAACCAGCTACAGTGACAACAGAAAAGAAACGATCAAACCACACGAGGAGCTTGCTTGAGGTCATAAAGTGATCAATGAAGGCAACAAACCACTCTTGGGAACATAATACTCTGGTGGTGGCTTGCATATAAACCTCACGCAGCTCACTATTGAGAAAGGCATTCTTGACCTCAAACTGAGAGATAGACCATGCCCGAACAGACGCCACAGGTAGAAGAGTGCAACCAGTGGTCATGTGAGCCACATGAGCAAAAGTCTCATCATAATCATGACTATACTCCTGTTAAAAAACATATGCTACAAGACAAGCTTTGTAGCGTTCAAGAGAAACATCAGAGTTGGTTTAACCTTATAGACTCACTTGTACATGATAGAAGTAACACGCGCAGGAAGAGGGACAAGATCCCACGTGTCAGTACGTTCAAAGGCAGCAATCTCCTCTACCATCGCATGTTGCCACTCTTGATGAACAACAGCATCACGATATAAAGTTGGTTTGGCAAGAGCAACGACAGCAAAACCAAAACGCTCAGGAGGCCGAATAGACTGGATCACGAAGAGCATATCGAGAGAGGCCGAGGAAGATGACCCATCAAAAGGAGAGAGCACATCAAAAGAATCATCAACTCGTGGAAAAGTATATTAGAGGATAAGAAGGAAGGTCAGAAGGAATCTCTGGAGGGTGCTGGTGCTAAAAAGGCGCTGACTATGAAGGAGGCATTGAAGAGACCAAAGGCTATGGTGGAGTGCTAACTATGGGGGTGGAAGGAAGTCAAGAAAGAAAGTTGCTCCACAAGAGATGCTAAAGTGAAGGAAGGAGAAGAGCGAGGATAGAAAGGACGAGACTCATCAAAAGTAACATCACAAGAAATTCATAACCGTCGGCCAATAAGATCCCAACAACGATATCTCTTGTGCTCAGCGCTATAGCTGAGAAAAATGCACTCCACGGACTAAGTGGTTAGCTTGGTACACTCACGAGGAGCAAGAAGAATATAGAACACACATCCAAAGAGATGGAAGACTGGAATAATCAGAAGTCTTGCCACAGAGACGCTCAACTGGGGTCCCACCCTAAAGAGCACAAGGCTGAATATTGATCAGAAAAGTGGCACTAGAAGCAACTTCAGCCCAGAAGTGTGGTGGAACAACAGAAACAAGCACAAGAGCATGAGCTATCTCAAGAAGATGATGCTTTCTTTCAGCTATACCATTCTAGGCATGAACACCAGGACAAGAAAACTGAGAGAGTGCTCTGCTCAGCAAGAAAACCACAAATGATTCCCAACAAATACTCCCCAGCGAATCGGCACAAAAAACACGAATAGTAGTCAAACTGAGTACGGATATGGTGGCAAAGTTCTTTTAAATGGAGAACCTCACTACGAGATGACATAAAGTATATCTATGTGTGTCAAGAAAAATCATTAATAAAAATTATGTAATATCGATGACCTTTCGAAAAGAAAGGAGCTAGACCCTATACAACAGAACGAATAAGGTCAAAAGGATGCTGAGACACTTAACCCACTAGAAGGATATGGGAGTTGGAGCTGTTTGCCAAGTTTACAACCCTAACAATTTAGAGAAGCATCACCAAACAGACCCTAAAAGACCATGTGTCATGTGCGCGTTCTTGCGCCATGTGAGCAGTCTTGTCGCTCACGTGAACAGTGCGCTTGCTGTTCACGTGAGCGATGGCGATTCTTTATTCACGTGAACGATCGCGCGCCTCCTGTTGACGTGTAGCACCGATTTGGTTGGATTAGTTTTCCTGATTTGATTGGATTAAGTTTCCTTATAGATAAGATTAAATTAAGGTAATATATTTTTATAATATTAGAGATAAATTCCTTACAGATCAAACCATCCAATCTATATAAGAATGGGAGTGCATCTTATTTTTATTAAGCAATAAGAAGAAAGAGTTCTTCTAGTCTCTCCCTCAAGTTCTTATCCCTAGTACATGATCCCCCCCTTTCTCCTAAAACCCCTCTCCTTCAACCATGCCATCCCAACCATTTTCTATATGGTATTTACCCCGTTATGATCCACGGATCATAACTTGGTATCAGAGCCAACACCATGGCTTTTACTGCCGAAAATTTTAAGGCCATGAGGGCCACCCTCAACGAGATGAGTGTCAGCGTAGACGACATGAAAGCCTTCTTGGTAGACATGTAGGCTATGATGGCCAAGCTGATGGAAAATAAGAAGGCACGAGCAAATGCCGCTGTGCGATTTGCACCAATGGAGGCATCTCAGATTGGTGCACTGGAGGCATCTCAGATTTCACGATGTTATCGTGTTTCTTCCATCCTCATCACTTCTTGTGGCGGGAAGCATGCCACTGTTGTCCCACACCGATGGCTCTCACTATTGGCAACTTTCTCAACATCAGGCAGCATTAAGGCCTTCACGCCTTCGCCATCAACCGTTAACACCATCCCAAGTTCCCATACAAGGCATTGCGATTGCTCACCGAAGTGGGGCAACCAAGGCTTGCAACCATGGCCGCCAACACAACTTGAGGACGGTATCGCGCGAGGGAGGAGTTGTCATGTGCGATGTTCATCGCTCACGTGAACAGTCGCGATTCTTTATTCACGTTAACAGTGCGTGTCTCCTGTTCATGCGCAGCACCGATTTAGTTGGATTAGTTTTTTCGATTTGATTGGATTAGTTTCCTTTCAGATAAGATTAGATTTATTAGGATAATCTATTTCCATAATATTATAGATAAGTTTCTTAGAGGTCAAACCATCCAATCTATATAAAGATAGGAGTGTATCTTATTTTTATTAAGCAATAAGAAGAAAGAGTTATTCTAGTCTCTCCCTCAAGTTCTTCCTAGCACATGATCCCCCCTTTCTCGTATCTTCTATACGATATTTACCCCGTTATGATCTAAGGATCATAATCATGTGTAGCATTACTGTTCACGTGAACAATGCGCGTCTCCTGTTCACGCACAGCACCGATTTAGTTGAATTAGTTTTTCCCAATTTGATTGGATTAGTTTCCTTATAGATAAGATTAGATTTATTAGGATATTCTATTTCCATAATATTGGAGATAAGTTCCTTAGATATCAAGCCATCCAATCTATAAAAGGATGGGAATATATCTTATTTTTATTAAGCAATAAGAAGAAAGTTATTCCAGTCTTTCCCTCAAGTTCTTCTCCCCAGTACATGATCCCCCCTTCTCCTAAAGCCCCTCTCCTTCAGTCGTGCCATCCCGGCCATCTTCTGTACGGTATTTGCCCCGTTATGATCTACGCGATCCATAAAGTTTTCCTAAACGATAATGCCACTAAGCAAAAGACACAGTGGAGAATGCAGCAGATGCAGAGGCAATGGAGACAAGATTGACAGGGATAGCGGAAGGAAGATGAAGCCAGTCATGCTCCCAGAGCCATCGTGAGTCACAGCGGCCAAGGCCAGTACCAACCAGAGTCCCCGTGCGACGATCCTGAACACAACAAGAATTAGATTCGAGAATAGCACGACAACCATGATCAATGATGAATTTGAAAGAGTGCCTCATCCTGCGATAGAAAGAAAGGTACCATCTACAGTTTACACAGTGATAGGAGCAGCTTAAGAACTAATGGAAGACTGGTAGAATCAGATGTCATACGAAAGGAAGCATCAGAATCAAGAATTCAAGGTGATATACCTAAGAAAAAGTAGAACATGATCTCTCACTAAAGACTCTGTGCAACAAAACTAGCAAAATTGGATGGTGCAAAGGCAGCCATGCGACGCAGTAGTGTAAAAAGCTCCTGAGTGTCAGAGGCACCAGAGCTCCTCTGAGCGCAGGAACCTCCAATGCCCTTCGGAGAACGGCCACTATGATGAAAATCCATCTTCTTATAGCAGAACTGTTCTACATGTCCATCCTTGTTGCAATAGGTGCAGTGGAGCCCCCTACCTACAGCAACTGCCAGTGGAGGTGCAACTGGTGAAAGAGTAACTGGAGGCGCAACAGGTATAGAACCTGGAGGAGCTGCCAAAATCGAAGAAAACGATGGTGATGATAGTAGACCCACACCACGAAGATGAATCTCAGTACAAACAACTACAAGGGTCTCCACCAGGATCACACGAGGGTGATGAACCAGCAACTGAGCACGACTTGCTCAAACTTAGCCCACAGACGTGTCAAGAAGTCGTAAATACGACGAAGCTCCATGTGAGACTACTGGCGTTGATAGCACTAACAAGTGTGACAAACATCTGATCCCAAATAGTCAATCAAACGTCATACCATAGACAGTTGAGCATAGAACTCATCCACAGTAGTATCTCCCTGCTGCAGCGACTGCTCTTGTTGCACAATAGCAAGGTACAAGGAATCACTCATAGTGGTTGCGCAGATGCGTCCACATCGCTTGTGCAGAAGCCAGGCCAACCATATCACCAGTGAGGTGCACCATGCTAGCAATCAGGATTGTCAGAGCAGCAGAGTGAATGGTTTTGACCATCGCCATAGAGACTCTCCTAGTCTATGTTTTGGAGAGACTACATCTTCCATCAGTACCTCGATGGTCTCATTATCATCTGCTATGTCATCTTCTCATTCTCCTGTTGGTTCTTCATTCAGCAAGTGGCGTCACAGACTTAGTCATCTATATAGATCTCGCATTACCACCTTAGTTTGTCAGGGTTCCTTAGGCCATGTCACTACTGAGTCTAGCTTTCATTATACCAGTTATAAGCTGGGGAAGCAGCTACAACTGCCATATTCTAGTAATACTTAGTCTTGTCATCCTTTTGATTTTGTCCATTTTGATGTATAAGGTTCTCCTTTTGCTTCTAAGAGTGGCTAGAGTAATTATGTCATATTTGTTGATGATCACTCTAGATATACTTAGATTTGTTTCATGAAACATCGTTCTCAGTTAATTTCTATTTATCAGTGTTTTGCTAGGATGGTTCACACTCAGCTCTCTTCATTCGTGTTTGTCATTCTAACTCTGGAGGGGAGTACCTTTAATCATCTTTTCATCAATTTCTTTCTTTCTCATTTCCTCCTTTGTTCCCTCTCATTGTTTGGGAAGCTATTATTCCACTCATATGATTATTTTCATGTTTTTGTTATACTCTATGTCTCGTGGTCCTGCGTGCTCATACTCAAAATGGTGTTGTTACTTTGAGTCACCTTCTAACTCCTTTGACTCATCCTTCTTCTTGCAGATTCCATTTTTGTGTCTACCTCGTTCCTTTACTAGTTGTCTTGTACTTTTACGATTTTGATTAAATATTTTGTTCAACTGGAAAGAATTATTAAGCCGCATGAAATATGACCAAGTGAACCCATTCCAAACTAAACATAATGTTATTATTCATAAGGATGGAATATTACCTCATGTCATCACATGGTGCATTCTTAGGTTTATCAATAGCTAAGCAATGGAGAGGTAAAAGGAATAGAATAACCACATTAAGTGCCAAAGACATGAAGGAAGAAAGCTCATGCAGTGGGAGAGCAAAAGGAAGGAGCCCAAGGACATAAACTACAAGTTTTGGATAAGATTTTTAAGCCCAATTCGTACCTCCCACAAGCCCAACTGGATTCAAACTCGGATTCAACTCAGAATTCAATTCCGATTCGGTTCGGGACAGCCTGATAGACAGTTACTAAAAAGGTCATAACTTTCACAAACGGAGTCCGATTCAGGTGTTCTTGTACTCGTTGGAAAGATAATTTCAAGGGCTACGCAATGGATCTGGTCCCAGCATTAAATTCATCACGGATAAAAAGTTATGACCGAAACAATATGACGGCTGTAAAATCTAGTTTCATTTTTGTGAGAGTTCGTATCTAAAACTATATAAGGTTGAGTTGTACTAGGATTGTGGACTCTATGGACGTCCCAAGGGGCTATATAAGCCATGTATTGGCAGCCTTAGGGCTCAGATCACCTTTGAGAAAAATCAATCTACTAAAGTTTGTTCGAGTTTATCATTGCTGCCGAAATTCCGTGAGGGAATTAGAAGTGTTCTTCAATCAAGATCGTTCAGCCTTTCCGCTGGGAATTAGGTGCACGATAGATTTTCGCTTGGTGGTTGGTGAAATCGACGCAAGTGTGTTTTGGCGGATTAAAGAGTGTTCGTCCCTTGCACTGGCATTGGAGGATCATTGCAATTCATCAAGACTCCCGCGAGTATCCATCCTATGTCGAGAAGATCGGGCGACCCGTATAATAATCTATCTCCTCCACTAGCTCCACTAGTTTCCGACACTTCCACTTTTTCCATTCACTACAGTCACTGATAGACAATTTGTAACGCCCTAGGGTCCAAACGGTATAGGCCTAACCCCATTATAGATAAACCACGCACACGTAACAACCTGCTTGCATTTTCATCCTCGCTTCGCAAAATGGTTAACCAGAGATTATTACCAAAGGTACCTATGGGTTTATATGTTAGTGTTTTCATATTAAGCTAGCAATATGAGACTAATCCACACCCTCATGTACACACATGGGCCATCATAAGCCTAATTTCACATGAGCCGAGATGTCACATACACCCCACCCCGCCTTAAAAACCCCAACACCCTCGTCGGTCCAACATACCCACACTGGGGCAAATGAGCAGAACCTCCCCCTCTTGGCACACGTCCATACATCCAGTGCTGGTACATATACCATGTCGTGTGTCCACTCCGGACCCGCACGTGCCATGCGTCATATGCCCACGCCCCTGACTCGTACGCACCCGTATAACCGCGAGGGTCGGCTCTGATACCATTTGTAATGCCCTAGGGTCCAAACTGGCTTAGGTCTAACCTCATTATAGATAAGCCACGCACACGCAACAATCTGCTTGCGCTTTCGTTCTCGCTTCGCGCAAAACAGTTAACCGGAGGTTATTACCAATGGTACCGATGGGTTTATATGTTAGTACTTCTCATGTTAAACTAGCAATGTAGGACTAATCCACACCCACATATGCACACACACATGGGCCATCATAGACCTAATTTCACATAGGCCGAGGTGTCACATATGGTTGTAATAGCCCAACTTTTTTAAAAAAAAATAAAATAATAATTACGTTAGTTTAAAATAAAAATAAAGTTATTTGGTTTCTTGGAATTTTAAAATTTAGCTAACCTGATTTTCTGCTTTAAAAAAGGGCCTTTCTTTAAAGAAATATTTTATAAAGAAAAATACCTCAATTTTAGTTGGAAATATTTTTATAAGTTCAAAATAGCTTTAGAAACCTTTATGATTTTTTCTAAGATTTTTAGGCTTTATTTGTAATTTATTGAATTAATTTAACGCTAAAAAGAAAAACATTTTTTAAAAATTAAAATAAACTTCAATTAAATCTAAAATTATTTTATTTGGTCTTTTCAGGTTCTAAGGATTTTTGTGAAATTTACCTGAATTTTTTTGGAATGTTTTCCTTCTTTCTCATTTTTTCTTTCTTTTCTATTTTCTCTCTCCTATTTCTTCATTCTCCAGACAAGGTAGCGTCCGTGTGCAAGTCGCCATGGCCGTCTCCAAGCTTTTGTAACTCATGATTTTCTTAATGTTTTTTCCGCGAAATTAAGTGCATTCACTTCCTCTCATCTTGGCTCTTCCAATCCCGGCCGTTTCCTCTCATTCATGAGCATTTTCGCGAGATTTAACCCATGCCATGAATTAACATGGTTGCTTGATCTCCCTCCTCGAACCTCCTCAGTCCCTATAAAAAGGAGCACCGTGAGCACCTCCTCATCCTCACTCAACCCCGAAAATCTCAAGTCCCCACTTCCTTCCTCTTGGCCGCAATCGAAGTTTTTCTTTCATCTTCTAGCGTCGTTCTTCGGCTTATTGCGTCGCCTACAGTGGAGCTAGTCACTTTTGACCACACCATTGGCTTCATCTTGACGCGTTCTACGTGGTGCTCCCCTCGCCTTTGCCGTTTCTCGCGTCGCCACCAGCCGACCGTGCGTGTCCGACTACAACCAAGGTGAGCATCATATTCCCCACGTTCTACTCTTCATTTTGCCGCAACTCTCGCATGTTATCTCCACTCCGTTTGCCCGAAACGCTGATGTCAGTCCGTCGGCTGCCTAAAGGCCTTTCCACCGCGTTCCGCTAGTCCGTTCGCTGAGTCGTCTGGGCCGTTGAGTTCGTCTCGATGCGTTCTATGCTATGCTCCCCTCCATTTATCCAAAAACCTCCCACAAATTTTTGACTCCGACGCCTAGACATGGCCGCAAATGGCACTTCGCGTCCCCATCTGTCTGGGGATGCTTTCAACAATCCGTTCACGTCAAAACGTGCCAAAAATCCCAGGTAGTTACCTTTCAGACGGTTTTAGATTCGCCTCACTGAGCAAAAAGATATTGATTTTTTCGTTTTTCGGTACCGTCGTTGTTCAAACGACGATTGCGTCGCCTCCGATGAGTTTTCGCTTAGCCGATAATTTTCCTAGATTTGCCTCGCCATGTTCTAGACCGTGCTCACCCAAAACATGTTCCATGTCCGAAAATTATTCCTCTCCAACCCTATGTCGTTGTCACTGTCCACGTCGTCACTGTGCTATGTTTAACATGCCGTCACTTCCTATGTGTTCCTCAGGTCCTTAGCAACCCATTTTGCTAATTAGCTTCACCTCCCGGGTCTTTCCTCACCGACGCCATGGCCAAAAACAAGGAAAGGCACGCTATCTCACTGTCTTTTCTCACCGATTAGCCAATTAGAGATAAAAATTTGTTAGAGATATAATTGGGATTAGAAAGGCCATCTATATAAAGAGGCTACCGCATGCTATTGAGGAATCAATCAATGAAAAGAAATATTATAGTCTCCGTCCTCTAGTCTCTCTCTCTATCTTCTACCCGGGATCATGACATCTGTTTACTGTTCACGCAAGATTTTTCTTTTTTTGATTTTCTGATCCGCCAATTTTCCAATCGCTCGTTCTCCTCCGTCCGAACTCCGAATCAAGTGATTCAAGTTTCTAAATTCATAATCTATCTTCTATTATATATTTTATAACTTTTGAATTTTCTCAACCGCCATTGGCTGAGTCTCCTCACCGTCGGAACGCCGTCGCCACTGTCGCCCGAGTGCGCCACCGCTTCACCTCGCCGCCGACCACCTTCCAGCCACTTGCAGTAATGCACAAGAGCACCAACACACTCCTCGCAGGTCCCTCTCTTTTGCTCCCCTCGCCAGTCGCCGCCATTCACCAGAACTCTGGCGGACCGTTGGTCCCCACGCATTGAGCCACCTCCTCTCTTTTGCCGTTCGGATGGTCCGAATGTTCCTTTGACCATTCAAATTGGTCCAAACTTCTTCATGCATCATCACCATCTATTCCCATCTAACGGCTTCTACTAAGCCATTCCCTTCTCTTACCCACTTAGCAAGCCATGTCTGTACCCGACCCACATGGTAGCCACGTCAATGCCACATGGCATGTCACGTTAGCCCTTGACTGCTCCCGAACACTCTCTAGAGCTTTCGACTATCGACCACAGCTATTTCGACCACATGGTGTTATCCGACTATAGCCTTCCGCCACTGCTTTAGACCACCTGAGGATCCACCCATTATAGCTACTCCGACCATGGTAATCTAATCCATTCGACCACTATTGTTTTTCTAACTACAATCACTCACGACCACAGTCGCTCCCAACCACTGCCATCTCCATCTACCTCCGACCATCAACTATGACTGCTGCAAACCGCTGACCACTCTAAACATCTGACCGTCGTAAGCCTCTGACCGCAGCCGCTTCCGATCGCTTACTGACCGCTGTCGCTCTTCGCTCTAAGCATCCGACTACCCTTAGTTCTCGACCACTATAATAATCACCTTGACTACAGTGTTCTTCAACCACTGTACAGTTTCGACTAGGTCTTCGTCTGAATCTTCGGCTTCAACTTCACCAATACTTAGAGTCATTGTCTTCGACTTCGACCTCCGCAACTTCAACCGTTGATTCGACCATGGTTTCTACCACGGCTTCGACTACACTTTCGATAATAGTTTCAACCATACACAAATATTGTAGCTTCCGACCACTTTTGCTTCACAAAGAAAAGAATTCCAAGAATTCCTTTCTTTGGAATTCAAACTACCGATCGTTCTCCTTCGTCCTAACTCCATTTGGACCCATTCAAATTCCTAAATACATATTCTATCTCCTAGTATATATTTCATAATTTTTGAATTTTATTTGAGTTTAGTTTGTTCTGACTTTTCGCGTGTAGACTACTACTATTCTTGAGAATATAACCTCGACGAACCTCAACAAACTTCGAAGCAAAGCAAGTTACACCTTTAATTATATTGCTCCCAGTAATTTAAATTATTTATGTTGATTTTAAATTATTATGTATGCGTACTTTTATTCAAATCTAGTTTAAATTCGATTTAAATTCTAGTTAACCCAAATCCTTTGTGTATGGCCAAATTTGACATTGAACTTCCTTATACCTTGTCACCATAGAAGCAAGGTTATTAAGTCGTAAAGTCGAGTCGAGTCGCTTAGGGGGCGACTAGGGAGACTAGTCGACTAGTCTAGACTAGTCGCAACTAGGGAGGGAGGAGGCTACACAGGAGGGAAGAGGGGAGGAGAGAGAGGGGAGGAGAGGGAGGAGGAGGCTGACCGACCGGAGAAGCAAGGAGGACCGGCGAGTCGCCGCCACGCCGATCCGCTGCCGCAGCCGCCGATTCGCGGATCCGTTACGCCACTAGTCCGCCGCCGCCGCTTCACCAAAGACCGGATTCGCCATCGCCGCCGCCGCCGCCGATTCGCCGCCTCCGCTTCACCGCGCCGGATCCGCCGCCGCGCAAATGATCCGCTGGTAATCCAGGCAACGACGCGAGGCGACGGAAAGCGAGCGTGGCCGAGGGCAGCGCCGCGCAGGCGATGGCGCCCCTCTCTTCCCTCGGGTTAGCCGGCCTCCACCTCGCGGAGCGGCGGCGGCAGGCGAGGCGGCGCGCGTGAGGAGCACGGCAGAAGGTGACGTGGTGCACGAGAGCGGAGGTGGCGCTCGACCGAGCAACAAGGAGGCGCGGCAGCAAGGTGGCAAGGGGCGGAGACGGCGAGGTGCGGCTGGGGGTGGCGCAGACGAAGGGCTGACGACGGCGGCGTGCGCGTGGAGAAGGCGGCAGCCAAGTGAGCTCGGGCTACCCCGGCTCTCCCCCGGCACTCTCTTATATAGGCAAGGGGTGGATATGGGCTGGGCCGGTCCAGCTATTACAAGTCGGCCGACTGGAAACAGGTGATTAGTCGCGTTTAGTCGTAGATTAGTCGTCCGGACTCCCGACTAGTCGCTCCAGTCGAGTCGGTCTTCCTAGTCGTCCATCTTGTACCGACTCGACGACTAGTCGTGGATTAGTCGACGACTTAATAACATGATAGAAGAAAACCTAGTTAATACAATAGTAGTAACTAGAAATTTTTTAGAATTGCTTAGTCATGCTTAGAATGATTTAAGTGAAAATATCTGTTTCACTTCAGAACAATGATTTTCTAAATGTATTCTTGACTTCGGTGAGTCAAGATATATGAAATATTTTAAAATAAAATATAAAACTTGGTTTGGACCTAGGCTAATGGTTAGTTGTTGGGTACTGGCATGCATTGTTGTTCGGTGACACAATGTTTATTGTCAGGCACAAGGGGTTTATGAAATGAGCCTAAGTCAAATTAAGGACCGGTTTATGAGCTACTATTGCAAAACCATATCGTACTACCACAAGACTGGTATGGGACAGTCCTGACTGACTAACTTGTGAGGTCCCAACTTTTGTCTCGTTATAAGGTTGAATGTGAGCGTGGTGTAGGCCATGAGAAGTCTCACATGGCACAAGAGGAGGCTCCAACTTGTGGATTTAAGTTGTGGTGAAACCTTAGTGGCGGCGTGACCAGATTGAAGGCTTAGTATTGTAAAGGTCTTGTTACGATTTCTCAGTCGCAAGCCTACAGAAACGTGTAATGGCTGATAATATGAGATAATCATATCTTGTGGGTAAAGCTGTACAATCTCTACAGAGTGTATGATCTATCCTGGATAGCCGTGCCCACGGTCATGGGCAAGCTAAGTAAAGTTTTTCATGGATTAGTTTTTAGTTTTCAAAATGGTTCTAAAAAGGCTTATGAATGGATTGAATCCATAGGGGATTTTAAAAAAGCATATGGATGGATGGAATCCATATGAAATCTTTTGAAAAGATAAGCTAGGTGGGATACCTATGAATAGGTTAGTGTTTGGTCGGAGCCTGCACTAACGATATTATCTTGGTACATTGCTATTTCTATCTATTGTATCAAATTCAGCTTTTAAATCTATTTACAGTATTTACTTAAATTCGCTTTACGCTCAGTTAACCCTACTATGCCTTCCATTGTCAATTATTATGCATGCATGAACTCTATTAAACCTCCTGGTATAACTTGTGGAGTACTTTATATACTCATGTTGCTTCATTCATTATTTTCAGAGGACTTCATCAACTTCGGTGAGAATAACGACGAGTAGACCACATCTTACAGTCATTTGCCTGTGGGCAGGCAGGATGGGCTGCTGCTTTATGGTTTTTTTTCGTTGCTTATATTTAATTTTGGTTTATGAATCATTGATGTAATCTTTGGCCATCAGGCCCATATTTAGTTAATGAATAAATGTCATTGTGCATGATATGAATCTTTGTTATTCACTGTGTACACTAGTTTGATCCTGGACTAGTGCGATTTACACAGAGGATCTCGGAGTAGTTGCTCCGGGGTCCGACACAATTCCTTTTGATCTTCAGTCCTCTTCTCTACTTGACCCTCCGGCCAATACCACCGACTCTAACGATCCTTCTACTGCACCACGGTATGCCCTACGAGATCGTTCTTCTCTTCAGGCTCTAGAGAGATGGGATTTTCCTTGTGCAGGTGCATCATCTGAGACGAATACTTATCAGAAGGCAGCTAGTATACCGGAGTGGCAATTGGCTATGACTGAGAAGCTCACAACGTTAGAGCATACATGCGCTTGGTCTATTGAGTGTTGTCTTTTTGAGTTATAGCCAAAATAAGGATTATCGTTGTTACGATCCTTCAGCACGTCGCATTCGCATCTCTCGGGATGTGACCTTTGTTGAGGATAGACCCTTCTTTTACCATCCTTCGACTCATCCCTCTTCTTCCGTAGATTCCACCTTTTTGTGTCTACCTCCCGTTCCTTTACTAGACTTGCCTTCTTCAGTTTAGCCTCCTAAGTCACCTTCTAATCTATCTCCTCCACTAGCTCCACCAGTTTCAGAAGGCAGCTAGTATACCTGAGTGGCAATTGACTATGACTGAGAAGCTCACAACGTTAGAGCGTACATGCACTTAGGATCTTGTTCCGATACCTTCAGGAGTTGTTCCTATAACTTGCAAGTAGATGTACAAGGTAAAGACCAAGTCAGATGGTTCAGTGGAGAGATACAAATCTCGCCTTGTTGTCAGAGATTTTCAGCAGGCTTATGATCGCTCATGTTGCTCGTATGACTACAGTTCGCTCTTGTTGTTGCATCGGTACGCTCATGGACTATATCTCAAATAGATGTTAAGAATGCCTTTCTTCATAATGATCTACATAATATCTATATGCAACCACCCCCAGGTATTGATGCTCATATAGGCTATGTTTGCCATCAACGGCATGCTCTATATGGTCTCAAGCAAGCCCCTCGTACTTGGTTTGAGCATTTTAGTTCTGTGATTCAAACCGCTGGTTTCTCTTCAAGTGAGTATGATCCTACCTTATTTGTTCACACGTCTCAGTGGAGACGTACTCTACTTTTGCTATATATGTTGATTACAGGAGATGACATGGACTATGTGGCATTTATAAAGAAATTGAGTGAACAATTTATAATGTCGCATCGGCATAAAAGGAGATCCGGTGTTGCAAGGCTCGAGAAGAGGGGCTGCAGGTAACCTTCCCTTGATGCTTTAGAGAACAAGTGGCTTAAGATGTCCATAACAAGGATGAAAAGCATTGGGGAGAGGGGATCTCCTTGCCTCAACCCACGCTTGTGAAGAATGACCTTCCCAGGAATCCCATTCAGAAGGACTTGCGAAGAAGAAGTGCCCAGCAGCCCACAGACCATGTTGCACCAAGTGGAGCCGAAACCTAAGTTCCTTATAACCTCTAGGATGAACGACCAAGAAACTGAGTCAAAGGCTTTTGTGATGTCTAGCTTGAGAAGGATACGAGGTTGCCTTTGTTGATGGAGAAATCTTGCCAAGCTATTTGCACTAACATGAAATTGTCCTGAATAAACCGTCCTTTTATGAAAGCACTCTGATTTGGAGAAACCAACTGGTGGAACCGGATAGCCAGTCTATTGGCAAGAATTTTGGTGACTAATTTAGCAAAGCTGTGAACCAAGCTAATGGGTCGGAAATCCTTGACGTGCAAAGCCTCAACTTTCTTTGGAATTAAAATGATATAGGCTGAATTGAGTAGTCCAAAATCACAAACTTTCTACCCCAAATCAAAATGGTTTGTCATAAGATCCGATTTCATAATTGGCCAACAAGCTTTATAAAGCGACACGTGAACCCATCGGGTCCAGGCGCTTTGTCCATAGGTAGCTGACAGATAGTTTTCCAAACCTCATCCTCAGAGAAAGGGACCTCAAGTGCTGAAAGGTCGTGAGACATGATGCTCATCTCCGTTAGATTAATGGTGTGCTCTCTGTCCAGACTTATTCCAAGTAATCCATTGTAAAAATCAAACACAGCCCGCTCTTTATCAACATGGTAGTAGCTTTGCTCCCCATCAACAAGTTTGGGTATGAAGTTTTTATGCTTGCGGTGTCTTGCAAATGCATGGAAGAGGGCAGTGTTTGCGTCCCCCTCATGCAACCATCCAATTCTCGACCGACTTCTAGCTATAGTGCGTGAGAGGGAAGATAAGGCCAGGGAGTGTTTCAAGAGGTTGCAGCGCAACCAATCCTCTTCCTGTGACAATGCCCGATAGTCTGAGCAATCTCCGCTTGATGTAGCACTTCTCGGCAATACTCGTTGCATTTAACAAGACCAACTCTTTCTCGACTCCATCTTTGAAGTTCTCTAGCGGTTGCTTTGAGCTTCTAGTCAAAAGAGGCAAAGGGCGTGACCACCCGAGCAGAGGACCAAGCACTTGCGGCGATGTCGTGAAAGCCTTCCACTTTGGTCCGAATGACTCAAAGTGGAACCTCATTTTGCCCGACCTATTGTCATGCGATCCCAAAAGGAGAGGCGTGATCGAGCCATCCGTCAAGCACTTTGAAGTAGAGAATTGGGAAAAGAAACTCCCAATCCGGAGAACAAAGCACTCTATCAAGCGACAAGAGTTGGGGATTCTTGACCATTGGACCAAGTGTATTTCCGTCTCACTTAAGAGGATATCATTCGGGCAAATCATTGATAAGGCGCGAATGTTCCCATCATTGCCCGATTCAGCGAATTGTTGTTCTTATCCTCCTCTTTGTAGATAATATTGTAATCCCCCAATATTAGCCAAGGACCTTGACATGCCTCCCGGATGTCTCTTAACTCTTGCAAGAAGTTGATTTTTGCTTCATTGGATTGAGGTCCAGACGCAAGTCGACCACCATGGTTGGCCACCGCAGGCAAAGCGCATGAGACACCGTGGGAGTCTAATCTGTGAGCTCCAGCAGGTCCAAGGCCATGTCACCAAGCCACAAGAATTCCACCAGAAGCACCAGCCGAAGGCAAGGAGGTGAAGTTGTCGAAATCTGAGCCTAGCAAGGAGAGGACCGACCCCTGGGAGGCGAAAGACATTTTTGTTTCCTGCAAACAGACTACATCTACCCGAGCCGAAGCTACCAGGGTGCGAACAGCATCTTGCCTTGGTTTGGAATTGAGCCCCCGGACATTCCAGCACAAAATATTGGAAGGGTTCATTGGGCGCAGAATCGGAACGACCAAGTTTGGTGTCGGGGCGATTAATCCAAACCGACCTCCTCCGTCGGTGGCGCCATCCAAAGAGGGCGACTAGAGCTTGAATATGCGAAGAAGAAAGAGGCTGTGCAAAGAGCTTACTGTAGACCTCTAAAGCTTTTGGATGGAGTTCTTCCCGTTCGCCGATGATATTCAGGGTTCTCATTACATGCTTTCTGGCACAACTGGAAGTCACCAACGCCGGACTCGGTTCGGCCCGGCAATGCGGCGACTACGTGAGGGAGCTCCAGAGTGCGAGGTGAGGCTTCTCCTTCGGCACGCGAGTGGGAGGATCTGGTCGTTTTCTTCTTGAGATTGGTGATGAAGATCGCCCGCCGCCCAGGATGAAGGGAGCGGCGGCCTCAACAGATGACTCGGTCCTCGGCGGCGTTGGCGCCGAGCGTGAGACCTTGGAGATGAACCTTGGCGAAGGACCCCATGGCCGGCAAATGAGGGCGTCTTGCAGCGCTTAGCGAACACTGGCCAGGGAGCCACAGCTCAGCCATCGTCGCCTCTTCTTCTAAGATCCATCGGGGTGGGGTCGAGTTGCCCGAGGCAGCAGCGCCGGCCAGCCCAAGCGAGTCGAGGCGGGAGAGAGAGCTTGGGCGAGAGCCACGAGCTCGGCCATCACGGCGCCTTCTCCAGAGGGTCCACCGGCCGGGGGTCGAGGAGCCAGGGCCCCGCCAGCGACCCACCGAGCTCAGAGCGGCTCCGCCCTCAGCGAGACTATGTGGCATTTATAAAGAAATTGAGTGAACAATTTATAATGTCAGACTTACAACTACTAAGCTATTTTCTAGGATTGAGGTTCATTCTAATAGCAATAGCTATTCTCTCTTAGAATCGCTATGTTCAGGATTTGCTTGCTCAATCTAGTATGACTTGTACTCGTACTGTTGCTAAACCTATGGAGCTCCACCATCCTACAAACGATGTACTAGTAACGTCCTTCCCGCTATTGTCAAGTTGTTTGGAGCCTTGTTTATTTTACTGTAACCAGGCCAGATATTGCTCATGTTGTACATGTGCTCAGTCGGTTTGTTAGTACTCCCACTTCAGTCCACTATGGTCACCTTCTCCGCGTGCTGAGATGCTTTAGGGGGGCTGCATGTTCTTTCACTGGCTATTGCATCTCTTTTGGTACTTCGCTCATTGCCTGAAAGTCCAAGAAGCAGACTATGGTGTCACCCTCTAGTGCAGAGGCTAAGCTTCAAACGTTTGCCACTACCACCTCAAAGACTGTATGGCTTCGATAATTTTGGTTGATCTTGGTGTTCTTTGTGATAACCCTACACCTCTATTTTGTGATAATACAGGCATCATTCAGATTGCAAGTGATCCGATTAAGCATGAGTTGACAAAACACATTGGTGCTGATGCTTCATTCATAAGATCTCATTGTCAACGGTCAACTATCAACCTCCAGTATGTACCCTCAAAGTTTCAAGTTGCAGATTTCTTCACTAAGGCTTAAACTCGAGAACAACATAGGCTTCATCTATTCAAACTTAGTGCCTCAGATCCTCCTGATCCACCTTGAGTTTAAAGTGGGTGTTAAGTGTGTACGTATAGAGAATTAAGTGTCTTGGTCCATATAGCCCATGAAGGCGCATAAACCTCAAGCGAATATATATATATATATATATACACATCCTCAATAATCAATGAGATGCATAGTTGTGAATAGCAAAATATCTCTCTTTCTCTCTAAATTAGCACTAATCACATACTTAAGTTGATTCTGTAGCCAACAATCACCGCACTATGGTCTTAAAGATCAATTGGGAAAAATAATATGTATGCTGGCATTTGAAATGTCAATTATATGGTACCTTCAAGCAGCAAATCCAGGCAGGAATTTAAAGGAGCACTTGGTCGCAAAGTTCTAAGCTGTCTATTACTTGCCCTGCCAGTATGTGGCGACCATGTACCGATAGGAATACTGACAATCTGATTTTGCAGAAATGGATAACCTCCACGCTGTTCTTGGAGCCTTGAGCAAAGAACTAAGTACACCATTAAGATAAAGTGAGCTCAATTCAGGGCACAGGTAAAACTAAGAGAATGACCAGTCATAGTCTTATAAAACAATACCGTACATTTCAAAATCCCCGGAAGGGTTGCAAGATTAAGTAAAGGCATCCCTGATGAATCTGGCAAGGATTTGAAGATAGGAACTGAAGATATTTCATTTCTGGTTATAATCAGTGCCACATCCATTAAATTATCTGAATCCTTAACCTGAAGAAAGACATGTAGCACCATAAGAGAAAAAATCACAATTATTTACTAGCAGTGTTAAAAGAATTGAAATGCAGACGTGATTCCATCAATGTTCATTGTTCAACTCCTATCAATACAGACATTCAAACTATCAGGGCCTGTTTGGATGTGGGGGATTTGGACTTGGATCAGCCAGACCCAATCCTGCCACATCCAAACAGGCCCCTAGTTTAGCTGAAAGAATTGCAACAATGAAATGTAGAACACTCAATCTGCAGTGCCAAGTAATTATAATGAAATAACATTCCAAAAGTAAAAGACAGGAGTTACATGAATAGCAGCCTTGATCAACAACACCACGTCATTCATCATTGGCATTTGGCACATACATTTTTCTACAAGCACTTCGACAGATTTTTTTTTGGGTGGGGGGAGAATGATAGTAACATTTACTACTGTCCATTTATCCCATTTCAAGATATCCGTCAATTTGTACTTCTTCTGCCCAAAAATGGCATTAAGCTTAGCATTGTGTTTCTTGACCATATAGAGAATTTCTTACAAATATTTTTCCCCTATTTTGTCGGTGCTGATCTGAGACTCTTTATACAACAAATCAAATGTAAGAAGTCTGGCAAATAAATAGGAAAAATACATGAATTAATGGCCTTCTCTGCATTGCAGCAACATCAGGCCCCCCATAAAACTGCAGTTTTGCTTCTTTCCAAGCAGAAACTGAATGCATTTCAAGCTCCTCATGGCCAAGAGCTCGAATGTTTCTCTGCAACTGCAGACCCAAGAATTAGTAAAAATGTAAAATGCTTGAGAGAAAGAGAAATACAGTAATTCAATCTCACCTTTCTTAAAATTAATACAAAATCAGAGGCAGTTAGCATGCCTGTTATGGTTCGCTGTTGATCATCCCAAAGAGGACCCAAAGCAAGGCCCTAGAACAAGAAAAGTTCGATTGTGTACTAGTCTTACAGTATTTAATTGACAAGGGAAAATCAGATGTTGGCTAGTGGACCACACCGTACATGAATACATCAAGGACAAATGATAATTTACCAGACAAATAGAACCTTAAATGGGAACAATTGCTTGTTTGTCAGTTATTCTAGATAGTAGGTAAAGATAAAGAAATGCCTGCTGCTAGATGAAGCGTCTGCTCAACTGTAAAATGTAGAAAGAAAAAAATGAATTGCTCCTAAAAAGGAGGTTAATTCTTGCAAGCATATTTTCTAAAATTCTTCAATAACATGATGATCAAACATAGCGAAGTTCAATTGAGAGTAAAAAAAGCACCAAAAAGAGAAAACTAAATTAAAGGAACAATTCTTGCAATTCTTGCACACATACCTCATCATGCATGATTTTAAATGCTTGCTTGACAGGAAGCTGCGTATCCAAAATTGCTAACTGAAATGCTTATATGAAATATGATCATTCACATGGTCTAAAGCAAAGTGTTGACCACAAAAGAAGAATCTTACCTTGCTAGAATCAGGAACAACATCATATATGGTATTATGTAATAATATTTCAGAGACCCGATGGCGGAAAACTGTTATCTGCATGCCTGAGTTTTGAGATGGTGGTTCTGGAGGCATCTGTTTGGAGATTTATGGCATAGTACATAACAGACCATTAGTTATTAGGAAGATTCTACTATTGTGCAAATGCAGGACAAAAACTACAATGTGAAACTTTGGCACGTACTGTTGTCAAAATAGTACCCTCATCCATATTCATTCCTCTTATGGAAGAAAGCTCTGGTTGCACAACCGGGTGTGTATTATTTTCTACAAGAACTTCATTGCTGATCAGCCCAAATTCATTGCGCACACAAGGTTTAGTCTCATCACACCTCCAGACACCATCAACCAAAAATCGGTACTGAATTACACCAAAAGACCACATGAATGTATGTAACAGAAACGAAACACAGGAGCAGGAGAATATTATATGAACATAGCAGGGCACTGGTACAGAAACAATAGATAAAAACTATTATATGCACACTTTTCACCATTACAAGATTATGTTCAAGTTGTTTGCTAACCTAAGAATGGAACCAAACAATCACATAGTGAACATCATAATTCATAAGTGATAGAATGTCCAACAATAAGTGAGTGAATTCTCTACAAAAGTGCAATGGATCCAACAATTACTTAGAAATTGGGTTGTTAAAGCATAGCAGCAAAGCACTTTTATAGTGGATACATATAGTGTTGATATAGCAGGCACGACATGCTTGGCTACATTTATGAAGTCACTCAATCTTAAAAGCAAAACATCCAAAAATACGAAACCTGATATGACAATGCCAAAGATCTAACACTTGTATTAATTGATAGATAAGAATTCAAAAGTTCTTGAAGAAATACATCAAAACAATGGATTGCTAAATAAGACAGTAGTTAAAAAGAAGGTCAATGAACATGGAAAGTCCAGGACAAATTTGGTATAAATGCAAGTATTAATTGCTTCCAGCAAAAAAGAGGCGCTATAAAAAAAAGACCTAGAAAAGATGGGATAAATGGCAAACATGGAAACCTCAAAGACTAAAGTGCCTTCGTACTAAGTGCCACAACGCACTACACATTACAAATAGCATTAGAGGGGCACTTCGATGCTGCAACTGTATGGACACTCAAATCTACAGAAAGCATTATGTAATGTCCTCTTCTCCGGAACTATGGAGATGGGAGCATCGAACTGGTCCCCCTATGCTAGGCATACCCCTAATTGTACACGAATTTGTTTAACCCTTAACGACTATTTCCCTGCGGACTAATATTTACAATATAGATATGTATGTATATGGTTATGCAATAGGCAGAACTCCAGACCGCAAAACGATGAAACTTCAACTTGAATTCTTATAATTTTCATACAAGTCAAACTGCAAAACTATATTTGTTAAAGTTAACGAATGGTGCAGGTGAAACAAGGGCAACAGTCAATTCAAGTTCCGCTTTCTCTCAGAAGGCCAACTTTCCATTATTCAGAGGGAAGGGCTTCTTCCCCCTCAAATCCCAGTTTTTTTTCTTTGTTAGTACAATGCTCTATAATGAGTTGCAATAATATCGGAAATAAAATAAACAATAGTTACCTGCGAGAGTATCTCGATAAAAATATGGCATATATCCATCTAGTACCTAAATTCTAAGGCGTCATTGATTCAACTTTCTTTTACTACCATCATACATGGCTTTGTTAAACTATTATATTTTAATCTGCTAGTGCACAGGGCATAGAGTGATAAGCACTTCAGTATCATATATTACCAAATAAAACATCATTGATGTTAGACCAGTTCTAGACCTAGTCCTTTTGATTCTATGTCTAACCAGGGATTTTTCATCAGGCTGCTACACTGTAATATGGTCACTGCAAAGCAGCTAGTAAGGTCCGCATAAAAGCGTCAACAGCCAACACTACCTGATACTGGTATACCACATATGATGCACATCATTGACATTATCAGACGTATAGTTTAATCACTAAGTGCATTTCATGTTAGATCACCAGTTCACAGTTCACTAACTGCAAGCTCTCCAATCTCCACCTGCCACACTGAAGGCAACTGGGTACAGGTACAGCTGCTGTGCATAGAATAGTTCATCCCAAGAAATGGCTGCATATTTTCCTTCGTGTTCAAGGATCATCAGTTCCACCATGCATTGAAGCCTGGATGCATTGCACCAGCACGTCTCAATGGCCATCCACCACAACTACCAACTAACCTTAGATACATTGCCGCACAAACATACTTTCGACAAAAGAGGCGCGCCAAGATATCAAGCAAAATTGGACCGCTAAGCCATCACCGATCGCAATTCGATCCTACCCGCTTTCTCAACAATCATCAAAAGCTCTTACAAGCATGCCAATCAAGAACTAACATGCCTATCACAAGTATCAAAGCAGCACCATAAATATACATAATCAAAGCGAAGAGCGAGCCCAATCCGAGCAATTCGAGCATCCCACCTGATAAACCCCGGGGGGAAGATCGAACACCACCTGGAACTCGGCCCCGACCAGCCCCATGGGACATTCCCTCCACCTGCGCGCAAACACACACACAAGAAAAGAAAATTCAGCATTACCACCGCAAAAAGACTCCGCCTTTCACCCAAACCCCGCCCCAAGATCGAATCTTTCCGACCCACCCGGTGAAGCTGCCGCAGAAGGAGGCGCGCTCGCCGCCGTACGGCCACACGAAGCGGCGCAGCACCATGGAGAAGCCCGGGCCAAGAACCCTAGCAGCAGCCTAGCGCCCCGCACCAAACCCAGGCCTAGTCGAGCCCCGAGTCCATCCAATCCAAGAAACCAGCCCGGATTGGGTTGAAGTAGTAGTAGGCGAGGGCAAGGATGGTAAGGATTAAATGAGGTAAAAAAAAGAGAGGAAATTTTGTGTGAGGGAGGGAGGGAGGCGCCGAAGCAAGCGAGCAAGGAGTGAAGAGAGAGGAGAGAGAAAAGCGTTGGTGTTTGCGTTGGGGCGTGTGTGGTCGTTTGTTTGTTCTGCTTCGCTTTGGGTTGGTTGTTGGAGGGTAGTGTAGTCTAGTGAATTTCTTTTCTTTTTTTTGCCCGTTTCTCTGTATGTGAATTTTTTTGGGGGGTTTTTAGTGCGTTGGTGGCTCTTGGGCCGGCAGGTGATCATTGGCCGTTGCTTATTAGGGCTTTGGCGGTTTTTTCTACTTGGGGTTGTGATTTTTTTTCTTCCTTTTTCTCAGCTTTTTAACCTTTGTCCTTTTTACTTTTGTGAGGGCGTTTTTTTTATTCTTATTGAGGAAATATGGACTCAAAGGGGCTTTTTTTTTTTTTAGTGTCGTCACATGGTTATATAAGGTAGAGATATTGGGTGGATACTCGACTCATAAAAGTTTATATAATAAACCGTATAGTGCTAACAGAGAATATATAGATCTTTTGTGGCTAACATGTCAAAATTCTACACATAGTTTATATAAAATAGTTCGACCGACGAGCGAAGATACGACGAATAGCAACAATATTGACACCAGACATTGTGGGTGGCTCACGATTAGAGAAGTCAAGTAAAAAATGACAAATACATTGGCTATATCTTATGTAAGCATTACGGGCTGGAATTCCCAACAACAGTCATCTTCTCTGACATGGAGGATAACTCAACCTTCAAGGAAGGAGATCATCTTTTCTCATTGAACCTTTGGTTGCAGCTGACGAAGAAAACTCTGATGCTATCAGCCTTAATACATGCAAGGGATCAGCTAGAGAAAGATGAAGGGTGTTTATTTATCAGATCGTCTCGCCTCTCTCTGAGTAGAGAGCAGGAAAGGTAAATTGTTATAAACTTAAAAATACAGTGGCAACCGTAGTTACATAATTATAAGTTGATTTCTAGAAGGCGACTAAATTAACTGCCCTGAAACTTCGGGCCCACACAAGCTTTTTTTTTTTCTAGCTCCTGGATTACTTTGGAGGAATGTGATAACCTAAAATACTCCCCGTCGTGAGGTACAAAGAATCCTCCATCTTTTTTATTCTGCAAACGAGGGAATCCAGCGTGACATGGGTTCTCAGGTGACGAGCATCCACCAAACACCGTTTTGATGTGACGTAATGCGTAACCAGATTGGTGGGAAATATATCTGTAGCGCAAAGTCGCAATCTTCCAGCTCAGTGCTAGCAAACCAACTCATAGTGAATCAGAACAAGTGGTTATTTGTATAAGGTCTGTTCTTTTTAATTTTTTAAAATGATTTTTGGTTTTTATTATAATACCTAATTTTTAAACTATGTATTTTTTAAATAAAGTTTACAAGTTAATTATAGTATACATTAAAAGCTGAATATATGTACCATCTAAAATCGTAAACGAGTATCTCTCTCCGTAATCTCTGCCGCAAATAGTTAAAATTCAAAAAATTCAGTCAAAAACTATAAACCGCACCATATCAAACAAACCCTGATTTGCAAAGCTTAGAAAGCCAAATTCAATTGGTGTCAATTGAAATAGAAATAATTGGATAAGTTTGCTATGACCTATATATATGAGTAAATAGACTGATTTTTTTGTGGTATCATTAGTAGCTACGTCCTACGTGCGCTTAATCTGAACTCTGAAATCAGTATATAGGAGTAATAATTTCTAATACTAAAAGTCACTGTTTGGATAAAGAAAAGGGGCTACAATATCAAGGAAATGAGAGGAAAGCCTGACAAAATCAAAGCACAATAAAACTAAAAAGAAATACAACAAGATGATTCCATTTCGTACCGATGATTGCGATGAGGATCATACTAGCGATTGAGTAAGTTGACCTATAAGACAAAAAAATCCACAAGTTGTTACGCGTACCTACATCATGCCAGAAACGGAAACCTGTAGGGTGTGGCAGGCTAACAGTGTAGATATATATCTATGTATGTGTGTGTATATATACACATATATATACATATACATATATATGAAAATATATGCTATACACTCATATTTATGGTTTACTCATTGTGCATTCAAACTAAAAAAGTCATGAAAATTTTTAAAAAATTCTGGATGTATTTCATTGTTTAGTACACCTATGTATAAAATTTGAAACCTAAATTCATTCTATGTTAAAAGCACAAAAAGAGAAAATTCTGATAAATTTGAACTCTCAACATTTATTATATTTTTCTTTTTATTCTTAATATATAATGAATTTGGTCTAAAATTTTATACATAAGTAGAGCAAGTTTAGAAGTACATATTTAAATTTTTTCAAATTTTTTATAACTTTTTTAGTTTTAGTATATAATGAGTACACCATAAAAGTGAATGTATACCATATATTCTCTGGGAGTGTATCCTGTGCACACAGCACAGCCGCTGCACGCGTGCACATGTCGCTTCTCAGCCATGCGATCAAGATCCGACACACACGAAGAGAGGAGCTCGATTTTTGCAGTTGAGCCCCCGCCTGCCATCGCTCTTTTCTAGTTAGCCCCCCGTACCGCTCCCCATCTCCCTTCCCAAATTGAATCGCTCCCCATCTCCCTCACCGAGCGACAGCCGCCACGGCGGGAAGCCATGGTTCTCCCTCTCCCATCCCTCAACCACAGCGACGGCAAAGAGACCCGTCGGCGCCTCGTTCTTCCCTCCTCCACGTCGCGACTCCATGCACCGTGCACCCCTAAATCCATCTAGAGTTTGCTGTTGGCGGCGACGACGACGACCACGACGATGGCAAGGCCACGGCTCTTCCTCTCCCATCCCTTGGCCACACCGACGACGAGGGAGACCCAGCGTCGCCTTGATCTTCCTTCGTCCACCTCCCCGACTCCCTGCAACCGTGCACCCCAAATCCATCTAGGGTTTGTTGTAGGCGGCTGCGGCAACGGTAACGGCTTGTTTGGGTAGTATAGATATTTTGGTTATTATCAGTCGGTTTGTATTGGTGTATTATGGCTTCGTAGATAGTTCAATGTAGAATGTTGATTGCAATTGTTAATGTCGGTCAGTGAAAATTCTGGAATGGAGATTGTAAGCTTGCTCTGGAAGAATGCCAATTTCGGCTGGTTGCTTTGGAATGAAAATTTTGGAATGTATTGTTAATTCTTGTTGTGGAATGTAATGTTCTGGAATGCCGATTTCGGCTGGTGGTTTTGAATTGCAAATTTGCGGAATGTATTGTTAATTGTTGATCTTCAGCCTCTTTTGATTCATTTCTGTTCTTTTTTGCTGTGGCTTATGACTTTTGGGTCCGTTCTTTTTGCTATGGTTTATGGTTTTGACTAAAATTTTTGATTTTGAATTTTAGATGTTTGCGACAGAGATTACGGAGAGATACTCGCTTGCGATTTTGAATAGTACAGATGTTGAGTTTTTATCGTGTACTATAATTAACGTATAGACTCTATTTTTTAAAAATACTCCATTTAAAAGTTAAGTACTGTAGCAAAAGCCAAAAGCCGTTTTGAAAAGTTGAAAAGAATATGCCATTTAGCTGAAATTTTTGAATTTTAGCTGTTTGCGATAGAGATTACGGAGAGAGATACTCGCTTGTGATTTTAGATGGTACAGATGTTGGGTTTTTAAAGTGTACTATAATTAACTTTTAGACTTTATCTTAAAAAAATATTTTGTTTGAAAGTTAGATACTGTAGCAAAAGTCAAAAGCCGTTTTAAGAAGCTGAAAAGAATAATTTATTGTTCTATGCTCATTAACTGACATTTCAATCTCTTCTAAATTGACTTGAACATCTGTGTTTTATTGATCACAGGAAGTTGTATTGCTTTCAAATGTATATGTAATAAAGGATAAAATTCATATGATTTAGAACATAGATATAATCTTATCCGTTAAAAAAATTTCTTTCAAAAATATCTTTTTGGAGTTTGGACATCCCTTTCTTGCAGTCAAGATTTGCAACTTTTAATTTCTAGTCTGTGGTGGGCTAAAATCCACCATACTCACTTATTAGGAACAAGTGAGAAGTGGTGATGCAAGTGCTACTGAGTATTTTGAGCTTGGAGCAGTCATGCTACCGAGAAAATTTTACCCTGCAGCTATCTATCAAATATCTACAGCAAGAAATCCAAAAATGGGATAGAGATTTGCAAGATCTTGCACAAGTTAGATATCCTCAACTACTAGGCAGATATCCTCACAATTTTATGAAATCTAGCCCTTATACTGTGAAGGACCATTTGAGAGGGTCCTAGGTTATATTGTGATAAATCATTACAATTTAGGAGAGTTCGAATTTTGCATTTGCATTTTGTTGGAAATCTAGCTTGCATGCAGGTGTTCACTCTTGTTTTGGTATTAAAAAAGGGGCATTGTCTGCCGTTTGTTGGCATCAATGAAGGTGTAAAGTTCTACATGCATTGATGTGATTTAATTGACCATATATGCATACATATTCCCACACACACACACTTGCTTGCAATTTTTTCATGTGTTACATATTAGAGTATTTTATATTTAGCATATGAGTATACCTAAAGTGATAAAAGAATATTTTAAATTTATTTAGATGATATATTAAAGGTAAGTGTAATTACACCCGAGTGTAAAAAGTATTTTTTTCATATATATATATAATATTTCAAATTTATTTAGATGATATATTAAAGGTAAGTGTACTTACACCCAAGTGTAAAATATATATATATATATATATATATATATAAATATACTTTATATATATATATATACACTTACCTTTAATATATCATCTAAATAAATTTGAAATATTCTTTTATCACTTTAGATATACTCATAGGGAGTATCTCGCGTAACGGAGAGTATGTACGTATTGTTTACAAGTATTTAAGACCATCTAGGTGGTATGAAGAATTTTTCAGAAGTGGTATGTATATTTTTTTGACATACTCCTTTTTATATGCGTATATAAAGATATTTACAAAATACGCTAAAACTATAGACTTCTTTGCAATTTTTTCATGTGGTTCACATTGAAATATCGTATAATTAGTGTATGAGTATATCCAAGGTGATAAAGGAGTATTTCAAATTCGTTTAGGTAGTATATTAGAGATAGGTGTAATTACACCCAGGTGTAAAAAATATTTTTCTTATTTATATATATATATATATATATATATATAGAAGCATCTTTTCTACATCCGGGTGTAATTACACTCTATATTGTATCTCACAACGTAGGGAGTATCTCGCGTAACGGAGAGTATGTACGTATAGTATACGATTATTTAAGATCATCTAGGTGGTATGAATAATTTTTCAGAGGTAGTATGTATATTTTTTTTAGACATACTTCTTTTTATGTGCGTATATGAAGGTATTTACAAAATATGCAAACAACTATGGATTCCCTTACAATTTTTTCATGTGGTTCACATTGAAGTATCTTATAATTAGTATATGAGTATATCCAAAGTGATAAAGAAGTATTTCAAGTTCGTTTAGATGGTATATTAGAGTGGGTGTAATTACACTCGGGTGTAGAATGTATTTTTCCTATATATATATATATATATATATATATATATATATATATATATATGATAATATGTCGTTTGACTAAGAATTGTCAGCAGCGTATGCATGTAGATTTGCTATTGGTTGCTTGTTGTATTGGCAGCCGATTAATGCATGGAAATGTGGTCTGTAGCATGCAGCGGCAGCAGTTGGACCGGATGGTGGGATCGTTCTGATCGGGTGATATCGGTCAAGACCGGGCAGAACAGCGTTTTTCGGTCAGATTTTTATCATGTGGCTTTTAAGTTGTGGAATGAATTTTGGTCACTTTCTTCAATGGTTTTATGTTGTATGATACATATTACTGTTAATGTGGGTTAAGTTTTGAAAAACTTATATCAAGAAACGATTTTTTTTTACTTTTGGATGTATAAGGACGTTTAGAGTCATCCGTGTTCAACGGTGAGGAACAGATTACGCTCATGGAGAAGTCAAGACCTAGAATGATCGAGGATACCGGGTGAAACAGTGAGCTCAAACATGGCACAGGAAAAGCGAGAAATATTGAAGGCAAGTTCAAACGGCGGGTTGCACCATGTGGTTTAGTCGGTCCAAATGAAACATAATCCGGTGGAACCAAAATGAGATAGACTTACCGATGCATGGTAAGACAGTGGTACATCTACACATGTCAAGCATGGTAATTTTTTGCAATGGAAAGAGATGATTAGGTCAAGAAAGGGTTATTTTGGTAGTTTGATCAAAATACCAAAAAATGGCTTTGGAAGAAAACCGCGGCACGTGAGCGACGCTTGGGAAGGCAATTTGGGTAATAGAGAAGCCGGTTTGATCAAGATGGGCCAAAGCTTAGGACATAGAGAATTTAGACTTATGTTGCATAAATGTGATGTGTGAGTTAAAACTCGTGTATGTGTAGGATTAATAGTTTTTTCCCATTATACTAAGTAGATAGTATATACTAAGAGTTTGATGTGGCTGGCTAGTCCATGTATTTAAGGGGTTAGAATGGAGACTTGTGGTTATCCATCCAATCTACCTCTCTTGTGATTTTTTTGTTATGGTTAAGGTTTGAAAGATGAGTACTTAGTGTGCTCTCTATTCTTCAAAGTAGAGTAACTTAAAATTTTTCTCCTCAAAAAGTAATAGAATCAATCTTTGATTTTTTCCATGGCTATTTCTTTTCTTTATTGATTTGGTTGGTTTTTTCTCCTTTCACCCTTTCTTGATCTTGTTATACCAAGGACATATAAGAGATGTATATAACCTCTGGAATCATTCTTTACTCATTTAGGCACTTTGGTAGTAAGTTCATCAAGAAACTCGATTTTTGTATATTTTTTTATTTTTCAAGTGGTTTCTTGATCTAAGATTTTTTATTTAGGCCTATTTTTTTTCTTTTTTGACTAAAGGTGCAGTTTTCCCTTCAAGACGTGCATTAACACTTCCGTTAAAATTACATTGTATTGTGTGTTTTTATATTGATATTGTTACCAGAATTGAGATTCTCGTGCGCAAACTGAAAAATATCTGAAACTGATCTTGTATATGCTCTTCAACTGTGCTTACGAACTCAGACCAATATAATATGTTCTGGAAAGTAGAAACCCCAATTCATGTTTTTTCTCTACAAATTATTTTGCTGTGTTGATCAGGTGTACAATGCCCTAGGAGTCAGCTACAAGCTACTAAATATCTTCATGAACTCACATTTCAATCTCTTCAGACCTGCATTCCAGAACAAGCAGCCAAATGTTCCATTACAGAAATTTGCACTTCAAAACCACCAGCCAAAATTGGCATTGCAGAATATTGCATTCCACAACAACAATTAATAATACATTATGCAAATTTGCAATCCAAAACCACCAGCCGAAATTGGCATTCCAGAACATTTCATTCCACAACAACAATTAACAATACATTCCAGAATTTTTATTCCAAAACAATCACTGAAATTGACATTCTTCTAGAGCAAGCTTACAATCTCCATTCTAGAATTTTCACTGACCGATGTTAACAATTGCAATCAAACATTCTACATTGAAATATCTACGAAGACATAATACACCAATACAAGCCGACTGATAATAACCAAAATATCTACGCTACCCAAAAAAGCCATCGACGTTGCCGAAGTCACTTACAGTAAACCTTAGATGGATTTGGGGGTGCACGGTTGCAGGGAGTCGGGGAAGTGGACGAAGGAAGATCGAGGCGACACTGGGTCTCCCTCGTCGTCGGTGTGGCCGAGGGATGGGAGAGGGAGAGCCGTGGCTTTGCCGTCATCGTGGCTGTCGCCGTCGCCGACGCCAACAGCAAACTCTGGATGGATTTGGGGTGCACGGTGCACGGAGTCGAGGCATGGAGGAGGGAAGAACGAGACAGCATTGGGTCTACATACATGTATACATACATATATATATATATATATATATATATATACATATATATATATATATATATATATATATATATGCATATGTATATAAAAAATGATTCTATACTTCTGGGAGTACGTACCTCCACTCGTTATATACCATTGAAATGATGTTGTTATATCTCTTTAGCCTTTTGAGTATACTCTAATAATAATTATAATAATGATTATAAAATACTCCAAAGTGAGTTACATAAAATTTTTCATCAAAGTTTTTTTATAGCATAATTTGTGTATATACTCCTTTTATACATGAAAAAATATATAGCAAAAATAAAGGACTCTGATGAAATTTTTTTAATCAAATAGCATTGGGATATGTTAGAATTAGTATTTATGTATACCGAAAGTAATAAATAAGTATAACATGTTTTTAATAGGAAACAGTAAGAGAGACTTCTATTGTGCTATATTAGATAAATAATAATGTATAGGAGAGTGGGACAAGAGGAGAGGAAGAACAGAAAAAAAAACATAAGAGAATTAGATGTACCGAATCTAGTAAGAGAGCAAGGGACGTGTTGCCGACTTGACCCTATACAAAAGTAGGGAAGTCTCCATTCTGAGTCTTGATTTCCAGTCATATAGGCTTTGGTGCTGCTGCTAGAAGGTGTACTCGTTTCAAAATTTCCAAATAAGACAAGCAGCCAATGTGAACTTTCCCAAGAAGAGTTGTTCCGTATAGGTTGATTTCGTGTTTAGTACTCTTGTTGGGTTGTCCAAACCTAGAGCCTAGTAGATCTCGACCTCATTCCAACATGGCAAGGAAAAAAGGCATTCAAAGAAGAGATGACTAAGGGTCACATAACACGCAATGTATATTGCTATCAATGCTAAAATTCTTCCTCCTTATCATATCTTTAGTGTTGAGCTTTTCCATCAATAAGAGTCAACCAAAAATGTTGTACTTCATTAAGCATCCGATGTTCCAAACAAGAAGAAAAACCAGAGAAGTGCTCAAATTGGTGAGCATACCATTTTTGCAAGAAGTACATGGAGTTTCCCCAAATATATGTCCACTAGTCGGAGAATTGTGATTGATCATGACTTCATTTCTAAAATTTAGTAGTTGTAAGTATTCTTGGTAGGCTTCCTTTGAAAGAGGTAGCTGGTAAAGACCATGTGGCTCCATCGAGTGCATGTAGTTTTTGATCGAAATGTCTTGGTTGCAAGCATATGAGTATAATCTCGGGTATTTTGCGCATAGAAAGTGATCATCCTAGCAGTCTTTCTAGAACAAGATATCTTAATCATTTCCCAGCTTCCCCATTACAATGCCATGAAACCAAGTGACACTTTTCATGATATCTCTCCACCAAAAAGATTCACGGGTAGTTGATGCATGAGGGACCATGTTTGTCTAGTACTTGCACCAGATCAAATTGACCCATGGAGCTTCATTTCTTTTGTAGAACTTGTGCGGGTGTTTTAGGAGCAGGCCCTCATTAAGAACTTGAAGGTTGAGGACACCGAGTCCTCCTTTGTTCTTTAGCTTGTAGATTTTGTCCCATGCTACCAGGGAGTTATAATGAGATTATAGATCTCTAGAGCCTCTCCAAGGGCAATAGTGCCATGCTTTGTCTAAATGATCTATCACTTTTTTTGGAATTATGAGAATGCACATGTGATAGATCCACTACTGCAGAAAAGGTCATCATGGACAATTCAAAAATATCATCACAGACGATTTTGTGAGTCATCTAAATTTATATGTCAGTAATGACATGAGGTCATCACATACAACTTTTGAACCATCTATGATAATTGATTATCACATATGTTTTTTAGTAGAAACCGTCTGTGATATATAAGTATTACATATAGTTTTAACTATAAACCATCTGTGATATTGAACTATCACATACGATTTGTAATTAAAATCGTTTGTGATACATTAGATATCACAGACGGTTTTAACTGAAAATCATTTGTGATAGTTCAATATTATAGATGATTTGTAGTTGAAACCGTCTATGATATTCATTTCTATTCCTAAAATGCTCTATTTTTTCATACATCTTGATGACTTTATTGTCAAAGAGGAGAAAGATCAATAAAAATACATATCTTGAGCATGATTTGGAATTTTGTGTAAATTTTTGCTAAGTTGGAGTTTTTAATCTCTTCTCACCACGATCAAGGTCAAATAGAACCATTGTTCTTTCATATGGATCTAGAGTGAGATTTCCTGACTAATTTGGTGGATTAGAAGCTTTCTACAGAAAACTTATTATTTTCAGTAGTTTCACTCAATTTCTGTCTCATATGGTCATTTTTAGTTATTGCGTTCCTCTTGTGACCATTTTGAGCCTCACTTTGCAAAATTCTTCTATTCTAAAACCACCTCCTATTTGCATTTTTGAGTATTGTCACTGGGCTCATCAAGAGGGAGATTGAAGGACCATGTGAGAAGGTCTAGGATAATATCGTGTTGAATCATTGCAAGTTTGATCCAAGGCACATTCTAGTATTTTGGTAAGTTTGGCCAAAATACCGGAATGTGCCTTGGATCAAAACCGTAATGCATGAGTGGCGCTTGGAGAGTGGTTTAGCTCAAGGAGATGATGGTTTGATTAAGATGGATCAAGGTAAAGGACTTAGCGATTCAAACTTATGCGCTTTGAAAAGCGCGTATAAGTGAACATATGTGAGTAAACCCCGTATGTGTGGGATTAATGGGTTTCCCCTATTATGCTAAGTGGATAGTATCCACTAAGAACTAAGTGTGGCTGGTTAGCCCACCTATATAAATGAATTAGAATGAAGACTTGGGTTAACCATTCAATCAATCTCTCTTGTGCTTTCATGTTTAGGGTTAGAGTTTGAGAGTTGAGTGCGTTGTATACTCTCTGTCCTCCAAGGTGGAGTGGATGAAAAACTTACCTCCTCAAGTAAGGAATATATCAATTTTTCATCATCTTTATGAATTTCTCATGTTTTGATTGATTTGTTTCTGATTTGCTTGATTTTAATCTTTCATCTTCTCTTTTCTTGATCTTACTATACCAATAACATGTAAAAGATAGAGATAACATTTATGAATCTATTTTCATCCATCTAGGTATTTTGATAGCAAGTTTATCAAGAAAACCCGGTTTTACTTGATTTGACCTCAAAGTGTGATTTCTTGATCTGAGGGTTTTTGATATGATTTCTTTTGTATTCTTGCTTGCTGGGCATATGGAAGTACATTTAGATCCATCTTGGTCATCGTCCACACACGAACGAGTTGTATTCACCGATTTTGCTTTTGACTTGTTTCGATGCACCTTTCTTTCAAACTAAAAAAGGTCTTAACTTTATCTATGATTTTCATGATTATTTATTGGAATAGGTTCTTGATAGCCTAGAAAAGATCTTTGCAAAATTCGATGATATTTGAATCTACAAATCAAAAGTTATATCGATTTTCATATTTGAAATTGGACTGAAATACTATTCATATGCCTTATTTTACTATAGCATCGGTCCGACCACCCTTAAAGCATCGGTCAGACTGCCCGAGACCAGTCAGACTGCCGTTTCAACACCGGTTAGACCGCCGAAAAGTTGTTGCTTCGAGGTTTTGTGTTTTTGAGATTTTTGGTATGAGTTTTGGATGAAAATTTTATTTTTGCAACTCTATAGTTGTGTGAGAACATAATCTTAAATACTTGGAGAAAATTTTAAGAAGCCACCATTCACCCCCTTCTATTGGCATCCAATTCTACACAAATGCGACACATATGTAGCTAACCCACATACACTATACTGCTAAAAAATTATAGTGTACATGCAGCCAAGACCGAGAAGAGTCAATCGTACATGATCTTCGTGATAGGCAATACGGAGCATCATTTCAATATGTTCCTTTGGGACAGAGTCAAATTTGGATGGTTCGCCCTCTTATTACCCACGAAGTGTGCCTTTGAGATCATGTGAACGAACTTAGCTGCATATGCAACAAGCCAAAACTCCTTTACAAGCTATGCTCTCATGTACTCGACGTATGTGAGACTATCAACATGGACCCATCAAACTTCATATCGGAGTACTTCACAAAGGAGATGGTATTGCAGGGGTGGTGTGGTGAGCTAAGAGGTTTTAGGGTTGTGGGCAACTTCACCACGTTGGATATTACACAAAGGACTTGGATTCTAGATCTTGACCTATTAAAGGGTAGGAAGGGTTATCAGTAGAGTCATCGTATTAGGAACAATATGGACGAAGGGGAAGTGAGAGTGACAGGTAGACATTGTGGCTGCTATGACCAAGAAGGCCACACTGTGAGAAGTTGCAAGGCGCCTGCCGATGAGTAGGAACATCGGCGTGAAGTGCAACACCACTTCTTGTTATGTGTGCAATGGTGTTAAGATTAGAAATGCTATCATGTTATAACTTCATTTACAAGCTTTAACTTCATTTGCAATGTCAATCCATCATCGTTAACAATATAGGGAAAGTCTCTGACGAATGGCTCCCTTTGGTAGCCTCATCTCTCCACTCCTTTGCTGCCAAACAACCACTTCTTTGGCACTAGTAAGTAGGCATTTTACGAGGATAAAACGATCATTTCACATCCTTAATGGAATACACATAATGGTCAGTACAAATGATTATAGATAGTTCAAGTTACAGTAAACCCAGAGGGGTAGCTTTTATGTCACGTCCTAACCCAACCAAACGAAACAGTTTTGTACAGTGACAAGACCAACTAAAATAGCCTTGCGTAGTGATAAGACTAAATGGGGCAGCTTTGTACAGCGATATGATGTTATGCTTGTTCACGAATCGTTTAGCATGCCGCTGCATCGTGGACATGAATTTACCTAAACCAAATTAAAATTGTAAAGCGCATGCCGCATTGGTTTAGCCTATAAGCACTACCCTTTCCGCAACATATTTTTATGTACCATGACTATAACACTACATCGCTAGTATGGAGCAGCAATGGGAAGAGATCACCCACTCGCAAGGGCTGCAACAGTCTGGGACAAACAAGCGGAGCATGCTAGAAGGCCACCTCCTCGAAACAAAGTCCCCCTACCTCTAACCCATACCTCAACATTCCCACTGAGCATTCATCATGGGACCCACCCGTGGGGGTGACGCCCCTACTAGTATAAAGATGCATGCAAGTTCTTCAAGTCTATGAAGCAATTGAGCTTGGGCATGGGTTACTGAGGTTGCGGTAACTACGCTTGGAACTATCCCGACCGGCGTTGGGACACGGCCCGCTACCGACAGTCCATAAGGACCGGTTACAATATATGTCCCTACTAGTTCTCTTCTATGGCATACACCAACAAGCTTTCCCCTCTTCCTGTAATCTCTAGATCTGCTATGCGGAGTGATTGGGAGATCCACCCATATGACAAGTGGTGTTTGGACTGCGAGAAGTGGAACACCAAGACGGCACATGAGAGGAGGGAGGAGAGACGGCGCAGAGAAGATCGAAGCGAGTGTATCTGGCGGAGATGTAAGCTCATCTGAAGACGTGAAAATGCAGAGAGTGTGAGGAGGAGCGTGGGAGAAAGCACGAACTGGTGGCTAAGGCCAGGGCGGGCAGCGAGGACTACAACGTCGACCTCGGGAGAAAGGGCAAATGGCTACATTCCATGCAGTAGTTTGACCCTCTTCGTCCATATATCCCATGTATTTCTAATTTCCTAAAGATATGCATGTACCATCCTTAGTTCGTTAGCCTACGCGCCATGTAACCTCCTTGTTGGATCAATTGTTGTGTTGTTATCGTTATGCTATTTATCCAAAGTTCTTCATGTATGAATTCTCTATTGCATCACAATATCACTTACCTTCCTACTTACGAATCATTACCACCTCAATCGTCCTTACAAAATTTTTCAAAAATTTATCACACTACAACAACATACGATGATCACAAAATGTTATTGTGAGTATACTAGATTTCATACCTTTGAGAATCTATGAAAATCACAAATAGATCAACCTACCTTTCCTACCCTTTTATTTTAAAAAAAATGACAACCTACAAACAAGATTTGCTAAATGTATTGCCTACACAAATTGGCATTTATTTCCCCATAATTATTTCCATCGGATCAATAAAATAATAATATTATTATTTTAAATCGTCCAACCGATGTGCGTCTTATCAAGGTGTCACTCCATCATTGAGCGATTAGGGGCTAGTCGCTCAACTGTTGGGCAACATGGACAATTGGCACACAACCGTTGGGCGATTAGTTCAAGTCGCTCAATGATAGAGCAATGAAAGATTATTAGTGTAAAATAAAAAAATGTAGATATATTACTATAATTCAGAATAAAAAATATATTATTTAAAAAAATCATTGATCTTTCGTATCAGATCTATTGCCTATTACTAGTAGCACCAACTGAAAAGTCAACCCGGCTGGCTGCTATAAGAGAAATCAAATCAGCATGCACGTGGCAACTGCATAAGAAATTAAAATGAAAATGATGCTAACTAATATACTTGTAAGTCACTACTCGAAGGGGGAAAAAGATAATGCTTTGTAAGATAACCTTATGATCAGGGGCGAATCCAAGGGGGCTTAGTGAGGCTGAAGCCTCACCTCCCCCCAGTAGAGCAACCCCCCCACCCCGCCGGGAAGCTCACGGCGGCGCCACCCCCAGCATGTTGACTGGCCTCCCGGTAGAACAACACCCCCGGGAAGCTCACGGCGCCCCCCAAGCATGTTTACTGGACTGGAGATTCTAAGCCCACTGGCTTTAGGCCCAGCAAAGCCCAACACAACACCAACTGTCACAAACCTGCCAAATAGCATTCTAGATCTCACACAAAGGCAACAGAGCAACTCAGCGACTCAAGTCACAAACCTAAATCCGGATCTGGAGGCGACGCCGGGAGCGGCGAGAGAGGGCGGCCGAGGGGGGGCGGGAGGAGCGGGCCGCCGGATCTGGCGCCTAGCGCGCCTTAGCGCTTAGGCGGGAGGAGGCGGGCCCGGAGGAGCGCGAGAGCCGGAGGCGGCCGGTAGCGCTCACGAGCGAGAGAGAGCGGAGCGGAGGGCCGGGTGCTCAGGCCGGGAGAGGAGCGCGGAGAGGGGTAGCACAATATTTTGGTATTTTATACTTTATAGTTTAGTTTTTAGAAATGTTTATAGAAAGTTTAGTATTTACAATTAATTCATTATAGATTTGTAATTTAGTGTAGATGTATATAGATAGTTTAGTCTTTATTAATGTAATTTTTATAGCTTTATACTGATAGCAATTAATACTTTATTTATAGATTTTGCTATAATGGAGAAACAAACTTTGTGTAATTATTTTGCAAGCAATTCAAGTAGTTCTCGTCCAACCGATGAAAGTACAACTCAACCAAAGAAGCTTCGACTAGAATTTAATCCAAATTAACTTAATTCTGGTATGTTTCATATGATCTAAAATTTTATTGTTATTCACAATTTTCTATTATATCACCAATTTTGATGTGTTTCATACATAGGTGACTTATCGCTACACAACACTCATGGTAGAATAATTATATATTTTTAGACATGCGTTTTCTATTATCGAGACACATACTTTGTATTTCTCTGTTTTTCATTGTTTGTCTCTATCCAATTGTGTAATTTCTATGTGCATTTCAAATTTCATACGAGTAAAAGACTAAATTTGTGTCAACTTAGTTTAACTCTATAAATAATTCAGCCCCCATCAATTTGATTCTGACTTCGCCACTGCTTATGATAGATTAATCTTGACAAAGCTAGATGCATGACAGAGGAAGCAAAGAATGTGCAGTTTTCTTTTTCAGTAAAGGTGCGGTGCACAATAGGATGAGCTCTTCTCCACGGTGAACCGCACACTGACTGCGCACACCACCGTGTGCCGCCTCGTGGGCTATTGCCTAACTCTACTCCAATTATTGTTGTAAACAATGTAAAATATTCTCCCAGGAAAAAAAAAGTAAAAATACACTTAGGTGAAGAACGTAGTAGGTAGTCGATGCCCCTGAAATTGAAACTGAACAGTGTGGTTCTCTCACCGAATGTGTGGTGCACAATAGGTTGAGCTTTCATCGAGGTGAACCGAATATTGACTTCGCCCATACCACCAGAAGGGGGGCCTTGTGCGACCTCGCGGAAAGTGTTCCCCGTCGCGCTCAATGAGCTTCACAGTTGGCTGTGTAGAGGTGATGGGATCACTGAACTAATAGGTTTAGATGTGGTAGCACCGGATACGTCGAATCAGAGGGAGTGAATGATCCATAATAAAATTTAAAATTTTCTCATTAATATTAGTAACACAATTCAGTAAAAAATACAAACTCATAAGCTTCACAAAAACCAAAGATCACAAAGTTACCTGAGATATTCAGTCTCACTAGTCTGACTGACGGCCAGAGGGCGGTCAGACTGCTCAGCCGATCATACTGAAAGTCAAAGATTGCACCAAAACTAGACAAAAAAGGAGAATTTTGATCTACACTTGCTTACGAGTTCTTGATTATCTAGATAATCTTAAATGTGTTTTCACTTATCATAGTAAGCTAGATTATAGTACAAAAGAGGAAAAAACTAAGAGAAACCAAGAGCTTTACAGAGCACCTCAAGAAGACAAAAAAAATTAAACAAGAACACAAGAGAAATAAGGTAAACAAGTTAAGTTCTATGAAGCAGAGCTAACCAGACTCTGATACCAATTATATGATCGGTATGGCGAGTCAGAGGGGTGAATGACATCTTAAAATCTTTCCCTAGTATTAGTAACACAATGTCACAAAAAACACAAACCCACAAGCTTTACCAAAAGTAAGAGTCAAATATCACAAAGTCACCCGAAATACTCAGTCTCACTGGTTTGACCATCGGCCATAGGGCAATCTAACCGCTTCACGAATAGAGGCAAAAATAGCATTGCCCACAACTAAGAAAAAAGTTAACCCTTAAACCACTAATCTAAATAAGATAAAACTTGGTACAAATCCTCCCTAGGATGTTAGGAACATATTCCAATCATCGATCGTGAATATCATAGCCAAAGATTTGACCTTTAGCCAAAACAAGAAATATTGCACCAAAACTGGCCAAAAGAGAACTTTGATCTACACTTTATCGTGAATTCTTGATGATTTAGATAACCTTAGATGAGTTCTCATATGTCGCAGCAAGCTAGATCACAATATAAAATAGAGAAGAACTGGGTGAAACCAATAACTCCTCAAAGCACCTCAAGAAGGCAAGGAAATCAAATAAGAACACAAGGGGAAGAAGAAAATAAGTTTAATCTTCTATTAACACAAATGGATGAATGATTACAGCCACTTCATACTTCGGAGGACAGAGCTCTCACAAGAGCGCACACAAAACTTCCAACATAAGGAAACGTAACTGTTGCAGGGGTGGCCCCACCTAAACCCAGCCGGCCTTGTTGAGAAGGTTGTAAGTCATGTAAATGACGTAGCTCGTCCCCAGTGAGGGGCTCCGGGTGAGGTTACGATGGTAAAGTCGCTTGTTAGGACGAGGAGTGCTTATGTATCGTGACTAGTCCTTGGGAAAGACAGGAGAGGTCATTTGTTCACCTAACTCTCCACTACCATACTCTCTCTCTGTTTGGCCTGTAGCCACAACAGTAACCCTAACTCTCTCTCATCTAGCACAAGAGATATTGTCTCAACACACACAAAAGTTTATATAGTGAAGGCTCCTCACTCACACCTAACCTTAACAACTAGTCCATACTTAGTAGATACAACCACTTACACATAAGAAAACCCAGTAACCCACATGCCAATGGGTTTTACTCTTACACACTTGTATACTTTTCAAAGCACGACTTTCTCATAATTTCAATAGCCCGATCAAATGCTCCATCCTCTATGACATGACTTGATCCACCTTAGGCTACCGCTGTGGTTTTATAAATAGTCTTTCCACCCGGTATTAGATAATTTACACAATTCCTGCTCACTAGCATCCATAATGCTTCCCCTCCAAGCAAAATCCAATACGAAGTCCATGATGTCCAATGACATTTCGCTAAGCCTATACGCCTTCAGCCTACTCTTGGATCATCTACACTTGAAACGACACAAGTCCAATGGTACATTACATGCATACACTTGCGTCATCATGGTTCTTGTCTTTTTCTACACTTCTCCGCCTGAGATGTAGTCTCATCTAGACTTATGTGACCCTCCGTGGCCTCGGACTTCTCCCCTAGCCTCAATCTTGTTATTGACCGTCAACAATCACTAAGCATCCTGCGCATCAAATAACAAGAAATCATTCTAAGTACAAGTGACATGCACCTGATTCTCGTTAGGGAACACTACATAGCACTCATGTCCATGATTAATACAATGCATGGACTCCTATCATGTCTAATACTTGTATGGACTTCCGTCATAACTAACATCTTGCAAGGACTCCCAAAATACTTATAGAGCAACAACACAACCAAGATAAAACTCAGCTCACTCAACTGAGCATAGGCCAGTCTGACCGCCAACCAACGATCGATCAGACCGCCCTAGTTAACCCTGGTAAAACCTTAGTAACAGGGAAGCCGATCTGATCATGGCAACCATGCCGATCGAATCGCTCAACATAGCTTTAGTTAGATCGTCATCATTCAGCCAGTCGCACCGTTCTCAAATCTTTCACATAATAAAATGAAGACCTCTCTAAAAAAACCTACAACCAAGTATGGGCCGGTACAATCGCTCCTCAATTAGACCACCGCCCACGGTTGGTCAGACAATCTGGTCAGACTGTCATCCACGGCTAGTCAAACCGTTGGTCATCTGACAGTAAAACCAGATAAAGCAAATGGCATAAAATCAAACTCAAACTTAATTTGATAACAAACTACAAATAAAATCAAATACTCATAACATAGTATGAGGTAATATGCACATGGTCTCACGGATACTATCAAGCTGGGTTCAGTGGATGTGTGGCAGTTATGGTAGAGTTAACAATTCCTTTATAATCTTTACTATTATAAAAGAAGGAGTTGGTGGTTGATGAAGCCTCTTTTTGTTTTTAACCATTCGATCTGATTAATCCGAACCGTACATCCCTAATCCCCGCCGCCCCGACCCCGCCTCCCCCTCGCTCTCCCCCCGCCGATCCGCCTCCCCCTCCCACCCCGCGCGGCGCCTCCTCCCCTCCCTCTCCCACCCCGCGCGCCGCCTCCTCCCCTCCCTCTCCCACCCCGCCTCCCCTCGCCCGCCTCCCCGCCCTCGCCTCCTCCCCTCCTCCCCCGCGCGCCGCCGCCGCCTTCCTCGCCTCCCTCCCTCGCTCCCACCTCCTCCCTCCCGCCGCCTCTCAGTCCCCCGCACCGCCGCATCCTCCCCTCCCTCCGCCGCGGCGGATCCATGCCGGTAGAGGGGATGGGCAGGGTGGTCGCGACGGTGAGCGGCTACCACGGCGATGAGCGGCACAGGCTCGTCAAGCTCATCTCGGAGACCGGCGCGAGCTACGTCGACGCCATGAGCAGGTCCATCACCCACTTGGTACGTGCGCCGTCAGCTGTTGCACGCGTGTCGCGGTTCCCCATTCTGCTCTGTTGATTTCCGTTGCCTAAAATCCGACAAAGCTTCTTGGGTAGGTTTGTTGGAGGCTCGAGGGTAAGAAGTATGACATCGCGAGGAGGCTTCGGACGCGCGTCGTGAGCCACCGGTGGTTCCAGGACTGTCTCAAGGAGGCGTGAGCCGGATGGTGGAGGTGGATTCGGTTCGCGAATGGTGGTTATGGTTGATGTCTGTGTCGGTTTATGTTGCTCATGTGTCAGATTCCGAGGTATTTGCGAGCTTTGGAGTGGTTTTTTTGGGGAGGGGAGGCTATTTTTGCGGTTTGTTGTAAGCGCTTGGTGTTTGCACTTACGTGCGGGTAAAATTGATGCCGGTGTTTTCGAGGGCACGCGAGTTGTCCATTAAGCATTTGCTTATGTTTGTGAATGATTTGTATGGTGCTTCTGCTTCACTCCTATATGTATGTATCACACTTGGGTGCAGGTCTGCAGTCTGCAGGGTAGTTGAAATTCATTGACAGTGATGCCTAGGTGACAACGAACAGCTGGTGGCTAAATTTTTAGGCTATGATAGTTCATTTTCCTTCTCTTTATAAAGATGAACCTTCCAAGTTGAGCCATTGATCTTATAAAGGCACTTGAAATCTATAAATACTATATTGTTTCTAATGTTACTTGACTATGGTTATTTCAAACACAGGATAGTCGAGAAAAGACCGTTGTAAGTTGTTTCAAACATTTAGATATGGTGAAGGTGTGAAGCTTAGTTTGGCTTGAAGTGTCCTTTTTGTTTTTTTTTTTTTGCATTTTGAGGAAGTACATTGAAATATGCTGTTATTTGTTGATATAATGGTTTTGTCTTGACATACCTTGGCAATGGCTCTGTATCCGATTATGTGTTTTTTTAATGTATAATAATTGTTTTCAACCATTACTTCTATTTCTATTGTTCTTTCTGAAATTTCTAAAGTTAGGACTCTACCAGATAAAATTTGAAATGCATTTCGTCGTATTACTTGTGAGCCAATCCCTCCTATTTACTTCTTTTAACGTTGCACTGTTGTTTTCACTTGAAGGAAATCGGGCGATTAGTCCGACAGCTTGGTTGAGTGTTGTCTACATTCTACTATATGACCAGTTGGTTTGGAGGTACTCCTCTTAATCAAGAATGCAAGTAAGAAAAATGGTGCTGCAAGAAATGCACCGGGATCATGCCAATCCTAAACCGGTAGGCAACCCGGAAGAGCAACTCAGATCGCAGCTACCAAGAGAAAGTGAATGATCTTATTACATCTTCTGCGAAGAAGCGTAAGTCCAGTAAAGTTCTCTTTTTCAAGTGGACAATTTGTATGTAAATGCTATAATTCAATTTCGTCTGTCTAGATCGATAGACATAAACATGCTTACTGGTTATTCCTCTTTATTTGGTAAGCTACAAATGAACATACTAATATTCTGTACAAGATAATTTATGGAAGCACTCTCTGTGATAACTAAGATTTATTTTCATGCTTCCAAAATTTTCAATATGATGTAGTTAATCGCGACTTTCTTTTGTTGAAGTCAAGAAAGTTGTTGTGGCCTTACTAAGGTGGTGGCCAATTACTAAACAATTTTGACTTTGTGCTTTGAAAGTAGATTGTTTTACTTATGATTCACTTGTTGAAAGGTAGTTCTACCACCTCTGGTAGCAAAGATAGGTTTTTGTGCAACTGTTTACTATTTATCATTCTATCCCTTAGGAGGTTATGCTACTAATTAGGATGTGACATTGGCTGTATTTGATTGTTGAATATTGCTTATATTGTCTACTATGCGGTTGGAATCCCTTCCAAGAAGAATCGAGCTTCTAAAGGACTAAGGAAGTTGATCTCTGCATGCGATGAAGTCGACATCAAAATGAAGTTCCTCGTGGTACACAGTACTTCCCGATCGAAGGTAACATTCTTTATGGTTGAAGTTGATCTCTTTGGCTACTTTTCTGTTCTATCACTTGCAATGAATTTCTGCCAAATAAAGGAAAGAAAGAGGGGAACTTATATTTTTTAATTGTTTTTTTTCGCACATGGCTTACTACAATTTTGTTACTGAAGTACTAAATTAACATTAATTAAATACGAGTTGCTCTTTTTGGTCAACTTTTTTAGGTCATGTATAGTGCTCAGCCTTGTTGTAACAGTCATGTGTTAGCATATACAATGTTTTTGCTGTTAACAAAGTTTTCACATAAACTTCAAATTTGAAACTTTATTTTATATTCTTTATTGGTTTGCACACTTATACATTTGTTTTTATTGCTTGGGTCAGCACTCTGATGACAATGTTGATGATCGTCCATGCAATTCCATATTTTCCCCTGCGTACCATCATCAGAAGGAATGTGGCGTGAGTAACTTTGCCAAAGGTATAAAACTGTAATTTTCTTAGTTACTTTTCGTTTCATGGTACCATTGGACCATCTTAGTATCTTGAGATTATTGCATTGTTAAAGTTTTTTTCTAAAAAAATTGTTTGTTTTTAAGGTGACGACTTCTTGAATTTCTGCACTAACATTTTTTAATTCCCATGAACCATATTATAATTTTGTAAGTCTCTGGATAGCAAGATCTACTCATTGCTATCAACGTTCTGCAGTATGACCTTACCTCACTTGTATATACATTTTACAGTCAAACGCTAACGCTTGTTAATGTCCATGTGAACCATATTATTATTTTTTAAGTCTCTGGATAGCAAGATCTATTCATTGCTATCGACATTCAGCAATATAACCTTGCTTCGCTTGTTTATACATGTTGCAGTCAAAATCTTTAACAGAATGGTTTTGCCAATTGATAGTTTTTTCTTTTATGCCCAATTTTGTGAGAGATGTGAGATAATGGCATTGTTCATTCCTTAAAAAAATGGCATTGTTCTCTTTGTTAGTTAATTTGCAAATGAACCATAATGCACAAACAGATGAAATGAGGGTGGTTTTGCATTAAATTTCGGTGTCCCTTCATGATGATAATTTGATTTTTCGTTGCAACGCACAGGTACCTTACTAGTTCACAATAAAGAAGCAGTCCATTTGGGAGAGCCGTGCGCATGGTCATCCTGCTCGTTCTGGTGGTGATGTTGCTCTGCATGGCCAAACAACTTGAGTGAACAACACCTCACATGCTGAAAGACGTGCGTGATGTTGTGTTACTGGTTTCTATTTAGCGTCTCTCGTGAATTTTGCAGAGAAAATGTTGTTGATCAATGCACGAAGTTGCCAGTGATCTATCCAATTCTATTTTCACTGCAACTGAAACCTGACAAGAAAGAGATACTGTATAAGAAGAAGACAGAGTGCCTTTCAACTTTCAAGCTCTATGCCTAGTTCTTTTTTTATTTTTAGTTAATTTTTGACTTCAACTTTTTTTAATAATTATTATTTATTAGATTAATAAATTATAGTTAAAAACCAAAAACCGTAAACTAAAAGGGCGCCATCATACGTGTGACCTAAATTAGAAGGAGGCTATGTAGGGGCCAGATGATATGGAAGTGGGGGCAAGCTTCGGAATCTACGCATATATAATGGGGACAAAAGAGTTTATGGTAGTTGTGTCTCATGCGCTGATGCTGCCCGTGAGCATCAATCAGATCAAATTCCCCATTAAGCAGAAGCATCTTCTTTTTTATTACTAAAAATTATTTTTAATTTTTTATAGTAATTAACTTTTAAATAAAGTGTTTTTTCTGGATGAGATCTATAAATTAGTTGTAGTATAGACTATAACGATTTTATCTATATTAGCTAAAACTATACGTGAATTTCTGTTACTTCGTACTCTCACACACAAATAACCTAAAAGCTATAAACTGCAGCCATAAACTGAAGTAAAAAAAAAGACAATCTCTCCCTACCAACTTTGGAATTCATGACACCTGTTGCAAACAGGATTGAAGGTTGAACTAAGGGGCTGCTGAGTGCTGAGCGATGGGGGAAGCCGCGTTTGGCGATGGCTTTTGGGCTTTTAAATCACTATTCATATTTTTGTTTTTTTATTTTGTGTTTTTGTGTTTTTTTCGTATTCCTTTGCATTGTCTGTGATAGACTAACATATTTTTTCTATTTTTAAATTTAATTATATCAAATAAATCAACTCAACTACAGTAAAAAATTAGCTAGCCACAGTAAAAAAAGTCATAAGCCATCGCTACTCTGAGCACTACCTTGAGATTAATTTGGAAACAAAAAAAACAAATAAGACACTTCAACAGTGCCAAACTAGGTCAATACTACCTTTCAGCCTTTTAGCTGTGTTTGCATTTGAGCTGTGTTGAGCAGTGAAGTGCAGGACTCTTCTCTTACTGCCTAGAGAGGGCAGAAAGAAACATTGGACCTTCTTGTCGTTAACCTCCTTTACTTTTAGACAATTCAGTGGTCAGCTTTGGTATGCCAAGCTGCTAATTTTCAGAACTTACCTTTCGCAGAGTCGTGCAAGAGGTTTATGGAATTAATACAAAAATACTTCCACGTAAATTTACTTGCGTGTTTGGGGGGAGACTTGATAAACATGAAATACAGCGAATGATGATATCATTTGGACGGTGTGGGTTATTTCTAATGAGCTCTTGAAAAGGGTAAGAAACCTAAACTTAAGTTCCAACTACAAAATAGATAGATGGTTGCACATTATGCAGCATGGAAATATAGTACTTTGCTAATGTAATGTACTTCTGACCAAGGATAGAAAAACCGGTACTAGAGAACTTCCTGTCTGACGGCCAGTAATAGTAACCAGCCGATTACCAAAAAAATCAATTAAAATTCAAATATAAAAAATTGAATTCGGGCTGTTTTCAAACTGGTAACTAGTTACTGGAAAACCGCTGAAAACTAAAAAAACTTGGAATTGATGCATATTTAATTATACAATAGATAATTTAACACAAAAAGTCTTAAACCAACCTAGGAAGTGCATTGTGCAGTTATAAATATAAATTTACATTTGAAAATTTCAGCTGTTTTTTTTACCGATTACCATTGGTTTTTTCGATTACCGGCCAGTAATCGTCAATTTTTCTATCCCTGCTTCTAACAATAACATTACACTACTCTACTGTGGACTTCCTCATGGAAGGTTCATATAGTTTTTCTCACCGTCCTTGACTATGCCGTAGAAATTAAAGCTACAACAATTTTCCGTGGAATTTTGAAAGCACAATTATTTCATCCGATCTAAAAATTTAAATAATAGGATAAAGATGGATATGATTTTTTTCATGACACTCTGATTAAAATAACACCAATCATTAACTTCTTTTCTCTGAAGAAATGCATTTGTCAAAGGTTTCAAGGTCAGAGCCTCAAACAAAAGTTTCAAGGTCAACTCTCAGGAGCACCGTTAGCTTCCAAAAAGAAACTTATATTAAGTGAAACTACTAAGATTCGCAATCCGTGCATCACGCATCAGTGCAATCCGTTCCACGAACCACATTCAGATTAGTTTTAATCAGCAAGAATCATCAGGTTCTTCTGCAAGCATTACACCTGTACATTCTGATGATATTAGTTTAGGGGGTCTGTGCTAAGCTGCACAAATCAGTAAATGCTTTGCATAAACAATTCTCCGTCTTCTGTGCTTGAAAGCTACTATAGCTGTTTATTAGTTGCAATATGACGAAATTAAAGCAACCTATGCAAATGTACTTAAATGTATATATATTAGTTCTAAGAATTTCATAAATTGATATATATATATATATATAAACACTAATCAACGTGTAGGTGTAAAATACACGGAGAAGTTGCTGACATTTTTGAATGATATTACCATCGATAGTGAGTGAAGTTACTACCGAACGTTTATAGTACACAGTTGTTGATAACTTTCCTCACAACCGGTGAAGTCCTACATAGAAATCTTTTCCCAGTAATATTTTTGTGAAAAATACACTCCCTTTTGTGCTTTGAACAATTCCTCTTTTGTGTATGTTATATAACATGTATGAAGTATGAACAGTGAACAGATTGATCTGCATGCTAGTGCCTTGCCTCTGCCCCTACCTACCTCTTAAGGCCGCGCTCAAGTGGGCGTCGCGATGGACGCTGGCGACGGCGTTGGGCGTTAGAGGTACTGTAGCGTTTTGTCATTTTTGTTTTTGAATTTTTGTGTTTTGTTTTTTTCCCGTATTCCTTTGCATTGTCTGCTCTAGATTAGCATGTTGTTTTTATTTTTATATTTTTTTAAATTTAATTATACCTAATAAGTTAACTTACCTACAGTAAAAAATAAACCAGCTACAGTAAAATTTCAGTAAAAACTAAAATCATCGCTATTCCGAATACTACCTTAAGTCTGCTCTTTCCGAGTGAACACAAGGACAAGGTTAGCAGCAGTTGACTCAAGTATTGTTAACATACTACTATTCATTTAACTAAATTACCCCTAAGTACTAGAACCATGGAAGCCACGAAGCCATCAAGATTGCTGCATAGTACGTGTGCTGCAGCATTGGGTGCAGGATATACTAATACTGAATGCCATCCCTGAAGCCTCTACAGGTATATAAAAGATTAGCCAGCAATGACAGGTACGGAATATACCAAGAGGTATCTCAAAACCATTGACATGCAGAAAGAGACAAGAGAAGTCCCCATCAAGCATCGGTACGGATGCATTGCACAATGTACGAACAGAGATTACAACTCAATCGATCAAATATGAGAAAGATAAGTTCAAAAGTTCAACAAAAAGGAAGTTGACAAGAAATCTGCAATGGTTGCAATCTCCAAGGTGAAAGTAGGCAAACCAACAAATTCTAATGTATTTGGATGATAGATATCAACTTACGATCCAATAATTGCTATCTACCATGCTACATAGGTACTTTGTAGGAAATACTCTTAAATATAAAATAATAAAGAAGAGCAGAACATATCAATTTTCTGACAGTCACTGGTTATTTTGTCATTAAATTATATTGCACTATATCTCTTTCTTTCTATACATCACCTTTCATTATTCAAGCTATATCTTTGTCCTAAAAACGTATCCAGTGAAAACGGAATGTTTATTCCAGGTGAAAACGTATCCGGTGAAATGTGTTATTCCAGGTGAAAACGTATCCGGTGAAATCCTAAAAAGGGTTCTGTGCCCCTTTGGTTGCTTAGGAGACACTAAGAATCACTATTTGAAACTAAGATCCGTATTTGCATGAGCAAAAGTAAAGAAAATAGTTGATCACATAGTAAGTATATCACTATTACGTCAGGTTTTTTAAATAATGCCATCTTAACTAATAAAGGTACGATCTAGCTTCAATGCTTTCACTAAAATAACAGCAATGAGTGCACCTAAATTAATATTTTATGGCCGTTGAAGGAATCTAAAGGTTGCTGGCTTAACGCTACTTCTTTTGACAGCAGGTTATTTGCAGGTTGTGCAATGAATGGAAGTGAAATCATTTGTCTATTCATCCCATTAACCAATTAGATTCCCAGTCATCGGAGCCAGCCAGGATCTTCCGAGGTAAAGCAGTTGCAACTCTTTGTGCTGACTTTTTCATGGATTGTTGGTAGGGTAATGTAGCAAAGCCTATTTTATGCATCGCGTATATCGAGTGTCTGCACAGAGTCAAATGTGTAACTGCAATAATTGGTGCTAAAAAAATTAACTGCTGCACAACGTTTCTTCTTTGTCAAAAGTACGAAACTATTCTGATCTGCTGTGGTCTCTTTAGAAAGATGTTGTTAGACCATATGGATATATCATGAATATAGTGGTGATGAATAATTGATATTTGAATTACATTGAAATTTGCGTTTGTGAAAGTTTCGGTCATGCTTGATTGTAAAACTAGAAATTGCTGGAATAATCAAGCTAAGCGGTCTAACCGTCATGTATTGGGTGGTTTGACCAGCGTTACCAGTCATAGACTTCGACCACTCATCGCTCGTCTGCTCGGCAGCCGTAAACTCTCGTCAGATGATCGGTTCGACTGCTCGGCGCTAGACTGCTCAGCAGTCGTAATCTCTTACGAGTCATAGACTTCAACCACGGTTGGTAGTCGTAGGTTTCAACTATGGTTGGTAGTCGAGGCTTGGTAGCTCCAAGTCAAGCGGGCGCTGTCTTGGTGTGCCGTGGGAGGTTTTGGGATAAGCACGACGCACGAGCCGCGAGGACCTGGGAAGACCACGCCATGGCCCATTCGCCACTCGGTTGGTAGCGCTGACGCATTGGTCCGGGCGTCCGATACTAAGGCGAAGAGAGGAAATTGGTAGCCGTAGGTTTCGACCTCGGTTTGTAGTCGAAGGCTTCGACCACGGTTGGTAATCATAAGTTTCGACCACGGTCGATAATCAGAGGCTTCAACTATGGTCGGTAGTTGTAGGCTTCGAGTGCTACAGTTCTTGTAACCTTCGAGTACCCCGAACACTCGTAATCTTTGAGTACTCGTATTCAGTTAGCTTTCTGACTAGCCTGTGCGTGGCAGTCAAACCGGTTTTTATAGGGCGGTCTCAGTTTGATTTTTATAAAACATGGAAATTGAGTCCGTGGATGATTTGGTTCGTATTTATTGATGGCTAAGAGTATGATATGCGTGTGTGAACTAATGATTGGTCAAGTTGGAGAGAACTTATACCGAAAAAATATTTTTAGTCTTTGCAGTTATGGTCGATGACGAGGACCAGGAATAGGATAGAGAATCCAAGGTTCAGATGGTCGAGAATGTCATGAGATGATCAGGCTCACACTAGGGCACATGGAAATAAAAGGTGGATGATAGGCGATAGAGTTATATAAGGTGTTCATAATTGGAAGGTTTAAAGATGTTGGAAACCTGTGTTTGGAATGGTTTTGGGTCTCTTGATTTTTGGAATCAAATGGAATTTTGTGTCTGTGGTGGATAATGACATGTTTTAGGCTCTAGCACATAAAGGGAGGGAGAGATTAAGTGTTAACCACGACTTTTAGAATATACTGATACATTTAACATTTAGAATGATAGCCATCATCATAAAACTATAATTTATATGACATTTCACAACTCTATCCTACAATTAGTCAACACTAGAACATAGTAAATTATACATTTCAATAAATTAAAATAAATTATGGTTATCGCAAAACCACATTTCCTTTTTATTAAGCTATTCCACTGGAGATAATACACTGAGATGGAACAAAAGTAAACAATGCCGAGTTACCCAGTCCAGTGCTTAAAGTTAAGCTGGGTGTTACTGTTATCTTACCCATTAGCACTGGCTGGTTTAAGGCATGAAAGGCTACCAGCTTTACAACATAACAACATGACATTCTTAACTATAATACCACATTATTGCTTCATAATGAACCAATAGATGTAGCCCTCATATTTCAGATGGAAAATGACAATGGGATATACAGATCCTTGTGACTTGGTCCAACGAACTAACTACTTCTTGTCTTCTGTTGAAACGTGTGAGAACAAAACAGTTATTCGAAGTAATGAGGGCCATGCCAGACATTGGTGACAGTGATTTCATAAATCATCTACTCTTACTTTCAAGATGTCAATTGAGCATTCTCCAAATGAAAGGATGCCAATTAAGCTGATAAGGATTTTTTTATTATTACCTGCCATAATTCTAGTATTTGAAAGTAGTTTCTACTCTCTACTTATTGTTTTGCACAAGTGTAAGAACAATTAGGAGAATTCACATCATGTCTGATGCATTGTCACAAACAGTTTTGAATGGGTTGGAGGAATGATTTAACTTACGCACCTATGATATTCTGCAAATAGTGTGCTTCCATTCACAAGAACGATGCCTGCCTGGTAAAGTCCTACATAGAAATCTTTTCCCAGTAATATTTTTGTGAAAAATACACTCCCTTTTGTGCTTTGAACAATTCCTCTTTTGTGTATGTTATATAACATGTATGAAGTATGAACAGTGAACAGATTGATCTGCATGCTAGTGCCTTGCCTCTGCCCCTACCTACCTCTTAAGTTTGTTCTTTCCGAGTGAACACAAGGACAAGATTAGCAGCAGTTGCCTCAAGTATTGTTAACATACTACTATTCATTTAACTAAATTACCCCTAAGTACTAGAACCATGGAAGCCACGAAGCCATCAAGATTGCTGCATAGTATGTGTGCTGTAGTTAACATACTACTAATGAATGCCATCCCTGAAGCCTCTACAGGTATATAAAAGATTAGCCAGCAATGACAGGTACAGAATATACCAAGAGGTATCTCAAAACATTCTGAAAACTTCGTTCCACTGTCAAATCATATGTATATTTTATTTTCCATGCAACAGACACGTATTTGAACCTGCATTGCAGTAACCTGTACACCTAAGAGCCCCCTTCCAAGTCTATATAAGCAGCACAGGCTAAACGTTTCCTGGAAACCCAAGCAGAGGTTTCGAGTTCCACAGATGGCTCTTGAAACTGATAAACAGGAGCCTAGAGAAGCAAACAAAGTTGGTGCAAAACTCCAGCGTCATGATTCGCTGTATGGGGATGCAGAGAAAGTATCAGGCGCACGATCCCATGGCTCTGGGGTGAGTTCCTCCGCATCATATTTTGATCTATAACGTTTCATATATTTAGCCAGCAGAAGGATCTCTTTGTGCGAACCTTGCTGGGTTTATCTGCAAAATAGCGCACCGCGTATCTGATCATCTTCGGACGTCGATATTGCTTCAATGGATCATTGGCCGTTGGATCGAGTCTTTCTCCACCGATGCAAAATATCAGGAAGGTCCTTGGCGAACGTAAAAATTCTTTAACTTGCCCCTCGTGCATTTTTTTACAATCCGGCCGGCGTTTCTCTGCACTCTCCTCCCCCTCTCCCGCCGCTCGCCTCCCCATCCCGTGTCCCACGCCGCCTCTCCCCGTGCCGAGCGTTGCAGCCACGCCCCCCTACATGCGGGGGAGGGGTTGAGGCGCCATCCTTGCATCCTCCACCGCCCTTCCGCCGCCTCCGCGCCTTCCTCCCCGTGCGGACTCCTGCTTCTGCTCGCTTCGCCGTCCCCTCCTTGTCCGTCCTCCTCCGTCGCTTCCCGCCCCATCTCCCCTTCGCCCCGCGTCCACTTCGACGGCGGCCACCACTCTCACCGGCGTGGCTACCGGGAGGGTGAGGCGGCAGCCATGTAGATCGGGGAGGGGGAAGTTGAAACGAGGCTAGGCTAGGGTGGAGACCACAGTCCTCTCCCTCTGCTTGCTCGCCAGTCGCCCGAGGTCCGCCCGGCCCAAGCAGTTATATTTGTTCCTAAAATCTGAGAACAACAACACATCGATCTCTACGAGTACTCAAGGAAATAGGTTTTTGTTGAAACTTGAAAAACTGCTCAAGAGTGTCACCTTTTGTTTGTCCAGACAAGAAAGGAACTTTTCATTGTTACTGGAAAAAAAATAGTTTTTTTTATGCTGAAATGAAGATCTTTCTAGAACACACAAAATAGTTGGTACCTCTGGTATTCAAATCAGTAAGGAAATCACACTTAAATTCAAACAAACATTTCTAAAATATCACTATTTACTATTTTGCACGACTGATGAAATCACCAGATCACAGTGTACATTTTGAACTATAAAGTTTACTAGATGTTTACAGTTTTACACTTCCTATGTTTTCACCACGTGAAACAGGATAATTGGGTTCGGACATTGCGTTTAGCATTCCAATGCATTGGAGTGATATATGGTGACATCGGCACCTCACCACTCTATGTGTATGCAAGCACCTTCACAAGTGGCATCAGCAATGTCGATGACCTCTACGGAGTTCTGTCACTTATTCTTTACAGCCTTATTCTTCTACCCATGATTAAGTATGTCTTCATTGTGCTGTATGCAAATGACAACGGGGATGGTAAGTTTTCCTTTCGAAGAATCCTCTAGGCTGAAGTAACTTAGATCACAACGTAACCGAAGTATATCGCTAAACAACTGACGTCCGCAATAACCTCCAACCTTTTTCCTTGCTTTCATAATATGAAGGGATGGAAAGTGACTATACGACAAGAAGAATTATAGTTCAGGGGCAAATCTATTTGCTGACAAGAAGATATAAGATTGTGTTGTTCTACTAGAAGTAATAATTGTGTCAAAAATGGTTGCAGGGTATATTTGATCTAAGCATTTTTTTTTTCTGATCGACAATAAAATCTGCGCTTTACTAGGAAAAAAATTACACACATAACTTGCAAAATGGATGCCAGTTTTTGCCCTTAAAAAATGGTGCCAATCTATATATTATATACAGTTATTTCTACAATCACTTTTTACAAGGAAATTCTCTTGCAGGTGGCACCTTTGCTCTTTATTCATTGATATCACGCTATGCAAAAGTGAGCTTGATTCCAAATCAGCAAGCTGAAGATGCAATGGTCTCAAGCTATGGTCTGGATACAGTATCAACCCCTATGAGAAGAGCTCAGTGGATCAAAAAAAGGCTGGAATGTAGTACTGTGGCTAAGGTTGCAATTTTTTTCCTTACCATCCTAGGCACCTCAATGGTCATCAGTGATGGTGTTTTAACTCCAGCAATATCTGGTAACTACAAGAGGAAATCTCAGTGTTATTTCTACTAGCTTTTCACATAGTTTTTCATATTCTCTTTCCATTTTATCTATCAGTGCATGCAAGTAATAGCGGTAATATACATGTTATTTAAAATAAGTAGCTGTAAATTTTCATAAAAATCATGCTTGTTAGTGAGAACATTTTCATCCTAGTGTTAGTGTCAGCTCTTTCATGAAGTTTTGCTGTATAATGGTGAGGTTTTTCTTATCAAAAAGGACTTGCACAATGACATGATGACCTATGGTTTGTGGATACTAGTGAGATTTTCCTCATCAAATAAGACTTGCACAATGACATGACAACCCATCGTTTGTGGATACTAGTGAGATTTTCCTTATCAAATAAGACTTGCACAATGAGTAGATGCATGACAATCTATGGTTTGTGCTTTTGTGGATTTTTTCAGTGCTCTCTGCAGTGAGTGGTCTCCAAGAGAAAGCACCTCAACTGAAACAGGGTATGTGGGAAAAGCAGCTATTTGACATTAGTTATAACCAAAGAATAAAAACGTACAACAAAAAATCTTTACATTTTACATTATTTATGTAACCTTTATCTTCAAGGACTCTATACATAATACATGGTTAGTAATAACAATCATTTCCTGACCTCAAGTTCACATTTTTACTGATCTTGTTGCAGACCAAATAGTATGGATCTCTGTCACTATTCTAGTCGTGCTATTCTCAGTACAGCGCTTTGGCACTGACAAAGTTGGCTACTCCTTTGCACCCATTATTCTTCTGTGGTTCCTGTTCATCGGTGGTATTGGGTTTTACAACTTAATCAAATATGATGTGGGTGTTCTGAAAGCATTCTATCCGAAATACATAGTAGATTACTTCAAAAGAAATGGAAAGGATGGATGGGTATCCCTTGGAGGCATCCTCTTATGCTTTACAGGTGATTTTATACTTTTCAATGCGTAAAAGTGTATCACAAAATGGATTCTCTATTAGGCAGCCACTCAATTCAAAAAAATTTGGCATGAAACAGGCACAGAAGCTATGTTTGCTGATCTAGGCCATTTCAATGTAAGGTCAGTTCAGGTATGTACATATTCTTTCTGGGACTGATCAGAAATGATCATATTATAGTAAGTTAGTAACCAATTGGTGAAAGTAATGGTTTACACCTTCATGATTATCATATTATAACAGCAATCACTTTGTCTTATGTTTCAGCTTAGTTTCAGCTTCGTTTTATTCCCAGCGGTATCATTAGCTTATATTGGGCAAGCTGCATACCTTCGGAAACACCCAGAGCATGTTCTTGATACTTTCTATAGATCAATTCCAGGTAAGCTATTTCGGATGATGGTTTCTTCTTAATTCGAAAATTGTTTGAATCAAACACAATTATACCTTGGTTGCAGGACCATTGTTCTGGCCGACCTTCATAGTTGCTGTTTCGGCTGCTATTATTGCAAGCCAGGCTATGATAACTGGTTCATTTGCAATCATTTCACAGTCACAAACCCTGGGCTGCTTTCCAAGGGTCAAGGTACTCCACACCTCAAAACATTATGAGGGGCAGGTGTACATTCCGGAATTAAACTTTGTTCTTGGGTTGCTTTGTGTTATAGTAACACTCGGCTTCCAGACAACGACTAATATTGGCAACGCATATGGTAAGACAAATGTGACCTTCTACAGTTATACACTAAGACATAACCATTTCATCGCTAATTAAGTTAATAACATGATAGTTTTTTCAGACACAATCACACATATGTTAGCAAAAAAAGGCTGCAATGTGATGTTGCAATCATTTTAAATACAAACTAGTAGGGTGGCTCGCATTTGCACAGCTAAATTTGTTTGGAAGTTTTTAGTACAATTGATATAACTTACATGTTTGAGAATATATTTACGTATCTTGTAGGCTATTTAAAATTTTAAGACATAGAAATGACAATAGAAGCATAAAGAAAAATAGAACTTAAGAAATATAATTAACGTATGAACTTTGAAAGAAGAAAATTATCAAGAATACTAAGTTGTTGGTGTTCTTATAAATGTAACCACTTTCCATCATGCATAGATAATATAGCTATATGCCCCTATTTTTCATCCATTGGTCACCTTTTCAAAATGTATACATGCACATGTACCTCTATTTTTAAAGCAATATGTTAATTATATATGCAGCAAATTACCTTATTAGTTTACATAGGTATTAGAGTACCTTGTTCATGCATACACCGGTACACCATGGATAACCTACCTTAAACTTATATTCCCTCACATGTTGACTGTCCCACCAAAGCCAGTTGTCTTCTATCTCTTCTTGTCGCTATAACTTTTCTGCTTTAACCTCAAACAGCAAGTCTAATTATTGATTGATCCCATTCAATTGCTATCCCTTCTAATGCAATACTCTACAACATAATAATCTTGTACTTCACTCCAAATATTGTTTAATACTGATCGTTGCAACATCAAACATGCATATATGTGCAACCATCGCCAAGCCATGCCTTCTAGTTGTACATGTTAGATATATATTATATAGCTGTGTATTTACCTTATTGTATAAGAGATTTTCTGCATATGTGCCATACTTATACGTGTATATATATTGATCATTGGCCTCATGATGTATACAAGCGTTATTCATAGCATGGTATCAGAGCCATACCTAGAGTTTCGTCATACCTAGGGTTTCGCCTAGCCACCGATGTTCTTTCTCAGCCACTGCCTCACCATGCTTGTAATCGCCGTTGCTTGGGACTTCTTCCATCGCCGCTGCTCAGCCCGAGACGTCAGCCGATTTCACATCCCAACCGACGTCCTCCTGTTCCGATCAATCAGTTCGGGTTTCTGCCGTCGCCACCGTTGCTCGGGTTTCCTCCACCGCTGGTCGCTTGGGCTTCTTCTCCGATCTGCAGCCGGCCGCCGTCTGGCACAGTTGGTGTCTACTAGCCGCCGGAGAGGCCGAGCTTCTCGGTTTCCATCGGCAGATCTAGGGATCCGGGCTTCATTGCGGTGCTAGGTTGCATTCTTGATGCTTCACCACCACCGAGTCGCCGCCGCTTTACGCTGCCGCTTCACCGCCGCTAGAATCGCCTGCTTTGCCTTTTGCTCGGCCGCCGCCGCCGCCCCTACATCACCGACGTTGGGCCACCGCCGCTGCCAGGTCTTCTAGCTGCTTTGGATTCCAGGCCGCCGGTGAGACCGACCGCTGCTCCAGACTTCAGGCCGCCAGGTGAGGCCGGCTGCCACTTTGAAGTCTACTTGGTCGCCTATCACTCTATTGTTTGACACTGACCGAGTGTAGAGCCTAGTTAGCTTTATAATCTTCTTGATCGATCGAAGTAAAAAAAAGAGGCTATCGATATTATATAATTTTTCTTGATGATTTTTCTTAGTATACATGGATATACTTTATGTCATCTTCTAGTGAGGTTTTATCCATTTACAATATTTTGCCACCATGTTCCGTTCTCATTTTGACTCTCCTATTCGTGTTTTTCACGCTGATTCTACTAGGAAGTACTTGTCGGGAGTTCTTCATAGTTTTCTTGCTAAGCAAGGCACTTCTCTCAGTTTTCTTGTCCCAGTGCTCATATTCAGAATGGTGTGGCTGAACGCAAACATCGTTATTTTCTTGAGACAGCTCTTGCTCCCATGTTTGATTATGTTATTCCACCACATTTCTGGGTTGAGGCTATTTCTATTGCCACTTTTCTGATCAACATTTAGCCCTCCTCTGCTCTTCAGGGTGGGATCCCAGTTGAGCGTCTATATGACAAGACTTCTGATTATTCCAGTCTTCGCCTCTTTGGATGTGTGTGCTATGTTCTTCTTGCACTTCGTGAGCACAGCAAGCTGACTGCGCAGTCTGTTGAGTGCGTTTTTTTGGGCTATAGTATTGAGCATAAGGGATATCGTTGTGAGGATCCTGTTGATCGACGGATGCAGATTTCTCGAGATGTTACTTTTGATGACTCTCGTCATTTCTATTCTCGCCCTTCTCCTTTCTTCACTTCAATATCTCTTATCAAGCCACTTTCTTTCCTTACCTTTCCTTCCACCCCCGTAGTCACCACTCCTCCACCACAACCTTTAGTCTCTCTGATGCCTCCTTCCCAATTGGCACCTTTTTCACCACCAGCACCCTCTTCCAAGCTACTCCAGATCTTGTTCCTTCTTATACTCTCTACTATATTCATCGTTCGCGAGTTGAGAATTCTTCTGATGTGCCCTCTCCTTCTGATTGGTCATCCTCTTCGCCTCTCCTCCTCGTTATGCTCTTCGCGATCGTCAGTCTATTTGGTCTCCTAGGCGTTTTGGTTTTGTTACTGCTGCTCTTGTGAACCAACTTCTTACCCTGATGTTATTCATCGGAGTGGCAGCATGCGATGGCAGAGGAGATTGCTGCCCTTGAGCATACTGGCACATGGAATCTTGTTCCTCTTCCTCCATGTGTTACTCCTATCATGTGCAAGTGGGCTAAGGTTAAGACCCGCTCTGATGGTTCTCTTGAGCGCTATAAGGCTCGTCTTATAGCGCGTGATTTTCAATAGGAGCATGATCATGACTACAATGGGACCTTTGCTCCTATCATCCACATGATCATCATTAGCACTTTATTGTTGTGGCCTCTGTTCGACAGTGGTCTATCTCTCAGTTGGACGTGAACAATGTCTTTCTTAATAGCGAGTTGCATGAGGAGGTCTACATGCAGCCGCCCTTAGGTATTTTGTTCCTAAGGGTATGGTTTGTCGCCTTCGTCGATCTCTCTATGACATCAAGCAAGCCTCTTATGTCTGGTTTAATCGTTTCTCTTTTGTTGTCACTGTAGCTGGTTTCTTTGCTAGTGTTTTTGATCCTGCTCTTTTTATTCAGACTTTACCTTATGGTTGGACGCTTCTTTTTTTGTTTGTTAATGATATGATCATTACTGGAGATAATTCTCAGTGCATCACATTTGTCAAGGAGTGTTTTCATGAGTACTTTCTCATGTCTGATCTGGGTCTTCTTCACTACTTTCTTGGGATTGAGGTTATTTCTACTCTTGAGGGTTTCTATCCGTTCTAAAAAAGTATATTCAGGATTTTCTTGATCGTGCCTCTCTTACTATCAACGCACAGATGGGACTCTTATAGAGCTTAATGTTCATCTTCGTCCTACTGATGGTGAGCTCCTTATTGATCATACTCGTTATTATTACTTTGTTGGGAGCCTTATTTATCTTGGTGTCACTCGTCTTGATATTTCGTACCATATCCATATCTTGAGTTAATTTGTTTTGCTCACACTCAGCTCCACTATAGTCGTCTTCTTCATGTTTTACGATATCTTCGTGGAACTATCTCTCGTCGTCTCTTTTTCCTTCGCTCTAGGCATATTCTGATGCCAACTGGGCTAATGATCTTCAGATCGCCGATCTCTTTTTGTCTATTGCGTTTTTCTTAGTGGTTATCTTATTACTTGGAAGACTAAAAAGCAGACAACAGTCTCTCGTTCGAGTGCTGAGATTGAGTTGTGAGCTATGGCTTTATTGACTACGGAGATTTCTTGGCTACGATGGTTACTTGAGGATTTTGATGTTTTTGTTTCTGCATCGACTCCTCTTTTGTCTGACAGTATAGGTACTATTAGCATTACTAAAGATCCAGTGAAGTATAAACTTACAAAACATATTGATGTCAATGCTTTCTACATGCGGACAAGTATATATGCTATTAGCATCGCTAAAGATCTAGTGAGAATTTCTAGCCTTTGAGAGTGAACGTGGTGGTTTCTTTTGACTTTGGTTTAATAAGATAATAGATAGATAAAAGATAGATTGATTGAAAATCTTCCACAAATAGTGACTAGTGGCTATACCAGTCTTCCACGGTTTTACCTGTTTTTGGTGCTCTTGAGCCATTATCTTATTTCCTTTTACACACAAGTAAAAATATACTATCTATACAATTTTCATGATACAAATTCATATTGCACTGCTAATCACACCTACATAGCCATCATGGACACAGTAATAGCTTACCTATTTTTTATGCTTTCCTATAAAATTCTACTATGTGATGTTTCACTCCATTGGAAAACTTGACAGTTAGTTTGTTTTCTGCAGGAATTTGTGTTACTTCTGTGATGATTATTACAACTATTCTGCTGGTAATTGTGATGCTTCTCATATGGAGAGTAAGCATTTGGTTGATTATACCATTCTGCCTGGTATTTGGTTTATCAGAGCTCATCTACCTTTCTTCAGTTCTATACAAATTTAAACAGGGTGGTTACCTGCCTATAGCCACCACAACAGTCCTGGTGGCCATAATGGCTATATGGCACTACGTTCATGTAAAGAAATATTGGTATGAGCTCGAACACATAGTTACAAACAAGGACATGAAAGAACTGATCCAAACGCATGATGTGAAAAGAACCCCTGGAGTCGGCTTCCTCTATACAGAACTAGTGCAAGGTATCTCACCCATATTCCCCCACCTCATCGAGAAGATACCCTTTGTTCATTCAGTGCTGGTGTTCGTTTCAATCAAACACTTGCCGGTCCCCCATGTGGAGGTCTCGGAGCGCTTCCTCTTCAGAAGAGTCGAGTCAGAAACTGCCCGGATGTTCCGGTGCGTGGCACGCTATGGATACAGCGATACGCTGGAAGGGGCCAAGGACTTTGCTGCTTCACTTGGTGTACACCTCGAGTCATACATTGAAGATCACTTGATCACAGGCTTGCAAAGTGAAGAAACCGAGGCTCAGATAACCTCCATGGTCGTCGACAGTAACGCACGGCCACGTAGAGTGGGGAGCTCCACAGTGTGCATTGAAGAGACACTGAGGACCAGTGAGCCAATGGAGCTCACCCAAGCTCGGGTAAGCAGCCACTCGGCAAACTCATCAGGGAGGATCAGTGAAGGCCAGTCCCGCACGATTGCGGAAGAAAAACAGTTCATTCAGAGGGAGCTACAGAAAGGAGTGGTCTACATTCTGGGAGAAACCGAAATCAGGGCAGGGCCTAGCTCTTCATTTGTCAAGAAGGTTGTGGTCAACTACATGTACTCGTTCTTGAGGAAGAACTTCAGGCAGGGGGAGAAGGCTTTCGCGATCCCAAGGCAGCAGGTGCTCAAAGTGGGAATGGTCTATGAAATCTAAGCAAAAACCCTGAAGATGTTGTCATCGTGGTTTCTCCTAGTGTTTTGGTATAGTCAGTACGTGTTTGTGGTTACTTTTCCTTTTAGCACATGTTGCACTTCTTTTGTAGAATTGGCATTGGCTTTCCTGCATCTCTAGTGTATGACCTGCAATGTTCTCTTTTGATGGCATGGTTTATGTATGTACGCCTAAGCTTGTGCTGTAGACAATGTATGTGTATTGTTCTAAACTAGTCGTCAACTCGTGCATCTGCACAGTCTCGAAGTTTCCGTTAGAATAATGAAATTTAATAATTCTAATTTCCCAATTTAACATAATTTATTTATATATTTTATTACCACAAATTCTAAAATTATTTTGAAGGACATTAAACTTCACCTGGTGCACAGTATGGCCTTCAAAAGAGATGGCTAAGGTTTTAGTGGGTGGTGCAATATGTTTCTCTCACATCTCAACCCATAGTCACAATGCTCCTCTTTATATAGAACATTCGATCGAATCTTTATCCAATACAATTAGAGATCATATCCCACTCAGAAAATCTTCGACCGGATCCTTTTGGATTTTCTAGATTTATTTTTTAAAGAAAATTAGATTTATGACATCAGCAAAGATTTTTGGTATTTTAGGTTCGATCATTGACAAGTGGGGCCATGGTCTATGGACTAGGTTCATGGATCGGTTTGGTCTACAGTGGACTCGGTCTATGGAATAGTGCATTGGTAACTAGAGCTGACATGACAAGCGACATAATAGACACGTAAGATGACACGTGGGCAAATAGAGGTGACATGACGCTAACTTGGGTTGATGACTTGGCAGGCACTATGATGGGATGAGGTGACAGCCTAAGATATATGTGGCTATTGCGTGGGCAACACGTCGGCTCTTTGCTGATGTGGTGTGCTACGTGGATGAAGAGTATTGTTAGCACAGATTTTTTCGGCGAGGTACTTGGCGATGAACGACGCGTGCTCTAGCAACGAATCCTATGGATTTGGTAGCGTAGCACCTGGAGAACTCATTGGCGAGGTCAACTCGAGCAGTGGTGGCGTGGAGCTGCCAGCGATGAGCTTGGAGTGGTGGAGCAAGGTGGCGCACGATGATGGCAGGTTACAGTGGCACCATGACCACGGTGAGGCACGGGGAAGGAGGAGGAGCTCGGCGAACCTTTTGAGGAAGATGGGAGGTCGAAGGCGATCCCGTGTGAGCGCAATTTCTCGCCGAAGTTGGTGGCGGTGGTGACTCAGCGATGTTAGACAGTGATTTCGATGGCGTGAAGCGAGGAAAATGTCAGAGCAACTCGGGGTAGGAGCTCCAAGGCCCAAGGGTGCCTCTTTATACGCAGAAGAGGCATGCGGCGTAGAGTACATGGCGAACGCAGCATGGCATCGTAACAGACTCGGAGAGGAGAGTCTGAGCTAGAGAGATGGGGGCCACCAGTTAGCGACGATGCGGGAAAGAAGACGCGCGAGCACACGGGGTGACACATGGTGTGGGAGTCGTGCTGCGTAGGATGGGTCGAGCGATTGTGCCGGACTGAGCTGGTGTGCGGAAGTTGGGTTAGGTCGGAAGGAAGAAATGGGCTGGAAGAAAGAGAATTCGACCCAAAGATCTAAATCTAGATTTTGGATTTTTTTTAATTTTAAAAATAAGAAAAAGAAATTAAGCTCTAGAAAATAGCACAAAAATTCAGAAAAAAAATCCTTGCAACACAAGGAACTCAAATAAAATAGATTTTGAATTAATTGAAGTTTATTTTATTCACATTAAATCTTTTTAGTTTCTAAAAATTCAAATTAAACTTTAATTAATTCAAAAAATCAAATGGTTATTTTTAATTAATTCAAAAAGACTCTGAAAACTAGGATGCTACAAACCTCTCCCTTAAACAGAATTTCAATTCTAAGATTCAGACTTACTAAAGAAATAGGTGAGAAAACTCTGCTCTAAGATCCTTTTTGCTCTCGTGGATAGCTTCCTTCTTGAAATGATTGCTCCACTGAACCTTGTAAAAATAAATGACTTTACTCCTAGTCACACATCTAGACACTTCCCAAATTCTGATAAGGTGCTCCTTGTAGATGAGATCCTCTTGAAGGCCTATGGCTTTCTCTGGCGTATGCAAATACTTTTTCAACTGAGACACATGAAAGACATCATGTATCCTATTGAAAGACAAAGGTAGTATAAGTGATAAGCAACATCTCCTTTATACTTCAAAATCTTGAACGGTCTAACATTTTATTCTGGTCAAGACCACCTTTAAGGTAGACCATTTGGCAAAACTGCACATATCCCGTATTGTGTGTCTGCATAGGGTACCCAAAAGAATAGTTTAAGATTAAGGTTCTCAATTTACCTCGCAATGCTGGGCTAGTCTTCATGAAGTCCTTAGAACCCATCTAAATTTTAGCATGACTTATCACCCATAGATAGATGGACAAATAGAATTCACCAAGGGCTGAGAAAATGCCTACCCAATGCTGAGTTTTCCAACAACAGTAGCTATCAGTCCAGCCTGATGATCTCCGTTTGAAGTCCTTTATGGTAGAAAGTGTCGAACCCCTTTACATTAGATAGAAGTAGGGGAATGCTATATCTTTGGACTAGACACTCTGAAGCAGGCTGAAGAGAAAGTGCACCTAATCAGAGATTAGCTACAAGTAGCCCATTCAAGACAAAAGAGCTACTCCAACAACCATCGTAGGGAGTTAAACTTTGAAGTCGCAAATACATCTACATGAAATTATCCTCGATACAAGGAACTAAAAGATTCAAGGTCAAAGGCAAGCTTGCACTACGATACGTAGAACCATTTTTAATCATTACTAAAAGAGGCGAAGTAGCCTACCAATTGGAGTTGCTCGCAAGCTTAGCAGATATACACGAAAAGTTCCACATGTCGTAACTCAAGAAGTGTCAAAACCAAGCCCTACTTGAGACCATCGAGTTAAAGGAGGACCCAACCTACCAAGAGTGTCCTATCAAGATTCTTGACGTTGTGGAGAAGAAAACAAGGCGCCAGACCACTCATATCTGCAAAGTCCAGTGGAGTAATCACACTATGGAAGAAGCTAGATGGGAACAAAAGGATCAATTGAAGATAGATTTCCCCTACCTATTTCTCCGACTATGCAGAGATTCTTTTTAAGGAGGTAGATTTGTAACATCACAAAAATAAAGATGTTCAAAATGTGTAAAATTTAAAACTTTTTGTTGCATCTTGTTGACATTTGAATTTTTTTCTGAATTATCATCTGGGATTTTTCTATTGAAGTGAGTTATGATAGTTAACTCAAGAAAAGATACATAATTAACAAAACAAATTAGAATAAAAGGCTAAATTTGAAAAAGATGATCCATAAAGTAGCACGAGAGAATTTATAATAAAATTTATTTAAGGACAACTTGGATCATCGTTGAAATCCAAATTTGAAGTTTATTCATTAAAGCAAATCATGAGCTAAAATTTAGAGAAACAAATGTGGGAGGGGAAGCAGAATTGAAATCAAAATCCACTAGTTTAAATTCTAAATTATAAACCATTTTCAAATCAAGCCCAATTTAAATTCAAGTATGAGTTCAATTCAAAATTTGAAAATTCGTATTCAACTACCAAAACAACGGCAAAATTCATGCCTTGGATAATTCAATTCTAAATGCAAAGGTCTCCATTCAAATTCAAAAATTAGAACTTGAATTTAAAATCAAAATTTTGGAACTAAATTCTGAAAACTATGTTTGGGCCCAGCCCACTTGGCCTGCCAACCCATTTCTACCTTTCTCACTCTTTGGGGATTATAAAAAGTGGATAGAATGAGGTGATTATAAAGGGTGGATAGATCCTAGGTATCAAAAATAGTATATGTTGGATAGAACCATATAACTAGTGGATGGAACTAGCATCTCTAATATTATTGCACTCTTTCACATTCTTTAGAAAATATGGTTTAGTTAAAAATGCTTAGTCTTAGGAATTTTCTACCTATTGTAATTTTCAACTAGAGCTTTTAGCAAATAAAAGAACCCGGACCTTCTTTGTTAAGCCATACAATTATATAATTGCATTCTATGTACTGGCTCGCGGAGCAAGATTATTTGTTCTTACCCTCGCTCATTCAATTAACTCATAACCTGTGAATCAAAACCACTATACCTACTACGCCGCAACCGAACCAGACATAGAAGAAGACAACAAAGATTATGATAATCTCTAGTAGTGTAGTCCTTGTCTTAGTTTGGTAGACTTTGATGATCATTGCGTGCCCATCTATTATCCAGACTTTTGGAGAATAGTAACGTATCATTTACCTCCAGTCACTTGTCTATGGCAAGGTGGCCACACCTCTTACTTCTTGCTTCTGCTTTCACTTTTGTGTAACGTAAACATTTGGTCTGATCGGCCATGTTGTAAACCTTATCCATTATAGGTTATTTAAACTCTGATATGTAATATAAGTGTTTGATATGGTTCATGCGATGTATGAAATGATTTATCAATGTATCTATGAACACTATCTACTGATCTAGAAAATAGTGTGGTGGAATCACAGATAGTTTCGAATGGCAAATTTGGGGTCCGATAGGTTACGGCCAGTTCATAGTCCAGTTTGTGATATGTTCGATGACCAGTTCATAGTCCAATTTATGATATGTCTAACCAGCTCATAACCAATCGTATACCTATACGACCAATTTGTATCTGGTCGGAATAAACGACATGTTTGCATATTCTCCTTTTGCCTTACAATGCTCAATCGAACTCCAGGTGAGAAACATGTTATCTATGAACTGTTCAATCTTTTTTCAATCTAATGATAGATAACTTCATGTTATCAACTCTTTGACCACTTGTGGCATGGACATACACTTTCTTTAACTGACCACATCAATGGGCCCAGAAATATCTCTTCTATTATGTTAGAGGGGTAAATCCTATATTTGACCAGTCACTTTCCTCTATATATTTCATATTATACCCAAAAGCTACATCTATAACTACCAAGTTATGAAGTAGCATTTAGTAACCCCTAAATGCACTATTACATATGTAGAAAACTATACTGATATCAGGTCCAAGAATTATACATTATTATTGCTTGAGATCAACTGATAACATATAAAATATAACAATCTCAATAATATCTCAATGTGGGTTTATCCAACACCATGTTCTCTAGTATATGTCCACGGTATTAATTTGATATCCCCATATCTATAAGTGGTCATCAACAATATATGTGCTGATTTATAAGTCACTAGTGTCCAAATCAGTGACATCTGACCAATGATCTTTTAGAATTATATCATATACAAATAAAGATTTTTACTAACAAGTCACATACTTACTAACCTTTATAAATGATAATTTATTTAAGGAGCATAATAACATATTATTCAAAAGAACATAAACATAGAAATGATAAAATCATCTTCATGATTGTCTCTAGAGTATATCACTAACAATTTTTCACTTGCACTAGAATCAATCATATAAGTATATAATACCTATAGTTCTATGTGTGTCTTATGCTTTGGTTGCGAGAGTGGTTTAGTTAACGGATCAGTAATATTTAAATTCGTGTGTATGTTACATATTTTCACATCAACTCTATTAATAATATCACGAATGAGGGGAAAGGAAGATAGAGAAAGAGAGGAGAAAATAAAATAAAAGGAAAAGGAAAAGGACAGCAAAAGAAGGGGATGGTGAGACATGTTGACTATGTCCCAAATCTTTGATCGGTTGTTCCTACCCCTCCCATCTTTTACATACTGCGTGCAATCATTCCTGCATAGCACAAGGAAAAGAAAAAGAAAAAAAAGAAAAAGAAAAAGGAAGCGTAAGAAACGGAAGGGCAACGTTTGATCGAACAGGCCGGAAAGCTGAAAGAGAAACGTGATGCAGAGCTCAACTGCTAGGCCTGTGTCGTGCAATATCAGCGAAAATGAAATAATAAAAAAAAGCATGTCCGAGTTGAATGGAATTCGACCGGAAGAACAAGCTCCGTGTTCGCCAGGTGCCCAGGGCAACCGTGGCACGATGCATGTTCCGGGCCCACGGACAGTAGCTGGGTGGCGCACCAGAGAGGATTTCCAGGCTAATCCTGTGTTTCTTACATCTTGATTCGAGAGTTTGATATGAAAAATGCTTAATTCACTTGGAAGATTAACGCTGCGCGTCGCGGCAGCCCGCTTTCTTACTGTTTATTTTTTCCTTTTCAGTTTCTTTTTATTTTTTTTCTATATTTCTTTGTATTACCCATAATGAGCTCACATGTTTTTTTCTATTTTTAAATTTTTAAAATTAATTATGCTAAATAAATCAACTCAAATATAGTAAAAAAATAGTCAATTACAGTAAAAAAACTATAAATTATTATCATTCTGAACACCCCCTAGATTATGCGGCACACCATTGGAAGTCAGCGGAGCCCCTGTACAACGCCGAAGAACATGTTTTGGCAACACTTTCGGCGTTCCAAACGGGTCCCAAGGGTCTCGATGAAATGGCTATGCATCAGCTCCCCTGATGCCAAATTCAGCAGCACAGCGCATAACCAAGAATGAAGAGTGCAGTCAATCCTCGTCGTAATATGGTGGTGAAGAGTTGAGCCACTACGGAGTACGGACACCGCTGGACAAGGCCTGAGACTGGAATCCCAGTACAAAACTCATCTGAATTCTCAGGCCAGGTGACATCTGAATTCTCTGAATAAAATCCCTGCGGCGACTGTCTCCTGATCCATCCATCCTCGTCAGTATACACCTTTTAGCCACATCAAATTTGCACTCTGCGTGTTGTTTTTTTAGCACATGGATAGGATTTAGTAGTTTGGTCTGAGCAGAAACTGGACACTTCTCTGTCGGATTTAATTTGGACAACCGAGTAATGGCCTGGACAGTGAAATCTGAACACTGAAATGTTTCGTCGATGGTTGGCTCTGGATTTTGAAATGTGCATTCTGCCTGTTCCATTCCATTCCGGACCGCTGATTCTATAGTTTCGTCGTAATATAGAGCGGATCATGCTCTGCTGCAACATTGCACTATATTGTTCCAGAACTTTCTTGTGTCCTGGAGTGGATGAACAAATGATTGGTGACGCGCTGCATTATATGGTATATAACCGGAAACATCCTAATAGAGAATACGACCACCAAGGCCAGAAGATATCTGTGAAATATTTTCACTACCACTGATCAAAAGTGATTTATGCTGAGAGTCGAGTCGACAGGGTGATTTTGTCCTACGGAACAAACCAACCGATCCCATCAGTTTAACATGGACAGAGCTACAACGACCCGCCAGAACATTGCATGTACAGAACTAGAGATCCAACAGAAACAAGGTGATTAACACAGCAGCTGTTAGTTACTCTGATACCTGCCCCTCCTGCGGAGTTGACAGGGCGACGAGGGTATCAGCTGCCCGAGCAGCATTGCTGCTAGCAACAGAGCCAGGCTCAGATGATTTATCGTGCGCCCCGCAGTCCCCGGCTGCTGCAGTCACTAAAGAGGCGTTAGTGCTAGTGCAAGAGGAGGATAAAGGAGAGAATGATATCTGCAACATTCCATTATTACAAGGAGTTTCAAGCACCATACTCGGTGTGGGAGCATTATAGCCCTTGGTGGCCGCAATAGGCGCTTGAGGTTGTAGGCTTTCTGGCATCCTATCTGCTGCTGGAGACTCCTGGCGCTTTGGGTCGTTCCTGGCTGGAGGATCATGGCCTTTTGGTGCAATGCTCAGTGCTAGATCACAGCCTTCAGTGGTCAAAGGTGATGAATTTCCATGTCCTGCACAATAATGACAGCATTGATGATACAGATGTGGTAAGCAGACTGGAGGAGTGGTACCCGAAGTTAAATTATCATGGCCAAAGAAGTGCTGGGCTTTGTGATGCCATACTCAATGAAAGAAATCCCTGGCCTTCAGGTGTCATTCTTGGTGCAGGATTGAGATGCTTCACACCTGTACATTTAGAATTTCCAAGTGCCAAACTTTGTACAAGAGATTCACTGCCCTTAGGAGTGAAACCCTGGGCAAAAATCCCATGGCGTTTTGAGGCATTGGCTGGTGATAGAGAAGCACAACCAGAAGGTCCCATGCTTGCTGCAACAGAATTGCAGACTTCCACACCAAGAGATGCAGATTTTCCAGAAATCGTCCTCAAAAGACCATCACGAACTATAGGTGCCATTCTTGCTACAAAAGGATCTCGGTTTTTGGCACATCGGGATGCAGGGTTTCCAGGTGACATGTTTTGTATAGAAGAATCCCTGCCTTCAGGTTCCACACCTGGAGAATCCCGGCATACATCACCAACAGAAGTAGATCTTTCACGCACACCACTTGGTGCTAGAGAATCATTGACTTTGGGCACCATACCCGTTGCAAGGGTACCACATCCATTGGCGGTAAGAGATGCAGAGCTTTCAGCCACTGCATTTGGTGCACATGAATCACCATGGTTACCACTAAGAGTTAATGAACAGCTCCTGCCTGTTTTATCCAAGGATAACTGTTCTGCTTCTGTCCTTGAAGGATCACTTGAAACCATTTCAACAGAAGACTTGTACCATAATGATGGCTGCAATAGAAGCCAAGAACAAAGTGATGCTATGTAAATGTGTCAGCAAAGAAAGGTAATTAGCTAAATAGCTACGTGTAATATCTCATATCTGTGCACATAACCGGTGTAGAATTTTTAGTCAGATGACGGAAGAGGAAAGAAGATATCGGAATGATTTATACATGTCTATTACCACAAGTGCTAACGGACATGCTGCTGCTTGACAGTTTCCTATCAATTGTCCTACCATGAATCATCAAAATAATTTTCAACCAACAGAAATGTCAAAAGTAGATACTTAGCACACAATAACCTTATTTGAAGTGTATTAAGTCATCATTTCCATAAAAGGGTCATAACATGCCGCATCTGTCAAAACATGTGCACAAGCCATCTTATAAGAACCCGTGCACCATCTAAGTCAAAAGTTTCTAACACTGTGCATTCCCACTGCTCAAGAAACACAAAGCAAAATTCAAAGAGGTAAGATTTGTACATGTAATGGTTTTGCCTCTGGAAAGATAACAGTTGTTGTGTCATTGAGAAGGCACCTTTCTGTTATGCAGCCAGATTCATGCCTTTACATGTCGCATCATCGCGGACTGTGGATTTTATGTCGTAAATCCTTGGGATTAGAATCTTAGATGCAGGCTTTGTGCATTTCGTATAACAACTTCCACAATGTTACTTACTGTTGTGATTACGTACCAAATAGTGAAGGAAGGAGGCTACGAAGAGGCCGCAGAAAGGCTGCCCGTAGCCTTACACACCATGGAGATGGCAATAGAAGTTTGTGTTGTATGCCTTTTTCCTAAAAAAGAGAGAGTGCTCTCCTCACGGTGCCCAAAGGCACTAACTTATAGCCATGAGGAGGCTTATTACACACATACCCCTATCTGAGTCTATACTTCAAGAGGTAAACCTGCCATTTCCCCTATCTATAGTTACATAAATACCCCTATCTAGACCTACACTTACAGGGGTAAACCCACCATTTCCATGGCCCATGATTCCTGACCTGTCTGCCGATCCAATGTGCTGGCGCAATGGGCCAACTAGGCCAAGGTAGGGGCCACTCCCCCAACACTTACGATGAATTCAAAACATCACAAATTGCATGTGTCGTTCAGCCTTCCTATACAAACTTGCATTTATGTATGAGGAAGCACCAGAATGAGCCTTAAAAGGTTCGTTAGTAGGGAGGTGAACCAAGGAATATGCATATTACAAGAGACTTACACAGTAATGAAGTTTCTTCAAGGCTTCCAAAAGTAGCTTTTCTCCAACTATTATTATCATCTTCTTCACCATTTCTTCACGAGTTATTTTGCTTTCCTGTCAAGAAGAGAAAAATGAATGTTTCAATGCCCACCATATCAACCATAAAATCAATACCAACAGACACAACATAAATTGATGATTAGATATTACCTTCATCTCTTCATAATGATGGAAGATCAATTCCCTTGCTACAGATGATATATTGTCTTGGATTATTGCAAACAGAACTCTGAAGGATATCCATGGGGAAGTTGGTCCCTGACCTGTTTCACACATGACCTGCATACAGATTGGTCTGGTTGGATAAGTGGAATGCACTGTACACCAAAGCTAAAACTATTTGTCAATGCAAGAAGCAGAGAAGGGGAACTTCTATAAGAACAAACTTCTATTCTCCCACTGTGATCAGGAGACATGCATCTAACTGGAAAACCAGCACGGTGATGGAAAACAACAAGTAAAAAAATTTAAGTTGCCTCACAGGTTCAAGAGTAGAAATATCCACTGCAACTTCCTTTGGTGATGAGTGAAACCATAAACCCTTCAACCCAAGTAAATAATCTGAAAATAAGTGCATCAAAAAGACGGTTCACTCCATCTATCTCAATATGACATGATAAAGGTCATAAATCTTATTAATCATCTTACTTCGAGCTTTTGGGGCAAGCCTGAAACTAACAAGATATTCCAAACGGATGTGAGTGCTTAGATGAGATGGCCACATCACGTAACACTTCGGATTTGAGCAGTCATCAACGCCAGAATCATATATCTCACTGCTTGGAAAAGAATCTTGTGACCCAGGATTCACAGCTTCCATGTTGCCCAATATCACTTGGCACAGCAACATATACTGCACTCCTTTTTCATCGACATCACAAAGACCAACGCTGGCAACAATTAATTGTGATGTAAATATGTGAACTATTAAAACAAAATGGTCGAGGCATTTAAGTAAAAATAAGGCACCTGGTAAAGGCTCGGTCTTCTGGTGAAAGATAAACAGCAGCACTCAATCCTGCCTTCTCAACAGGTTTCCCAGTGCTGCCCAAACCATTAATCAGAATCCTAACTATGTCATTTTTCCTAGATCCCAGCCATCCATATCTTACATTTGCATCACCACGCTCTTCTTTGGTGGACCTCATTCGTCTTTCAAAAGCTTCAAATCTACACTGTGCAGTGATATCATTCGGAGAGTAGCGGTGGATATGGAGTATGTTATTTGGTGTTGCAAATGGACCCATACCAGAGAGGAAAAGGTCCTGGACATACAGAAAGTCCTCGCTGCCTCTTTCCACAGATGTGATCTTCTTACGCAATATGTCTGCAGTAGACGATTTCTGAGGAACTGGGGAGCTAGATTCAAGGACAACTTGCTTCACCACTTCAGGAGGACAATTTGCAACCTTCTCTAACATTATTCCCTGCACAGTGCCCTCAACATTACCAGCGTCCACTTTAGCCATTTCATCAGCTTCCTCATCAAAGAACAGTGAAGGAAAAAAGCACTTGCCAGTGTCATCAGACCATGCAACAGATCGCTGCTTTCTGGTTTTTAAATTGACCAGGGTCATTGACAAGAAATCAACAAGAAGAGGTTCATCGTCCAAAACAACCACAACACTAGATTTATTGCCTCTGAATTCTTCAATGAGGGACTTCATTATTTGCTCAGGAAAATTGTGCCAAGAACCTTGTTTGTAAAACACAATACGGCTAGGCACTCCACTTTTCAGGTAATTAACACAATCACTGGCAAGGTTAGGTCGCGTGCAACAACAATGGCAGCGTTTAGTAGATGAATCAGATGAGGGTCCATTCTCAGCATTGACACGGCGAGATTTGCACTCTTTTGACAGGCACTCATTGATGAGCTTGCGCTTCAAGCACATGGAATTTGATTCTTTCGGAGATGCCATGGGATGGCTTCGTTCCTACCAGAAAAAATGAAGAAAAAACTAACCCTAATATGATACACAATTTACAGATCTCCCTTCATTTTGACCTCTCAGTGGTACAGAATGCCCCTGTATAAGGTAAGGAATGAATGCCTCTCTCATGTACAATACACAATTCAAGAATTTATGCATGAAAGTTTTATCTAATTTAATTTAGAGGAGCATATTTGAATTTTTGCAGTTGAGGCTGAAAAAGAGTAAAATAGACATGCCAATGACCAAACCAAGTATTGACTCATTTAGCATGACAGTATAGAGTACAACATAATCGCATTCCAAATTCTAATAGTGCAATTGTAAACAGCCTTTACCAAAAAAAGGATTCAATCTTTTATGCTATGTTAAGCCATAAAAATTAAAAGCTTTCTAAACAATAAAATACACGAAATTTCAATTTGAGAAATTTCTTGCGCAACAATCTCATGAATTACGTAAGGAGCAAGACATCCTCTTATATAGGTAACACTACAAGATATCTTGATTCAACCGTTCTTCTATATTAAGCCATAAAAATTAAAGTTTTCAAATAATAACACTATTTCAATTGATCAATGTATTGCGCAATAACTTCCAATATAACTACTTGATGACCAAGAGATCCTTTTCCATAGGTTCATCAGAAGACGACAAGCAGTTCACAACACCAATCATTCGACAAACCAAATTTGGTCCACATTGATGATACTACAGCATGTGTTATCCACTCAGCTAGTGGTAACACACGACTCGAACCAGAATTAGCAAAAATAACATCCCTAAATGACAAAAGTAAAGGGCATTCAGCATTACCAAGTAAAGGGAATTCCGCGTACAAACAAATCACATCAAATTCTGAAGAAGACACCACATCTACCAATCCAGTCCAATAAACTAATATCCAAACATTCATCAACTTATCCGTAGAAATGAAAGACAAACCTGGTTCTAATGCCAATACTCCAAACTACCTGCACCTTCAACCAGAAAGTCCACAAAGAAATCCAAAGGAGCTACACAAGGTAACCGCATGTGCAGGCAAAATTCATCCATCTTCATGTTTGAAATAACTATCTTTGGCCAAAAATCCACACCATCACAACAATACTGCACACGAAAAAGAAAGAAAATTTGCAGAGGCACATGCCCCTTTTAAAATCCAGCCTTTACTGAAACTTCCATACTATCTACCCTTGCCACATCCAAAAGAAATATTTAAAAGTGAAACAAAACGCAAATTGATTGGGAGACTAGGAATCTCGGAGTGGGTGCTTACGAAGGGGGGTGGCTCTCTAGATTCCCATTGCGGGCGACGGGGCGACGTAGAAGGAGGTCACGAGGACTGCACCAACCAGCGGAGGCTCGCTCCCTCTCTCACATCTCCACTACTTCTACGGCCGCAGCGATGGGATGGGGGTACGAGGAGATTGGGTTTTGCAGGGTGCTAGGGTTAGGGTTCCGCGGGGTGGAGCGAACGAGGATTGGAACGGGGGATTGAGGCGACAGGACGAGAACGAGGGTAGGGTTGGGCGGCGGGGCTCCGGTGAGGTCGTTGCAGGCGGGGCGGTGGGGCTTTGGCGGCGGCGACGGACGATGGGGACGACGGTGAAGGGGTAAAGAGAGAGGGAAGTTGGGGGCAGAAAAGCAATTTCTTTTCCGAATGGGAAAAGCAATTTTTGCAGTAGCACCCTGGCATTTTGTTGGTCTTGATAGGTAGCAGTTATATCGTTGTTAAAGAAAAGTCCAAAATATTTTTTATGGCTACTGATATATGGTAATACCGGTATATTCAACAAATCAACCATATGCTACCGAGTGTTTGAATTAAGCCAGTAACCTATAACATCTAATGGATGTTATAGGTTGTTGGTTTAATTCATTTTAGTTTTCAGCTGATGGATCTATAAATTTATAATAATGGATAAACTAAACTTCTCTAAAAGATGATTGGTATGGCCATCACCACTCTTCAACCTATTTAATTTTGCTGTGAGTGATAACTATCGTTAATATTTTTAATTATATTTTTAAGATAACGATATATTAACATAGATAACACATGCAATAACTTGAAAAGTAGTTCGAAGAGAAACCGACCACGCCAACAGCTTCCGGAACCAAGGAGGCGAGGAGGGCTTGCTTTACGTGACAAATATCGATAGGTGAATGCTCGAGAGGACACGGACGCATCCATGCTCGAATCTCCTAGCAGCTGGCCTCCGATCCTACCGAGACTTCATGTAGTACTAAAATCATTTCAATTCTTTTGGGTTCTGAACATCGAGCCTGAGCTGAAGGGAAATCCAGTAAAAGTTTTTTTTTTTTTTTGCCTGGAGCGAGCTCGATCTTTCTTCTCCAACTGATCGATGCTGCTGGAGACTTCTCTGGTATAATTAACAACCAGAGCTCTTCGTCAGTTTGCATGCAGTGCTCCATGCCAGCGTTCGATAATTCGAGTAACTAAAACATTGCTCAAGTACAGGGACCCAGCACAAAAACTGAGTGGGGGCACTCAACCCACGCCGTAGTAGATCTAGACATCGAAGTCGCTCGAGTGGGGGCCACGAAGTCGTTCGAGTGGGGGAAATCTTAAAACGTTTGATTCTTGGCTCTGAATTTAAAATTGAGTGGGGGCCTCGACCCCCATTTATCCTTCTCTCGGTCCGCCCCTGCTCAAGTAAATTAAAGACAAGCTAGCGTGTGCTCAAATCTGCCCAGCTGTTTTTCGGTTTCGCCTGTTTGTTTCGTTAGCTTTTCTTTTCAAGGGAAAGGTGCTTCTTCACTCTTCCTTGCACAAGCGCATACCTTTTTCCCCTAAAACCAAGCTACTCTATTATGAGCTGTTAACCGCAAATTAACTCAGCAAAGATGAGATTAGACTACAGATGTTGGACTTCTGTGAATTGTGCAAGAAAACGGAGCGGTGAGCTTGGGATTCGGCTCAGGTGCAGGGCACGCTGCACATATTATGTGCAGGTCCAACCAAAATTTGCCGCATGTCCTGGGGTGGCAGAGTCCCGCGGGATTAATAATCCTTATATCAAACATGGGGAACTTTCGTTTCTTCCACCCATGCTACATGGCACATTTCCAAAAAAACTCTTCGCATTTTCGTAATTACGTACAGGCTCTTAGTTCTTACGAAAAGACCTTCAGTTTTTTGCGAAAAAACCACTCCGCTCTCCTTTTACTGGATAACACCCCGCGGTTCCAAGTAATTATATACAGACCCTTGGTTCTTTCAAAAAGACCCTCAGTTTTTTGCGAAAAGTCCCTTCGTCTTTCTTTTACTGCGAATTTTCGTCTCTTTTACTTCAATCCACACGGTAACTAACGCGGCGTGGCGCCGCGCTTACATTACTAGTAATCCTCATGGGATAGGGGCAAACTCTCTTTATAGGTCACGAGGACGGCCCGTTAGTTGTGAGCGGGCGAGGGTAGGGATGGCAACGGTACCCAAAACCGAATACAGATGGGTTTTACAGATAAGGAGGCGGGTATGGAAAGATATCTTCACCGCGGGTATGCTAATGGGCAAGAAACTCTACCCATCGGGTATGCGGTGTCTTGAATGCGGGTATATACTACCAGTACCCGCATACCCGCTGAGTAAAATATACCCGACCAGGGTGTATACTAGAGATAGCAACAGGTACATATACATGTGGCTCGTGTATATATATTCGAAACGAAACCGATGGAAATACCCGCGCCCGTATATACATGTGCCTCGTATATATCTTTATCAATTCGGGTATGGGTTACCCATCGGGTATAAATATCCGCGCGGGTGCGGGTACGGGTAGGTTTTTATACCCGAGTGCGGCTACGGGTATTGTAGCGGGTGCGGGTATCGGGTACGGGTATGAGTTGGCAATACCCGACGGGTATCTACCCGTTGCCATCTTTAGGCAGGGGCCGAAGACCCCATAGGCCCCATGGAAACCATAAAGTAAAAATATATTATTTTATTTGTATAATATAAATTTTTAATATAAAATATATATTCTTTTTATATATTTAGCCCATGCCACGTGGCACATTTCCAAAAAATCTCTCCGCATTTTCGTAATTACGTACAGGCCTTCAGTTCTTACGAAAAGATCCTCGATTTTTTTTGTGAAAAAGCCTCTTCGCTCTTCTTTTACTGGATAACGCCCCGCAGTTTCAAGTAATTATGTACAAGCTTTTAGTTCTTTCGAAAAGACCCTTGGTTTTTTTGCGAAAAGCCCATTCGCCCTTCTTTTACTACGAATTTTTGTCTCTTTTACTTAGTCTACACGGTAACTAGCGCGATATGGCACCGCGCTTACATTGCTAGTAATCCTCATGGGATAGGGGGCAAACTCTCTTTATGGGCACGAGGACAACCCGTTAGTTGACAGGGTAGGGGCAGGGGCCGAAGACCCCATAGGCCCCATGGAAACCATAAAATAAAAATATATTATTTTATTTGTATAATATAGATTTTTAATATGAAATATATATTCTTTTTATATATTTAAATAAAATATGCATTTATACATTATGATTTATATTTTGAAGTTATATTTTTATGAAAAAGTATACATAAAATACTTATAAAGTAATTAATAAAATCATTTTAATATTTTGAAATATACATAAAATACTAGTTTTTCATCCTGTGGGGATCCCCACGGGGTGGGCCCGTGGGGGATGGAGACGGGGGCACATTTTCAGGGACGAGGGGCTAGCTGATTCTCGCCCCGTTGTCATCTCTAGTCATACCAATTACAATTACTTTGGAGCTGTTTGGTTTGTGGCCCAAATGAGCAAAGCCAAATTTTGGTATAGCCAAATATTGACAAAAAATCATTATTTAGGCAAGCGATTTTCATGCCTTTGTATTACTCGCGTGATATTAGATTTAATTAGCATTACCAAAATTTTGTGGGTATTACCAAAATTTGGTAGCAAACCAAACAACAGCCAGCATTTGGTATGATTTATGAGGTCGCAGATTTATCTCAAGCCTTTATATCCCTAGACATATGCTAAGGCCGGGCGAACTTGAATGTGCACGTTTGTGTGCGTGCATATATACCTTGTAAAAAAAAAAAGTTCAGATGGACAGAGTTAATGTCTGTCAATTCGACAGTGAAGGTTCGAAAGTTGCTAATATATAGGTGGATCACGGTGGATTGTGTCTTTTAATAATGTTAACAAACTCTTATCAAATCGATTAATCTAAAGGAAAAAATTAATGATGGTGGGTAGATTTTTTTAAGTTGGGAAGAAGATTTTATAAGAAACGGATATAAAACATGAATTGGGAAAAGAACTGAGTTAGATATACGGAAGGATATATAGCTATCCGCGCGATTGCACAGGCATATCATTAATTATAAATATGCAAGATATTCATTTTATTTTTTTACTTGTTATTTTCGATATCAACATAGTCTCCATGATATACCTTTGTCCACTACTTTTCATAATTATATGTTAGTAAAAATTAGTAACAATATAATGATATGGAAGTATCCATGATAATAAATCTTCTAATATAATTCCCATGTGAAAATTGTCCCAATTCCGTATAACTGATTACTGTATTTTTCGTACTTTATAAGACATGAAGAAACCAACGTAGAAAGTAAAATTAAAATAAACTACATAAATAGGAAATTTACGATGAAGATAAACTAACACGAACACGTGATGTCAATCTCATCAGTATCGGAGTGCTCCGAAGCCACGTGAAGACTGCAACTCTGCAAGGCACCGGCAGCAGCTCCAGAACTTGTGCATGGCCGACCTGAGCTTCCTTGTACGTGCTGCGGCCCAACGTGATGATCGGCGACGTGGAGGCCCTCCCGGGGCTGAAGTCTGAACAACGCCGGCGTCTCCATCAACTGTGTGTGCCAGGGCTGACTCAGAATGAAAATTTAGTGGAGGCATAAATGATTTTGAGTTTGAATTCTCACGATGAAAATTGAGTAACAGCCATGCATTCTCTCGCCGGCCGCTTCGTAATTCACCTCCAGCTTCTTCACAGTAGAAAGCGGCCGAAGGTTGGCAGAACAATTCATTGATCACAATTGTGCCCAAGTATGTATACAATGGACTGGGAAGTAAAGATCTCAAGTAGCATGGAAAAGATAAGCTCTGTATTTATCTTCACCTGCCGCTGAATTAAGTGTTCGATCCAAAACTTCAACATTATCTAGACCCAAAGTTGATTAGGAAACGTATTTAAATGGGAATCTCGATCCATCACGCTGCCACTGCAATTACAGATCTACAGTTAGCAGGTGATGAGCTCATGCAGCGGTACCGCATAGAGTAAATGCCAATCATCCATAGCACAAACAAGAGTTTATAATTAATCAACGAATTCAACATCGCAACCACGCAAAGTACATCACACAGATTACGGTTAAAACACGAGGCACAAATGTTCACGCTAATTGTGAAAAAAATGCTCCCACTCCAATAATGCAACAAACAAACTTGGTTTCACACAAACCGGGTAGCGGACATTGAAGCACACACTGACTGCAACTAGCAAACTACACCAACGAACAACACACAAGTGAAACGAGCTGTGTTTTCAGAAGACATGCATCTACAGGCGAGGGGAGACGTGCTGTAACTGTGGATTCATGGGCTTTTGGGTGGCATAATGATACCATACAGCTAACATATATGTGGAGCATTCCTCGCAAAAGAAGAAGAAAAGCATAGATATATATGTGGAACAAGTAGTTATGCAGTTGGAGACTTGGAGGTACATATATATGTTGCATGGGATATGAGTGATAGATGGAAATGGATGTGGATGGCTGGGTGGAGTGGAATCACCTACCAGCTTGGTAGATGGATGGATGAGCTTGAGTTGATTCACCTGAGGTAGCTCGTCACCTCGGCGCGCTCGTCGAAGGAGGCGAACGCCGGGAAAGCTTGGGCTCGTAGCTGTCGCCGTGCCGGGGCTCGTCCCAGCGAAGCTTGGCCCACCAAGCCCTCTCCCCGCTCACCTCCACCTTGCTTGCTGGTTCTTGGACTTGCCGGAGGCGGGGGAGACGGCGAAGGCTCCAGCACCCTCGGATGTGGAGATGCTTCCACATCGGTGCAGTTATGATAGCATCGTCGTCGCGGAAATGCTTCAGCAGTGGCAGCTCCTGGAGGCATATCCTTTGGAGGCATGGGAGTTGATAAGAATCGCCTTGACGACCAGGGCCTGAGAAGATCGTCTTGAGGTTGTAGCAGAATAGGATGTCAAGGGTCGAGAGGCTTGACAGTGCCGGCCCGCATGGCATGATGTCCTCCAATCTTGGGCAGTCCTCTAAGTGCAGGTGCTTCAGTGAAGTGAAGTCTCTTAATGCAGGATAATCCTTTGGTACGTAGAAATGAACTAGATTTTTTAGCTGAGAGACCCATACATTTTTTAGAGTGCGCCTCAGTTCATTTGCTTTCGTAAAAACTTGCTTCATCTGATGGCACCGCTGTAGCTTACATTCCTCCAATTGCTCCAAGTAGTCACTCAAATCATTAAGGCAGGAGACGAAAGTATCATCCGTCATAGTAATCGATTTGGTGATTTCTAGTAGAACACTTAAACCATTGGGGTACCGATCCACTGCTGAGATCTCCAAATGGCGCTCGGTTTGACGGATGGGAGGTGTCACAATTGGCACAATAGAAACTCCCTCTGCCGTATAATGACAGTACACATCAGTGTAGTGTGACATTTGATGAACTAATTCATGCAGATTTTTGGCCACCGTGTCCTCCTCGTCCTCCAACTTCCTAATTTTGACCACGCATGGTGCAACTCGGACGTAGAAAGAGTGGAGAAACCGTCCAAACCTTACTAAGTTCCTGGTGGTGTAACTGAAGCTATGGAACAATCTGGAGTCACTGGTACACACATGAGCGATTTGATCACAATGATGGCCAGTTCCATATGCACAGTGATCCAAGCAAAAAACCTTCGGGAGTCGCTGCAGCTTATGCCAAGGAAACCGTCGTAGAGATGGAACATCCATGAGAAGCAATCGCCTAAGCTGGAGCAGATTTGGGATGTCGGCTGGGAGCTCCTTGATAGCCGTAGAAGACAAGTCAAGCTCCTCCAGAGCACCAAGGTCCCTGAAGTCCACAAACTCGAGCTTTCTGCATCCGCGCAAGGACAAACGCCTTATGTGAGGTGCATCGATCAATGAGAAGGATCGAAGGGTAGGATGCCCATCCAATTTTATCTCCGCCGTGCTCAACAGGCATCCTTCAATGTGTAGCTCAATCAAGCCATGGACTTTACATATTGCCACTGGGACTGTCAATTTCTTGTTGTCAATGAGCTTGAATAATTGAAGCTTCTTCGTTTCTTCAAATATTTTCTCACAGAGAGATTTTATTGGAGTCCCTGTGAGCTCGAGTGTGGTTAGATTAGACAATGCAGCAATGGAGGGTGGCAACTCCACAAGGCTGGAGCATTCAACAAGTAAGAGCTCTTGAAGATTTGGCATGTTTTGGAAGAAATCACATTGGATACTGTGTATATGTGAATAGGAGAGATCAAGGTAGAGCAAATTCATCTTTGTGTTACTATTTTTTTGTGGGACAGATACCTCGTTATCAGAGAAGCTGCATAGATTTTTGAGGTTACGACAACCTCTGAGAGAAAGCAATTGTAGGTTCAGGAGACACCAAACTGAAGGAGGGAGGGATTCTAGTGGAGTATAAGAAAGGTCAAGAACACGAAGACATGGGAGATTGACCAAGAAATGATCTAGCTGTGCAAACAAGCTCGATCGTAGTGAGTAATGCCTCAGAACAAGAGCAGATGGGCCAATAGTTTCCTGACTCAACCATTCTCTACTTACATGCCGTCCTTGGTCATCCATGAATGAGATCCATTTCAGTTTCTCCAAATACTCCTTGTCATAGAAAAATTTGTCTATTATGAGGTCCTCTGCAATGAGATCATGGTATGCTAAGAACTGCGCGGCAGTTTCAGTAGCCGCATCAGCTTCAGCTGCAGGAGAAAAGGGAAGCTGCAGCAACGAGTACTCCCGGAATGCTTGGAGGATGACATTACCAACTTGATAGATACCATGATGCTTGTTGCGGTAGCTGCCGGTCTCCTCTTCGATGCTTGGTTCAGTGGCAGTAAGGATCCCTTGGGCGGCCCATTGACGGATTAGCTCATCTGAGGTAATACATGGTGCATTGGAACTTGGATGATCAACATCTCCGCCGGTATTTCCTTGGGGCGATGAATATCCGGCAAAGAGCATAATGGCGTAGTGGAAACATCGGATGGCCACATGGTGCCAATACTGCTCGTCTCCGTGACAGATTGCAGTGTATATGTACTTGGCTGACTGATGTACTGCGGATGGGATAAGTGCCAAGACCTCATCTTCGCTGAAGGATGGGAGAACCTTGCTCTTGTCGTAGACATCTCGGGAGGTGGTGGAGATTAGCCAGCGAGATGATGTCCACCAAGGCGGGAAAAGCCCCACCTTCTCCGAGAAATCATTGGGCTCCATGGGCTCGTAGAGGTTATCGACCACCAGCAGGTACATCTTGTTGAGAAGCGCTGTGCGGATCCGAGGAACTGATCCCGACAGGTGATGCTCCAGCAACCGCATGGCTCTCTCCAGCCCGAGCCCATAGGTGTAGTAGCGCAGCTCATCGACAGCTTCCTTGCGCCTGTAGTACTCTTGGTCGAGCAGCCCGAGCTTCTCTGCCACCGCGACGACCAGCTGCTTCTCGATGCTCATGCGGCCACCGCTTCTCCCTCGGGCGGCTTCTTCCTCCGTGGGCGTGGGCTTCAGCTCCGCCTTTATCACGTGGTCCCAGCGCGCATCCACCTCCAGGAATGCCTCGAGAGCGATGCTTGATATTGTCCGTCTGAAGGACGCCGCGGCGCCCACCCCAGTGTTCCAGATTATTGTAGCACCGTAGACCAATTTATCCCCGAAGATGTCACGGTATGGAAACATGCCACGGTATCCATCCAGCCTGGACACAAATTAAAAGCAGGTAATTGTTTGGTTTACGGAAGTAGCTAGTACTGCAAATAAAGCAGGTGCACGCGTGCATTTCATGCCATGGCAAGTGATTAAAGCGCTCCACAACAACAATAAAGTTTTTTTGTCCCAAACAAATTAGGATAGACTGAAATAAAATCTTTTCAAAGCCAAAGAAATAAGAGTCTTATAGTAAAATCTACAATGCTAAAACCCTATACCGTACATCCTGCCATCTGAATCGAGAGCCTAAAACATCGCCTCTAAACTTTTTCTTATGTTATGATTCCGGTACGTGGATCGCTGAATTCCATGAACTCTTATCTATAGCCAACTCTTTAGATACATTTCAATCGCTTAAGTCTCTTTTAACTGCCTCCTCCCACGTTAGTCTTGGTCGACATCTGCCTCTTATGCTTTCGGAATGTCTTAAAATTGGCCTCTATTAGAGATATTCAAACCATCTCAAGCAATGTTAGATAAGATTCTCTTCAATTAGTGTTACCCTCACCCTCACTTGATCACATATATCATCATTGCGGATTTGATCTCGCCTTGTATGATCACATATCCATCGCAACATCATCATCTCCACTACACTCATCTTTTATATATGTTATCTTTTAATCGTCCAACATTTCGCTCTATATAGCATCGCAAGTCTGATCGTTGTCTTATAGAACTTACCCTTTAATTTTTAAGGGATTTTTTATCACACAAGACACCCGATGCTTGGCATATTTCACCCACCTAGCTCTTATCATGTGGTTCATATCTTCATCAATCTCACTGTCTACCTGTAACATCGATCCTAAATATCAAAAATGTCCTTCTTAGACACTACCTATCCATCCAAACTAACATCTCTATCCTCTGCCCTGGCACCATTGAAATTACACTCCTTATACTCAATTTTAATCATACTAAGTCTATAACTCTTTGATTCTAAGGTCTTTCTCTATAACTCTAGATTTGTATCAACACCTATTCTACTCTTATCAAATAGCACTAATTATCAGCGAAAAACATACACCAAGGGATATCTTTTTGTATGTCCCGCGTGATCTCATCCATCACTAGAATAAAAATGTATAGGCCCAATGTTGATTTTTGGTGTAGTTCTATCTTAATAGGAAAGTTATTAGTATCGCTACCAAATGTTCTGATGTCAGTCACAATATGTTCATGGAATGAAACCCAAAAAAGTGATTAAAGCACTACTGCAAAAAAAAGTAGGTGCATGTGTACATTCTATGCCCTAGCCTTTATATACTAAGGTTAGGGCCAAAGATAGAGGGGGGGCTGGCAAGGGCAGGCTCTCCTCATGCTTTGACATTGCCCTGTAATCTTGTGTATTTTAAGGTATTCTATTATTAATAGTGTTATTTGGTCTCCTCATCTAATGTATTTATATTATGTATTTTTTTGCCCCTTTCGTCCTAAATCCTGACTTTGCCCCTGACTAAGGCCATGTCTGGACTAGGGATTCGCAACATGTGCCTTGCATCATTCAAGCCACAGGTGCATAGTGGTTTTCTAGTACTAATGGCATATTGTAGCGATATCATTGTAGCAAAAACAATATTCTACGTGACTATAGTTGCGCTGCACTGGAGGTGTGGATATGAATATCTAATCCATTCATTTCCTGATTGGATGGCTCCGGAGAACGCAAAGGAAAATCACTAATGAATCCCAACCAAATAGACCCGAAATGTCATGGATAGTCATATTCAAAATAAATATCTATATTAATTTTTTAACAATACGCATTAAATAAAACGAATCTCTACTACAATTAGGAGTGCAATCATATATATCAGATATGGATGGATAAACTGCTCGGAGCAGATATGGATGGATATCATTTATCATGTTCCATATTTTTTCCTCGGAGTCAGAGTTAGACACAGATAATACCGGATACACATTTCTCCATTTAGTATCTATTCCATAATCCTTTGGATGGCCGATCAGATAGAAATTATCCGCTTCTTTGCACAGAACATTAGACAGACAGTAGGATGCAATCAAAGCGAACACGGAGAGACTAATCAATAAGATGTCAATGGAAGAACATTCAGTATTCTTTGTCTGTTTAGATGTGACAATCCGTCTATATGTTATCTTGTTTTTAAGTAAAATCGTAACAGACTTTCTCATGCTACTTACATACGGGCATATACGGATCGCTATCACTTATCGCATATCATATTCCATTTTTTTCCTTAGAGTTGGAGTTGGACACGGATAGTGCCGGATACCCATTTACCCCTTCCGTATTCGTTCCACGAGCCTTCGGTCGGTCGGACGAAAATTATCTTCTCTGTTTGCACCCAAAACTACAATGCTTTAGGAGAAAAATGCATGGATAACAAATAATCAAATTTAAGAATGTATGCAAACAAGGAAGTTACAAATCATACCAGAAGTTCAGAACTCGCAGCACATCACGCTTTAAGTGCAACGTTGCCATCAGTTATGATTAGTAGTGGATCAAAACTCTCAATGTAAGCAGAGCCTGTAAGCACTGAAAGTGAATTGAATTCATTATTAAGTAGTAGTTACAACGTTGGTTGCATTAAAAGAAAAAAAATAAAAAGCTGTAGGTCCGTGGATGGCGAATAAGAAGGGGGAGATGAATTAGGAGCTCAAATTCCCTACAGTGCTCACTTCAAACTCACGCACTAGCTATTGAGAAGCTACGGAGAGATGAAGAACAAACGCAGGAACCTCACAACCTGAAGGTCCAATGACCCAGGTGGATGGTCCTCTTAGATAGGTGAAAGGTCGTCCGCATTCAGTGGAGCACCGAAGCACCCCTTAGGCCTATGTCCCTATATGATTAATCGATTGCAATATAATCACCAGATCAGGGTCTAATCTGACTATTTTGTCCAAACTTGATGGGAATTTCAGCAGTTGAGCTAAAATTACATTTGACTTCTGGAGAGGTGGTCGACCATCTATTCAATTATACATATAGGTTGTACGGTTTAGAAAAATGACCCTATTTGCAAGGTGCTTCTACGATTTTTCTTTAGATAACAGAGGTGCAAAGAGTGTAGTTAACCATCTAGGCCCCCAAATTGGTGGTATGTGTTTTGGTCCTTAATGACATCTAAATCATTGAGACTAACATGTTTGGCAAGTTTGAGAAGTGGTTAGGTCTTGATGGTGACATGCATTGGTTCTTGGGCATGTGTGCTGCCCTCAAGTGTTCGAGTTGTAGCAAAGCATGGAGTTCAATGAAGATTAAGGACCTTAAGACTAGAAATGATTCAAGGAGTTGGGATTTGATCATTGTAGTGATAGATTTTGTTTTTAGTTTGGTTGTACTATTAAGAGAGTCAAGACTAGTAGCTTAAGGTTTGTTAGGTTGGGTAACTAGGTGTGATACATACTAGGTTGGTCTAGCTCAATTTTGGTGAAATGATGCCAAGGATCAAGTCATGCCTGTGACGATCTTGAAAAAGGACAAATTTGAGCTAATTTAGAAAAAAATGTGTTGAGGTGGATTATCCGAGTCACATGGACTATAGGGTCAAAGAAATTGTCCAAATAGGTGTTTTCTAGAACAATTTGATTTTCCACAGAGTTAGTGTATTTGTCTAGAAATGACCTGGAGCATGGATCAAGTCCCGGAGGTGGAGTTTGCATTAAGTCAGATGATCCAGATCATGTCAAATCATTAACTTGGAGCCTGAATGATACACATCAAGACAGATGATCTAGGCCGGTTAGATTATCTGGGTCTAGTCGGATGGTTTGGGTCTATTCAATGGACATTTTTTTTATCATTGGGTTGTACTGTTGGATGATCCGGAGCATGTTGAGTTTTTAGAAATCTGTGTCTAATATCTAGTTTTCGTGAAGAGGCCTACATATTCAGAGTGCCTATATATTCAGAGTGTAGACATTCAAGGAAGCTCTCTTGACACCCAAGAAGGGTACCTAACATATAGGGGGAGTTCAAGAGCACTCATGATCAAGGATTGAAGATCATGAGAGTGTGAGAGATTTTGAGAGAGAGAGAGAGAGAGAGAGAGAGAGTAGATTATGCCTTAGTATGCATCACTCTTAGTTGTTTGACCTTGCTAAGTTCAAGTGATATCATTGGGTTTATTACTCTTAAAAATGGGTGTTTCTTACATGGCTTGGAGGTATGTTCTTGATGACTTTTCAAGGAAGAGCCTGTGGAAAGCACCAAAAGATTGTGAAGGTTTGGAACCCACGTATCTGTAGTTGAGGTGGGCTTCCTCAAGTGGAATGCTTGGATCCTTGTGCGGATTCAAATAGGAGCAATATGTACTCGGTTATTTATAACACGATACTCTTGCGAGAATGCTCCAACAAGGATTAATAGGTGAGATCGCCAAATCTCTAATACCTCAGTAAAAAATTTAGTTGTCTCTATCTCTTTATGTTTCTACATTTACTTTCTTGCCTTTACATTCCTAGATCTCTAGATTTATTTATGTTTGGCCTTAGGTTGCAAAACTTCACTACCCTTGTGTAGGAATTGTTTGATCACACTAGTAATCCATAGCTACTCTAGGTTGGGTTAGATAATAGGCTTCTCATTTACTTAATTGCAAAATCCAGTTTTCACCGAAATTTTAAAAAGATTCTCAATTCACACCCCTTCCTTCTTGGGCATCTGATCCACTTCATTGGACAACTTTAATTTGCTTGGTGTTTTGGCAAAGTTGAGGACATCAAATGGTGATTCAATGGCCTAACATTTATACCATATGAGCTGAATTTGTGTTTTGTTATGGGTAAAAATGAATGTGTGCTTTGTTACGGATAAAAAATATCATATTAGCCCTAGTACGTCGAGTCGATATTGTCAGGATTAGCCTGCTGGCAAACGCCCTTGGCTCCATCGAGCGTCCAGTAGAGTTTTGTTAGTTTTAGAAAGGTGAAATTTTTTTGTTTGTAGATTCCTTTATATGTTTTTGTTAGAGAATTTTTAGGGACGTGGAAGGAGGAGTTGGGAGGGGCGAGTACCACCATGACCACGACTACAACCACCACTTCCCTCTTTTTAAGTAGCATATAATAGATGTGATAAGTAGTTTTATTTGTGTTTCTCACTCTAAATACACTGCTGGTAGTACCTATAAGAGCTGTGTCATGATTTATGAGTTTGGGTTCGTGACAAATATATAGCTGTGTTTACTTTAAATTAATAAAGATTTTCTCAAAACTTTCTCCCTTTCTCTAATTTTTAAAGGTTTGGGTAAAAGAGAAGAATACAAAATAATTACCATGTTGCTATCGTAAGACTGTCAATTTTGTAACTTTAGTCCGGCCAATAAAAAGTACCAAGTAGTGCGGAACAGTGGAAGCACGTCTTTGTAGTAGTCATACACTTGAGTTGAAGTATAACTCTAAAAAAAAGAGTTGAAGTACTAAAATTTAGTGTCAATCCCCAACATGTTGACATGTTTACTACTCGTAAACTAGAATAATATTTACAGTTTCAATTATGCCGTGTCATAGGAACCAGTTTAATAGTCGTGCCCTGTTTTGTCTCTGCTTTTCTTGACCAGCCTATGTTGTAGGAACCAGTTTAGTAGCAGCTAAAATGGTTCGTGTCAAGGCATGAGCTTACCCCCAACCCGATCTAAGAGCAACTCCAGCAGTAGCTCTCAAAATAGGGCCCCTACTTTTCATTTGAGGGCTCCTCCTATTTTTGAGGGCTCTGTTTTCTGAGCTGCACTCCAGCAGGAGCCCTCAAAACAGAGCCCCTACTTCTTAATTCTCTCTATTTCCTCACACACTATATGCATATATATGGGACAAAAGCACAATACACGATAAAATATTTATGATTTCACAATGAGGGACAATATGTAAATTTATGAATTCAAATACGAATATTCAAATTTAAATTCAAATTTATTCCGAATTTAAATTGAAAGCACAATGAGGGACGTTTAAATTTATGAATTCAAATACGAATATTCAAATTTAAATTCAAATTTGTTCCGAATGGGGGACGTATTTATTCAAATACGAATAAATCTGAGTTTGAGGGCTCAAGTAAGGGCCCCCTAGGAATGAGGGCTTAGAGGTCTCATTTGAGAGGTCCCTATTTTTGAGGGCTCAAGTAGGGGCCCTGCTGGAGTTCAGTTTTTTGCTCTGACTCTCAAATCTGAGTTTAGGGGCTCAAGTAGGGGCCCTTCTGGAGTTGCTCTAACCTGTTGACAATTCTCACTCCACACATCAATTGGTATTCCTTATAGGCATAATTTTGTCAGAATTGTTACTGTATGAAACTTGTTGCGTAACTCTAATTGAAACTAATGTTTAATTATCAAGTGTTATACAATAATCGTTATTTACCTCTCAACTTAGTGGCATTTGGGTGGTTCTTGATAGTGAAATTCTCAGAACATAACTCGATATGATACAATGTAATGCAGGCTCCTCACCAAGATAACAGCACCCTGCAATCCTTAAACTGACGATTGGAACTGTATATCCTCCTCTCCACAAGAGCACACCTCCTTATATTGTCCTGTGAAAAGAAAAATTCCACCCTTGTCATATGTATTGCTCGTGATCTTGGTGCTCAGTGCTAACCATGCATGCAGTAAGAAAGAAAGACATTTGTAGTACCCGGTTGTTGAAGAACTTGGCAGTTTAATATGGACGTCAAGAGGTGATCCGATGGACTCACAAGACTGGAAAATCTCGAAAGGCGAAAAACCAATGTTTTTGTATTAAAATCACTACAAAAGAGAATTAAACGCGAAGAATACAACACGTGAGGGAAGAACACCAACACTATTTTTGATTTTTTAAAATGGTCACTAGAAAAACGGATTAATTGTACATGATGAAAGAACAACAGTTGCGGGAAGAAATCCAATTTTAGAAAAAGGGATTAATCGAGAACATGAAAGAACAACAGTAAAGGGAAGAAAGGAATTAATCGCAAACGTGAAAGAACAACGGCTGTGAATGTGTGTGTGTGTGTTTCCCCCCCGGGGAGGGGGGTATGAATCGCTTGAAAATTGAAATATCAAAAACGAACAGCAAGGCAAGGCGTTTGTCCCTCGCAGAGCAACTTTGTTATATAGGGCAGGTTGCTTGGGACGTTAGACGAACAAGCAAAGAATACATTTTGCCCAGAGCTGATGCTTAAAGGTAAGAGGTTGATGGGACTAAACGTATCGTGTTCAAAGAAGAAAGGGATGACTACTTGCCATGCATGTGCATGCATGCCATAAGCCGGATAGATCGACATCTAAAGTTGGATTCGTGTAGTGTCGACTGTTAGAGGACTTAAGGTGCACGTATACACGACAAAAAAAAATGGTTCAGTGCCTCACTGAAACTGATCACACAGGTTTTTTTTTTGTTGGCAAGGAACTGATCACACAGGTTCACAGTACAATAAATTGATTGTGTACATGCAACATATCTGTAGTCTCCTGCGAAAAAAACATATATGTAGTCATAATTATGTACCAGACCTTATCTGCGCCATAATCAGATTTTTACGTACCATTTGATGGTATGTACGTACACCGGTTTGACGTACAAAGGAAAAAAGAGAAAGAAGAAGATCGGAAGAATAAAGCCGAGCGAATAGGACGATGAGGCAGGTTGATTATGTCCCAAATCTTTACATACTACAATTAATTATTACGTACAACGAAAGCAAAAGAAAAAGAAAAGAAGCAAAAGCAAAAGAATTCAAAGCTGATTATGTGTATTTTACCTCCATCTAGCATTTGCAGATCAAGTGGCAAGTGCATTTGAGATATCATGATTTTGAGGTTTATGTTAACGAGAGATTTCGCCTCATCAATGGCTACTTCAAGCTGTGTGACCTCGGTCACCTAGATGAAAATAAAAGTTGCCTGTCATTCCATTAAGAAGAAAGAAGTTTAAGGTGGGCTAAGACCGTCCCTTCGGGCGAGGTTAGGCGGCCGCCCAAGCTGCGTCGTCGGCCGGACCATCCCCCCCTAGAGCCGGCACGGCGGCACCATGGCGAGCTTTGTTTCTCCGTCAACCTAGTCGCTCGCTCGCTAAACCCCTGTTCGGCGTTTCGGCCCAAGAAGCGAGCGTCCGGCCCACTGGCCCAGCCCCAGGAAACGAGACTCGAGTAGAAGTGTCGTTCGCAGGCACAGGCTGGATAGCCGAGTGCCCGAGTGGGCAGTGGATGCGTGGAGCAAATCAGCAAAGCAACCATAACCCTAGAGCGGGCAAGGCAGCGCGGCGGTCGGCGTGCGCGGCGAGCGGGAGCGGCGCGGCGTGGCGCGGAGGTGAGTGGGCTGCGGGCGCGGCGGCCGGCAGCCTGCAGCGGCCGTTTTGTCAAGCCGGCGTCAAGGTATACTTTTTTGCACTACAATTTGGGAATTGGGATCAAATTAGAGAAGTGATTTAAGTGAATGACTGTGAATCTGTTATTAATTTGGGAATCCGGTGTTCTTGATTTTCCTTCAGGTGAACGCAGCAACTGAAGCGATGTATGATCTTGTTAATCCTACTGCTAATCTAATTGTCGACGCCGTTATAGACCCATTATACGCTGGTCAAGACGTCAAGTAAGTAAACAAAGTGTTCTTTTCTTTCTTTTTCTTTTTTCCTTTTTTTGGTTGGAGAAACGAGTCGCACTTCACAGCCTTGGTGCAGACATGATGACAAAGGAATAAAGACTGCTATGATTTTGAATCTTACACACATTCTCATCCTTTTGAAGGTCAAGATTTTCAACTATGAACCTTGCGGGGCGATTGCTAGTTAGATATTCTGGATGCAGGTTATCTTTCTCAGGTACTTTCACCGTACTGATGTATGTTAATAGTCTGAGCCTCTTACTCAATAGGACACAATGCATTGGAACATAAGGAAGTCTTAGTTCTTTTGAAATTATGATGGATGGCATAGAAGGCACTTTATGTTGGGGAAAAGGTAGGAGCAACTATGTTGGTTACATCAAGAGTGTGCTCTTCCACTTGACTGATATTTTTTCCCTTTTCAGTTCTCAAGAATTCATACTAGATATTTTGCTTAGCTACAACTACTCAAAAGTGAAATATATTGTCCAGATTTCGTGACTATATGTAAATCTTTAGTGAGAGGACAGAGGGTGGATAGGAATTTATGTTTATGCTTATCATGTTTGATACTACCTTGTGGTAGGCTATAATTTGTTTCTGTGCTTTGTTGCTTCCTAATTCATTTATGTTCTTTCCTACCGGATCAGTATGCAGATGCGTTGTGGCCATCAAATAATGTTTGCTAACTTACATGCCTCATCTGGTGTGCCTCCATAAGGTCATTGTCACATGGTCATGTACTGCTTGGAGCGTGCTTACTGCCGTCCCTATATAGTTGAGTTCTTTTTTCTCATTGAAGAAAATGGAGTGCAATGTACTGGGTGAAGTAAATGACTTCATATTAGAAGTGCTATGCAGGATGGAACATCAAGTAGAGCCAACAAGCTTTCGCTGGTCGAAGTAAATGACTTCATATTAGAAGTGCTATGCAGGATGGAACATCAAGTAGAGCCAACAAGCTTTCGCTGGGTGTCACGTGCAGGGATAGAAATCCCAGCGGTTACCGGCCGGTAACCGCCGGTTACCGGAAATCCGGCGGTGACTGGAATGAAAAAAACCGACCGAGATTCAAATTTCAAAAAATTGAATTTTTAGATGTTTGAATAGGTTCCTGGGCTTTTCCTTTGCTTAAATACTGTTGCTCAGATGCATAAATGTCTTTACATGGACCAAAACGGCATTGGTTGCATAAATAGCTCATAGACAATAACTGCAGTGCAGTATACTAAGGGACTGCATGTAGAAATAAAGTGGCATGCGCAGGGACTGCATGTAGCAGTAAAGTGGCATGCGCAGGGACTGCATGCAGCATTTAAGAGGTATGCGCAGCATTTAAGAGGCATGCGGAATACTAAAAGATACAACAGAATACTAAGAGGCATGCGCAGCATTTAAGAGGCATGCGCATGCAATTGAGAATACTAAGGGTTTGACTGCAGAATTGAGAATACTAAGGGTTTGGCATGCGCATGCAATTGAGAATACTAAGGGCTTGGCATGCGCAGCATTTAATACTAACAATGAAGGGGCATACGGAAGATAACAATTGAGAATACTAACAGGATTAATACTAATGGCTGATTTGTATGTTTGGCATGCGCAGCATTTAATACTAACAATGAAGGGGCATACGGAAGATAACCATTGAGAATACTAAAAGGATTAATACTAATGGCTGATTTGCGTGTTTGGCATGCGTAGCATTTAATACTAACAATGAAGGGGCATACGGAAGATAACAATTGAGAATACTAACAGGATTAATACTAATGGCTGATTTGCATGATTTGCATGCGTAGCATTTAATACTAACAATGAAGGGGCATACGGAAGATAACAATTGAGAATATTAACAGGATTAATACTAATGGCTGATTTGCAGACATGCGTCCAGAAAACAATCTATTGAGATAGCAAACTACTTGGTACATAGCTAAGAGATGATGAATATGTCTCCACCGGTTTTTCCGGTTTTCACCGGTTTTTTCGGTAACCGGCCGGTTACCGGTCTCCTCCTGCCCCGTCTACAAAATTCAATTGCCAAATTTTATCCGATTTTTATCCGGGATTTCCGGTTACCGGGTGGTAACCGGCCGGTTACCGATACCGCCCGGCGGCCGGGATTTGCCCCGGTTCCGGTTTTTCGATCCTTGGTCACGTGTGATTTTTTTCACGTCATATTATTCTGTGTTGTGGTTACATATCAACCAGTAAAAGAAGGGGACTGTGGAGAGGCCACCCGTAGCTTTGAATACCTAGAGATGACAATAGGAGTCTGTGCTAGTATAATAAAAGTTTGTGATGTTTGACATTTTGCTAAAAAAGAGTGATCTCCCCTTTCTCATGACGCACTCAGGCAAGTATTTATAGCCATATGGACTTAGTTACACAGATGTTATACCTATCTTTATAGAAGCACACTACCATTTCTTCTACTTGAATTACATAAACATCCTATCTAAGCTTATTCTTATAGGGGTATATATACCATTTCTCTGGCCCTGCAAGCTTTCATGAAGCTGTCGGCTGTCTGGCTAGCGCCGTGAGCCGTTTTGGTCAAGGTGGAGATTACTCTCTCAACAGTAGCCTCTTATAGTTGAGGGGCTCAATTTTTTGTAGGCTGGGATCATATCTGGTGCCTCTTGACCTTCTTCATCCCTTCAGCCTACAGAAAAGTGCCGGTCTGGGTAACAGTATTAAAGTTTTTTATGTTTCTTTTAACACGAATGCACGATCAACACAAACGAAAACCACTAACCAGGTGTGACATGGGAAGAGCATAGTCTACAAGAGATAGTCTACAACCTTCAGTTATGTTGCTTTAACTTTTTAGTTCTTAGAATTCTATCATCATGTATAATTACTATTTTCTCTCTACGTAAATTTCTTAAATTAATAGTATTGCCTACCAAATCTTGCACAAGTGCTCTCATATAGTAGAGGCTAAGGATTAGAAGCCCAACGCCAGCTATCGAACGCTGAGCGGGGCCTAGAACTCTAGATCCCAATTTACTTGCAAAATGTATTTAAATAAGAAACTCGATCCATCATGCTGGTACTGCAATTCCAGTCATGCATATTTAACTCAGTGGCAGACGATGAGCTCATGAAACACTACGTAGAGTAAATACGACATTATTTCTAAACTAGCAGCAATACAATGTTCTGGAATAACTAGCACACCAATGTAACAGTACAAACAAGAGTTTATAATCGAACAAACGGTTCAACATATATCGCACTGTACATAGCTTACAATTAAACATTTAGACACAGAAATGATCATACTAGTTATGGAAAAAATCACACCAAAATAATACAGCAAACAGACTTTGTTTCGCACAAGCCAATTAAGTAGATAGACATACTGAGGCACACAAACACTGCAGTGCAAACTGTTTTTCTTTTTTTTTTCTTTTTTTTAGAATGTAATGCAAACTGGTTTAATTAGCTCACCGGGTGGGCTGGCTAGGAAGTCGGTGGATCAACCAGGAAGACAGCCCTTATTTGGAAAATACAACATATAGGCACACCATCACTGATCACCAAAGAACCCGAATTTTTTGGAAGACATGCGTGTGTAGGCGAGGGGCGGGATTGCTGTATGGATGCATGGGTGGCGGCATGAAGGGTTACGTATGTGTGGAACTCCATTGTGGAATCTATGGGTTGCCGTGGATGGATGAATGGTAGCAGGATGGATGTGGAAGGCTGAGTGGAGTGAAATCACGTACCAATTACTTGAATGTGTATGTATGGATGGACAGAGCTTGAGTTGATTCACCTGAGGTAGCTCGTCACCTCGGTGCGCTCGTCGAAGGAGGCGAACGCCGGGGAAAGCTTGGGCTCGTAGCTGTCGTGGTGCCGGGGCTCGTCCCAACGAAGCTTGGCCCACCAAGCCCTCTCCCCGCTCACCTCCACCTTGCTTGCTGGTTCTCGGACTTGGCGGAGACGGGGGAGACGGCCAAGGCTCCAGCACCCACGGACGTGGAGCTCCTTCCACTCGGGTGCAGTTATGACGGCGTCGTCGTCGCGGAGATGCTTCAGCTGTGGCAGCTCCTGTAGCCGTATCCTTTGGAGGCATGGGAGTTGACCAGAATCTATTTCACCACCAGGGCCGTGGAAGATTGTCTTGAGGTTGTAGCAGAACAGAATGTCAAGCGTCGTGAGTCTTGGTAGTGCAGATCCACATGGCATGATGTCCTCCAATCTTGGGCAGTACTCCAGGCGCAGGTGCTTTAGTGTTCTGAACTTCCTAGCACGACCATCCCTACTTGGTATGTAGAAATGAATTAGACTTTTCAGATAGGAGGCCCATGCATTTTGTAGTGAGTCCCCAGGAAATATGCATGGTCGAAAACTTGCTTCATCTGATGGCACCATCGGAGCTTGCATTCCTCCAAGTCGTTCAAGAAACTCAGATCATTAAGGCAGGAGACAAAAGTGTCATCTGTCATAGTAATAGATTTGGTGACTTCCAGAAGACTCCCTAAACCATGGGGATACCGATCCGTTGCTGTGATCTCCACATGACGCTCAGTTTGATGGATGAGAGGTGTGACCATCGACGCCATAGAATTAACTCCCTGCGCCATATAGTGACAGTACACATCAGCGTAAGGTGACTTCTTTAGTAATAATTCCTGCAGCTTCTTGGCCACCATGTCCTCTGCATCCTCCATCCTCCTATTTTTGACCATGCATGGTGCAACTCGAACATAGAAGGATTCGAAAACGATATGTCTGGATCCGAAGCTATGAAATAATCTGGAATCGCTAACGCACACCTGAGCAACTTGATCAGAATGATCACCAATTTCTTCTACACAATGATACAAGCAAAACACATCTGGGAACCGCCGCAGCTCATGCCAAGGAAACCGCCTCAGAGAAGGAACACCCATGAGAAGCAATTGCCTAAGCTGGGAAGATTAGGGATGTGGAGCTCCTTGATAGCTGTAGCAGACAGGTCAAGCTCCTCCAAAGCACCAAGGTCCTTGAACTCCACAGACTCGAGCTTTCTACATCCGCGCAAGGACAAGCACCTTATGTGAGGTGCAGCGATCAGCACGAAGGATCTTAGGGTACGATGCCCATCCAATTTGATTTCTTCCACCATGGTCGACTCCCATCCTTCGATGTGAAGCTCCTCAAAGCAACCATGCGATGCTTCTTCCATAAGTGATTTTGGTAAACCCAACCACTGCATGGCACCTGAGAGGAAGACGGTCTTAAGGCTTGCTCCCCCGAATACCTCAGCTTCTCTTAACTCATTACATCCACGGACATGGAGCTCCTTGAGACCTTGGGCTTCAGAAATTGACCTTGGAAGTGACATCAGCAGCTTGTTGTCAACAAGCTTGAGTGTCTGAAGATGTTGCATTCCAGAAAATATCTCATCTGGAAATGATTTTATTTGAGTCCCTGTGAGCGCAAGTGTTGTCAGACTAGACAATGCAGCAATGGATGGTGGCAACTCCACAAGGTTGGAGCATCCGACAAGCAGGAGCTCTTGAAGATTTGGCATCCTTTGGAAGAAATCTGAATGGAAAGTGTTTATATCTGAATAGGAGAGGTCAAGGTAGAGCAAGTTGATTTCTTTTTGTGAGGTAGTTCTCTCACTTTTAGAGAGGCTGCATAGACTTCTGAGGCCACAACAGCCTCTGAGGGAAAGCAATCGAAGGTTCAGGATACACCAAACTGAAAAAGGAGTGATTCTAGTGGAGTATAGGAGAGGTCAAGAACACGAAGACAAGGGAGATTGGGCAACAAATTTGGTATCTGTTTGCAATGCCTTAGAATAAGTGCGGTTGGGCCACCGGTTTCTTGGTCCAGCCATTCCCTGCTTGAATGCCATCCTTGGTCATCCATAAACGATATCCATTTGAACTGCTCCAAGTACTCCTTGTCATCGAGAAGTTTGTGTACTGTGAGGCGCTCTGGAATGAGATGATGGTATGCCAAGAATTGTGCGGCAGTTTCGGTAGATGCATCAGCTTCGGTTGCAGGAGAAAATGGTAGCTTCATCAAGGAATACCGCTGGAACGCTTGGAGGATGACATTGCCAACATGATAGATATCATCGTACTTGTTGTACTGGTAGGTGTCGCCGGTCTCCTCCTTGTTGCTTTCTTGGACTCTTGGTTTATTGCTAGCGACTATGCCTTGGGCAACCCATTGGCGGATGAGCTCATCAGAGGTAACGGATGGTGCACTACAACTCTGGTGATCTCCGTTTCCGTGAGGTGGTGAACGTTGGGGAAAGAGCAGCATGGCGTAGTGAAAACACCGGAGGGCTACAAGGTGCCAATACTGCTCGTCTTCTTGCCGGATCGTGTTGAAGATGTACTTGGCCGACTGATGCAGAGCGGATAGGATAATCATCAAGATTTCATCATCGGTGAAGGACATGTAGACGACATCAGCATCTCCTGGCTTGACATCTGGGGAGGTGGTGGATATCACCCATTCAGAACGTTTCCACGCTGGAGGAGGAAGCCCCACCTCGTCTGAGAAGCTCCTGGGCCCGATGGGCTTGTCGAGGTCAACGACCAGCAGGTACCTCATCGTTGACAGCTTCATGTTGATCTGAGGCACTATTGCTTCTGACAAATGGTTCATCAGCGAATCTGCGGCATCTTTCGTCGCGTAGGCGTAGTAGCGCAGCTCGTCGTCTTCTTCTTTGAGCGTGCTGTACTCTTGGTCGAGCAGCCCGAGCTCCTTCGCCACCGCGACTGCCAGCTGATGCTCAACGCTCAGCCTTCCCCTGTTTTCTTCCTCCGCCAGGTCCAGCTTTATCACGGGATCGAAGGGCCCATAGTGCTCAGTGAGTAGCTCCAGAGCGATGCTTGATATGGCCCGTGTGAAGGAAGCTGCCGGCTCCACCCCGACATTCCAGTGAACGTAACCATCCTCGTACATTAACATCCGCAGATCACGATATGTCTCCGTGCGACGGTATCCATCTAGCCTGGCAACACAAGAAGATTATTAATTAATTAATCGTTCCATTAACACACTCTAGGAGGCACGAGCCACGCAAGTAGCCTAGAGTCCATAATAAATAATGCTTACTAGTGCATCGATATGCACGCACCTGCACGGGCTATATATTTTAAACAATTTATTTATAATATTATGTAATTTTGTAATCCATTTTTTAAAAAAATAGCACATTTTTAGTCTGAAATTATAGTTCTGAACTTCAAATGCTCTCAATTTTAATTTTTTTATTTTTAAATTAATTATAACTTCTATTTACTTGTGTACCATTTTTGTTACTTTTCTAATGGTGACAAAACTACATATATTTGGTTACAATATTTGTTTTGGAATTTTATTTCCATGTTCGAACTTTCTTATGTCTTTTAATTCGATCCATCAAAGAGGTATATTTAAATGACATATTATACTTTCTTTATTTTTCTCTCGGTAAGTAATAATTCCTGTCTATTTTTTCCTTTAATTTCTGGTTTTTTCTTAGGACCACTAAACTTATTATTTTGACTAGAATATACAACAGATTAATTTGGTATGTGGATTATAATGATATAAAAAGTAGATAGCCAACATATTTTTTTATTATTAAAGTTTGAATTTTTAGCAAGTTTTCTCCCTGAATGGGCTACATATTTTCAATATTTATTTATAATATTAACAAATTTTGTTATCCAATCTTTGGAAAAAAATATAGTACAGCTTTAATGTACGAATTTCTAGCTTTTTACCCTTCAAACCATACACTATGACTTGAACTCACAAGATTAATGGGTCAAATCTTTTCTGTTTCTCCAATTAACATGAGATTTTCTTGCTTTTTCCCTTTTTTGGATTAATGTGGGAATTTCTAGCTTTTCACCTGTTTAATTAACGTGGGGGGCTTCAAGAAAAGTTTCCAATTAGTAAAGATAAAGGGAATATGATTCCTCGCTCTATCTCAACTGCAATCTCTTGAATGCTCCAATTCTCTTCCATCCCCCAACCTAAATCCCGGTTTAGGGACAGGACATGGTCGGAGGATTCAAGAGATTGTGGGAGAAGAGAGGTGACGAGGGGCAAAACAGCAAAGGGGGTCATTTCGTATGGCCCAAAAACAGAAAATTGTGAAAAAGTTCCGAAAAATGCCAAAATGGCATGAAATATATTAGTCATCCTACAAAATGGTAATTTACTGGCTACGTTCTACAAACTGGCAAATACTAAAAAGAAAGGCTCACTAGCAAATACCTAACAATCAATCTATAGACACATATAGGCTGTTTATTGATAAGCCTAAACCCAAATAAATACGTCCTGTGTATAGGTTGAGACCCAACAACATGCAAGATCAAAGTATTTGTTTCATAAGTGAATGTATGCCATCAAAGTATTTGGTTCACGGCCAAATTTACTATAATTAAATTTATACAAAATGTGACAATCAAAATGGTCAGCGCAAGGGGCTAAGAAAGTGTGACAAGTCATAGTTACGGTAGCAGTGAACCAAACACTTCTAAGAAGGTGTGGCACGACTAAAATCAAGTGTTGGGCATCAAACAGAACACTCCCTTGGCAACTGGTAAGCTGAGGTTAGATTCATTTGCTGAAAAATGCTTTAAAACCCTCTCAATAAAATTATTATTTTAAAAAAGTTGTGTAATGACATAACTGCATGATTCTACGGACTGCTTCATTCAGTGTAAAAAAAGAAATAATAGTTCGAATTCCTCTCATTAATCAAAGGAAACGGAAATAAATTTAATTCATCAACACAATGAACCGTCGGATATAAAATAGCATAGATTGATCTAACAAAAGAGTTAGATATAAATTCAAGTATAGAGTCTATATGGCATACTTATTTTTTGAGAGAGAGTACAACTCGGACATACACAATCCACATATATCACACTCGCACCATCCACAGGCATACACGTGTGCGTATTCCCTACACACACTTAGATACTTGAAGTCGTCTGTACCTGTTTGACTTAAAATCTAATAGGTAAGAAATACTAATTTAGAATACAAAATTCAAAAATAGTCTACAAAATAAAAAAACATCCCAATACATATGAATTTGGCAAAATTCGCTCTTGGACATCATGCTTAGGTGGCATTTGGCAGAACACGCTGTAAAATCATGAATCAGTTGATGCACACTGCAAATCGCACGTGTTTTCCAAAACACACTTTGGCCATTATAATAATATTATCTTGCAATTCAAGAAGGAGAAAAGGTCATATTTTCTCTATCAGTTAGTAGGTCCCACATGCCAATTCCCTTACACCGCAAGTCCATATGGCAATGACAAGTGGGACCTATACCAATTAACATGGGCAAATGGGACTTTAGATAACTTCTCTCTCCCGAACTGCAAGATAATATAATTATAGCAAAATTGGTTGTAGGGCTCTCAACTTCTGTAGCATTTGCTCTAAGACCATAACTTTTTGTGTCTTTACTGAAAGACACTAAACTTTATTAGCTTTTTGCCATATGATACTCTGCCTATTGAAATATAATATCTGGCTAAGAGAGGAAAGAGAAGATGGGTAAAAAGTCTATTTTGCCTTTGTTCCTTTCCTCCTCCTCGTCTTATCTCCCTTGTCATCTTCTCCTCCTCCCATAGGGCCTCGAGCTCCTCTTGCACAGCTGGCTTTGGAGGTGAGCTCCCGTGCCAGCCCACAAATTTCTTAGGGGTCAGGGCAAAATAGATTTTTCACCCATCTTCTCTCCTCTCAGCCGGATATTTATATTTTACTAGGTAGAATGTTCTAGGGCAAAAAATCATCAAAGTTTTGTGTCTTTCAGCAAAGACATAAAAAACCAATGAACTAGAGGAAATGTCACAAAAGTAGGGTATCCTCTAGCTAATTTTGCCTATTATTATAATGGCCAAAGTGTGTCCTTGCAAATGCACGTGATATTACAATATCCATTGACCGGACCACAATTTTGCCTATAATTTTTATTGAAATTTCAAATTCTTGAAAAGTGTGTTGTATTCAAACATACAAAAATACCAATAAATATATATTAATCTCAAACAACAATATTGAAAGTTTGAAATGTCAAAATTATACAAAATTTGGGATTAAAATCAAAACTTGTTAATAATAAACTCTTATTAAAAATCAAAATTGGATTTTTCTCATTAAAAAATCTAAATATAAAACAAAAACAAACTAGAATATTTCCATCCTTGTTTATGTAAATTTGGGAATAAATTTACGAAACTTGTTAACAATAAACCATTATTGAAAATTTGTAGACAAACTAGTAAGGAATTCCTAATTAATTTTAATAAATTAATAATAGCTAGAATTCTCTCATTAACCATAGAAAAAGATAATATAATTGTTCTGCCAACCCAATGGACCCTCTTGTTATAATGATTTGGATTGATTTAACATAGGAGTGCAAAATAATTTGAAATCCAGATTTCACATCTCAGATGTATGTGTATGTTTGAATTAAAGTTGAATAGGTAAAAATTTTAATTCAGAATGGAAAGTTTTACAAAATAAATTGAGGTATCAAAACATGTATAAATTTGCAACTAAAAACTCCAAAACAAAATTGGTATCCTAACATCAACATATTTTAAAAATATGCAAATTCCAAAACAATATCCAAATTATGACTAACAGTGAAAATTTCTATAATTAATTATGTTCCATGTCCGTTTGAATCGGATTAGTACAACTAAAGATTTCCAATTCCCATCCTGAATAGAATTCATGGCACTAGATGGTGTCTAACTCATAATTCTAACGGCATAATATGTCTCTCTTTGTCCTTAAATTGTGGCAAAAAAATTTAGAAATAGCATGTGAAGTGCACAGATTCCTGGCTGTATTTTTTTGTTCCCTTGGCAATCACAAAATACTTTCTTATTAACAATTAATAGCTCCGACTTAAAATTCTACATGTGAAAACTTATATTTGACTTATAACAGGTAATGTTTCACCCCAAAAAATAGATGGCTACAGAAACATCAACATTTCTTTTTGAAAAATCCAATCGTTAACCTCCAACAAACTTAATTACCTACTTCCCCTCTAGTAAAAAAATAAGCGGCATCTGAAAATGCATATAGTCAAACTATAGCTTTCATCGGTAATATCTTTGAGAATGTTTAGATCGGCCATGCAAAAATGGCATGACTGGAATTGCCTCACTAATAGGTTCATAAATGCTACTAGGTTTTACATATATTTTATTCAGGGGTACATGTTATTGTGGTATACGGTATACCACAAAACTGATTTAAGTGATATAAGATATGGTGTAGAGATAACAATTGGAGTTGTATCTTGAGGAGTTTGTTGGTAATTTATTTTGGGTTTTTAGCAAAGGGGTGTAGCACTTTGTTTCAAGATGAGAGGAGGAAAGCACAGTCATGAAACATGTTGTTATTTAGCAATTTTTGGAGAGGTGGACGAAGGATGGAATAGCTTCTTTATAACAGTTTAGATTGCAATATAAATTAGTTGTCGAGTTACAGAGGGTGTTCATATTGGCTACAACTAATGGCTCATTGTGGCAGAAAGAAGTGACTTTTAGACGGAAGAGACGAGCGGTGAGGAAAGAGAGGGAGGATGCATGTGCGAGACAAAAGCGAGAGAAGTTATGTGTGTAATGCGCCTATGACTCTCTACCTTATCTTTAGAGCGAGACAAGAGTGAAAAGCGTGAAGAAGCTATTTCAGGAAGTCAGATGTTTATATTGGTTTCTGCCTTCTCTAAGCAAAAGCCAATATGAATATCCCCTCCATACACACACACATTCTTGTAACCATACCAATGTCCAAAACACCACTCTTTTGTGACTGTACCTAGCATGACAAACTTAACACTCCATCTGGAAAAGATGGATTTTTGAAGGGAAAAGTATCATGTCAATCTCTTGTGATCCTAGTTCCAAACAAGCCCTAAACTTAGTTGTTTTATATTCATCCAAATCACTAAATATTATGGATAAACCTACTCAAAATAAATATTTCGATTTTTGCTTTAACAATATGAATAGGGAAAATTAATCTCTAGGATAATGCATGAGAAAATTCAGGATAACCAATAATTTTCTTCAGACAATTCAGGATTTGGCTCTCTATGTGTTGGCACTTTAGGATTCGATCCTCGATGTCTCACTGACATATGAATCTAGGGGCCACATGTCAGTGAGACAATGGTTAACAAATCATAAAATGCCAACAAAAGGAGTTACAAAGCATAAATTATTCTATTTTCTTTCTATCATGAATTCAAAAAAGATATGTATAGATAAGGAAGTTATACCAGAAGTTTAGGTCTCTCAAAGCATTGCGCCATTTGTCTAAGGAAGATGTTGCCATTACTTCAATTTAGTAGTGGATCAAAATCTCAATGTACACAGGATCTGTAAGCTCTGAAAAAGGTTTAAATTAGTCACATTCATTAACAATCAATTGTTTGCATTAATAGAAGGAAAAAAAGTCCAATTTACTCCCCTGAACTATAGCGTTAGTACGCTTAACCCCCTAAACTTTTTTTATTTACCCCCTGAACTTTCAATACAAGGTCATTTGACACCGATTTTGAAGGTGGTTGTGCCATCATGGCTGCTGTATCACTTGGTTTTGCCACTTTTCATCACACTTGGATGTTGACATCTGTCAACACACAAAGATGTATACATCCAGCCACAGAAGATCCACCAACCACACCCAATATTACTACAACCATTAGATCTAGCCAGACAAAATCTATTCCTTGGATATAGCAAAACAATTCCATAAAACATCATATTATTATTATTATTATTACTATTATTATTATTATTATTATTATTATTATTAGCAAAAATCATTTAAGCCGGACCTACTTGTCAATGACTCACAGTTTAATGGGACCCATTGCCATTGGGTGAGAGGGGGAGAGAGGTCAAGGAGTTGTCTTCCTCCTCTGGAGTCTGGATGACAACCATGGAACCAACAAAAGTAACACCTCGCCTGGAAAAGGGCGGTAGAGAAGGAAGCGTGCCAAGGCACGGGAGATGGGCAAAATGGGTTGCACATGATGCGACGCACGAGTAAACCAACGGTGGTGGTGATTTGGGGAGAGGGATGCAAGGGACAAGGCGATGACGAGCAAGGCGGCAGCGCATCGAATGCTCATGAGGCTAGAAGCTCGGTGGTCTAAAGCAGGAGGGGAGTCTGTCAAAATGTAGAACACAAGGAGATTCTTTGATATGGGTGAATTGGACAAAGATACACAATAGATGACGTAAGGCTATGGTGAAACTTGAATGGAGGTGAGGAAGAAAATAATCAAATTAGACTGGGGAATAGAAATATTTAGAAGTGGAACATGATATGACACAAACCAATGTCGACATAGCTCATTAGATCGAGAGATCAACTCAGGGGGTTATAAAGGGGCGACGAGGCAGCTTCGTGTTTGCGTGTCATAGAGTGCCCCTCTAGGTGCACATGTTTCAAGATGGGCAAGTGGAGCAGCGCACATCAGGATGGGCAGGTCATGCTCTAGCTTGGTGACCAGGGGTGGCCTCACATGAGCGGGATGAGCATTGGGTGCCTGGGCCATTGATAGGGAGGGAGGAGACAAAAGAGAAAAAAGAGGAAGAAGAAAGATATGACATGGAGGCTCAATGTGGCAAAACTAGCTGACATAGCTGCCACGGTGGCAAAACCACCTTCACAACTAGCATCAAGGGGGTGAAGTGGCCTAGTATTGGAAGTTCAAGGTGTAAAGTAAGTCAAAGAAAATTTAGGGGTTAAGCAAACTGATAATTAGGGGAGTAAATTGGACTTTTTTCAAGAAAAAAATGAAGTTTTACAGAGTACATCATGTTTTCACTTTTGACAATAAATTAAGCTACAATCTAATAATTTATAGAAAATAAGCTATTCCACTTTAACCTATATGTAAGTGTTGATAAATGGGTCTCTCAAAGTTTTCCAAGTATATATTGACGGTTGTTGTAGCAATTCAATTTAATTAATCTGGTAGTTCAATGAAAATGTTGTCATAATTATTCAAAATTTTGTAGTGCAGAAAAGTTAAGATTCAAAAATTATGTTGTGATATGTATTATATACGAAGAGTCGATGAACTCGAGTTATATGTTAGAAAAGTTAAGATACGAAGAGTCAAAGTTGCTAAAAAAAGGAGAAATATGTTAGAAATTCTCACAAAAAGCAAAATATCTAGCTCTCAAATTGGTGGATCCTAAATTTAAAGGTTTAGATTTGATATAAGAATCCATCTACATCTATATTAATTATATACTTATAGAAAAATCTAGACATCTATCCGACGAACTTGAGTTATAACGGCTTAAGTTAAAAGAAAGAGTCCATGTCAAGTTCGATCCAAATTAAAAGAAATTCTAAAGAAAAAGTTAGTAATTTGATTTTCATACGACTTCTAAAGCAATTTTCCTAAATAGATAAAATATGTAATGATAGTTAAATGAAACTTAGAAAATCAAAATAAAGAGTTCACATCAAGTACAACCCAAATTAACTAAAATTCGGAATAAAATAGAAAAGAAAATTAGCAATTTGATTTTCATATGAATTCCAAAGTAAATATCTAAAAAATTAAAATTCAGAATAATAACTAAAAGGAAATAGAAATTATATTTTTTATATAAATTCTAGCCTAAAACTAAAAAAAATCAACAGCAAGTACAAACCAAAAACATGCAATTCAGAATTAACTAAAATTTGGATCAATAATTAAGTAAAAATTAACAATTTAACTTTCATACGAATATTAAGTAAAAATTAACAATTTAACTTTCATACGAATTTTAAAGTAAATCCTAAAAAACTAAAATTTGGAATAAAATTAGTAGTTTGGCATTTTGATGTGTGGTTTAAAATTTATGGAGTATTTGCAACATGCCTGGATTTCGGTCTTTTTGTTTCTAGTAGAAGAATTTGGGGACGAATTCCTTAAAGGAGACATGTAACATCCCTAAATTTAATATGTGAATTAATTAATGTATGCAATTTGAACCATATGGTCCATTAGTGGGCTAATTATCCATAATCCTAACCCAAATTCAAGTCTGAACCAAAGTGAGCTTTTAGTCTAAATCCTAACCCAAAATCTATTTACCCTACCCCTAATTCCTATGTCTGCTGCAACCATCGCCGTAGCCGCCGCCAGCCGTAGCTCCTAACCTTGTGCTTGCTGCGCAGAGCTGCTGCCTGCCGCTGCGTTTGCAAGGTTCGCGTGTGCACGCTGCCGGCCGAAGCCTCCGCCGCATCATGAGCTAGTAGTTGTGCTGTGCCTTACGCTGCAACACCATGCATCTCCCGCGTGTGCACCTGCTGCTGCTGTTCCAACTGCTGCCATTGGCAAGGGTGAAGCAGCGAGAAGGGGGCAAGGCTTGAAAGAGCAAGGTAGAAGAGGATAGGAAGACCAGGAGCACATGCCGCTGCTGCCAAGGCAGCAGTCGTCTTGGACGTTCGTATATAGGGTAATGGTCCAAAAAACCTTCCTTCTGCTAGTTCATTGTGTAGGTAGTGTTAAAAGCGCAGATTAGTAAGGGTAGATGCGAGATGTTGTGTAGAAGTTGCGGAGACCGTAGATATTAGATTGATTCCTGAGCAGTGCCTTGTAGTGCAATTCGAGTACGGTCCAGGATTAATCTGAAAAAATGATCTACTACAAAGTTGTAGAAAATTTGTTTTTCTGTCCATAGAGCTAAAGAACACGAAAATCTGTTGGGTAGATCAAAAGTTATGCCCATCTGAATTTGACTGCTACACTGTGCTTTGTTCCTCTCGGCATTTACCTTGTGATGCGAAATAATACTATCAGTGATAGAATTATAATTTTGTGTTAACATAAGTGTTGAAGATAATTTTATTATATGTCTGTAGTGTCTTTATTTACTGCAATTGATGGTGTATACAAATAGATACAAATTTGTGAAGTCTACTGTACCAGGAAAATCAGTGTGTTGTGTAGTGCCTTTCAAATATTCTGGCCAGCTTGGTACTAACAGTCGTCCAACCAACAAAGATGGATTTTTGAGTATAGTCATTTAATATAAAGATTGGTTTCAAGGTTAACCTTCTGCAGTGCAGGAGTGCAAGTTTCATACTTTGTTCTACCGGGACAGCGAACCGGTAATTATAGAAGGGATTAGCGACGTGTTAAAACTTAGGAGCGTGTGTTTTATGGCAACCATATGTTGTTCAGCGGTTTGAGGTGTTGTACCGTTATTTTTGTTAGGTTCTAGTACTGACTTCGGGTGGTTCCTTCAATTCTTCCTTCACGGTAGAACAGTAGAATAGGTTGACAGCTTTTATTAATGGAATTGATGCATATTTATCATGCTATTATGAGTTGATTATTCTTATTTACATGGTGATTTTATGATGGTTACTTGATAATTACATGATGATGAATAATAGTTAATGGTGCATGATAAATGTTTAAAAGAAAATGTTGCATCATATAAATTCATATTCCAAAAAGAGATGCTCTGTGTGGACATCCCACAGGAGTGAGAAGAGTAAAACCTACTTTGGTTGGCACTAAGTTCCCGTATGAAAAGAATGAGCTTTTAAGGTTTCCACATTAAAGAGAGTAGGCTTGAGTGAGCTCGACGGGTGCTCACTCTGATATACCGATATGAGCATTAATGGGTACTCATTCGACTATACCGGTATAAGTTGTGATGATAATGAGATATGTGCATGAGCATTTGCATTGCATCAATGAAAAGAGATATACACGTGTTTAATGTAAGTGTGAATGTGGATGATATGAAAAGTTTATTGTTTTATTATGGCTGGGTTGTTTTGAACTTGCTGCTTTTGACTTTTATATTTTGCTACAGTAACTAACTTTTTAAACGGTGTGTCTTTTCAATGTAGGGTCTATAAGTCGATTGTAGTAAACATTGTACTGACTTCAGCTATACCGGTCAAAATTGCATGCAATTATCTCTCTCTTCGTACTCTCTCGCAAACGATAGAATTCAAAAGCTATAAACCACAACCCACAAGAACCCACCCATATATGTATTTGTTGAGTTGTGAACTCACTCTTGTCTTATTTATATTTTTAGGTAACCATTGATGGTGACATGCATGGGAGTGGGAGTAGCACACTTACACCACTTCTTTCAAATACTATCATCTATCATAATCATTTATCTTTAGACAATTATGGTTTAGATAATCTTAGTTGGAAATTAGTTAATGGTATGTACTATTTTGCTAAGACCAGTGTAGTTATGTGGGGAACGTGGTCGATTCTAAGATTCTATGGCACTCGTTAAACTTATGTTACTACTAATATGGTCGTTAATCTTTGATGTGGATGCTAGTTGTTTTTACAAGATAGTTGCTCCTAGACGTATGGTTCCAAGCGTTCTTGTGTATGAGGTCCTGAGTGTTCTTGGACACAAGGTTCCAAGCGTAAATGTGATATATTTATTCTTGCTACTGGTGTTAGTTGTCTATAATGTAGCTCGTTAATGGTGTGTTGATTATCTTTAGATAGTAGTATAGCTAGGGAATTGTTATCGAATATTGTTATAATGGTTTAAATTTGAAGTGATCATGGATAATAGTAACATTCTAGGCTCAATGTTAGACTAGGGTGTTACACCGTGATGCTGCAGAAGGGGTAGTGTCGTCATCAGGGCCACTCTTCCTTGACCTAGGCCTCGAGTTACGGTTGCATGCCAACCACTTTGGTTTTTTTTTGTCTTTATTCATGAAATCAGATATTGTCACCCTAGTCGAACACGCTTGACTTGATAATATATGCTGGTAATGGAAAAATACATTAATGGAAAAGGGAGCAAAATTTTAGTGAATTTTAGCGAAGTGAAGAATAGGCCATTCCTTAAGTGGCAAAAACAAAATTTTCCCTAATGTCTATGCTAGCAATGATGCATGTCTAAGTGGGGTGACAGAATCCGTGGTATTTTTGGGTGAACTGATTGGCAGAGAGATTAAGCAAAAAAAAAAAAACTTCCACTAGTGTTTTAGTGTTTTGTTGACGTTATTGACTTCTCACAATCTCCAAGACGTTACACTGATTTCATATAAATTTGCATTAATATATGTAAAAAAATCCACTTTTGCTCTCTCAACTTTTCTTGGAGTGTGGTTTCCACCTTCACCTATAAAAGCATTTACATTTTGTCCCTCAATCATCACAACAAGTGTAAATCACTTCCTGATCAGTGACGGAGCCACACAACAGCCTCATAAGAATTTGTATAGATGTCCTGAATCCATATCATTTTAGAGAATTGATCCCATAAATATTGAAAAACTCTATATTTGACCCTACAGAATTTTAACTCGTGGCTACGCCACTATTCCTAATGATGGTTTCGTGGGTGTTTACCATGTTGGTAGGCTCGTGGCTTCCCGGTTGAAAGAGCAGCGATTGAAAGAGAGGTCAAAAGAGAGATAAGGAAGGAAAGGGAGAGAAAGAGAGGAAAAAGAGGGTAACAGCGGGTCCCCCTTTTTGTTGAATTATCAAACCTCGTCAGCTCATTTGACAACTAGAACGCTTTTGTCACCCAAAACCGTCCAGGAAAGCATACTTGGGACGTGATTTGCACCAATATTGACATTTGAGGATCTAAAGTAAATAGTTTTGGAGTTAAGGGACAAAATTGGACTTCAAAAAGAGTTGAGGGGCCAAAATGGACATTTTGCCCTATAAATGAATAGCATACAACATTATGAAAGTAGTTTTAACTACATATATAGTGATGTAGCTTTTATATGACCAATGATATGGTTGGGGATTATAGTTTTTGGTTCAAATTTTTGAATTTTAGCTGTTTGCAATAGAGATTACGAAGAGAGAGTTAATCGCTTACGATTTTATATCGATGATACAGATGTTGGGTTTTTAATGTGTATTACAATTAACTTGTAGACTTCATTTGAAAGTTAGTTACTATAGTAAAACCCAAAAGCCGTTTTTAGAAGCTAAAAAAACAGGCCCCTAGTTAGTCTTAAATATATTAAGGTGAAATTTTAGAAAATTTGACTTCACATTTTCTGAAATATCATTTATAAAATAACGGAGATAGTAGTACAAATGTTAAATCATGCGGCCCATACTAAGTAGAAATGACTAATATACACAACTAGTCATCTTTCACTGTCATTCCACCCCCACAAGGCCACAAGCAGCCGAGCTTACAGAGATCAATTGCAGATTGGTTTGAGAGGGAGAGCATAGGTACTAGGACAGTTAGACGGGGGCCTTCAATCCTATTACATGGGGCAAATGTTATGCTACATATATAGAGGTTCTTGATCAGTTAAACCTAGAGTTATGTACACCATCAACAGTAAATATTGCAATATTCATCATCACGCCATGTAGGCTTATGTCCCCTGTTATTAATTAATTGACATATAACCTGAAAATCAGCTACTGATCTGGCTGTATTGTTCAAATGTGATGGTATTTCAATGGTTAAATTAAAATTCCATTCAATTTTGGGAGGTTGTCCCCCGCCAATTCAGTTATATATGGTCTATGGTCTCAAAAAAATATGCCTACTTGCAAGTTTCTTCTTTCATTCTCGAGGTAAAAGGGGTGCATAAGAAAACTTTTGATAACCGTTCTGGCCATGATAGAGGACATCAAATGGTGGTTGAATGTCTTAACATTTTGATGCCACAATGTATCTTGTAGTTTTGTAAGTGTTTCTCGTGTCTTAATTAAGTGGTGCTAGAATCTACAAGAGATGTCTTATGGGTTTGGATTTCCTACAAATAGGTTTGTGTCAATGGATGAAATGTTTTTTTAAATTGTTTCTTTCTCAAAACTTTCGAAAGTACAGACAAAAGCAAGGAACAATAAAATATACACCATTCATGTACCTATAATTAACCGCTATAAAATATGTTTCTTTACCTCTGCTTTGGTTGCTCTTTATAGTAAAACTTCCAGCCGTGAACAACTTGAAATAATATAATTTAATGCCGGATTTTCACCAAGCAAACAGTACTCTGCAATCCTTCAATCTGATTGTTGCAATATATATATCCTCAGTTAGCAAGTGCGCACACTTCCTTATTATATGTTCCTGAAAACTTATGAAAAGAAAGCAAACCCTTAATACACATATTTCTCAACCCACGCACAAGTGAAATAAGAAGACATGCTTACCTGACAATTGAATTTGGCAATGTAATCTGCACGTCAAGATATGATGTATACGACCAAGCAGCTAGGCTTGAAAAATCACAAAATGGAAACAACAAACTTTGGTTTTTTCTATAGATCACTAGAAAAGAGGGGATTAAATGCGGACTTGAAAAAACAATGGACAACAATGGCTGTTTTTTTGTATTTTGTTAGGGGTAGTTTTCCTCTTTTTTTTGGGTACTAATCACTAGAAAAGGAGACTAAGTGTGGACTCGAAAGAACAATGCACAGCTCGCAGGGAAACCAATATCTAGCTAGGCAGGAAAGGAAAGGGATGTGTCTCCTTGCAGTAGTGTCTTATATAGACGAGGAACATCAAGAAGATGCCTAGATTGCACAAGCAAGCAAGGAATGATATTCTCCTTCAGAGCTAAAGTCCACATATGTCTAAAGGACCTGAAGCGTATCATGCATAAAGAACAAAGGGGATAACTTGCCATGCCCGTCTCAATTAAAGGACATACAAAGCTGGATCAATGATTATGCCATGGCATGTCTTAAATAACACGAGCAACAGAAAAAGCAGTGTTGCGCAATAATTTGCCTAGAGAACTGACCATGACTGAAGCATCACTTACATTTGTTAATCATCGAGGCTGGTAGAAACTAAAACTAAAAGCATTGGTAAGCAGATTTTGCGATATAGAGTAGTATGATTTCTTGCGCTCTAATAGAATCTCCCTACCTTGTAATCGAATCTCCCAAAAATAGTTTAAAGAGCAACAGGAAAAGCAATTAGCACTCGAGTTGAGTAATTAATATATCACCGGCCGGCCGTCTTTCGTTGGCTCGTCGCCGCTGCGGCCGCGCTGTCGTCGGCGCCGCACCATCCTCGCCGCCGCCCTTGTGACCGTCGGCGCCGCACCTCCTCGCTCCCGTTTTGACCGTAATGAGGGCAGGGAAGGGAGCACCATTTGGAATGGGCCCGATCGGATTCTTTGGCCCACCACTGTATTGTGTGCATCGAAGCCCAAACAAATTTCAGGGCATTCGAGAATTTGGATGATTGTTTGGAATCTTTTTTTTTTTTGAGCGGGATTCGCACGAAACTTTGCACATATACAAAGGTTAGAAATTTAGATGATTGTTTAGAAGAAAATATCAGGTGATGTTTATCAAAGCCCATGACTCTCGGCAGGCGTTAACCTAACCCAATTTTCCGAGTCCACCCTATGTCCTAAGGACTGTCTTGTCTGATTAAACTTCTGTCTGTCTCAGATGGCAAGGTTGAATGAAGGGCTATCTCTATTCGATGCAATATTGATTGCTCCAATGTTCCAAATAGCATGGACTTTCTTCTCAATGTGTACAGGGTTTGTGTACTTTCAAGAATATCAAGTGAGTTTCAATCTGTTACTTTTTGTGGTAGCATCTGAATTTTGTGTTCTGATTTAATCTAAGGGCTTTATTTCTCCTTGGTAGGTGTTCAATACACTTAGGATAACTATGTTCCTCTTGGGGATGGCATGTGTCATCATTGGCATCTCCTTGCTAGCACCTGCTGACAATAAATGGAAAAAAATCCCTTTTACTGTGCTTTTAGATCATCAAATGGGATCTAACTTCATGAAATATTTTTATCAACAACTGATACAAGGATTCTTCTACCACTGGTCAAGGCCTTCCAACTAATATGAACAGGTGTTGTGCCCAATTCTTGTGTAAATTTCTTTTATTTCTACTCATACATCGTTAATTGCCTCCTTTCTAAATGATTATTGCTTTTCACTCTTAAGAAAACGGATTTAAATGAGGGTTGGCGTACAAATTGCAGGCTTGGAAAGATGCAGGCAGAGGAGCCTGAAACGGATGACACGAAATCCTTCGTTACTTCAGTAAAAGCAAAAGCAAAATGTATATTTGTGAAGGCAAAGGTGATGGTTTTTTCCCTATGCCATATGGTTATCATTGCTTTTTTTAATTCGTTTTGCGCATGCTTTTCTCAATAATATACTCTTTACAGGCTGCATGCTCTGTTGATTTTTTTTATATAAGGGAAGAGAAACCCTCTCCCAGTCGCTGTATCTGAGGATACATATAGCCTAAAGTTTATTACAATAACCACAATATTTTTAACCAAGTGAAGCAATCGCCCTATTAACCAAAATGAAGCGGCAAAACAAATGCAACCTTAACATAAACCAACGGCAAAACAAAAGCCGAAAAATAGTAAACAACCTTATGAAAATAAACAAAAATATAGAAGTGTTTCAAACATCTCGAAGCCTATGAAATAGTTTCCACCCATGCTTGCTAAAGATCTCCCTTGTAATGACTGAACGCTTTTGTTATGATCCTTTGATCATAACAGGGTAAATACTGTATAGAAGATGGCTAGGTTGGCACGGCTGAAGGAGAAAGGCTTTAGGAAAAAGGGAGATTATAGATTGGGAAGAAGAACTTAGAAAAGAGACTAGAATGACTTTTTCTTCTTACATGATAAAAATAAGATACACTTCTTTCCTTATATAGATTGGATAACTTGACCTATAAGAAACTTATCTTTAATATTATAGAAATAGATTATCCTAATAAATATAATCTTATCTATAAGGAAACTTATCCAATTAAATCAGAAAACTAATCTAACCAAATTGACGCTGCGCATGAATAGGAGCCACACATTGTTCAAGTGAGCAGTAACCACGCACATGACAGCTTTGCTCCCAGCTACCAAGACCTCCCTCCTTCCTTGGCATTGCAAAGCTGACCAAGAGTGGATCTAACTGATATATCTGAATATAACCTGACAGAGGATGATCAATAACTTTCTTATCGAAAACGACATCATCTGAATATAATTTGCATGTAAGTGGCCGAGGCGGGCTAGATCCAGTCGGATCGGGTAGAGCTAGCAGCGTTAGTGGCGACCGAGGAGCCTTTGCAATGATGGTGACCAGCAGGAGGAGGCAGCCGAGGCAAACCGGATCCAGCCAAACCCGGTAGAGCCAGCGGTGCCAGTGGTGGTCGAGGATCTGACGAAGAGCAACGACTAGAGGTTATCGGCCGAATCCGGTGCAGAGAGGTCCAGATCCGACCTCGGCGGCGGTAGCGGATCAAATCCGCGGACGAGGTCAGCTGCCCAAGGGCAGCAACGGCCAAAGATGGGGTGACGGTGGGCCGAAATGAGATGGCCGCCCTGGGGAGTAGAAATCGATCCTCCTGAGGCAACGGTGGCAAAAGACGTGAGGAGAGGTTTAAACCTTAACTCTGATAGCATATTAGATCTATATAAAAATAGATGAAACACATATGTATTGCACAGTCCAAAAGGATAATATATAGTACATGACCTAAGAACACAACCAAACTCAAGAAACTAAGAAAAGACACAAATACTTTTTTATCCTTAACAAGTTACAGGTATAACATTGCTTTATGCTTTACTGGTTCATCATTTATGGAACGTTACCAACTTACCATTGCATTCTCAGTACTCGGTTGTAAATTTCTTCAGTTCAATTGGGTTTCACTTTACAGCAGCGGATGGATCGGTGCATTACTGCGATGATGATCGCAAATTGTTTGGTGACAACTTCACTCAACTAGAGTCTACAGGTACTCACCATTGCAATAAAACAAAATTTTACCAATAGAACATCAAGCAGCCAGCATCTTACGCAGGATAAGCCGTAAGAACATCCAGCAAACTAGGCATACATTCAACCAGACATACGGCTAACAAATCTGAAAGATTCTTTCACGTTTCACCTGATCTAACAGAAAAAATCGCTCTTATCTGATACAGAAAGTGATCATTTGTCGGGCACAGCACACAAACCCCCCCAAGACTAACATCTACTGCTCGTCAAGTTCTAACCATTAAAACAGGGGGTGTAGCAAATCATCAGAAGGGAAGCAGCAGAGATGGCATGAATCTCCTATTATACACTCAAAACGTTAAGAGGCAACAAGTTCTCAAAAAAGCAGGCGCCAAGATGGCCAGGGTAATAGGACGTCAAAAACAAGAGCGAGGTCTATGTGTCCCTTCGGGATCTCCGGCGTGGGGCTGCAGTTTCCTCCGTCTCGTCCTCTTTCTCCTCCTCCTGTCGCCGCTGCTTCCAGCTGCGTCGGTCTCTGTGGCCTCAGCTGCAGGTTTCGCGGGAGCCTGATACAAACAAAGCTTACAATTGGTCATTCGGTTCAGGTTTCGAGCGAGGAGAGCAGTAGCATATGTTGAAAGAACGACTAACCGCTGGCTTCTTGCCACCGAACAGGATCTTGAAGAGCACGGTCACAACCACAACTACAATCGAGACCAAAATTCCAATTGCGAGGTTGGGCTGCTTCTCTCCCTTCTCAATTACATCCTGTAAAATAAATAGAGGTAAGATGTCACTGTCCAGATAAAAAAGACTCAAATAGCCTGATGCTTGACCATAAGAGGCCAGCAAGGATCTTGAATCTTACAATGATCTTGGTCTTGTAGGGTTCTAAGAACGGAACGTCAGCAATTTTGTACAGAATGTCAAAGATCTTCTTCTGCAATATGCATGGCAAATCAGTTAGTGATAACAAGCAAGCATTCCTCCACTGAATAATTTAGCAAACACAGTAGGGGGAAAAGATTGGAAGAATGTTTCACCTGGAACTCAGAAAGACCACCAGCACCTGCAGCAGCCTCCTCAGCCTTCTCCTTTTCCTTCTCAACTTCATACTTGGGCTTCCAGGTCTTCTCTAGGATAGAGGTGGCAACCTTCTCATCATCGGCAATCAAAATGTTGTCAAACAGGATGCCATCCTGCATTGTCCAGATCTCAATTCCAATAGCAGCAATTGGATCAAAGTCAGGCTTGTCAAGCTCAAAGTACTCAGGGTTAGGAATTTCTTGGGGCTTCCAGATTCCCTTGTAGTTGGGGTTGTCGATCAGGGGCGCATGCCACTTGCCCTTGTAGGCAGGGTTCTGCTTCATCGGCCTCTTCCACTCACCACATCCAGGTGCCTCTTCACACTTGGGGTTGTCGATCTTTGGTGCCTCCCATTCTCCATCCTCCTCATCATCCCAGTCTTCAGGCTTGGTAGCCTCTGGATCATCAATCTCCTCGGGCTCGTCATCCAGCCATCCTTCAGGCTTGGTGGCCTCCTCATCCACAATTTCCATTGGAGCATCCTCATCCCAGTCATCGGGCTTCACAGCATCCGGATCAGGGATTTTAGCTCTCTCATCCCAGTCCTCTGGCTTCTTGTCATCAGGGTCGGGAATGGTCTTGGGTGGGATAAGTGCTGGCTCAAAATCATCAGCGGACAGGAAGTTCACCTTCTTCTTTTCCTCCCCATCAATCAAAATTCTCACCTCATTATCCGGCTTCAGGATAGCCGTGTAGACATGAGAGAGCTTGTCATACGGGACAGATGGTGGGGACTTGAGGTGATGCTCAACATAATTGCCAGTTTTGGGGTTCTTGTGCTTAAGGATGAAATGCACCTTGTTGGTTGACCCACATTTGTCAGGACCAAACATAATAGTGTAAGGAGTCTCATTATCAAACTCCTTGGCATCCCATGCAGCATCCTGAGGGCGGATGTACTTAAGATAGGCACCCCCACACTCAAGGCCATTCTGAAGCCTCACTTCAAACTGCAGAACCACTGTCCCATCATTCAAAGTAACAGGCTGATCAAGCTCCTTGATTATGGCATATTTCTTGGCCTGCTCGCTAACAAGGAGGCCATAGTCCTCATGGCCATCGCTCTTGGTGTGCTTCCATACACCTGCAAACCAGAGTATATCAACATTTCATCTATGACAGCATGTGCTATATAGGAACAATTGAATAATCAAAGGACAGCAATTTTTCACTGATAAAAGAGTATAGAAGGAAAACAACAGATTTGCATAATCTAATCTAACCGGTGCCAATTCACAAGACCAATAGCAATGTTACTGCAAAAGGTGATAGCTAGGCTTGCATTTTGCTTCTATCATTTATAGCTAGGCTTTCATTTTGCTTCTGTCATATAAAGAATATTTCAAGTGATGATGGTAGGGCAAAGCTACTATCTAGCGTTAACAGAATACATGGAAACTCTTTCATTAGGATAAATGCAATGCACAATCACAGGCATAAACATAGAATTTTGCAAATTGTTACTCAATGAAGCACGTCACCGGTTTACATGCTAGTATGCTACTCCGCAAATTCTATATTTGCGATTATCACAGCATCAACATATGCTAGCAATTTCAAATGCAGTTCAGCTAAGCGTATCTCATATCGTCGCACAATAGCCAGGCACAATGACCCCAAACACCAAAACGCAGCGTTTTTGTGCAGTTATCTGTATGGTTTATCAACAGAAGCCTAACAGCAGATCCGCATCGTATGTCACAGTATCCTACCAACAGAAGACACATCACATCTGGCTAAAAAAGCAGGAGCAGCTAGCGAGGCACATCTGGCTAAAGCACGTATAACATGCGAACCAAACCACCATGTACGCATTCGTGGATCTCATCAGAAATTACGCGATTTAACACCCCGCTCCAAATCCAGGACACTAAAAACACACTACGATCTGCAAAATGGTGCATGACCATCTCAGATCAGAAGCTCACAACTCACAAGCTAGAAGATGGACTATGTGAACAGATCAGCGACCCAAAACACCCACTAAACCCACGGATCTCACACAGATCGAACCAAACAAACTCGCGGGATAGATATACCTTTGTAGTCGCCCTTCCCGGGGACGACCCATCTCCCCTCGAAGCTCTCGTCGAACGGCTCGTAGAACAGCTGCAGCACCAAAACCATCACAAATCTCACCCAAAAAATCCGAAAAACCAACCCAAAACTCGCCAAGGTTCGCTGAGATTACCGGATCGGAGGCGCGGATCTGGACGAGCAGCGCCGAGACCAGCAGGAGCAGGAGCGGGCGCCCTCCCATCCTTCTCTCCCGATCGCTCGCTCGATCCAGAAATTTCCACAGAGTAACTAGAAAGCTTCCACGACGAAGCGTCCGCGACTGGGGTAAGGGGTGCCGTAGTATAAGAACTTGGCGAAGCGGAACGGATGGACGGTTAGGATAAGGGGAATGGGAGAGTGGACGGTGGAGATTGGTTGATCGCGGCGGTGGGGCCGGGAGGTGAGAAGGACGTGGTGTGACTTGTTCCGTCCAATGAGAGGGTGCGGAATGTGGTCGTAACCAATGGGCAGTCGCCACGTGTTCCCGATGACGCCCGTCGGATGCGTTGGGTAAACATGCGCTTGTCCACACTAGACGGTAGGAATAGGATCCGATTAACGTGGGGTAGGTGTGTCAGTGAGACTTGAGCACTGGCCTTATCTCTCGTTAGCCATTGCTTAACTAGACTGCATGTACTACTACTTCCTCCGGTCAAAAAAGTCATTGTAGAAATTGACATTATCTCCGAGAACAGAATTTTTAATATCTATTGCAATAGATTTTATGAAACCTAATTAAATTGTGTTATTAGGAAAGTTCTTTTCAAGATAAATCTATATGTATTAGTTTTATATGCTCAATCTAAATATTGAAAAGATTTGAATAACCAAAGTTTAGAAAATTTAATTCAATGTACCCAAAACGACATTCTTTTTATGAATAGAGAGAATGTCGTTAACCTATGTGTTAACCACCAACCTATTTGATCAAACACATAAATTTGGCACAATAATGCAAACTATTTTTATTTAGGGGATTTTTGTAAAAAAACACACACCTACAAGTGGGAGAGTTTGTCAAAAATCCATTTGCATATCAAAGTTTGTTAAAAACCTACCCACAAGTTTTACGTGGTTACAGATCCCATCCTCAAGGGCCAATTTATTCACTAAAGCTTCCACATGGCACTTGCATAGCAGTTCTAGTGGACCAGTCTTCTAATCTACTAGCCACATAGGTAGAGGTGTAAACGGGGCGGGGGAAGCCTCCGCGGCCTCGTCCCGCCCCCCCGCCCCGCCCCGTTTAGCTTCGCGGGGGGAGATTGCCCCTGTCCCCGATCCTCATGGGACTCGACTCACACTGATCCTCGTGGGATTAAAAAAATTAAATTTATTGTTTAAAAATAAATTTTTGATTTTATTTATTAATTTATAATTACTTAAGCATATTATTTTTAAAAATATAGCTTCAAAATATATATTCTAACATATAAATTCAAGTTTTAGTCTAAATATACAAGAAAAGAATACAATCTCTTATATTAAAAATAATAATCTATTATTAAATATATTTATTTTTATTTTTATCGGTCCCAGTGGACTTCATGGCAGAGGATGACCCCGCCCCGCCTCGCTAGCTTCATGGGCCCCGCCTGCTTCCCGTGGGGATATTACCTCGCCCGCCCACGGGGATATTCCTCGCGGGGGGAATTACCACCCCTACACATAGGCGTGGCGCCACGCCATGGTAGGTACCGTGGGATCAAGTAAAAGAGACGAAAATCTACAGGAAAAGAAAAGTGTAGGGGTTTTTTCGCAAAAAAGAGAGGGACTTTTAGCAATAAAAGGAGTGTGGAGGGGCTTTTTCGCAAAAAATCGAGGCCTCTTGGAAGGAATAAGGGCCTGTTCGTAATTACGGGAAACTACGGATCGCTACCCAGTAAAAAAGTGTGTAGGGACTTTTTCGTAAGAATTTAGGGATCTATTTGCGAAAACCAGGACCTAAACGTAATTACTAAATCTTTGCGGGCTATTTCGCGAGGTCTGACATGTGGCCAGCCTCCCCGGGCAGGGAGTCCCCCGGAAATGTATGCGTTAGATAAACATGGAAGACACGTCGGTGCAGAGAATAAAGTATGATGCAAGAGTGAAAGAATAGAGCAACAAGGAAAAAGGCGATTGCCGACATTATGGTCGTGTGGGAGGGGTCTCACTTTATTTAGGATCAAATTAACATGAAAAAGTCTAAGCACTTTCTGATTTACTTCTCAATTCAACCCACATATATATAAGTTCAAAAACCAATCTAGGCTGCGTTCATGAAAAAAGATCAATCAACGTTGAGAATAATGAAAACGTGAAAATTCTGGGGGGAAATCAACCAAAAAGGGAAGGAAAGGGGCCAAAGATACTTACCACAGCAAAATTTTCATATGGATTTGGTGCTTAAACCGAGATTTTTTTTCATAATTGCGTCAAATTGTTGGCTTGCACTAGATATGCCTTCAATGACCTTTGTTCTTTACATTGTGAATAAGTCAATAGTTAAATGGCATTAGCAAGATGTAGTGTAAGCAGAATCGATTCACTTTGTATCCAATCAATATTGCATTTGCACCTTTTGTGTTGAACAATTTCCTCATGTAGATATTTTTGACATTGAGAATATCATTGGGAAGGGATACCTAGAACCCAGACTACAGCGGATGATGTCCTACAGTGCTGCAAGTCTGCAGATGCCCATATTCTGGCCTTACTATGCAGATGACACCTGCATTTGTTCAGTTCAATTGGCTTCCAGAAGCAGGTGCACCGTTGCATTACAATATACAAATGAAAATAATTGCAAATGCTTCGATGACTCAACCATAGCGATTTACCACTGCAATGTCGACATTGTAAATATATCATCCAGCAACAATAGCTACCATATGATTTAAACAGACATGTACCATCTCTAGAGAGTAAATGAACAGTGCCTAAATATCAAAAGACCCTTTCATGTTTCATCTGATACAAAAAGAAAAAAATCCCTACTACCTGATTCAGGACAGCACACAAACAACCTAACCCCAAACCTTCGCCAGCTCGTGAAGTTCTAGCCACCTAAACTGGAGTATCAAATGAGCAGGGGCATAGGAAAAGCAGCGGAGGGCGACATGAATCTCCTATTACACACTCAAAACATTAGGAGCTAGGTTCTCAAAAAAGTGAGGAGTCGAGACAGCCGAAATGAGACATCCAAAGAGTGAAGCCTAGGCTGCGTTTATGTCACCCTTCTGGACCTCCGCCGTGGGGCCGATGTCTCCTCCTTGTCATCCTCTTTCTCCTCCTTGTCATCGCTGCTTCCAGCTGCGTCAGTCTCCGTGGCACTGGGCTTCTTGGGCTCAGCTGTGGGTTTCGTGGGAGCCTGCTACAAGGAAACAGTACAATTGATCACTTGGTTCAGGTTTTGGGCAACAGAGCAGTGGCATGTGTTGAGAAAATACTTACCGCTGGCTTCTTGCCACCAAACAAGATTCTGAAGAGCACAGTCACAAGGACGACAACGATTGAGACCAAAGTTCCGATTGTGATGTTGGGCTGCTTCTCTCCCTTCTCAATTACATCCTGTGAAACAAACAGAAGGATAAGATGTCACTTTCTAGAGGGAGCACCCAAAAGTTTGAGAACAAGAGATGAGCGAGAATCTTGAATCTTACAATAATCTTGGTCTTGTACGGTTCCAAGAACGGAATGTCAGCAATTCTGTACAAAATGTCAAAGAACTTCTTCTGCAATATGCATAACAAAACAGTTAGTGATAACAAGCAAGCAATGCTCTGCTGAAGAAATTAACAAACACAATAGCTGGAAAATATTGAAAGAATGAATCACTGATGACGATAACACACACTGTTGATCCATTGATACTGAGAAAATGAACATAATAGCTGGAAAAGATCAGAAGAATGAATCACCTGGAATTCAGAAAGGCCATCTGAAAGACCTGCAGTAGCCTCCTCAGCCTTCTGCTTTTCCTTCTCAACTTCATACTTAGGTTTCCACGTCTTCTCTAGGATAGAGGTGGAAACCTTCTCATCATCAGCAATCAAAATGTTGTCAAACAGGATACCATCCTGCATTGTCCAGATCTCAATTCCAATAGCAGCAATTGGATCGAAGTCAGGATTGTCAAGCTCAAAGTACTCAGGGTTAGGGATTTCTTGGGGCTTCCAGATTCCCTTGTAGTTGGGGTTGTCGATCAGGGGCGCATGCCACTTGCCCTTGTAGGCAGGGTTATGCTTCATTGGCCTCTTCCACTCACCACATCCAGGTGCCTCTTCACACTTGGGGTTGTCGATCTTTGGTGCCTCCCATTCTCCATCCTCCTCATCATCCCAGTCTTCAGGCTTGGTAGCCTCTGGATCATCAATCTCCTCAGGCTCGTCATCCAGCCATCCTTCAGACTTGGTGGCCTCCTCATCCTCAATTTCCATTGGGGCATCCTCATCCCAGTCATCGGGCTTCACAGCATCCGGATCAGGGATTTTAGCTCTCTCATCCCAGCCCTCTGGCTTCTTGTCATCAGGGTCAGGAATGGTCTTGGGCGGGATAAGTGCTGGCTCAAAATCATCAGCGGACAGGAAGTTCGCCTTCTTCTTTTCCTCCCCATCAATCAAAATTCTCACCTCATTATCCGGTATCAGGATAGCCGTGTAGACATGAGAGAGCTTGTCATACGGGACAGATGGTGGGGACTTGAGGTGATGCTCAACATAATTGCCAGTTTTGGGGTTCTTGTGCTTAAGGATGAAATGCACCTTGTTGGTTGACCCACATTTGTCAGGACCAAACATAATAGTGTAAGGAGTCTCATTATCAAACTCCTTGGCATCCCATGAGGCATCCTGAGGGCGGATGTACTTAAGATAGGCACCTCCACACTCGAGGCCATTCTGCAGCCTCACTTCAAACTGCAGAACCACTGTCCCATCCTTCAAAGTAACAGGCTGATCAAGCTCCTTGATTATGGCATATTTCTTGGCCTGCTCGCTAACAAGGAGGCCATAGTCCTCATGGCCATCGCTCTTGGCATGCTTCCATACACCTGCATGCCAGAATCCATATTATGTCATTCGTTTCAAAGGTTCTATAAAGGAGAGATGGAAAGAACATTTTTTTACTGAGAAAAGAGTATAAAGGCAGCTAGCATATTGGCAAAGCCTAATCGGTGCCAAGACATGAGACATATAGCAGTGTTACTCCAAACGAGGCTAGCCATCAACTATTTTACTTTTATCTTATGAAACATATTTCAAATGATGATGGCAGGATGAAATTACAATTAGCGCCAATAGTACATACAGCCCAAGAACATCCTACATTAGTACTAACTAAATACACCATCACAGGCATATCGTTATGAGAATGGAAAGAACTACTCTATGCCAGACACTTCCATTGCAGTTCAACTAAGCATATCACATACCATCACACAACGCCCACACACAAAATCACAGATTGTCACCAAAGCACAGACTCCAAATTCTGCAGTTAGCCGCATGATCTATCAAACTGAAACGGAACTGACGAAGGACAAGATTTCGACTGTATCACCGTGAAAAGTTGAGTGACTATCAACAGGCCCATGGATGGCACAGCAGATCCGCACACCAACAAAATTAAACGCACTACGATTCGCACCAAGACACATAACTTTAGCAGATCAGAAGCTCACAAAATAGAAGACGGATCGCCCGAACAGATCAGCAACTGAAAACACGCACTGAACCCACAGATCTCACGCAGATCGAACCAAGCGAACTCGCACACGAGATGGGGCGCATACCTTTGTAGTCGTCCTTGCGGGGGACGACCCATCTCCCCTCGAAGCTCTCGTCGAACGACTCGTAGAACAGCTGCACCAACCAAAACCCACACAAACCATCACAAATCTCACCCCCAAAAAGACCGGAAAACACACTAAAAACAGCGAAAAAACGCTGGGATTACCGGATCGGAGGCGCGGATCTGGACGAGCAGCACCGATACCAGGAGGAGGAGGAGCGCGCGCCCTCCCATCCTTCCCTCCCGATCTCTCGCTCGATCCAGAAATTTCCAGAGAGAAACTAGAAAGCTTCCAGGACGAAGCGTCCGCGACTGGGGAGTGGGGAGGAGTGTGCTTGCTTAAAGAAGTGGTCGAAGCGGAATGAATGGACGTCTGTGATGAGCGGCCCGGGAGAGGGGACGGTGGGGATCGCGCTTTGTGCGAGACGTGAGGGGCCGGCGACTGGCGTGGACAGCGTGACTCGTTCCGTCCAATCAGAGGCTGCGGGGACGTGCAAAGGCCAATCGGAGGGCGCCACGTATGCGTCATGACGCCTGGGCCCGCCAGGACGCCACGTGGGACCTCTGCGCGTGCCCCAGAGCAGGAGAGGGTGAGGAACGGATTACGGACCTGCGGAAGGGAGTACGGCTGAGTTATTTTGTGTTTCGTATTTATGACTTTTGATTTTTATTATAATAATTAATTTTTAAATAATTTGTTTTTAATATAGATTTATAAGTTAATTTTAGTAAATATTATACCAATTTTAACTATACTGACTAAAATCACATATAATTGTCTTTATTCATATTCTCTTACGAACGGGCAAAATTTAAAAGGTATAAACCAAAAGTTAAGTCACAACTCAAAGAATCCACCGACCTCATCTTGTGCTCGAAGATCTTGTGAAACCTTAGTATAGACATGGCCAGAATGATGACTTAGCTTTATAAAGGCATTATTATGATTACTCGGTCGTACGCCTAAGAAAATGTGTAGTGGACAACAACATGAGTTGATCATATCTTATTGGTATAATTATACAACCTTTGCAAAGTGTATAAACTATCATGAATAGTTGTACCCATAGTCATGAGCATGCTAAGTTAATTTTCATGGATTAGACTTTGTTTTTCATGAAATAGTTTTAGAAGGAAATGTGGAATCTTTTTGAAGAAAGATGGTCCGAGTGAGATACTCGTGGTTAGGTTAGCGCTAGGTTGGTGCCTAAACTAACAGTACCATTTGTTTAAATTATAGTGTTTACTTATATTAAATTTAGTAATTTTAATCTATTTACTGTATTTCTTAAAATATTATTTTATGCTCAAATGACCTTAGAATCCTTCCTTCGATTGCCTTTATCATTATAGTGTATTCTCCTATGTGACTTGCGAAGTACAAGTTTGTATTAACCCTTGCCATCTCATCTCAAGGAGGACTACTCTGACTACAGTGAGAACTAGGACGAGTAGATCTCGTCTTACTGTTGTCCGCCTGTGGACAAGCTCTTGGGCTTTGCTTTATATCAGTTTGTTTCTGGTGTTATTTTCCTTTACTATTTTGCCAATGAGTATGATGATGTAAACTCTAGCCATATGGCCATACTTGTAACATCCTAAATTGTCGCTAGTCAAAATATAGAGAAATTTAAAACCTTTTCTTGCATTTTGTTAGCATTCAAATTTCTTCTGAACATTTATTTGGAATTTCTCAAGTTTTGCGATATGCAAGTTAACAACTGGGGATAATCCTAAGTATAAATAATAATCATGCCAATGAAAGAAATCCCTATCGGGAAATTAATTTGAAAATGTGAATTTAAAACTTGGAAAAATATAAATCATAAACTAACTTCAAAGTAAGCTTGAGCTCCAATCTAACTCCAAACTTAAACACATTAAATGCAAAAGCAAAATTTAGTCCCAAAAATATGAAACTTGAAGGGCAAATTCAACTTTTGACATTGGACATTCAAGATTGAAAATTCGAAGTTCAAAATTCCCAGCATCCCTTTTGTTCCCTTTCCTTCTCCTTCTCTCTCTCTCTCTCTTCTATGTAGGTCGGCCCTTTTTCTTCTTCGTTCCTTTTCCTCTCTCTCTTCCTCCCTCTGTCTTCTTCTGGCACCCGCCCCCCAAAGAAATAGTAGAACTCTCCACACACTTGTATTGAGGTAATGCATACATATATATAGTACAAGAGTAGCGAGAGAGAGGCCTAACAGCATGTGCATGCAGCCATGAGAATTAGTCATCCTATAGACTAGGATTAGTAGTTGTGCATGGAGCATCCTGTAAACTAGGAGTAGTAGTTGCACATGGAGTGATCCGTTCAACAGCCCCCCGCAGGCTGAACGTCACCTAGGTGGATGTTGAGGCTGGTTCGAACTCGTGAAATACGAAGACGGTAACCCCTTCGAAAAAATATCGGCAAACTGTGAGGATGTTGGAACATGAAGAATACGTGCCTCACCGAGAGCAACACGATCACGAACAAAATGAAGGTCAATCTCAATATGCTTAGTTCACTAGTGTTGCACCGATTCGACGAGAGATACATAGCACTGACGTTGTCACAGTACACAATGGTAGCTCGTGTTGGTGGTTGATGAAGTTTAGTGAGAAGTTGCCGCAACCAACAAGACTCAGCCACACAATTGGCGACAGCTCGGTATTCTGCTTCTACGCTTGAGCAAGAGACTATATGTTGCCGTTTAGATGACCAAGAAATAAGATTTTCACCAAGATATACACAGAACCCTGAGGTGGATTTGCGTGTGTCGGAGCAACCCGCCCAATCAGCATCGGAGTAAGCCACCAAATTGTGGGAGGAAGACTCGTAGAATTGAAGGCCATAATGAGAGGTTCCTTTAATATATCGTAAGATACGCTTGATAAGCTGGAAATGAGAGTCATGGGGAGCATGCATAAATAAGCAAACTTGTTGTACGGCATAAGAGATATCGGGGCGAGTGAGTGTAAGATATTGTAGTGCACCGGCTAGGCTTCAATAGAGACTAGGATCATGAACGAGTTGACCGCAATGTAATGAGAGTTTGGAACAGGTGTCAATGGGAGTTGAAATTGGATTGCAATTAAGCATGTTAGCACGATCTAAAATTTCCAGTGCATACTGTTGTTGAGAAAGAAAAAGGCCAGAATTGTTGCGGTGGACATTAATGCCAAGAAAGTGGTGGAGTGCACCCAAATCAATCATGGAAAATGCAGATTTGAGAGAAGAAATAATAGAATGGAGAAGGGTGGTCGAGTTGGTAGTAAGAATAATATCATCGACATACAACAACAAATATGCAATGGCAAGACCCTGACGGAGAATAAAAGAGAGGGATCACATTTAGATGCAAGGAAGCCACAAGAAAGAAGGAAGGAAGTGAATTGATGAAACCAAGTACGAGGTGCTTGCTTTAAACTATAAAGAGACTTGTGAAGGCGACAAACATGATTAGGATGCGACGGATCAACAAAACCCAAAGGTTGAGAGCAATAAACAGTCTCTTGAAGATTACCATGTAAGAAGGCATTTTTCACATCGAGTTGGTGCAAAGGCCATGAATGGGAGGTGGCGAGACTGAGGACGACTCGAATAGTTGCTGGTTTAATGACGGGGCTAAAGGTCTCTCGTAGTCAACACCGACTTGTTGAGTGAAGCCGCGAATTACCCACCGTGCCTTATATTGAGCCAAAGATCCATCCGTATTCAGTTTGTGCTTGAAAATCCATTTTCCTGTCACAACGTTCACACCTGCAGGACGAGAAACCAAGGACCAAATGTCATTCCGCAACAAGACATTAAACTCATCAAGCATTGCGTTGTACCAATTGGGGTCCTTAAGGGCTACTCGATAGGAAAAAGGAATAGGAGATATGGGCGTTGTGGTTGTGGTGAGGGAATATTTGGGGTTAGGAAGATGAAAGCCGACTTTTGCTCGCGTGATCATGCGGTGTTCATTGGTAGGTGGTTGGATGCGACGTGCATGGGGTAGGAATGGAGTGCGGAGGCAATAAGCTTGGAGCGGAATGAAGTGGATCGTGTGGTGTAGCAGACGAGGAGGGAGCGTGTGGGGGTGCACTAGGTGTAGGCTGCATGACAGGCGAGGGGGGAGAGGGAGATTCTAGAGGTGGTGGCATAGGAATTGGCGAGGGGATGATGGCGCTTGATCGTGAAGATGATGCGCCAGGTGGGACAGAAGGTGGACGAACATATGAAGTAGGCGGGGTGGGAGAGTCGGCGAGGATTGGACTAGGCAGCACCTGAGTATCCCTTGGGGCCGTGGGAACGGAAGCACCGGAAGGAAGGCAGTCGGTGGAGGCAAAGGGGAAGATGTTTTCCAAAAAACAACATGTCGCGAAATAATTCTTTCCTTGTAGCAAGATCCAAACAGCGGTAGCCTTTGTGTTCAAGAGCATAGCCAAGAAAAGCGCACCGTGTAGAACGTGGGGCAAGTTTGTGAGGAGATGTAGCATATAAGTTTGGAAAGCAAAGGCAACCAAAAACACGTAAATGCTGATAGGAATGGTGACGCCCATAGATGAGAAAATAAGGTGTTTGGAAGTTAATTGAAGTGGAGGGGCGTAAATTGAGGAGATAAGTTGCTCGTGTGTAATGCCTCAACCCAAAATTGTGGCGACATGTGTGCTTGGAGAAGAATAGTACGGAGAATATCGTTGGTGGAATGTATAAGTCGCTCGGCCTTACCATTTTGTGGTGAGGTATGTGAACAAGATAGGCAAAAGGAAACACCATGAAGGGAGAAAAAGGTGCGGAGACTAGAGTTGAGGAATTCACCACCATTGTCACATTGCATGCATTGGATAGAAACGTGAAATTGATTGAGAACAAAGGCAAAGAAACGTTGCAATGTAGAAGAAGTGTCAGATTTATTATGTAAAGGAAACGACCAAGAATAATGAGAGAAATCGTCGAGAACAATTAAGTAATATTGATAACCCAAAAACTAGAAATTGGAGAAGTTCACAAATCACAATGAATGAGCTGAAAGGGTATAGTAGTAAAAGAACTGGAACGAGAAAAAGGTAAACGAGGTTGTCGTCCGAGTTGACATGCCTCACAAACAGGAGATGGACGGACATTTTTATGACAAGACCGTAAAAAATCTTGGGATAAACGGGAGAGAGAGGTTTGGCTTGGGTGGCCAAGTCATCGGTGGTGGAGAACGCAGCGTGGGTGATGGAGCCGAAGCCAAAGAAAGGATACAACTCCCCGGTGCTACTGGATCTTATAAGAAGTGTCTTGGTTGCCAGGTCCTTTACGGAGAAGCCATATGAATCAAATTCAACAGAACAAGCATTATCAGTAGTGAATTTTCGAACGGAAATAAGATTCTTAACAATGGCAAGAGAAACTAAGACATCATTAAGATAGAAAGGCCGGTTAGATAGACTAGTAGAACTCGTAGCGAGGATGGGTAGTTTAGACCCATTTCCAACGACAATGTGATGAGAATTAAGCTTTAGAGGGGAATGAGACAAGGTGAGGTTACCCGAGCTGTTGGTGACGTGAGACATAGCTCCTATGTCCATGAACCATCGGTGTTGGTGTTGGGGTGTTGCATGGCCACGTTGCTGAGCGCCGCATGGAGCATGGTGTTCTGATCCCAAGAAGGCTGCTGAACCATCAGGAACGGAGTGGAGCCTGGAGCCAGGGAGCGTAGGCCCGCTAGAGTACATCACAGGGTAAGTTTGTGTTGGAGCAGCAGGACAAGGTCCCATCACATCGGCAGCGTTGGGCGGGATCCATTGGTGCCGTGGCCACTATGAGGGAAACGGTGTGCCCCATGGTGCGAAGTAGCCGAACCATGACTGCTGTGATTTGATGCATGCCCGCGGTTGCTGCCGAAGGAATCGCCGCGCCCACGGCCTCGGCCGCGGTCGTTGTGTCCACCATGGTAGTGCTACTCGTGTACACAACCCGCCTGGCCGCCTTGGGGCGCACGGGCACCACGATCTCCACGATCCATGGCGTGAGCACGACTAGAGCTAGTTGTGTTGGACAACCCGCCATTGACGATCAAGGCTGAGGAGCTCTCGGCGGCAGCTTTCTGATCTAGGTCGAGTTCATCGAGGATGAGGCATGAGCGGACGTAGTCAAACGATGGAAGCGGCTCTCGAGATGTGAAGATGCTTGTCATGGTTTGGTGCTCGGGGCTGAGACCGTGGAGGAGCTACAGCGTGAGGGAGCGTTTGGGGACGAGGTCGGCGAGGGCGTCGGCCATCGTCTTCAAGCGCCGGCTATACTCATCGATCTTCATGTCGCCTTGAATAGTTGCACGAAACTGTTTGCCGAGAAGGATGGAGCGACTGGCTTGATTGTCAAGGAAATATGATCGGAGCTTGTGCCATGCAGAGTAGGCCATGCTGGTGGAGGACATCATGACTTCTTGAAGCTCGTTGCAGATCGTGGACCATATTCACAGAATGATGGTGACATCGGTCTTCTGCCATTCTGCATCCTCGTGGCGAGGATCGCTCTCCACCTCAATGTGATCAAGGGCATCAAACTTGGTGAGGACAAAAACAAAGAACTTACGCCACTTGGAGTAGTTATTGGCAGCAGTGTCTAATTTGAAGGGAATGAAGGCTTGGATATAAGTATTGTGGATAGAGGAAACAATGGAGGATGCAAGGCTACTGATGGTGTTAGAGGCTTGGACGTGAGTATTGTGGATAGAGGGGGCAACGGAGGATGCAAGGCTGCTAATGGTGTTGGAGATGGCAGCTGGAAGTGTACCAGAGAAGAACTGGGGGAAGCCATGGCGTTAGCAAGAGAACAAAGAGAGAGAGAGCACAGGTGAGGAAGACTGCCAAATCCAGTGGTGAAGAAGCCGGCGCGGTGCAGATCCGGCCTGGCGCGCAGCAGGGAGGCGAAGAGCGCTGGTGCTGCTTTAGATCCGGCCGACGGTGGATGGTGAACCGACGGGGTGCGGGCGAGGCGGCGGCGGTGCGAGAGGAGGCGGGGGACTAGCGGCCTGGAGCCCGGCAGTAGGGCTGTGCATTTTTCCACCGAACTGAAAAAACCGAACAAAAATACCGAATCGAACCGGTCAACTCGGTTTGACCAATTTTCGGTATTCGGTTCAGTTTTCAATTTTTGGGTTTTTTCTAGGTTCAGTTTTTTCGGGAAAAACCGGCTAAAAACCGAAGAAACCGAAAATATTATGCCATCGGTGAGTTTTGAACCCATGACCACAAGTTTGAAAGCCCCCCATGCTGTCTATACCAACTGAGCTAAGCTAGCTATGTTGTTCAACTCAATGTATAAATTACATATGTACATAAAAGCTCTGATTTTCTATACTTCAAGTTATAGCTCGCTTCGAACAGAGCAAGACTAAGACAAATATTTCTAATGGGCAAAGCACATCATTAATTATTATGCATTATTACTTTATGCCAATGCCGTCGAATCTTTATACTTCATTGGAGTGTTTATAAAATTCTAATTCTATTGACAGTAGTATATGTATTATCGTATGCTCGTCTCGCTAGTCGCTTTATCGTTAGTAATTCGCGTTAACTTTGGTAAATATGGTATTTACCGATACCGCGCTGAAATAAATTGAGATTTACCGAAACCGAACCGTACTTCTAAAAATACTGTATATAACCGAACTACTAACACCGTATATACCGAACCGATTAAACCGAAAAAACCAAATGCACAGCCCTACCCGGCGGGGAGGCGCCACACCGGCTGAAGGCGTGCGGGGAGGCGGTGCACCAGCGTGGAGGCTGCGGCGCGGGAGGCCACAGGGAGATCTCGTGGAGGGGGCACCCCCTCTTCTTTTGCTGATTAAACCGAAAAAACCAAATGCACAGCCCTACCCGGCGGGGAGGCGCCACACCGGCTGAAGGCGTGCGGGGAGGCGGTGCACCAGCGTGGAGGCTGCGGCGTGGGAGGCCACAGGGAGATCTTGTGGAGGGGGCACCCCCTCTTCTTTTGCTTCCTCCCTTCTTCTACTGCTTCACTGGAGCCATGCTGAACCGTGCTCACCGGCAGGTCGTGTGCCCTCACGCCGCGTCACCACACCCATGACGCCATCACTTCATTGCCCTTGCACCAACTCGTGCGCCCGGCCACTGCACCCACGCCTCCGTGCCCATGCCCTGCCGCACCACTATACCCATGCACGATGTCCGATGCACGTCGCCACATGCGCACGCCCCCACGCCGTGCACGGCCGTCCGAGCGCTGCACGGCCCTGCACGCATGCCATTGGCGCCATGCCGCCCTCATGCCAGCGACTCACCCATGCCGGTGGACATGCCTCGCCTAGTTGCCGGTCAACAATAGTAGTAAGCCACAACACCTCCCTATTGGCTATAAATTTGTTCTTGAGCACACATTGCCTCCCCCTCCTCTCCTTGCTCCCTCCGTCGCGGAGCCATGCCTTAGCCCGAGCGACAGCCACCGCCTCCTCCCGCCGTCTCGGCCACCATGGCTGATTTTCCCCTAAGCCAACTACGTCATGTCGTGTCCCCGGGTGTGTCCCACTCACCTTCCTAGTTAATTAAATTTCCTTGCACCAAGCTTGTCAAAACGGCCACCTCCCCCAATGCCGACTGAAATAGCCACCGCCGACACCATTCCTCGTCCAGAGCACTCTGGTCCACATCCTCTCCATTAGAGCATCTCCTCGTCGTCCTCGACTTCCCCCAATCGCTGGCCGATGCTCCCTTCGCCCGAGAGTTTCTCCCCACGGTGACCCCCTTGCGCCACCGTAGGCCACCCCGCCGCCGGCCCAATCCGGGGCATCTCCACCGACATGGACGGTATGGTAAGACTCCACTAACCTTCCTCCAGCCCATGCTCACCCCCTCTCCATCTCCCCTCTCTCCAACCGCCGCCGCACCCATGGCTCCCCGATGCCCGGCAGCTCCCGACGCCACCTCGGCCAATGCCATCGCCCCTAGTGACCCGCTCACCCCTCGGGGACTCTATTTTCTCACTCACCCCAGCCTCCCCTCGCCGGCGCCCTCGTCGCCCCGTTGCGCAGGCCATCTCCTCTGTTTTGAGGCCTAAGCTCCTCTTCACCACTTCTAATTAGCCTCCTCCACTATGACATAAACAGACCAATGCTCACGTGGTTACTAGGAGCAACTTAAGACTCCCAAGCTGGGGTCCTGTGTTGGAATCCTCATTGCCCCCTTTTTCCCGTTTGGCTTTTCTTTTGGCCCTAGCCGCCCCATGCCTCCTTTATATTTTTCCTTCCCTCCATGCCACATTGGCAACTCTCCTAGCTGGTCAGCCGAGCCAATTCTGAGCACAAGGTCTTGGGTTCAACTCCATGTGCAATATATAGTATAAGAGGCACACCCTAAAACCCAGTACAATAGGAAAATACATTTATACCCTTAACAGCAACCTACAAACCTGACGTTGTACCAAATTTCAAGTTATGCATATTTTCCATCCATGCAAGCAGCTTCAATATCCATTTGGAAGAACTATGAATTCCCTTCTCACAAAATACCCATCCCTTGCCCCGTCTTTACACATCGAATGAATGAATTATAAAGTTTCTAAGAATCAACCCATCAGATTTTCAGGGCACAGGAACAGACGGAAGTCAACAGAGATGTCAGGTTTCAACCTTGAGTTTTGATTGCACAACACCGTGCTCTGAATCTTCCTGAAAGAAGGGGAAAACTGTTTGTCTACATGACAATTGTGATACCCCTACTGGGTTTTGCGGGGTTTGTCTTTGTTGGACCGGGAGGCAATGAACTTGATGTGGTCATACACCCTGCCAAGAGCTGGTGCTCGAGCCGGAGCGACCTCGTCGAAGTCCCACGTCTTGCCTTCTTTCCCCGCGTTATCCGGGATGTCACGGCGGCGCCAGACGCCCAGTTGCTGCTTCCTTGCGTGCTCTTGGAACTCCTCCAGGCTCTTCATGGCCACCCTCCTCTCCCTCGAGTCCCATCTCTTTCTTTCAAGCTGAGCCAACCCTCTCTGCAGGTAGACAGAGATGCACAACGGGGTGTCAGGAAAGAACACAAGCTTTGGATCACATTACATTGTACAGTGTTGGTGTGGAGATGCTTTAGCAGCCATCAGCCTCAGCTTGAACCAAAGTAAAAGAAGTGCATGGTTGACAGCTATATCGCAAGTGCAACAATTTCAAGATCTAGGAAAGTTCATTTGAGACTTCATAAATTCGTTCGTTTAAAAGTCTCAGAAAAAAGAAGAGAGAACACGTTGTAGTTTCCAATACTTACGATATACAGCCAGCACAGCAACAATGTAAGGTCATCTTGGAATAGAAGGGGATAGAAAAAGGGGGGAAAGCATTAGCTTCCATTTTTTTTTGTAAGTTACTGAAAGTGAAAACAAAAGGCGAAATTGCTCGACTGACTTTAATAACTATGGTTGTTCACTCATAGAGAAAATGTACCGATGAAACAACAAGAAATTGCATAGCAAAATGCTAGAACTAAAATGGTATTATAATGGAAATTGAAATGCTCAGAACTGCATACCTCCAGCATCTCAGCATTGATGCTGCTTTCAGTCTCCTCGTCAAGCAGAGTCACGCTAAGGATTTCTCCCGTTCCTTGGCCCTCCAGTTTACCTCCTGAAGTATCGCGTTCTTCAACGATAGCCTGGAATTCTCTCTCACTGCTCAGTGTGCGCCTGCTAAGGAACCCTGCTGCTTGTTGGCCATAATCATCCTTTAGGCCGGGCACCTTAATGAAGGCAAGGCTGCACAGTCGGGCGAGAGGAGGAGTCGCGGAAATAGATGGATCAGCAGGCCTTAGACAGCTGTAAGGAACCATTTCTTGGTTTCCATAGTCAATATAAAACACTTCAAACTCAAGCTCTATAGATCCTTGACGTTCACTCACGATCTGCAAAAGAGGAAGAGTTCAGACTGTAATTAAAACTTGCACATGAATCATTAAGACTATTTTTCATTATAGATGAAAAAGAAGAATAATTAAGACTTAATTTTTCGTTATAGAAGTAAGAAAGAAGGCTTTCACCATACCATGGCTCTGTTCCAAGAATTGTCGAGGTTGAAGTAGGCCAGTACCACATCTCCCTTCATAGGATTAAATCGAGCAGCATCTGATGGGTCATTAACTTCCAAAGTATCTGATGGAACTTCAGCTTCCAAAGTTTTTGATGGATCCTTAGTATCCAAAGTTTCTGATGGAACTTCACCTTCACCTTCCAAACTCCCCAATGGATGATCCTCAGCATCCAATGTTTCTGATGGAACTTCACCTTCCAAACTCTCTGATGGATGATCCTCACCATCCAATGTTTCTGATGGAACTTCACCTTCCAAACTCTCTGATGGATGATCCTCAGCATCCAGTGTTTCTGATGAAACTTCACCTTCCAAACTCTCTGATGGATGATCCTCAGCATCCAGTGTTTCTGATGGAACTTCACCTTCCAAACTCTCTGATGGATGATCCTCAGCATCCAGTGTTTCTGATGGAACTTCACCTTCCAAACTCTCTGATGGATGATCCCCAGCATCCAAATTTTCTGATGGAACTTCACCTTCCAAACTCTCTGATGGATGATCTTCAGCATCCAAAGTTTCTGATGCATCTTTAACTTCTAGAGAAGCAAGCTGCTGTTGAATGGAAGCTATGCGATGGTCACCAACTGTCTGGATGTAGAACTTCCCACCACTGAGGACTTCAGTAACAATAACCTTGAGAGTTTCCTTCTGTTTTGTCTCAGCCGTGGATCCATTGGAAGCTACTTCCGCTTCCTCATAGTTCTCCCATACCTTTAAACAAAGAAAGTGTCAGCATACTTACAATTTTTTCTTTATTTTGTACTTTTACAAGAGAAGTGTGTCACCTTTAATTTCTTCTGCTTTGCGAACTGCTCTGCCTTGAGAGAACATGTGCATCTGGGATCCTATCCATGCCAAATGAACTGAGTTTGGCTAGTCCAGCTTCCAGAAGAACAGAAGCCATATTGGCCTCGGAGTCCCACAAGGAACCTAAGAATGTTCCAGTTCTATCAACCGCTTGAATCTCAATCTGCACAATCATTTCACATCCTTTAGAGAATGAAACTTGTCAAGGAAATGAATAAGAACATTAGGAAAAGAACTTACCTCCACATCACGCTGAAGTATCCTCCTCCTCATCAAAGCAACGGCCTCGTCGGAGTAGGGCTCATTCTTACCGGGGCATCGAACACCAGAAAATGAGAATGCAATGGTGCAGGTCTCTTTGGGAATTGTCAGTTTGAGACGGTGGCCGCTGAAAACGTATTCAACAATGGCAGAATGCCTCCTATTTCGCTGTAACAGGTGAAGGAAATCTCTCGCCTTCTTTGCAGGAACCTGCCCAAACGACAGCCTCAAAAAATTAACAAAGGTTCAGAAAAATGGCTAAAACAACGAGCTCGACCAAGTGAGGAAGGCCTAACCATTGTCAAATCAGTCATGTGCGTCGTAGGAAGCTCCTTCTCAGAGTGGTACCCTTTCTTGGCTTTCTCAGCTCGTGCATGGGCTGCCAAAAGAACATCGTAATAGTGCGACCTCTCCTCGTAGTCCCTATGCCTGGTTATATCAGCAAAACCCCGTGAGAGCAACATCTCGGCAACATTGATTCCAAGCTGGTTGCCGGAGCTGGCAGTGGCAGGAGCACCGTCTCCCTCAATCTGTGAGGGTAGAAATACCGAACCATAGTCCAAAACTCTAGTATCAGATGAGTTCGTTTTTGGACCAGCAACCTGCCCATCTGCGACGTTGATTCTTCTAGAGTATTCCATTGAGACATTCACCTGACAAATTGAGTACAATCAATTAAGAGATCGATTTTTCAGCAGTTAAAAAATTAATGATTTGAAGGTCTCCTTATAATAACGGTAAGACTTTGTTGGTACCTGTTTTCCAATCAATCTTGTGCGCAGGAATTCCTTAGCTGCACGAGCAAAAGGTTTCTCTCCAGAAGGTTTCTCAAGCTTAGGAGGTCTAATGCTTGAAAGGTTAACTCGGTGTTCTGCTGAAGGGCTGCCATAAGGCGCAGCAGCATCAGCAACGATTATGCAATACCCATTCACAACCTCTATCACCTAGAAAGGTATCAACACAAACCAAATTAGTACAGGAGATATACATCATCACACTGAACTGAAGTACCAGCTAAACAGATATTGCATAAAAGAAATGCACAAACTTGGAACATGTGCCAAACCAAATTGGTTACGTAATTTTCAGATGATAGCCAAATGATTATTATCAGAAAAATAGATGAGTAACATGACGAGTGTGGCCAAAAACACTGACAATAGTTGATTGAGGCAGCTTTTATCACCAATACCAGCGGCTGCTACTTTTTATTATGTGGAGATACCACTACTGAAAAAAATAGTGAGAAACTGAACTCACTTTTCCGGTGAATTTCTGGTTGTGGATTGCCTTCGAGTTTGTCACTGGGGGCTTAAATCCAGTCCAGATTCTCAACTGTTCCTTCTTAGCCTGAAGATCGGCATTCTTCAATTTTATTTTGACTTCAACGTCAAGCATTTTTGCACTCCACTCAACATACTTTGCAAATCCCTGTGTAAGTAGCAGAACAGATGGTCATTAGAGTGGACTTGAGAACAAAGGAAATAACTAACATTGCAAAATAATTACTTGCCCAAAGGACATGGAGAAATAATAATTCATACATTTTCAACAAGCTCAAGTGCCAAGTCCTTCGCAGTGTCCCCATCAGGATAATACACCGATCCAAAAATGTTGTTAAAACTGTCGGTGCCCTCCACCACAATCCGCACCTAGAGAAAAATGCAAAAGAAATTGTGATGAGAAAGAATGCTAAACAGTGTAACTCATAGCATGCTATGATCAACATTCAATAGATAAAAACTGGAGCAAGCTTACTTCTTTGTTAAGAGCCCGTGTCTCAGTGAAGTGCTTAGCTTCTCTTCCAAACCGATCTGGTGGAATCTCAGAATAAAAATCAGCAGATGCAACAAGCTTCTGCGTTGCCGTCATCGGTGCCGGGTTTTCTGTAGAAGCCTCTCCGTTCGCAGCATCATTGTCAGCGGCTTCAGTTTGAGCAACCGCATTTGGCTTTATAACTGCTCGTCTTCCCATGGATGGGGCCTGGGTTGGAGTCCAATCAATGTTTGTCATGCAAGAAGGTAAACAAAACAACAGGCAGCAGTTGCACACATGAAGATTGAAGGGGCATATGAGATGTTTACCCGAACGCCAGCGACGTAAACCTGAACGAAAAGAAAGCTGGGGATCAAGTACACACGAATGGTACTTCCATCAAGAACTTGCTCGACAATGGCTTTCAAACTCTTCCCCTTATTTTCAGCAACGAAACCCTTTGCATCAAAACCACTGGATTCTCCGATTGCTGATGGTGGCAGATCTCTTATTGATTCCTCAGCAGCACCAGGTTCCTGAAAAGATAAAAAGAGGGGATGTATCATTGATATAATCGCTAAGTCTGAGAAATCTGTTCCTCCTGTAATATGACCGTAAATTGTACAAGTAGGGTCATGGAAATTTTGAAGAGGAATACTAACCTTGCTCCAACGACCTAAACCATGGTTCTTGGCAGTGTCCTCCAACCTTAGCAGCTCAGCAACATATGGGCTTTGATCACCCTTCTGGCCTTGCTCTTTCACCTGATCAACCAAAGAGCATTCAAAATCAACATGATAAATTAATGCAGTAGCACAGGACAAGCACAGCAAAGCAAAGATCTTCTTACCCTAGCAAATCCAGCAGCAACTACCAAGTACGCGACATTCTTGTCGCCGCTGAAAACTGTACCGAATTCTCGGCCAGAATTAGGAAGCATGTAGTCCACTCTAAACGTGACGTCCTGTCCGATGCAGAGCTTCCTCAGAAACTCCCTGCTTTCCCATGCAAACGGTTCGTCTACCCCAGCACGTCGCGCCTGCAGCGAAAGCAATTTTCAGATAGGCATAAAGGGCGCCATGGATCCGTACGTGGTGTGATGGTGGACGCGATCTTACCAGCCTGGGCGCGACGATGGACGACAGGGTGATGTTCTTCTCGGGTGGAATTCCCACCTTTGCGCTCCCCATGATCACCAGGGTGTCACCGGAAGGCACGGCCTTGACCTTCCCCCTCAGCCATCCCGACGCCGTCGCGTTGGCTGCCATGGCAGCAGCAGCAGCTCCCCGGAACGCGGGTCGGGTTGCGAGCGAAGAGGAGCGCGCGCGGCGAGGCGGATATCCGTCCGGTGAGAATTCTCGGCGAGGGTTTTTGGCAGCCAGGCGCACGAGGCGAGACGAGAGTAGGCGGCAATGCTTCCAGGGGGAGTATTTGTAGTGGCCGAGCCGGTGGGTGGACGGATTGCGTTGCGGCGTGGGTACGTGGCAGAGTCGTCCTCGGTCTCCTCCTTGGTCACGCGGCCGGGCACCAGCCACTCCGTGTTAAAAGCTAGCTACGTTCATCGTGTCCGAACACAACAAATATCTTTCTTCTCTCGGTACGATCGAGTACGTAGTATCGTAATGACCGGGACCTGTTCTGATTCTGGCGGAATTTGCATGGATCGTGTGCCTTATCGTGACGTAAAATTATGTGGATGCATGAAAAATTATAATAAAAGGTTGAATATCTGTGTTTTTCTATAAATAAAAAAATTATGTTATCCTAACATGTCGAGTCGATATTATCAGAATTGGTTTGCCCGGCTTACGTGCTCGGCCACGCACCCGGTAGAGCTTGTTATTTTTTTCTTGCTAGAGAATTTTTAAGGTGATGAAATTTGTATTTTTTTTAGTAGATTGTTTTTTGTTTTTGTTAGAGATTTTTCAAGGAGGTGCACGAAAAAGTTAGAAGGACAGATGAACCACTCCTACCAACTCTCTTTTTAAAGTAGTAGCGATACTGTATATATAAGAACCAACAGTTTTGTTCAAATTGGTTCTTTTAGACTAGCCATGCTAAATTTGTGAACTGATCTCTCTTCGGGGCGGATGCACGTTCTATAATGTGGGGGCATAGGCCCCGCGCCGATTTTATTTTTGTTACTTAGAGTCTAAACTTACATAGTGTGTGCCCCTACATGCTAAAAACAAGTGCCCTCACATAATAGAATTGCATCTATCTAAAAGAAAAAAGATTTAAACAGCGAGAAAACAAAAAACACGCAGAACGTTCACAAAGCAAGACACTCCAAAATAATACGTGTAATAGTAGGTTGTTGGATTCATTCTAGATCATTCACTAATAGTAGGTTTCTTGATTTTAGTATGTTGTCTGACAAATAGTTATTTACTATTGAATTATTTACTTTGAACTTATGAACTTAATTGATGTTACAAAATTTAGAATGTATTACTATCTACTACATTATTGATAGATGCGTTAATAAATATATACATAAAGCATGAGGCCCCCGCGTCATTTTTGTTCTAGATCGGCCACTCTTGAAATTAACTTGAATTTCATTGTCTCACTAACGTCCAGAAAGAAAAGATGTTTTTAATTGGCTCTTGATTCCACTGGTTGGTTTCTATTCCAGTAATAGACATGTCACAAGTATGCTAGTGTACAATTTTGCCTTTAGAAACAGTGCTAGCTTGTAACGTCTCAAAATTTGGATGTTTGAAAATATAGAATTTTGAAATTTTTAATACATTTTGTTGACATTCAATTTATTTGGGCTTTTATGAAATTTGTGTTATGCAAAATAATACAAGGAGCAATACACAATAAATAATAATAAGGTTGACAAATTAGAAGTAATGAAATTTGAATTCAAATTTGAAACTCAAATTCAATCCAAAACCAAAATCCAAATTCAAACCAAAAAGAAAATGAATTCAAACTTCAGAAATTCAGTTTGGGCTAGCCAAATCCTTTCCCTCCCTCGCCTTCTTTCCCCTGGCCCAATGCCTTTTAGCCTATTGGCCCACGGCCCACTCCCTTTTCCTCGCCCACTTTTCTCTCATTTCCTTCTGGCCCAGCGCCGCTCGACCGACCTGCTTCCCCCCTTCTCCTGACGTCATGCCGTGTCTACGCACATCACGTCACCACCAACCGCGTTGACGCCCCATATTCACCACATTGCCACACTGCCGACCCATGCGTGCCCGTTGTGTCGCCCGCGTCGCCGCTTTGCTCTGTCGTGTGGCTATGACCAGTTGCGCCGATGTCAAGCTGATAGTACTCCACGCTCCCCGTGTCGCCTCATCGCGCGCGCCTGCTCCCGTATCACCTCTACTTCTATGCCCGCATCGTGCCATACTGTCGCCCATGTCACCTCGTTGCTCACACCTGTACCTGCTCCCACATCACCCCTACGTCCACGCTCGTGACACCTATGCCATCCTGTCGGTTGTCGCACCATGCCTCGCATGTGAAAGCAAGAGCTTACTTCGCCGCTCAGCTATAAAAGCTTCTCAAGCCATTCCTCTAGCATCCCTCACCATCTTCCCCAACTCCCCCTCCATCTTCTTCCTCCCTAAGCCAAATCAAGCTTAACAACCCACCATGCCCGTGCCAGCCACCGCATCCGCCTCACTGCACTGGTTGGATCACGTGAGTCCATCAAGGCCGCATGCGTCAAAACATGTTCCACACTCCACTCTAGATTTCCCCTCAATCAATCTCACCATTGATCGCAGGAGTTCGCGCCATCGTCGTCTACCTCTGTCCCAGCCGAAAACCACTGCCACCACTGCGCTCCGCTCTCCAGTGAGCCTATCTCTTATTCCTCTCTCTGTAAGCATCTCCACACCTACCTCTTCCTTTCCTAACCCTCAATTTGGGCTCTCCCTCGCCCCAGGGGGCCGACACCATGAAGCTAACTACGTCACCCTAACTCTTGACATCGGCTCTCTATGGCTCCTCCCGACCTTGCCGTCCACTCTGGTACACTCCCTTCCACCACCTCATACTCATGCCCTCCCAAATTGTGCCACTCTTCCACCCCATCACCACTGTCCACATCTCCTCCCTGCTCTGGTTGCCATGCACCATCGTGCGCCAACCTCTACTCCACCCTAAGCCACACCGCCGCCTCCTCTAGCTTTCCATACTCCTCAGCAACCCATTTTTGGGTCATCAATTGCCGCCATCACCTAGCTCCCTGTAGCATCCCAATTTTAGCTTTTAAATAAACATGTGTAATTTTTCATGAATTTCTAAAATTTTTTATGCATTTTAAAAAATTCCAAAGCTTTGCTAGAGTTTAAAATTTTAAAATAAATTTCTTGGCTCAAAAATGTAAATTCAAAAATTTTAAAATCCATTGGATGGTGAGGAATTTTTGCTAAAATTTTCATGCGCAAATTCCTCTTGGAATTCAAATTACAAATTCAAACTCAATTTGAAAAATCAAAAATTAAGTTTAAATTTAATCTAATTCCCTTCTCCCCTTTTTTTTGGCCGAATCGAACCCATCGGCCTAGCCCATTCACCATTTTCTTCCCCTACGTGGCCCATCCAAGCCGGCCCACTCCCCACACGCTCGCCAGCCCAATCGCACCCCTCTCTCTCATGCCACCACTGACATGTGGGCCTCGATCCCACCTATCCTACGCTTCAAGTCTTGAGCGCCGCAATCTTGTCTCATCGCCAGCTTGCTCTCTCACTCTCTCGCGCTCTCTCTCTTGCGGCCAAATCCATTCATGGCACCCATGTTATCTCTCCCTTCTCATCCGTATTTAAGCCAGCTCTAGCGTGTCACAAGCTCCGTGTTCACTCACTAAGAATTTTCAACAAGCTTGCATGACCTCAGTGCCTTTGGAGAGAAAGAATTTCTCTTCTTACACAAGATCGGCAGCAAGCTTCGTTGATCAATTCCTCATTGTCCGGTGAGTTCACCTCATCCTTATCTGCCTTGTGCTCAGCTTCCCTTGCTTGTTTGCCCTCAGGAAGCTTGAAGCCTACATCCTCGCTGCTGTACACAACACTACCGTTGACCTCGCCACCCGTTCTCTTCGCTTGGGGTGAGCCTTGATTGTTGCCATCGTGTCATGCTTACTCGCCTCAACTCCCTTCTGCTAACATGCCCCTTCAATTGTCATGTCGTGTCCTAGAGCTGCCATGACACGTTTGTTTTCCCCAACACTAACCAAGCTCTTTGCCGCCGTCGTTCTCACATCTCGCCTGAAATCTTGGTAAGTGTAAGATCAAGAATAACCGACTAGAGACATACATAGGAGATTATAAAATTTTTACCTTCTAAAACTAATTTAACACAACTAGAAGTTATGCAAGATTCCAATACAAATTAAACCTACATAATTATAGTATACTTAAGGCACCACAAGCACTAGTCTCTACAAGTATCTCTAACATAAGCAAAATAAGCAATCATAATTACCACAATATGCTAGAAATACAACTGTGGAAAGAGAGACAAAGAAATAATCAATTGACACACGATGTTTTACTGTGGTGATCGAAAACTTGCCGTTTTCCTTTAATCCTCGTTGAGAAAAGCCCAAATGACTTAGATAGGCTTCACGAATTAAGTTTCAACTCCTCAATCTACACGTGATTGTCCTTCCTTCGTTCCGGAGATAGAGGACATCAAACCATTCATAAGTTGGCGACGGGCCTCTTCACAATCTTCTTGAAGATGTCACATTGCAATTTTCCACCAAACCATCTAAGTACCGCACAATACACAACGATAATTCTGATTTTTTTATAACTTCTCATAACAGAACGTGATCTGAGAAAATATGCAAATGATCCATAGTTTTGCACTCAAAAGAGAATTATTTAGGATCATTATACGTTACTAAGACTAGGAAAAGCCTATGAGCATAGTTTTTATTAACATAGAGGATTTTAGCAAAAGATTTGAAAATAACCTTTAAAAATACCTCAAATAACACCAAATAGACATGAAAACATGAGATAGGGGTTCAAGCAATATTTGAGTAGTTTATGACATTTAATTCATTCTTCAACTTGCAAAAACGACTTTTATCTAATGGTTTGGTGAAAATATCCTCTAATTAGTCTTCGGTCCGAATGTAGCTAATTTCAATGTCTCCCATGTTCACATGACCTCTTAAAAAATGGTGGCGTATATCTATGTATTTGGTTCTTGAGTGTTGGACTGGGTTATTTACTATTTTCGCCGCACTATCAATGTCACATAAAAGAGGTGTTTTGTTAAATTTTATTCCATAATCCATCAAAATTTGTCTCATCCATAGCAATTAAGTATAATAACTATCCACAGAAATATATTTGGCTTCAATGGTGGAAAGTGATATGGAATTTTATTTCTTGGAAGACTATGACATAAGGACCTTTCTAGCAATTGACAGCTACCCGAGATACTTTTTCTATCCACTTTGCAACCTGTATAATTAAAATCCGAATATCCAATTAAATCAAAATTTACAACTTTAGGATACCATAAGCCTATGTTAGAGGAATACTTCAACTATCTTAGAATTCTTTTTACGGCCGTCAAATAGCATTCGTTTGGAGAAGTTTGAAACCATACATACATGCAAACACTAAATATGATATTGGGCTTAGATGCGGTAAGATAAAGTAAACTATCTATTATGGATTTATAGAGCTTTAAATATATAGGTTTACCTCCTTCATTAAGGTCAATATGCTCGTTTGTTGCCATGAGAGTCTTGATAGGTTTTATATCCTCCATACCAAATTTCTTGAGTAAATCTCTCGCGTACTTTGTTTGGTTGATGAAAGTCCCCTTCTTATGTTGCTTGATTTGAAATCTAAGGCAATAGCTCAATTCTTCAATCATAGATATCTCAAACTCTCTAGACATCATATCACCAAATTTTTTGCAAAAATCTTGATTAGTAGAACCAAATATAATATCATCAACATATATTTGACATACGAAGAAATCATCATCAACGATTTTAGTGAACAATGTTGTATCAACCTTCCTAATTTTGAATTCTTTAGAGAGTAGAAAATCTCAAAGGCGCTCATATCATACACAAGAAGCTTGTTTTAAGCTATATAACGTCTTAGAGAGTTTATACACATAATTTAGATTTTTAGAATCTTCAAACCCAAGTGGTTGTTCAACATATACAAGTTCCGTATTTTGCCATTTAAGAATGTATTTTTTTACATCCATTTGATATAGCTTAATATCAAATCTTGAAGTAAAGGCAAGTAAAATTCAAACTGACTCAAGTCTAGCTACGGGTGTAAATATTTCATCATAGTCTACACCCTCTACTTGAGTGTAACCTTGAGCAACTAACTTTACCTTATTTCTTACCATAATTACATTTTCATCTTGTTTGTTTCAGAAGACTCATTTTGTGCCAATTACATTATGCTCCTTGAGTCTTTCCTAATTGACCGTTTGGACCGTCTGAAGATCCTCAGCCCTCTAGACCATTCGATCGTATTCGAACCGTCCGATCATTGTCAACCTTCGGACCGTCCATACATCTTCACGCCTTCGGATCGTCTGATTGTCTTCGGCCATTCGATTATCATTATGGTTCGGACAGTTTGATCGTCATCACTCTCCCTCGTCCGATCATCGGACCATCCGAACACCTCACTCCTCAGCTGCCCAATCGTCTTCATCATTCGGACCATCCGATCATTGCCACCAGCCAAGTCACTACCGCTCGGCCCTAATCTTATGTGGTTGCCACATGCCATGCCACGTAGATGCCATGTCAGCCAATTGAGCCATCCCGGTGCCATGTCAACCATCACGTGACCTCAGCCATACATAGTACACTGTTCCAGGAGTTGAGTCTACCGTAGACTAGCTATTTCATGCACTAAGTACACAGTACAGTAGATTTTTTGATTTTTCAGTATTTTTCTTAGATTTAATTTTTCAAGAGCCCGTTCTCTTCCGTCTTAGCTCCGATTGAGCCGATTCTTTTTCGTAAATTCATATAAAATCGAGCGCTACCTTTCAATTCTATTTTTAAAGTTTTTAGAGTACATTTGAATTTTATTTGATTTTATTTTGTACCTCACTCGTTTTCTCTCTCGTTAGATCACGTTTTCGAAGGAGCGGAAGCACAACCAAAAGATCAAAAATTAATAACTGAGCAAGGCTAAGGAAAATCGTGTCCTTTGATCATGTTAAACCTAGTTTTTAATCTATTTTTTATTTACTTTGTTTTAAATTATCATGCATTGTTATTTTACTACAAATTCTTAACTTGGTTGTTATTGTCCAACTTGAATAATTTCTCACTTGATAATTTGAATACCATATTATCATTACACTGCTACAGACAGTCCTATCACAGACGGTTCAGAACCGTCATCACATACGGTTCTCGAACCGTTTGTCTTTATGTGTTAGTGATAATAGGTGGTTATCACAGACGGCTTCCAAGTCATCTGTGATAACTTACATTACAGACGATTTTTAAGAAAAACTGTCTGCGATAGTCTACTTTTACAGATGATTTTTGATAAAAAATCGTCTGTGATACTCAACTATCACAGACGGTTAATAACAAAGACCGTCTGTGATATACACGATATCATAAACAGTCTTTGTTACTAACCGTCTGTGATAGGAATCATATCATAGACGGTTCAGCTTAACAACCGTCTGTGATAATATGTATATCACAGACGGTTAATAACAAAAGCCGTCTGTGATATCGTTCATATCACAGACGACTCAGTCTTTGAAACCGTCTGTGATAGCAATTGCAACAGAAGTTTTATTTGCCTTTTTTTGGCTAGCCTCAAGATATGCTAGCCATGCCCTCTGATAGCAAGCAAGCAGATTACAATATATATAGAATCACATATATTGCAGATTACACAGATCTGACTAATGAATCACATACATTGCAACTCAAAGTTACACAGATAAGTTAATTGCAACTCAAAGTGAATTATAAATGTAACAAACGACTAGCAAATCACATACATATATACAATAAAATCGTTACATTGTTCTGATAAATGAATTGTTTGATTAAGCACAACTGAGTGATTTGCACAATTGAATCTAATGTTTCAACATCTAATTATCACCATTGCCGGTGTAGAACTCTCCAGCCTTGTTTATACACTGTGCTACTAAGAATTCGGAGAGTTGTGCACGAATTTCGACGAGTTGACCAAGATCATATGTACTTACGTTGAAGTCCACCCGCTGTCGTTAGGAGCAATGTTAAGTCATTAATTAGCATGTGTGTATATATATACATATATAATCAAAAAATAATAATTATTGGAAGGATCTGACAAACCTCTGGATCATTGATCTTAGTAGCCATGATTTCCTTCATATGGCGACAAACGTAGAATCTACATACGTTACCCTATAGCTGCTGGTGGCACTGTAAAAATAGAATTACGTACATAAGTATTATCAATTCTAGAGGCATTATAGCAAAGAAAATTCTTGGGATGGAAATTCAGCGTGATCGCAAGGCTGGCAAATTATTTCTATCTCAGAAAAGTTATATTGAGAAGATTATTGAAAGATATAATTTTAGTGATTGCAAACCTGTTTCAACACCTTTTGCTTCACACTTTAAATTATCTTCAAGTCAATGTCCTGTTAATGAAGATGATAAAGACTATATGTCACGTGTTCCTTATGCAAATGCTGTTGGGAATCTCATGTATGCTATGATTTGCACAAGACCGATTTAGCTCATGCGATCGGTGTGGTTAGCGATTTATGCATAATCTCGCAAAGAACATTGGAATGCGCTTAAGTGGATTCTTCGTTATTTGAAAGGTACATCCAATTTTGGCTTGATGTTTGATAAGAATAAGGTGAAGACAAATAATATTTTTGGGTTTGTTGATTCGATTATCTTGGAGATCTTGATAGACGAAGGTCTATTTCAGGTATATTTTCTCTCTTTGTGGTTCAAATTGTCGGTTGAAAGCTTCGCCTGCACCATTCTGCTCTTTCTACTCTGAAGCGTAATATATTTCACCATCAAGGTGTTAAGGAAGCTATTTGGTTGCGAGGTCGATTTACGAACTTGGTGTTCCACAAGACATTAATATCATTTATTGTGATAGCCAGAGTGCTATTTGTTTGACAAAGAATGATATGTTCCATGCCAAGACCAAACATATTGATGTCAAGCACCACTTCATTCGTGACATTGTTACTCAAGGGCAAATTACTGTGAAAAAGATACATACAGATGACAATCCTGCAGATATGCTTACCAAGTCACTCTCCAATACTAAGTTCAAGCATTGCTTGGGCTTAGTCGGTATTCATGGTGCTTAATACTCTTCGGAGTTTTGGAGACAACTCTTTACTATTTTTTTATCGAGTTTTTGAGTCAAGGGGAGGTTTGTTGGATTATGACTCAAATAGTTTATCTCCTACATGGAATCTATCTTTAATAGAGTTGTATTCAAATCCTCCTCTCTGGGCTATTATAAATACGCCCACCCCTTATACTTGTAACTCATGCCATTGGAATAAAGATTTGTCTCCCGTGGTTTTTTACTCTCCGCATTGGAGAGGTTTTTCCACGTAAATCTTGTGTTTATTCCTAACAAGTGGTATCTTCCACGTAAATCTTGTGTCTATTCCTAACATCATTGTTGATCAATTACTATCATTTAGTAAGTAAAAAAGGAGAGATATTGATTCACAAAATATTGCAGTGGTATCATAAAGAATTATGGATTGTAGTTCTGGGATCCGACATAGCTACTCTGTGTCGGAGCTGAACAGCCTAGCGCGCGTGAGGCCTGAATCTGGTTGCTGTTTCCTGCAAGAATCCTCTACTTGATCTGCAATATCGATTTCCAGTCCAGTCCATCGTTTTGTTGTTTCTTCTTTGGACTTGATCAAGTACGATGTATCTGTATTTTGTGGTGTGCTTCGTATGCCTGACTCGGTGGATGGACTGGGAAGCTGCAGGTTGGTGAGGCATTGCCCAGTTCATCGTTGCACTTTGTCTTGTCTACCTGCTACATGAATAGCAGGAGAGCATGTATGCAGTAAGCACAGACAGAAGCATATGCCCAAAAGAAAAAGGATAAAAGATGAACCGTGGTAATATATCATTGAGATATGAACACAAAAAAATATATGATCTATAGTGTATATATATATATATATATATATATATATATATATATACAACCTGCAGTTCTCTTTGATAAAGTTGCCTTTCTTCTTTCTATATTGTGAACGAAGAGAGGTTTGAGTCGTTGAGATTAATTTCACTCTCCTGTTTACGTTGAAGTTGCTCTGGGGGGTTAAGAAAAAGGTGAGCTTCTTTGTACCTGAAAGCTATAGATGCTTTTAGTAATTATGTGTTACAATTAGCAAGTTAGCACTGCTGTCTGCTGGTTTTTTTAATAAAAAAAAGCAGCAGCCATGACTGAATTACTGGGTCAAAGCAGGTGGGCCTGTTCTAACTATGAACTTCTAGAGTACTGGATGGACAAGTTTGACTGGTTGCGTGTCAAATAACATACGCTGATCTATCTAGCTCTCTTACTTGTTAAATCCGCGTCGCAAAGAACAGAAAAGTAGTAATCTTATCTGGTGAGATCTGGTATACGTGCTGCATGGTAGAAGAGACATCGACCTGCCTCGATCGCCGTCGACGCTTTCCGCCCGTCACTACGGCGATGACGTCGCGGTGTCTTCAGATATGATCGAAACATGTTAACACATGTGCTACGCTTTCGGCCTACACGGCACGGGGCATCGCTTTCGATCAACGTATTGTATGGATCGACCTCTTCTAGTTCCGTTTTTTATTGGAAGCAGGTAGCAGGAGCTCTGTCCATCCATTTCAGAGAGGAAAAGAGAATTGCAGACACGAACACGTGCGCGTTTGTGGGAGGACACACGGATTGTTCGACACCTAGGGCAACGCGTGGGAGCCTAAACGCCAAGAGATGATCAGTTAAACTCACAGATTAACCGTAAAAAAGGTTAAACATAAGAATCCTGCAGCGTTGACTTAAGCAGAGACGGCCAAGTAGCTGGAGCAAGAGACACGACCGACTCTTATTCCTCAACCGGCATGCTCTAACCTAATGCACATCTGGATGTAACTACCCAAGGTATGGCCCACCTGTCAGCAGGTCAAAATGAGGTGGGCCCGGAGAAAAGGCAGAGGGGGAGGCTGAACGGCGCTCGCTCCGCTAGCTGCCCGGAGGTGGGTAGGAACGCAGTACGCGGAAGAAACCGCGGACGCGGAGGAAAAAAATTGCCAGATTCTTTTCTACTTTTAATATACTATAATAATTAACTTTTAAACTATACGAATTTAGTTATATTAGATAAAATTATATATAATTATTTTTTATATATACTACCTCACGAACAAGAAGAATTCAAATATTTAAATATAAGCCATAAGGACATGTACAATAGTACATATCAGTTGTCTGTAAACATATACTATATATGAATTTAGGTGATGTAGTAAAGAGAGAAGCAGAAGAGAGAAAGATGATGTTGTCTACTATCTTATAGACAATTTTGTACTACTTATATTTATACTATTGTACAGATAATATATTAATTGTATAGAACTATTACAGATAACTATATAAATAATATATTATATATTATTTTTAATTTTATCTATAAATAATATAAAGATATATTATTATCTTTATCACTATATATGCTCTAAATCATAAGCCTAAAACGGCACCAGCAGAGGGAAGCGATCAAAACCGCGGTACTACTCCAAAGCGGAAGAGAGCGTCGCCCGCTTCTCACCGTTTCTTCTCTTCCACCTCCCTCTCCTCTCCCCAAATAAAATTATAAAAGCGCCCCCACGAAAAGGAGCCTTCGCCGTCGCGCGTTCCTCCCAATCTGCTACCCTAGCGCGCGCCCAGTTCCGATCGATCGAAGCGCCCCCGGCCAGGCCTCGCCTCCATTCCCCCTTCTTCCGCTGCTGGTGGCGGTATGATTTTTTCTGTTCCGTGGTTGCCTCTTGATTTGGAATTCTTTTTTTCTTTCTTTGCTTTGGATTTTAATTGGTGGTTTCTTTGTGCGATAGCAAGAAAAGAAATGATTGCTTCGGTTTCTGGTCTATGAATGCGGGATCGATTGGCGCGGGGGCCGAGGAATTGCTAGGGGATCTTGCTAATCCGTCTAATAGAATGGCTTGTTCTAGCTTTTTAGCGTCCGATTTAGAAATGTCGACCGAACAAAGGTAGCTTGTTATGCCGCTTTATGAGCAAAATTACGTTTCCCGGTGCTTGAAGTCTATGATGTTTCTCGCTATGAGTTCATTTCGTGGGAATCGGCCATAATGAATAGGCAATTGAAGAGTGAGCGACTAAATGTGTTAATCAGACTGAAAACCATTGGGATTTGGCGTCGGAGCACAGGTAGGCAGGATCTATGGTATGAGCGGATACCATTGACTAGGCTATAGCTCCTGTTCTGGTGCCTAACAGCGGTGCAGTACTGCAGTGTACCGGGACAAACGCCTGTCGTTCAATATGTAGCCACCAAATAAATCTTTTAGATTCAAAGAACATGCAAATGCTCTTCAAGCTCTTACAAAGAGCTGGTAGAGAAATTAGATTATTTCAACCAGAGGAGTGATACTTTCCCAATTGAGAGAAATTGCAGCATCCATGAGAGTTAGCATCAATATCTCTGTATAATCATGACAGTCCATGTCCCTCAAGCGCAATATCCAGAAGTTTGGACATAATTAGCACTGCATGGCCACAGAATTCCAAAAATAACACCCTACGCATAGTAATTCCTTTTCTGGCCCCCGTTCCGATCGCACGACTCCGGGGGGGCCGACACGTGCGCAGTCGTGCGGTCCGGAACCGCACGACCGAGCTACAGTCGAGTCGTGTGGTCCTGAACCGCACGTTTGCACTGTAGCGATGCGGTCGTGTGGACCGGGAGCACATGACTGCACTGTAGCGCGGTTGCGCGGACCAGGAGCACATGACTGCATCTTCTCACCTACGTACGTACACGTAAATCTATTTGATCAGAAACAACGCTAGCTTTCCCCATGCTATACGCCGTTGGTAAAAATTTTTAGTCAGATCCATGCATGTGTATATGAGTATATCATTTTACTGAGGCGAGACCGCGAGATGATTGAATTGATCGATCACCGTACCAACACACAAAGATTAATGCGCTCCCGGTCCGCACGACCGCGTCTGCTGATGCAAGCGTGCGATCAGACCGCGACGACTCGATCGTAGCTTCGATCGTGCGGTTCGGACCGCATGATCACAAGCGTGTCGGTCCCCCAGAGTCGTGCGGTCGAAACGGGGGCCAGAAAAGGAATTACTACGCGTAGGATGTTATTTTTGGAATTCCGTTGCAATGCAGTGCTAGTTATGTCCAAATTTCCAACATCCATGCCCCTATTGTGCATACTATGTCATTGTTATTTCATACATACAGGACTACAAAGGAAGTAGATAATTCTGTGGCATATGGATAAGTATTTATACCATATATATTTTTAGTAAATGGATCTATAGCCTAGTGATATGTGGCTAGAGTATTCTTCACAAAAATGTGGCTAGAGTTTTTATCCTAACTGCCAAGACTGCGAGGAAATACGTTCGGCAAGTTAGAAATAAATGCAAATTAAGAAATAAGCATGCATTAAAAGAAGAAAAACCTGTGATGCCATCAAATGCATATCTAATAGGCAGGTACTATATGTAAACCTAGATACATTAAGGAAAACAGTTATGCAAATTATTATTCTTCGTTCCTAACAAATGAGAATTTCAGCATGTATACATTTCACAGTAAAGTGAATTATGAGAGGCTTCTATCATTTTTTTCCTTCAGTTGCTTTTTTGTGTCTGTTAAATGTATAGTGGATAACATGGAGTTTGGCTATATAATCTTATATTATTATAGATTGTATTTCCTTCATTTACTTCTATATTTGCTATTTTATACATAAATTGCATTTCCTATTTGTGGGCTTTGCTTTAGATATTTGTTTTGCTAAAACTTCTGGATTTATGCCAACGAATTTAGTTGAACGTCCTTGTAAAATATAATTTATCTTTTTTTTTCTACCTATAGGTTGGAAATGACACACATGTTTCCAATTGAAGTTGCCTCGTCCAGCTCAACCTCTATGAGCAGCCAGAGGAGCGAGACCGATGATGACAGGATGATTGCAATGGTTCTTGCAGAAGAATATGCCAAGTTAGATGGTGCTATGGCCAAGCGTCTTTCAAATCTAACATCTATTCCTGTAAGATAGTGGATGCCTGTTCTATTCTATTATTTCATTTTTTCCCTTTTCTGTCCCACTTGGAGCTGTTGATTATTTGTTTGGTAGGCACTCTTCTGTCTCTCTATGGTACAGTTCATTGATTATATAAAGCTAACTGTGTATGTGCTTCTTACCTGATACTCTTTTCCTTTCTGTACATTTACAGCATGTTCCCCGGATTAATACATACTTTCCGACATATGGTGATGCCACTCTAGATCATCATCGCCTTCTTGATAGGTAACTTTTAATGATCTGTACTTGCATCAATTTGCTAGAGTATTCACATTTATTTCTTAGGAACCTAGGCCTTCATTTTTTAGCAGAGAAAATATTTTGATATATTGCTTTCATTTGCAAAAGCATAAATGTTTTGTGCATGTTGGGTGACTCCATCCTGTCATAAGAGTCTTTTGGCAAACATTTGGATTTTGGAGATACATTGAGAGCCAAGTGAAGGTCTTACTCATACAAGGCCATAGTCCTTGAGTCAAGGGCTCAAAGGCAGCATGGGTTTATGTTTTGACATTGGGGATTTTACATAAGATATTACGAAGACATTAGAGAAAACTGTAGAGCCACATTCAAATTGCATATCTAAAACATATCGTGGGTCCTTTTCTTTCTGAGATTTCAAATACATGGCATACCTTCTAATCCAAACAATCTTTACAATATCTTTACTCTATGCACACTATATGGAAATAGAAGCTCATTCCCATGCATGCTTATAAAGCTGACCTGGTACTACCTTCTACCTGTTTCACTAAATAAATGGAATACAAACATCTTTTCTTAATTTAAGCAAGTTTTTTGTAGGCTGAATGGCTATGGCTTGTATGAAGTGAGGGTATCCGGCGATGGCAATTGTCAGGTTCATAATTTTCTAAATTACAATTTTATTCACTTGATGAAATTATATGATATTGTGAAGCTCTTACTCATATGTTCATGTAAGGATACAGTTCTTTGTTGTATTGTAGTTTCGTGCACTCTCGGACCAGCTATATCGATCACCTGAGTATCATAAGCATGTTCGGAAGGAAATAGTGAAGCAGGTATATCTATCACCTGGCCATATCGGAAGTACCACTCTTTAGTTTATGTTACTATGCTCATATGGCTAGACTGCAGTTTTCCTTGATTGCCACAACAAATGCAACCCTTTTGATGAATTTTGCCCTTCTTTGTTTTTGTGTGTTAGTTTTCCTTCTTGTGATATATAAAGAAACATATTTTCGTCATTATACCATAGTTATGCTGATAATTCTCTTGTTGGAGAGACCTGCATGCTTAGGTGTGTTGTTTATCTTCTTGTGCAGCTCAAGGCGTGTAACTCCTTGTATGAAGGTTATGTTCCAATGAAATATAAACATTATTGCAAGAAGATGAAAAAGTATGTACTTTCTTGGGCCTGACTTTGCTCTGAAGTACTTCAATGAAAACGGTTCATGAACTTGTGCTTTTGTAATTGTGGCACTGAAATATCATCTTTTCCAGATCTGGTGAATGGGGAGACCATGTCACATTGCAAGCAGCTGCTGATAAGGTTAATTCTCCTTTACACTGCAACGTTTCCATCATTTCTTTGCTCAACTGAACTTTTACTCAACTTCCTGTGGTTGTGCAAGATTTTCAGACTTTTATGTTGCATATGTAAATCATTGCTACTTTTTCCCCCCATTCTACTGTAAGTGCAGAACTGAAGATAAGATGTCCTGTTGATGACAAGACTTAATAGAATCTTAATGATCTCTTGATCCATCTTCCTGTGATTAATGTTTCTTTGTACATATTTACATTGTTCTCACTAAAGTTCCATACATATTAGGCAAATTCATACTATCATCATGGTTTCGTACCCTAAAAGGGAACACTGTCTGTATGCTTCTGTACAAGCTGTGTCTTCTGGAGAAAGAAGATGCCTAATGTTTGTCTTTGCTTTTGGCAGTTTGCTGCGAAAATATGCCTTCTAACATCATTCAGAGATACCTGTTTTGTTGAAATTGCTCCACAATATCAGGCTCCGCAGAGAGGTAAGGTTTTGGCCTGTGTCTAGTAACAACAAACTTTCTGCATACTGACATAAAAAACACCAATCGACCAGCACCATTTTGGGGTCATGTCACTTGCATTATGTGCTCAGCATATTATTGCCCTGCCTTTGGAATTGTTGCGCGCACGCTTATACACACATCTCTCTTATTACTGCAGACTTCTGCGACAAATAGTAGAGATAAAAACAATTAAAGAAAAGCTAGCAATTGCTGACCCCCAATGTTGTGTTTTTCAGAGATTTGGCTAAGTTTCTGGTCTGAAGTTCACTATAACTCACTGTATGATGCTCGAGGTTAGAAACACAATATCCTCTCTTACCTTAATAATAGCGAATCTGAAATGCATCAATTTGGCTGTCTCGTACTATCATATATCCATTTTTTAAGAAAAGGAAAATACGTGTTGCCTTGCAGATCTCCCTAGTGAGTACAAGCCTAGAAAGAAGCACTGGTTGTTTTAGTATTCACGCGAGAGTTTTGCTTCAGAATTGGATTTTATTCCTTGGCCTTTTCGCCACTGCCGACTGATGGCATCCTGGAGATTACCTCTGGCTTTCTCCCCTATGGCTCTGATCATTGGTCTGTTGAATGCGCTCCTCGGTACAGTATTGTACAGCATTAGATATAGCTCAATACTGATTTGAGGTTGCTTTCTTGTGAATAGATACCTATACATTCAAGTTGACTGTACACCATATTCGTTCATTGTTATACTCTGTACACGTGTTATGTATTGCTGCTCTATTATTTCATTCACTTCATTTTTGGGGAACAAATTCGTCAGGCTTCCATTCTCATACTGAATGTCTACTGTCAGTAGCTAGTACCTTGTCGGTATGGGTGTGAAGAGTCGGTGATTTATCACGGCACTTGTCCAGCGTTTCCGTGCAAGAAATTTTCGCTGGTGTTGTGCATTATTACCCCACAAACCTATCGATCTCACAACTCCGTGCCGCTTTTTTCTGAAAAAAAAAACAACTTACTTTGCACTAGCATTACACTAAGGGTCTGTTTCTTTTTTAAAATATAAAAAAAGGCTAAACAGAGGATCCAATTGGGAATTGGAGTTGGTCAAATGTTTTTCGACAACCTTCTTACCATAGAGATCGATTGAAGTTCAAAAAAAAAAAAGCTATCGAGATCGATTGAGGGGTGATCGTTTTAGCGATGGTTTTTGGCTGAAATTTCACTGTAGTTGGTTTTTTTTTACTGTAGCTGATTTAGCTTTTTAGGCATAATTAAATTTAAAAAATGTAAAAATAGAAAAAATATGTTAGTCCATTACGGATAATGCAAAGGAACATGGGAAAAAAAAGAAAAATGTAAAAAATCTTAAAAAATCTAAAAAAATTCAGAAAAAGATAAATTACTGAATAGTGAAAAAAAACTGAAGTTAGAAGTTGAAATTGAAAAAAAGCTGAAACGAGCGGACCTGAGACTTGGGAGGGCTTCAATCCCCCTTTTTTTCACGGTGTTTCGCGGTCAAAACACGGTTTTTTTAAAAAATTCCAAACCTACGACTTCAAGTACATGAGCAAGAGCAATAAAGATTCGCCACACATGGCTAAATTTTGTGCTAACAAATGACTAACATTTCATTGTCTTGCCGTCGGATAGCTCTGCGCTCTGTATGGAGAATTTGCTGCGGATCAAAGCCCGCGCACGGTGCCGGGCAAAGTCTTCGGCGACTTGACTAAAACCCGCGACGTGCCGCGCGCGCGTGGATCTTATGGACCCGGACCGGCACCGGCCGGCGCTCATGATTTGGTTGGTTAACTCTAAGCAGTGGAATCTAACGTGAGTGGACCAAGACCGAATCCTCAAGGCTCATACCATTACGGTCTTGTCAACACCACAAGAACCATCGAGACTCACCAACTCACTTTTAAAAATACGGTGTACAGTAGATTGGACTTCTTAGCCCACTTTTATTCGGTTGTGCCATTGAGTTTGCTACATTAAAGCTGTTCCAAAGGAACCACCAAGGTTACAAACGAAACATACCTTGATTTGCACGACTATTTGCAACTGCATACAATGATTAAATGCATGATAAATGTTCTTGAAACCTCGAGGAAGTTAAACAAAAGCAAAGAATGAGCACAAGAAAACTACTTGTCGAGAAGCAACAACATTGAACAAATCCTCTGTCATGTTGATCAAGAACACACAATGTATACAACATCAAGAATTGTCAATCAACAAACATAACAACAATTAAGATGGATCACTTCCATTATACAACATATGAAGGATCAAACTTAACAACATTGAACAAATTGCTTAGGGTTATATGAATGTGCTCGGAGGGTCTAACTACCAAAAAATCGTATGATCAGTGACTACACTAAATATTTGTATGCACACACAAAATCCAAAATTCGAACCAATCACTTCACAGGTCGAGCCATCTTAATTGAACTCCAAGACTTGAACATCCATAGTACTCGCATAGTACACAATATCGCATGTATTGGTTTCGTTTACGAGCAACAAAGAAACAGTAGATTAACAACACACTACAAACAAGGCCGAAGACCATGCAAAACAATATCAAAATCGTTACGGCATATGTAATATTTTGGTAATATCCGTCTACTCAAGGTCTTTGTGGACTATTTAGCATGGATGCCTTGCAGTGCGAGAGACCACACAATTTGGGCGAATTGTAGCTACATGGACCGAATTGTAGCTCTAGAGACCACACAATTTGGTATATGTGCTCTTGCCTTATCAAGCCACTAATTGTCAAAAGAGGGCGATTCCACCGGGAGTAGGGCAACGCGCGGCCGGCGCCCATGCCTATGAACGAGACGCACGCACGCGCGCCCGTCTTTATCATATTCGCGATTCATACCATTATATATACAAAAATATAGCGATGAATCTTTGCCGCAGGCGCGGCGTGGAAAAGAAGCGATAAGTTTGATCGAGTTGCCGGTCTTAACCTTTAAAATGGTTAGTAATAATCTATTACTTTAGCAGTAATAAAGTAGTCGGTCGGTTACTGGTCATAGAATAATAACAAGTCATTAGTAGCCAGTTACGACTGATCGTGAGATGTCATGATTAATGGTCGTAATGTGCGCATTAATAACTACGATTTGAGTGGTCACGTCTTTGTATCTTTTGTCCTTTAAATACTGGAATAGATCATAGAAAAGTTGTGAGGTTCGGGTGAATAAAAACATAGTAGCGTTGAGAAGTGTCTTAGACTATTATTCCCCGAGTGTTGTTTCAGATTACAACTTCATAGTCGTAATCGAATCCTCGTTACGAGTACTCCGAGTCGTTAAGAATACTTGGTAGTCGAAAGAGCTCACGGTACCATACTCTAGTCGTAAGAGTACTTGCTTCGTGAAAAGTGCTCTAGTCGGAAAAGTATATCGAGTACCCTCTCTTCTGAACAAGGGTACTCTAGTCGTACATTACTCTTGTTGAGGTCGTCAATGACTTTAGGTAATCGTAATCTACTCGGAGGTTGGAAGTCGCTAGTCATCATCTACTCGGAGGTCGTAAGTTGTATTCGACTTCAAGTGCTACTCGAAAGTCGGTACTCGGAGGTCGAAAGTCGGTAGTCATAATCTACTCAGAGATCGTAAGTCGTAATCAATTACAAATGACTTCGTCTTTATACTCAGAGAACAATACTCTGAGATCGAAAATCGTAACCGACTTTAAGTAACGTTCACTTCAACAGCGACGCCGGGTGGTGCTCCAAGTCCAAGGGCGCCGGTCATCACTCGTCGCTGCGCCATCAAGCACTACAGGGGTGGTGGTGCTGGTGGCTTCGTGGCCAACCTCCCGCCGTGCTGCAGCGTTTGGGAACGAGGAAACGGAGCACGTACGGCGGCACGGCTTGTTGGACTCACACGGTATCTTTTTTTTCTTCCTTTTTTCAGGGAGCTGTTATTATTCTGGAACGCTATTACCGTGAGCAAACAACAAAGTACTCGTGTGATTCTTATTTATTTCAGTTTTTTTCAGTTTCAACTTCTAAATTTAGTTTTTTTTTACTATTCACTAATTTATCTTTTTCTGATTTTTTTAGATATTTTGAGCTTTTTGTATTTTCTTTTTCTCCATATTCCTTTGTATTATCCGTGATGGGCTAACATGTTTTTTCTATTTTTACTTTTTAAAATTTAATTATACCCAATAAACCAACTCAGCTACAGTAAAAAAAGTCAATTACAGTAAAATTTCAACCAAAAACTAAAAACCATCGCTATTCCGAGCCCCCTAAATAATCCAATCCCGACATTGTAGCATTTTCAGTCATCGGGTTCTCCTGTTTCTACACGAGAAAATCCATGGTGTGCCACCAAGACTATGCTCTAAACTATAACAGCTTCTAATTTTTAACTTTTAAAAGCCAAAAGTTATTTAAAACGTTATAGGATTCTTACTGTGGTTTTTTCCTCTTTTTCCTCTGTATTATCTATGGATATAACGGGTGTTTTATTTTTCCATTTTTATTTTTTAATTAAATATCTTTTTAAGAAGTCAATAGCTGGCCTAAGGGCCTGTTCTTTTTTGCTGCGGCTGATAGCTTTGTGGCTGTTTGCGATAGAGATTGCGGAAAGAGATATACTCGCTTGTGATTTTTAATGGTACAAATATTAGTTTTTTAACGTGTACTACAATTAACTTGTAGACTCCATCTTAAAAAATACTTTATTTAAAAATTAGTTACTGTAGCAAAAGCCAAAAACAACTTTTAGAAACCACAAAAAACAGGGCCTAAGTAACTCTCACTTTCACTCTATTCCATTGAATAACTACTTATTTCATCAGTACCATAGGTTTCAATTTTTCTTTCCTTTATGTCATCACCGTCACCTCCCTGTCTCACGCTGTTAAGTTTAGAAAAAGACTATGACTATATTCTTTTAGATTATTTTGCACGGTTTTATGTTTTATTACAGTATCTAACTTTTAAACAGTATTTTTTTAATATAGAATTTATAAGTTAATTATAGTAGACAGTAAAAGTTTATCATCTGTATTAACTAAAATCGTATATAGGTATCTCCTCCTGTAATCTTTATTATAAATAATTAAAATTTAAAAATTTCAATTAATAACCATAGGCCGTAGTTACTCGGAACATGCCCTATTTCTGTTGTGAACACGCAATTCCCTCCGCGCCACTCTCAAAACTTAGTCTTTCCGTACAGTGGAGTTTTTGGCGTCATTTTTTTGCCAACACAGCATGGCCACATGACAATCTCTAAATCACGGCACTTGAACACGTGGACAAGCAAGCTGGGATCACTCTCCAGAGCACATAACAAGCACTAAATTCACATGGAGTAGCAACCGGTTTGATCAACTCTCCAGAGCAAGCACACATCGTCAAGAAGGGCGAAGGAGTAGGAGGAAGAAGAAACCAATTTGTGAAAAAAATACGTACCCATCTGCCAAGAGTCTGTACCAATCGTCTCCATCTGACCAGGGAGTTTGGGGGCGTTGCTGCGGGGACCGCGACCTCGCCAGGGAAGGGCGGCACCGCGAGGACCGTGACCTCGACCAGGTCGCTCACCATGGCGACCGTCGCGGGGACCGCGGCCGCCGCATCCTTGGGCCGTGGAGGGAGCGCCTCGGGGTCTTCATCTCTCCCGCTACTCGATTTGGGGCTTCTAGCTCCATGAGAAGGATTGAGGATGAGAGAGAGATTGAGAGCGAGGGACTTAGCTGTTGCGATCTGACCGGCGGGCCCTTCTTGCCAGACACATCTTGAGGGCAAGGGCATTTTGGCCATTCCTAGGGTAAATCATTGTGCCAGTAGGATTTTACAGAAGGGGTTAGACGAAGAGGTGACGGCGATGGTTTGAAATTCGATAGCCTGAAAAGAATATGAAGTTATATTCATTGACATGTAGAGGGAGCGAGAGTTAATTCAGTGCTATACTATGGATTTTCTCTTTGTATAAAGCATGTTGTTGGGTGGAAGCAAACCTAGCCTTCAGTCAAAAACCGACGTTAGTTGGACTTGGCCAACATTCAGAGAAAATCTTATACAAACAATAACGCAAGAAAACCGGATGAGTAACCAGTTAGAGTTTTCTCAAGGTTGGCATCGGACATGGATTCTGAATTGAACATTAGACCCAATCCAAATCAGTATTGTAAACATGAACACGGAATTGATCCAACTACCATCCCATCCATATATGGTCCCTTTAATCAGTCGTTAACTCCTCACACAAGTCATAACGAATGCAACAGATGACCGCACAAATGTGCACAATACTAGTATAATACTCAGCAAGTTCCACGAGAAATAACCTAGAAAATCCTGATACAATCCTACACGGAAGACAAACCAAGACGACACCTAATACAAGGAACGAGGAACATGAACGTCCAGATATGCCACAAATGTCCAACGTTATGAGTCTACAATGTACGTTTCGTCTCCTAACAACACGTCAGATGGTCAGAGAATAGTTGTGTGATCTGTTCAATCTGAAGGGAACTCCAATGATTGTAGGATCACACCCTAGTTGAGCGCATTGCTATGGAAACTCGAACAAACATTTGGCCCTGTTAAAAGACATTCTTTCTCATTGCTACCTTCACGCAGCTATGATCAAGCTGCCTCATCTGCATATGTCAGGAAAACTTGCGACGACACTCCTTCAATCCTTGAAAACCATGGCGGGGGGAGGACCTAGAATCATGTTTTTGAGCTTGTGTTGCTTCTGTCACTTGGAGCAATTAATTCACCCGACCCCAGTTTCGGCAGCCGGATCGGGCATTTGAACATTTCAGGTGTGCAAAATCTTCTACTGTTCTACATGATCCCACAATGAACCCTTCCTTGGAGCAGAGCACCTCTGCATCCCGCTTTGGCGGCGTAAGCAAAGCAAAAGTTTGGACCAGCTCATTTGTGTTGAGAGGCAGATGACGCCCGATGGGATGATTCATGCGGACCAAGCAAAGTTCTAATACGATGCGTTTTGATCATACCATGGAGCTTTGGATTGCAGCATTCAACACTTGTTGTCGTTCTTCTCTGAAATAAAACTCCACGAAATCACTTCCCTGAATGATTCAGAGTTCCTGAGAGACCGCTCAAAGTTCAAGTACGCCAAATTCAGATCATATCACACTACTACTAGTGCTCCAGTTGCTACTGCAATCTCATTCCTCTCTGAAGGAACATATCCACTACTACAGCATCTCTCTGAGGAGAATTCAGGCTGCAAGTGCAACCCGGACAGACATACTGGGTCTGCATACTTCACCGACAAGCCAAACTGTTCGTTTACAAGCCGGTGACTTCTTAAGCGCCATCTGGGAAGAACTTGTTTCCCTGAGATTCCAAAATTCTTGAAGCAACGGTACCTACGGTAGCTTAACACTGCTGTTCCTCTGACAAAACCCGGCAAACTGAACTAACCGTGATTTCCTTAGCGTCGAAGTCCATATACCTTGGGGCCGGATGAACGGTGCTTGGCACGATGGCGTCGCAAGATCAATCCGGCTGGCTTCACTTGATTTTGCCATCGCCCTTGAACGCACGAAATCTCTTTTCCGGGATGCGGTTTTGGTTTGGACCGCGCGTCTGCGCGGCTCGGGAGGCTGATGCGCCGTTTTTGGAGTGGAGATGCCGCGAAGGGAAGCGGATCCCGTTTTTGGAGGAAGGCCACCAAGGCTTCCAGACGAGCATGGCTTCAATCAAGGGAGCAGGACGTGGAGCGAGCCGTCCTTGGTGGCCGCGCACACGGGACACGCGTCCACGGCGGCCTCGCACGCGCGGCACAGGCACAGGTGCCGGCACGGGAGCAACAGCACACACGCCTCGCCCTCGCCGCACGCCTTGCACGGCGGCGCCGATGCCTTGGACGGGGTCTCGAAGCAGCAGGACTGCGCGTCCTCGGCGTCGCCCTCCCCGTCCACGCTGACTGGGGCGGCGCAGGGGGATTGGACGAGCTGGTCGAGGGTAGCGCGTAGACCGGCGGCGACGGCCTCGTGGCTCTTGGCGACGGCCATCCACGCCTGCCCCTCCGCGCTCATCTTCCGGAGTCTCTCCTCCAGCTCCGCGTTTCGGCAGCGCGCGTGCTCCAGCTCAGCCTCCGTAGCACGCAGCCGGCCCGCGGCAGCGCGCTCCGCGACCGCCATAAGCGCCCGGACGTGACACCGCCGCGCCTCCTCCAGCCCCGCGCGCATCCGCTCGGCCTGCATAACACCCATAAAAAAACCACAGGAAATCAAACACTAGTTACACCACTCAACCAAATCAAGAACTTGATTCCAATCACCAAACAGGGGGTTCACGAACAAGCCCGTACATACCTCGAGTCGTATGAGCGCGTCGATCTCCACGCCCTGGTGGTACAGCTCCGACAGGAGGCCCGCGGCATTGTCCATCCTCCCGCTGGTGGACGCCGCGCCGGAGCCCACCGCCCTGCTCAGCACGTCGCCGACGGGCACAAGCCCCTGCGTCACCGCAGGTGTCAGAACCACCCGCTGCTGGCCCTCCACAAAACCCGCCGCCTCATACGCCCCCACGCGCGCCCGCTTCCTCGGCACAAAACCGTAGTTGCAGTTGTTGTTGTTGCCGTTGCAGGTGAGGTCGCTGCGCGGGACGTCGCTGAACACCGCGTTCCCGATCCCCGCCACCACCGGCGCGCACCCGCCGCCGTGCTCGCGCAGGAACAGAGATCCCCCCGCCGTCGCGCTCTCCAGATCCCTGCACGCCACAAAAGGTTGCGCACCCAGGTTGAGACAACCGTATCTTGGATCAAACAACAAAGAAACCGACGAGCTTGCAAGGCAGACAAAGCGTACAAACCTGAAGGCGTGGAGGTCGTGGGGTAAGGCGTGGGAGAGGTGCTGCGCCTGCATGGCCATGACCAACAACACGAAGGGGCAAGTGGGAAACGCTAGTAGAAGCTATTCCTGGCGAAAAGAGGAAGAGGACGAGGAAGGGAAGGAATGGGCGGGCAGTGGAGGCGGGTGCGGTAGAGATTTTATATGTGCCCGCTCCTGCGGTTTGGGGACTTCCGAGTAGCGGTGCGGGGAGGACACGTTATGGCACATAAAAGTCCGTGGGTTTTCTTTTTTTATTTAAAGTGTTCGTGTGTTATAATAGAAAATCAAATAAAAGTGATGTAAATATGATCTTAAATTGAATAATAAATATCAACATTTTCTTATATCATCATATATCAAACAAAACATACATGTCATACTCGTAAATAAATCAAGCATCATATTAATGAAATATAGTAGAACAAGCATCACATACAACAATATGTATAGAAATGATAGTAAACAATATTTTTTCATAGTATTCTTAATACTTAAATAACTATCAGACTTTTTTTGGAGAATAACAAACCAATTGATAAATAAGACATCATGCCATAAACATTAACGGGAATTTTAAAATAAAACTGATGCATCATCCTTCTGGAAGATTTATCTTCATCTCTAACTTGTCAAGAAAAGAGAAAACAAGCACACCCTACAAAATGAAAAACAAATAGTTAAATATCATAAATCTATTGTATATTACATATAAAAGATACGAAAAGATTTAGTGAATTGCTTACGTTATTTAATGTCCAAACATTTTGTCAAGTGTACCGTTCTTTATGTCAGCGGTATTCATGATAAAGTTCCTTACATTCAAATCATGCAGCACTACTTGGCGTAGTTCTGTTTGAAGATAGCATTATTTAAATTATGAAAAACATACATACTTGCATACATTATTTACTTAGTTTTTTTTTACCTTCAAGCTCTTGTAGCCTATCATCTTGTGGTCTAAATATGAAATTTGTGCAATCCATTGTCATTAAGCAACATTCTCAATAATGTATCAATTTGATAAGGAACAGGAATAAGATATAAGATGATGAAATATTTGTATTAGTTGCCCACGTACCATATCGACTATTCTTCTTCAGCATTGTCATAGCTAAAATATGGTTCTGTTCCCTCGCAAGTCTCCATTGTGTTAGATACCGCACAATAAGTCCATCCCAAACGCGCACAAATAATAAGTTCTCACTGATGTACATAAAAAATAGACTCAATCAACAATATGCAATATAAATTATTTACTTTCAAGAAAATAGAAGCATTCTATGCAACTTGCCTATCATCCATAAGGCATAATTCCCTCATTGGTATACGATGTGGGAAGTTGTTGATGTGACGTATTGGACCGACATGTACAACCACACCGACCACATCTTACCAAAGTTGCATCAATTGTAAGGATTGCTTAATGCAACAATACAAAAATATATCAAATAAGAGGCAGCATATGTGAAAAAGTGGAGATCTTACCAACAATTGACTTGTTTGGTTTTAAATAAACATCTTCAAAGTGTGTATATTGGATAGAGAGATCAGAAAATTTAATGATATTGCTCAACTGCAAAACTGTAGTTCGGTATGTGAACCTTAATTCAAGCTCCTTTCCAAGGAACCGAAATTCGTCGGGACTCGAGTCAACGTTTACTGAGTGGACCTCATACGAACTCCCTTCGACAAGTAATCGGTCAAATCTATAAGATTGCCCGTCGAAGCAAAATACTTCCATTTTCATGCCCTAATAATAGAAATGCGAAAAGCATAAATCATTGCATCAAATAATATTGGGTTGAAAATTAAAAGAACATATGGTGTAATGAATATTAAAGTAAATATTGATACATACATTCTCATCAGCAACTATTAGCTGAAGCATAGATCCAGTCATAAACTCTTGAATTGAAAATTTGTGCACTAAGTGTATACGAAAATTCTACTTGTAATGTATGCTGTAAAATTTTCTTATGGCTTAATTTTTTACGGTAAATGTTTTTAAGATAGAATTTACAAGTTAATTATAGAGCCTGTTTGATATGACTGTGGTTTTTGGCTAAAATTTTTAAATTTTAACTATTTGTGATAGAGATTATAGAGAGAGAGATAGTCGCTTGTGATTTTAGATGGTACAAATATTGAGCTTTTAACGAGTACTACAATTAACTTGTAGACTCCATCTCAAAAAATACTCTATTTAAAAGTTAGATATTGTAGTAAAAATCAAAAGCCGGTTTGAGAAGCTGAAAACAACAGGCCCATAATAGATACTATCTTAACTTTATCTGTCTCGGCTAAAATCACACATGAGTATATCTATCTACATACTTTCTCATGCGAATAACCAGAATTCAAGATTTTAAGCCACAAGTCACAACCCAAAGAACCCATCTATCTACTTTGGAACAAACAAATGAGACAATTTTTTACCGCCTTTTCGAAGCAGCTTTTCGGGATAGTCTTTGCGAAGTGATTTGTCGGTTTATCAATATTCGGTTCGTTTGTACAACTGCCGCGCTGGGGTCAAAAGCTATCAGCTGCAACCGAAAAAATGCACCTTGTCCCATATAGAATTTTACATGATACGAAGGAGAGGGAATTGTCTAGTACTTTGATGTGATAAAATTGTCTTTTTTTTGATTATATGAAAGATGCATTGTACGCCCCTTTAACACACACCTAGAAAGATGGTGGCCGAAGATAAATCTATAACCTTACAAAAATCCATACTAAAGAGCACTCGCATGTGCATAAAAGTAGACACCTGGATTTTAAAACTTTGACCAAATATACATTGATACATGAAAATTATACTAGTACATTTGTCATAAAATAATACATCTATGTCGGGATTGTTTTAATGATGGTCAAACAGATGTATTGTAAACCATGTTAATGTCCAAAATAACAGGTAGAAAATAATAAGGATAGTACTCTTTCCATTGAGAAACATAGGATGTATTTTGACTTTGCATAAAGATTTAATATGCAGTGAAAATCAGAAAGGTGCTCCCTCCAATCACAAATATATATCATTTTTGGAATGTGTGCAGTCAAATTTTTAAAACTTTGACTATCATATGTTTTTAAAGATTTAGATTTGATACATGAAAATCATATGTGTAGATTTGTCTCGAAAAGTATTTTTGTAATATTATACTTTTATTAAATTTTATAAATATATCATAATAGAAATTAGTGGTTAAAGTTACGGTTTGGAGACAATGTCGATATCGAAAACGATATGTATCTATGACCAGACGGAGTATGTAAGAAAATGATCACTTAGGCACTCATCATAATTGTCTTAGGGTATGTTCTTTTCGGTTTCTAAAAGTGGCTTTTGGCTTTTGCTATGGTATCTAATTTTTAAACGGAGTATTTTTTCAAGACGGAGTCTACAAGTTAATTGTAGTATACATTAAAAGCCCAACATCTGTACAATTCAAAATCGCAAGTGATTATCTTGCTGTCCGTAATCTTTGTCGCAAACAGCTAAAATTTAAAAAATTCAGTCAAAAGCCAAAAGCCACAGCAATATCAAACATGTCCTTAGAAATATGAGAGAGAATTGTCGATGAATTACCATTGATCTTATGAAGTAAATGTGAGGAACACGACACTCAATATCACGCAGGAAGAGGCATCGTTTTAGACAGGTTCAGGCCTTCTCTGGAGAAAATAATAACCTTACTTCCTACATTCTTATATTGATAGAGATTACAATGGGGTGCACAAGGCTATGGCTGACAAAGTACGCAATTGTCTTGCACTCCATGTGCTTCTGTCCACTCTATTTGGTAATCGGATCGCTGGTGCGGTGTAACCAGACTCTATTTCACAGTCGGGCCGCAAGTGTGGTGTGACCGGATTCTAGTTGGAGGCTGATTTTTTCCAGAGAGCATGTTTTGGAATTGAGCATGTGCGATCTGACTGGCTGGTGTTGGTGGTTGGACCAAATCAGGTTGGGCGTTGTGACCAACCTTGAAGATGCAGTCACACTGATGGGCTGATAAGACTGGCTATTGGCTGGTGGTCTGACCGGTACAATCCAACTATCACGAGGAGTACGGTTAGACCGATGGGTGCGTTAAGAGAACAGTGGAAATAATTTTTGAGTTGGATGACTGTATACCATTGGTTGGTTGTATTGTGTTGTATGATATATGATTTTGACTAACATGAGTCAAATGCAATAAACTTGTGCTCAAGATGATTGCTTGATCTTTGAATGTGCAGGTGGCTTAGAGAACAAGTGCATGTAACTACTATTTCCTCTACATCATACAGTCCATTAACTCGAGCTAGGGCAAAGGAAATTGGACTACAACGATAGGTGAATCTATTTCTAAGAAATTTAAATAATGTTATTGAAAATAATATACTACCTAATAGCGAGTTATTACTTGTCCTCACGTTTATGCATGGTGATGAGGCGCATATATATGGTGTGTGTACCCAGCGAGAGGAGAGGGAGGTAGGGGCGCCATCAAGGACAGAAGGGAGCTTGATGAACATCAAGAAAGAAAGCACCAAAGCATAGCTGTTGAGCAAGGAAAAGAAGAGATATGAAAACCAGAGAGGAGTTCACATGAGAATAGGAAACATGCACGTACAGTCCACGTTCCCCCTAATCTGCATACAAGTGGTTTTTCTTTTCTCAAGAAAACCAATCGGTTTATTGGAGAATCTTAAGAAAACCGAGTAAGTTAGCAAATGTAGATTCTGGGAAGCATGAGTGCTTGTTTTCTCGAGCCGAATCAACCAAGGGAGTAGGCCATGTATCATTTCTTTTTATTGAGTCCGAACCATACTCCTTATTTAGGTGTGTGAGTTTTTTTGGTATGGGACCGAGTGTAGTAGGGACTTGGATCCAAACTAGAGTTAGCCACCCTTGCCTTTATATCTGCCATAGGTGACTTCCTGTGACAGCAGACCACGTTGAATCAATATATTATTTAGAGAGAGCTATACGCTTGTTCTTCCTAAGATTTAACATATAATTGTAACCTAGAGGGGAATTGAGCATTGTCAACCCTATTATTCTTGTAATTCCTTATGTTTTGTAGGAGAGACAACACGTCTACTTTGTGTGGTCGAGTAGATAAGATCACGAATATGTGGTTGGATGAAATTTGTTATCGCAAGATTGTTGTACTAACAATAATTAGCACCATCGGTTCATCAAGTTATGCTGAACCAAAGTTAGCTTTGATTCTACGTCGTGAAAATCGGACACCCCTCTGTATCAGTTGGTTTAGGTCTCTAGCTTTATTTTGTAAAGTATAGTTGATGCAAACTGGACTTAGTGACTCTCATAGTCACTTGAGTAAAGAATCATCCACTCCCCTTTGATTGTCAGCATCAATCCTACAAAATCTGATTAGGTCGAGTAGCAGGGATCGATCAGTCTTCTTTTCTAAAGAAAATTGAGACTTCTGACCACTTCGGTAACTTATGGACAAGAGGAGAGTCAATAGAGTTTACCTCACTCTCGATGGCCTTAGATTGACTCTTAGAATCATAAGCCAACTAGCCCCAAAGATGTGATCTATAGTGTGCTCGGGGTCTTGGTATGGCATCTCCTTGCCTTCCTCCGACTACTTCTTGCCGTTCGTTTCTCCTATTTCTGAAACGGTTGGGAGCGGCCCTTTGCTAGAGCAATAGTCTTCGAGTTTATTTTGGAAAACCGATCAATTGAGAAGATCATGACCTTCCTTCTTGTGGAGAGGGCACCATCTTGGTTTGTCTGACTTTTGTTCAGGGCGCTTGCCTTTCCCCCAATCGGTGTATGACTTACAACCCTTAGACTCCTTATGAAGGATAGCTAGCACTTTCTTTGAGCTATTGGTCGTTAGCTTCTTGCCCTTGGACTTGGTCACTTCTCTCTTTTCTAGTCCTTGCCATGTAGCTCTCCAGAAATTTTGTCATCACGGTCGAACATCTGATTCGATTCAACCGCTTCTATTGCAGACACATATCGGTCAGCCATCTCAAAGAGTTCAGCGACAGTTGTTGGAGCCTTAAGTGTAATACCTTTTGTAAACCTTTGATTCCTGACTCCTGCTTAAAGGCCGAATGACAGGTGAATCAAAAACTTCTAGGATTGTGTTTCAAACCTGGGTGAAATGTTGGATGAACTGACATAGTGTTTCATGCGACTCTTGTTGCATGCGATGCAGGTCAAATTCTTTTTTGAGGCAGTGGTAGGTGCCCTAGAGGTTGGCTAGTAGCTGATCACAAAGATGCTGGCAGGAGTAGATCAATCCGAGTGGTTGGTTTAAGATCTATAATCGAGCAGACCCTTTGAGCACTGTTGGATATACCTAGCTATCATGTGTTCACCACCTCCTCCTACTCGAATAGTTGAAGCATAGATTTGGAGGAATTCAAGAGGTTTTTGACTCCCATCGAACTTCTCCATATTTGTTGGTCGAAATTTCTTTGGCCAACGGATTGCTCGGAGGTCAGATGAGAAAGCCCAACATCTTATGTTGGGTTCATAATGCCTCCTTTGTAAAAAGGTAGGGTCGTATTCCTGGAGTGATCGGTTTTGATTATAACCAACCGTTGCTAGACCAAGTCGATCCTAAGCGTTGGTTCTTTGGGAGTATTTATCCTCACGCTCTAGCTGTTGACGCAAATCTCTTATTGGGAGATGTGATCTTCCACTCCGTCAAGGAGGCCATGGACCATAGCTAGAGGAGGTGTACGCTGCTCCCTTTCTCACCATCCCACTTGGCTATCATTCAAGTTGGGTGGCGGATGTGGTTAGGAAGCATCCTGATTCCTTCTCTGATGTCTAGAGCGGTGAGATCGACTAGACTCAATTGGGGTAGTTCTGGTATGGCTACTAGAACATTTGCACCGATAACACTCGACATGTTGCATGGTGGTTTGGAGACAATGAGCAATTTCTGCGCAAAGTATTAGATCTTGGGGCCCTTGCAAGCTCTAGCTCAAGGTTGTCAAGTAGGTCATTTATGTGTTACAAGTCTCGAGTTATTACCAGCAGATGTTCTACCCTACTAGGTAGTCTGGCATGGGCATCAATCCTTCTTTTTCTTGCAGTTTTAGGATCATCTACGTCCATATCTATGGTGCATCCCTGAGTAGAGTACAATCAACTCTAGGACGTCAGGGATGCCCATCAATGTTGAGATCTCCATTGTGGTTGGAGGCATCTTGCCCATTCTCACCGGTCCATGGAGGGGGTGGAGTGCGGGAAGCATCCTAAGAGCCTCCACGCGAAGAGTTATTGAAATGATCATGTATGACGAAGGCCCCTTACAGATTACTCATGGTCGAGTTCTCAAAACTTGAGGAGTAGTCGAAAGACAGTGCCTTACCACTCAGGGCAACCCCTACCAGGAAGGGGAATTCTGGCTATAACCATCTCCGCCACTCCGTTGGTGGGTGGATGCAAATCCTCTGCAAGTAGGGTCGAATGTGGAGCAACACTATCAATCCGCATGCTGTGTCGGTGCTGATAATGCAGGGTTGCAGTTACCAGGTGACGGTGAAGCCTAGAAAAGTACGTTCCTGGACTTCACACAAAAGATCCGCCATCGATTGGTGGCATGAGTGCTCAGAGGTGGTGGCCTTGTAGTGGGTGGAGCCCTTAGGAGGCAAATGTTGGTTCTGGGTGCTTGGGTCCTTGCCTCCTAGGGGTTTTGATTCCCCATCTACACATAGTGATGCTGGCGATGGCATAACCACCACCGTCTGGCCAAAGAAATGACTTTCGATGTTTGGTGACGAATCTCAAAAGAAACAACTTCTGATGTATGGTAGAGACGCATTGCTCTAGTTCGTCGAAGCAGGCATCCATATCAATCCATGCATAATTCACAAGGCCAAACCAGTTCCGCTCATTCCACTCATTTGCCATGCAGTCCCCATAGTCGGCGTCAACTATCAGTGAATTACCACCGATCTTACAAAGTAAATGTGAGTAACGCGATACTTGAGATCACGCAGGAAGAGATAGAATGTTTTAGATAGTTTCAGCCTTTTCCGGAGAGAATAATAACTCTACTTTATATATTCTTTTACTGCTAGAGGTTACAATGAGGTGCATAAAACTATGGCTAAAAAGTATGCGGCTGTCTTGCACTCCATATGCTTATGTCCTCCTCCATCTCCAGGCGCTACTCCTTATAAAGCGTCGAATGTGTGGCAGATGCGGTCCGCAGGGAGGCACCTCGTCGGTTCGTTAATTGCACATGTGGCCTCCGGTTATTGTCAGTGAGACTTTTGTCCACACACGATCGTCTAGCGGTTATTTTCAGAGATGGAGGTTGGATACGTGCGGTTATATCATAGAAACAAAGGGCACACGTTTCCTTTTGATCTACCACACATAGTTAATTGCAACATACATATTACCTAGTTGGAAAAATATGGTCCACTTGTCTGGTTATAGATCCCTTCGTCTAAGGGGTGGTTGATGCCAAGGTTAGTTCAAGTGTATTCGTTATGACCAAGAATACTCGAGAGAATTATCACAATAATTTATATTTCGATAGTTGTTGTAGATATTAAGTATATTTATTAAAAATTATTTAATTCTCATCAAGAGTACTTTGTATGAATAGTAATTAATAAATGCATTCGATAGAGAGTGTAAATATGGCGATAGAGAGAGTAGATAGAGGTATAGTAGAAAAGGATGCATTAAATAAATAAATAAAGATTGCTTTATATTCTTAATAAAATCATTTAAAGTTCAAACTAAGAGCCCTTCGAGTATTTCTTACTGGTGGCAGTACTAGTACTACTCCACTGTGCTAGCTCGTAAGGGCATCTCCAATGGTGCTGAGTCAGCTGGTTATTTGCATGTACACATCAGCATATATCCTATGTGGAGGAAAGAGAGTATGCAAAACACAAACAGCTAGCTACTATTTTGTCTCTAGTCTATAACGCAAAACGAGCCAGCATCTATAAATGACTGTGTGTGCATGTAAACATCAAATAGCTACCCTTATAGATAGTCCTTTGAAATGCTAGTTTTTAGTGTGTACTCTATAGATGATGTGGAATCCTTATAGATAGTACTTAGCTTGGACCATTGGAGATGCCCTAAGACTAAAAAGGGAAAAAAGTGTTAACCAATAAATAACCTAAAAGTCATGATTCATGTCGTACCACTTCCTATGGTAATCAGTGTCTGCTTTTTTCAGGAAACACGGCTGTAACTGCGGCTGGCCGGTCAAAGTCCGCTCGGTAGAAGACAGCTCGCTAGCGCACGCGAGATCCGAGTGGTGATAATAGTGCCGTCTTCTCCCTCCAAAGAGTCTGTTTTTTTATTTATAGTTATGGGATTTTTATAAAATTTTTGAATTTTAGACTATTCGTGATAGAGATTACTGAGAGATACTCGCTTATGCTTTAGCTGAAATTATAGTTATGGGATTTTTATAAAATTTTTGAATTTTAGACTGTTCGTGATAGAGATTACTGAGAGATACTCGTTTGTGACTTTAGCTGAAATAGATGTTGGACTTTTAACATGTACTATAATTAACTTGTAGATCCCTTCTTAAAAAATACCCTGTTTAAATATTAGGTACTATAATAAAATCTAAAAATCACTTTTAAAAACCACAAAAATAGACCCAAACTTCACTCTCAAAAGCACTGCGGCCAATCTATACACGATTGGTGCAACTGTTTTGTTTATGGCCTAGTTTTTTTAGATTACCACTTATGGTTTGTTTTAAATAAATAAATAAGATAATTTTTTTGTCTTTTATTTTGAAACAGTTTATTAAAATTGCCTTTTAGATACGGCTTATTGATTTATTTGTATTTAATTCGCTCACATAAACGCTTGTGTTAGAGCCAAAAATCATAAGTCGTAGTTAAAAAAAACTCATATAGCCCTTTCAAATAAATAGAATAGTTTCTCTGTCATCTTTTCAAAGTGATTTATCAGGACAACCTTTTTGAAAGATTCATCGACATTCTATTCATTCGTACTATAACAAAAAAAATCATCAACTACAATCATAAATAATTTATCCTAAACAGAAAAAAACACATTCTCTAATAAACAGCGCCACATCACCCTGCACCACGCCACAAGCCCACAACCCACCATCGTGGCCAGAAAGCCATCGAATTGAATGAACGGGCACGTTGCATTTGCATTATTGCATTACTCATGATCCGTTGGGTTCAGTACGTCTTTGAAAACGCCAACAAGCGAGTGATCAGGAATTCAAGGTGCCCAGCAGAGCCAGATCTAGCTGGTCTGATGAGCTCTCAATTCGTCATAACTCCGGAAAAGAGTTACTATAATTGGCCGCATCTATGCCGGGCCGTAGCCCGTACCTATGGCACGGATCATCTGGTCACTAGAGGTGCGGTACAGCAGCCTCCTGTCTCCCACATGTAGCTCTGAGTCTCTGACGGATCTATCGATGAGCTAGCCACTGTGGATCGAAACGATGGCGATTGATTTAATTTCAGCAACATATATAAATTTCCGCACCGATCAGGCGATCAAGCAGCACAAGCCATCCAAACCATAGAGCTAGACACGCATGCACAGTCGCGCACAGTGACACAGGCGACGCACCAACCGGCAGACACGGCGGGCAGCGACGTGGTACATCTGTATTTTCGATCTCAACAGTGCCGGCCTATTGCACTGTGTTTATCCCGGCGCCTATGAAGCTAGAGTGGATCTTTTACGCTGATATTTATGAATTATAATTATGATTTTTAAATTTTGGTATATTTCTAAGAGGCAATACACAGAGAGAAATAGTCGAATATGATTTTAGCCGTTACAGCTAAACTCTATATAATTTGTATTATAATTTACCTATAGATTCTATCTTAAAAAATATACTATTTAATAAAAAGTTACTGTAAAAATAGAAACTAAAATCAAAATATAAACCCTAAAAAAACTGAGGCCCGGTCTAGAGGCACTGCACGCAGCTTTGTCCTCGCCCCCTTGCAAGGCGCGCACCGGGCACCTCCCCATCACTCTCCCCGCGCATCAGGCAACCGCGAATGCTAACGGCGCGGCGAGCCTGCTGCCTCTGCCCGCCGCCGCCGCGAGCACAACAGTTGGGACATGGGAGCACGTGCGTGCCGTGCTTGCCTAGCGGCAGTACCAGCACATAGCGCAGATGCACTGCCCCAACAGGCGCTACATAGTGGCGAATTAATGATCCATGGAGCCCGCAGCGGCACAGCCCATCGATCGATCGGTGCCGCTCGACTCAATTACTCCGTCGGTCCATGTCATGTGCCAGTGGTACGCCGCAGGGTCCCGGCCGGACCGGTAACGATCTTGCCCCATAATGCAGCACAATCTGGCCATACAAACAAGAGCACTTTTTTTTACTACACCTGATGGGATATGGTTGCAACTAATATTTTTATCTGTGCAAACGACCAAATATGACAAGCGGATAAGCTACTCTAAAAAGTTTTTTTTTTCTGATAAATCATTTTTAAAAGCTATTATGATAAACCACTTTTAAAAATAAAAAACATTATTTTATTTGTTCAAAAAAAGTTATAAATAAGGCGAAAAGACGGGTGATGAGACTAAGAGGATGCTCTAAGTAGCGTATGGCTACGGCTTCTGACTATTGGCTAAAATTATATTGTAGTTGCTATTAGTTTTTCTAATTATTCAATTAAAAAATAAGAAAAAAAAAAGAAAACACCATTATATCTCTACGGATAATGAAAAGAAAAACAGAAAAAGCAAAAGCCAAAACAAAACAAAACTGAAATTAGAAACCGACGTATTGCAAGTGGTTTCTAACTTTTAGAAGCCAAAGCCGTTTGGAGCAAGGCTTAAGGGGGTGATCGGAATAGCGATGGCTTTTGGCTGAAAAAACACTGTAGTTAGCTGAAAAAACACTGTAGCTGAGTTAGTGGATAGTATAGTGAATAGTGAAAAAAAAGCTGAAGCTAGAAGCTGAAGCCGAAACGATCAGGGCCTAAGTTGTGCTTATTTTGGGCTTAAAAACTTAGACTTATAGTTTTTTATACTATAACAGTTGAAAATATATTGTAGTTGCTAGTAATTTTTTCAACGTAATTAGATTTTGAAAAATAATTTTTTTTAGAAAATTATATAATTATGGATAATGTAAAGATAAAAATAAAAAACTTAAAAATCAAAAAGTTATAAAAGATAAAATTAAAAAAAAGTCATAAGCCAGAACCGGATGCGGTAGCAAGGCCCGGCCGGCCGGGCTCCGAAAGCCATACCCCCATCTGCCCATCCGTATCCATCAATCAATACACGTACGATGGATGGATGGATGGATTTACGATGTACGCCCATAAATCTATCCTGTGCATATGTCGTGCATGCTCGCGTACTATAGTCGACGATCCACTGCTGCTGCTGCTACTACCAAGAAGAGTGCATGCGTCGCATCGATCGCAGGCGTGCCATGATGACGGATGGCAGATGTCGTCTCATCGAGCTACGTAATGCATGCACAGTTCGGGCCGGTCGATCACGTGCACGCATGACGCCCGCAAATCGAACGCACAGCAGCGTCTTAGCTACAGCAGTGGGCTGACACGCCCGATTAATGTCCCTGCTCCGTTCCGGTGTGCGGCGCTCGTTTGGTACGTCATTAGGTTGGTGTACAACTTTGGTGGATCGTAGTAGACGACAACTCAAATATAAAATTTTATAAATTGATTTTTTATTTAATTTATTTTTTAGAATCAATTTCAAAAACATTCTATTTAAACTATTTTACAAATCGGGACGAATTCATTGTAGAAAAATACAAAATCATAATTTTCTGAAGGTATGTGATATCTTTGGAGTATGTGAGAATTTTTCAGAATGTTTAGACCTTATTTAGCCTCTGTTTGTAAATAGTAGTCTTTATTAGCATTTAAATTAAAAGTCTAAAAGTTTTCTTTGAACAGTGCCTTGAAATACCTCTATGATTTTTATAATTTTTGGAGTTTATTTGTTATTTTAAATAAATTAATTCTTGAGTCTTTTGGTAGAGGCACTTTGGTATTTTTTGAGAAGATAATGGATTTCACTAATGGTGCACTAACGGCAATAGCATATAATTGAAGTTTGGTTAAACTCAGTGGCATACAATTGAGAGCCTTTAGCAATGGCAGATAGTTGAGTGAGTGACTTAACAATGGCATATAATTGATTTTCTCTACAATAAACCAAACCAGTTTCTTTATCTAAATAAACAATTTCCTACCAAACCAGTGCAGCCTAGAAGGAACTTTGTCGTTCAGAACTGAGAAGGATCTTGTAATAAAACAAACAATGCAAAGGAAACTCAAGGTGAAAAATGGATGACATAGTAGTCCAATATTCTCTAAGAAGGCATATTGGACTCAATGCAAAGGAAATTAGATGCATAGCCCACTTTTCATACATAATGTTAACCAATGATATCGTGCATTTGAGAAATCTTTACTGTTTTGGTCCTTGTGGCCTTTTTTTTTGCAGCATTGGACCCCCGCACACAATTTTTGCATTACTGGTCTCCTCCTGACCGCAGAATCGCCCGTGGGCGATGCGTGGCAGTTTCCGTGGTCGAGGGGCACGGATTAGTGGTCGGCAAACGCGGCTTTTGGGCTTCTTGGCCAATGCTCTCAACATGGTGGGGCCCACTTAAAGCCGTGGTCGGCGAGCGTGGGATTTCGAAGATCCTGCGGTCGGGTAGCATGAAAACTCCCCCACTAACACCGTGGTCCCCAAGCGTGGAAAAGACCCACTGTCCGAGCACGCAAAGCCCCGCTAGGGATCTCTGCCAAGGATTTTCGCCACACGGCTTATTCGCAATGGTGCGTGCAGTTTTGCCCCCCTCCAAGTCTGCTGCATTTGCCGTCACATGTCAGCTCGTCCTCCTCGCATATCCCTAACCCCGTTTGTGCGCTGCCCTTTGTTGGCAATAAAATGACTCATGTGCATATGAAGCTGCCATTGCAAAACATTTGCATGGTCTAGCCAGAGGAACTCCAGCAAACCGAATGAGAGAGGAAGAGAGATTTGTGCTGCTTCGTTTGGAGTTTGAAGGTGGTGTAATTACGAAAGTTATAGATCAGCCTACGAGCATCAAGAATAGGTTTTTTTTGCACTTGCAGTACATTTGTAGCAATACAATTAGCACATAATTAGCTGTGTGGTAGGTTTTTAGTGTGTAATAGTATCAGTAAAAGAAGGGTCGAGTAGTAGCAGCTTCATTCGTGATGTTCTGTAAGATCATGTTATTCAGGTTGTTCAAAGATTGTCAGTGATATAGTATGCCATTTGATTAGGGGGGCACAAGACCTTCTCATGATATAGTCAGCAACATGCACATGTGAATGTGAATTTGTTTAGATAGTTAAGAAGATTGTTTCCCCTTTTTTTCTTTAGAAGCAACATGCAGTTTGAAGGACATGGGCCTATCGAAGCTACGGAGGTGCGTGCGCTGTGTGTTTGATTGCGTTGTTGCAAGGTAGAAACTACGCATTGAGGTGGTGTATGTGTCGACGCAGGGTGCTGCAGGGGCACCTTTTGGTAACTTGTGAAGGTGACAAGTGATACCTCGTAGGTCAATTACATGGAGGTTGTATGCAACCTAGCTGCTGCAATATACGCCAGGCCGATGGCATATGCTTAGTTTGTGGAAAGGATAGAATCATCCGGCACGGGTGGTTCTGATGGAGCTCCTGTTGATGATGTCCTGGGTTGGGCTCCAGCGCTAACGTAGATGTTGGGGTTGTTATAGCATCGAGTTATTGTAGGATGGAACTCTTCTCACCTTTAGCTCAATTTGATTTTGTGAGGCACAAGAATTGGTATATAAACACTATATAGATTCGTTTGATATGATCTTTATGTATATTTAGAAGTCGTTATGTTTTACTAGGGATCGCTACCAACTTATGGATTGCAAATGAGTTTTTGGCCTATGGCTGTATATACATGAATTTACAGGGTCACATACTTAACGAATTAGAAAAATAATGGTTTGGATGATAGACTCCGAATAGGTACTATCACTACTTGTAATGGATCTGGTCAAAGACTCTTCGAGTGGGATATGATCCCTACTCATATTGGATAAAGATCCAATCATGAGCTTTTCGAGTTGGATACGATATCTAATCGTATCGGATAAAGATTTGGTTGAAAACTATATATTAAGAGAGGCGCGAGGCTAAGAGGGCATCCGAGACACACCAATCGGAACCCTAATCAGCACCTCTTAAAACCCTTGCCGTGAGCGCTGGTGGTAGCACACCGACGCATAGCCTTTTATCCCTGGACGTGTGGACTCCGGTAGAGACGCTGCTATGACTGTGGCGCTAATCGGGACAATCACGAGGAGAAGACAGTTGGTCAGAGAACGATCGATTACTTTCAATACATTGACACGCGCTACGTTGAACTAGCCGCTTCAACTTTATTTTCGCCGCGCTTCGCATTTAGTGATAATGACTTATAATCTTTTATTCACATAATGTTTTAATTTATGCTATAAAAATTTTTAATCTGTGCTCATATAGACTAATGCGTGTCCTAGCATGTGCGAGGCACGAGCGAGGGTTAACTAGGTAGGTAAATTGTGCATGACCCATGGGCCAGGCGAGAGGCGTCCATCCATACAATGAGCAGGCCTAAGTGGCAACCACGAATGCTTGCAAGCGGCGGGGGACCGCCAGCCAGCGAGGTCCTCTGTCTCTCTCCCCATGCATCCACAGCATTTTTGGTAGGATTATCCGTACTGGGCACAGGCGCAGAGACCATGCCGCTAGCGACTGCAAACCTCTGCTTCTGCCTGCGCCGTACCACACTGTCCTCGTATTATTGCGATCCACGCGATTGCCCAGCCCCATCCATCCGGCCACCCTTATTGCTTTCTCCGTCGCTTCCTTCTGGCAGATCCACTCATGGTGCACGCACTTGTGCTTCGCCTGCCGTTTGGTGGAGGTAATAAAGGCTTTCCTGTGAGGCCCGTGCAGGCGCAGCAGGACCCAGGATTGTGGGGAACAGTCAGAGGGTCAGGTCAGACCAGATACTGCCGCCGCCGCTGCTGTGGATCAGGTTGATGCGTGGCTGTAGCAAGGCGTAGGTCGTGAGGAACAGGGGAATTTTGGACATTTGTAGTACCGTCTAACGAACAAATTCCAGAAGTAGCATCGCACGTGAAAAAATTCCGTTTCTAGCCCCTTGACGCACCGCACGACCAAACTTCCGAGCGCATGACCTGAAATCGTGCGGTACCGAACCGCACAACCGGTGCTACAGTAGAGTCGTGCGGTCTGGTACTGCACGTTTACATGGTAGCACCGGTCGTGCGGTACCGGACCGCACGACCGAACTGACCGACCGCACGAGTCAAGTCGTTGTGTGTTCTGGCCGAGATGCTTCTCGTGATTACATGCATGCATTAGAGTCTAATCTAATTGGTGACCTCACGTATGCACATGAGACTTGGTGATTTTTGAGAAAATAAAGAGAGCGTGCAGCTTTTTGGTTTGCACGATGATTTTCGAAGAAAAAGAAAAAGGCATCGCTGGAGGTTTCGTTTTTGCTTGACGCGTTGTGATTTTTCAGTGAAGAAAAGGAGCGGCGCGGCGTGCGTTCTGGAGAGAGAAAAAGAGGCGTGCGGTCAGACGTCCAATGACTCGTGCGGTCGGACGATCGTCGTCGGCGGTACCGCCGGAGTCGGTCGTGCGGTCGTCGCCGCCGCGCCGGTGCTCTGATACAAGCGTCGCGGTACCGGACCGCCGCGACTCTCATCAGAGCACCGGTCGTGCGATCGATGCGCATGATTGCACAGGTGTCGGCTCCTCTCAGGTCGTGCGCTCGGAAGTTTAGTCGTGCGATACGTCGGGGGCTAGAAACGGAATTTTTTCACGCACGATGCTACTTCTGGAATTTGTTTATTAGACAGTACTACAAACGTCCAAACTTCAGGAACAGGGACAACAGTGCTAGCTGCTGTTTCAGGCTGCAGTAGGAGTGGTGCGGTGGATTTGAAGGCATGCGATGCGCAGTCAGGAGGGAAGCGGAGGTTCGCCTGCCTTGACCGAGATGCGTTGCGTACAAGTATTCCGCGCATTTTGGTTCTGATAAGTAGTAGGAATTGTTTATATATTTAGTACTATAGCATATTTTTTTTAAAAAAAAAGTTGTCTTGACACCTGTTTTTACTAAAATAGAGTTGTTTTTAAGCTCGATAGACGTCAAAGATGATTCGTGTTACATATCACGCCACTAGAGCTCGGCAGAGTGGCAAGGGCCACAAGCACAGTAGGCGTTGGCTCGGCTCGGGCATTGGCGGGCCTGTAGGGAAATGAACCAATATTGTGGCACTAAAATTTTCTAACAAAAATAAATGATTTTTTTCATCGGTAGGTGCTAGTTATTACAAAAAAGAGTTAAACATGAAACGACCACTGGAGGCTGTTGATGAACCAGGGTAGCTCGGCAGCTCTTGCCGAGTCAGGGGAGTTGTAACATCCTTTTTTATAGTTTATTTAAAGCTTTTAAAAAGAAAATTCACCATTTTGATTTTTTAGATTTAATACAAACTTAAATTACATTTTTAATAATAAAAATGATTTAATATGACTAAAATAAATATTAAAATTTGTTAAAAATATTTTATTTAGGTACCTTGTGTCTCAAGAAATGTTTTAAAATTTTTTGTGAATTTTTCAGATTTATTTACTATTTTCTAGAGCTCTTTTGATTTTATTTGAATTTATAAAATAGAAAAATAAAAAAATCCTAACACAGTAACAGGTCAGGCCCCTTACTGTTCATTCAGCCCAATTAACATCAGCCGCCCGATTCTCCACTTGCCACGCGTTAGCCATCTGGCCGTGCTGCGCACCGGCCATTGGATCCCTCCGGTGACATGTGTCGTTCATCTGAGTGATCGAGCACTGTTCATCGGTGCTTTCTGTCGTCGTCCGATATCACCACCCCACCACGTGTCAGCAATCCCACGATGCTCGCACTGATCATCTTCTTCCCGTTTTGACTACTGTTGTGTCTTTTGTGGACTCTCGCCGACGCTTCGCCGTCGTCCGCCAACCAGCCAACGACGCGTGTCGTCACCGTAGTAGTTTGATCCACACTGCCACCGCCCGATTGGATCTGCGTCGTTTCATCAATCCAACGGCTGAGATTCGTCCACAAGGCCTGTGAGTCTACAGTGCACCGAGCCATACCAGCACGCCACGCAAGTACTAGATGACACATATCACCATGTGGGTGCTACATCAGTATGATATGTCAGCATGTCACGTGTCAGTCCATATCAGTATGTCATGTTAGCCAATGTGAACGACGCACACAATTTTAAGATAAAAAATTCATTTGAAAACTTTACTTCAATAAGCCGCTCCATTTGTATTACTCGCTGTCTAGCTACTCTCGTGATCAACCCCGCAATGCACGCGTTGCGTCCATTTCACAAAGGAAGCAACTAGGCGGCAATGTTTCCATCTGCTCTTTATGTGCCCAATATTTGTCATGTCATGCAAAGCTCGAAAGCTCATCCCATTCCATCGGTGCCGTCTACTGGTCGACAGATGGATTCCAGGGCAAATGCCTCTCCACATCCACCACACGAGTACAACAAAAATAAAAGCCTCAACGTCCATCCATACATCAATCTTTATCGGTGCATCACCTCCGGCTTAATAGCCAAACAACTCGAGTGACATGAGTTGACAAAGCTATTTAATTGGAATTCAATATTCCAAGTTAAGGTGAACAAAAAAATGATGTTCTTTTAACCTCTCACATCTAAAATATGGTCTAAGATACTTTTACTCCTTTAGGGTCAATTTGGTTCAGTGTCACACTTCACCGTAAATTTAGGCAAACTTACACTTTTTTAGACTAGTGTCTGGCTGCTTGCTGCACCACTTTGCCACAAATTTAGGCAAATTATACTTACCGTTTTGCTGCTTGCACACTTACGACGTATCACACTTTCTTTACCCTTATGTTATGGACACAATTTCTCATACCATTTTGTCATCTTAGGGCAAACGATTTTTTCCGCCACAAGAATAACAGTGCCACGAGTTGGCACAATAAAGTTCAGAAAAGCTATCCAAGACCCGATCCAGCAGCTCCAAAGCAGCAGCCTAGGACAGCGAATTCGGAATTGGTAGCCAGTGTGGACAACCATACTGCTGTTCATCCTAAATACTCTTTTCTCCACTAACCAATCGGTATGATAGTACCACATTGGAAAAAGTACGAGAGATTGGCATCGATCGATCGGAGCACTCGTACGACTGACTGGCCTTGTACCACCTATCCGCCGAGTTGACGTGCACTGCGGCGGCGATCGGTCGATCGATAGGCGTGCAAAAAAAAAAACGATGGGACGATGAAATGGACGACCTTTGCACGTCTGATTGGGATGCAAGCCCCGTTTTTCTGCGCCACGTACCGTGGATCGTCGTGGTTTCCAACTCATGCGAAGACTTGGGACTCACTCCGCCCCCACTGGTTGAACGGTGACTGGCCTAGTTGAGCCGACCCATTTCCGTATTTAGCTCCAAGACAACATGATTATCATTTTCGTATTTAGCTCCAAGGCATCTTGATTATCCGTTTTTTCAGAATGGTTTTTCATCTTTCACTTCTGTCTTGCTTCAAAAATAAAACAAAGATTCATAGCCACATCATACATCTTACCTCTCTCACTCCTATCTCGCACACGTAATTCTCTCTCACTTTCCTCATCGCTCATCCTCTCCTTCAAAAAATCACCTCTTACTACTACAAAACAAGTTATACCAGACGCCTCATTATAGACGATTCATAGAGAACCATCTGTGCTATAATTATCACAAACAATTTTACAAGCGTGACTGTGTACTGTTTGTGATATGCAACTATCATAGATGATTCTTATGAATAATCATCTGTAATAGTTCACAGATAGTTATTAATACGAACCGTTTATGATAATAGCGGTTCTACTGAATAACCGTCTATAATAGTTCACAGACGGTTATTCTATGAACCATATGTGATAATGGTAGTTATTATAGACGGTTTTTATGAATAACCCTCTGTGATAATTCACAAACAGTTATTATTATGAATCGTCTATGATAATTGCCTATTACAAACGGTTTGAGGTTGGACATGTCTGGAATACGCCGAGTTATTAAATGTGTAGCCATCAGGTCACGATAAATCTGTCTTCATTGCGCTACATTGAAAAAGGAGGCTAGCTTCGGAGAGTTTGGTGAAAGCATACCACTTGTAGATTTAGCTTGTAGATCGATTTTTTGTTTAAGATTAGAGGTTAGTATTTGTTTCAAATTATATACCTTGTAATAGAGAGATGATAGCTAAATTGAAATCTAGCTAGTTTTCTTGGTAGTTTGCTTCATGAATAGTATGTGGCTAGCTACTTAATTTAGATATGGACAATTTACTTCAATATATTCTTACTTGTTGTATATTGCTCCAATTCAACACTAATTTATTACATGTGCAATGTAGATGAACTAAAACTAGATGTATGTTAAGAACTATGTGAGTGAAGAGTACATTAATAACATGTCTACTTTTAGAAAAGCGGCCGAGCAGGATATATTGAAGAAGGTGATAGAATATATGTATTGTCTATACATTGATTGCGATAATCTGAAGATGTTTACTGGCTCAACGCAGATTAAAGCTCATTTGATTCGAATGGGTTTCAAAAAGGGGTATACATGTTGGACCAGTTACAAACTCAAGTTTCATTAAGTTGGTTTTGGTGATAATGATAAATACAATTATGAGACTAATATGCTTATTAGGTATGATATTGCCTAGTCTCATTGAACGTAACAAATGATAAATGCAATTGTGGGACTAATATGTTTGAATGATTATAATATAGCTTAGTCTCATTTGGATGAAAAGATGAAAATCATAGAGGTATGTATTCTACATCACATTCACACATCTTAATACATTTCTCATATCCAAAATATAAATTGAACTGAACTCTACCAAAAATCTAAAATGAATATATGCATATGATTTCATTATACATTCTTGTATGCACACATAGGGGGAGTTAACTCTATGTTTTATGATTTCATTAGTATTGATCCAGATTTCTTTTTTCACAAATATTAGAATCTCTACTTTGAAATGTATCCTTTGAGTATATAAAACTTATATAGTTCATATATACTCACATTGACTCATATTGCTTTATATTTAATTATTTGTGTTTGCAAAAAGGGACTAACATATATGTCAAGTGATTAAAAGGTTTAGTCCCGGAATTCATTTGAGTATCTAGAGATGCATGCTAAAATTGATAAGAAGATCGACATGGCTCAAGACAAAGTTCAGTATGTATTTGAATTTAAATTCTAAAGCCAATTATGTATTGTTCGAAAAATCGGTAGTACCAGTGTGTAACCGGCAGAACTACCGCAGTGTGGTATGCCTAGAGCGATAGAACAGAACTATGGAAACCCAAATGTATTGACGTGTAGTTGGCGGTACGTTTTTTTTAGAAAGCACGCCTTGAAACTCTTAGTCTCTCTGAAAATGGTAGTACCGAAATTTGAACGGCGGAACTACCATAAAGCGGTATGACTGCAACTCCTGAGCAGTACTACCGGACATCGGAAGTTCCAGATCTATGGGCGGTATGTTTTTTCCAGAAAAGACTAAGTTTTGGTCCTCAGGAAAAATAGAAGTACCGCGCCAGAAATCTTGAAACTACCGGAGAGCGAAACTAACGGACTTACAATGGTGGTAATACCGCACTTTGAGTTTAATGATTTTATATTCAATTATTTAAAATCATGATTGTTATCATTAATTACCAAAGGGAAGATTGAAGAATCTAAACTCGCCATTATGAGTTAATGTTAGTTTTGGTAATTAATCACAATCACATTGCGTGATTAACATTTTACATAAGTTGGATGAGTAGGTTATATTCCATTATGATAAAGACTTTGGATAGCTTCATATATTGAAAATCATTAAGTAAAGGTTTGGGAAAGAAGATGACTTCATGAGTTGAAGGCTATCAAGAAGAGAATGTGTCATATGTTGATATATGTCAAAGAGACGATGCATCATATATTGATGCACATCAAGATCTTAAAAAAGAGATGATTTTGAGTTGATCATCAAGTCAAGAGAAGATAATGACCCATACTTAAAGTGAAGATGAGCATCATCAAGCTTTACGAGGATGCTCAAGGCAAATGTATGACTAGTTAGGGCTAAGGATGTGTTCTTAGCCTTTTACTGGTCTTGGTGTTTGGTTGAAAGATCGGATTACTAGTATATGTTTGCCATACTACTAAGAGAGGTCTTATATAGTAACTTGGATCTCATCATATGTTGATAGTTCAACCTCGCTTACTCTAACTCTCTATGGCATGATGCTATTATTTGCGAATGTGTTTTGTAAATAGTTGAGACTCATGTATCTAATCCTTGTAACATGTGACTATACTTTGCAAATATATTTTGCAAATAGTTGAGGTCCATGTATCTTTTCCTTGTTGCATGATCTACGTTTATACATGTGTTTTACAAATTATTGAAAGTCATGCATTATCACTTGACATGATCTAAAATTATTTGTTACTATTTTCTTGGACTTAAATCGTGATATTGACTCCTTGAATTTATTATAATTTCTACATTGATCTAATGTGTTTGAGATTATACAAATAGATGTGTTGTCTAGCCCTTTGAATAACCTTTTCATAGAGTCTAAAATCACTCAATTTCAACATCGAAGTCAAAAGTTATGACTGTTTTTCCGAGTGTCGTCTGTGCTGAAAAACCATCAACGGAAGTACCACCCATATAACTGCGGTAGTTCCGAAAAACAGAAGTACCGCAAATTAAAATTGCGATAGTACCGCAAATACTGAATAACGATTATTTTTCTAGCCGTTATGTTGGAAAACGGTAGTACCGCAATTACAACGGTGGTAGTACTGATTTCCCTAATTTTTTAAGAATTTTGCTTACAACAGCTAGTTTTATAGTATAGGATATAAATACCCCCTTATCCAGTTGGGAGACAATCTTTGGCACCTCATTTCGCTCTCTTGAGTTAGTATGAGCTTCTCCACTTAATTATGCATGTGTTGCACCTTGTGAGTAAGAAGAGAGATCTCTAGTTGCATATGTTCATCTAGAGGTGGATGTTATATCCACTTGAGCTTGTGCATTTGTTGCACGTGGTGAGAGTCATGCAAGGGGTTTGACTTATTATACTTGGAGGTTGTCGACTCCTAGATAGCGTTGGAGGCGTCGTGTCCGATGATTTTCTCAAAGAAGGTTGTGAGAAGATCCGACGTGTTATGAAGATTGAAGCTCACCTACCCATAGCGGGAAAGAGCTATCACTAGTAAAATTTGTGGAGCCTGTCCAATTCGTTTGGGCTTAACTCAACGTGGAATAAGGGAGACTAGCAAGTCTATGAACACTACGATAAAACATCGTATGTCAATTGTGGTTTGCTCTCTTGTGCTCAGTTTACATTCAAGTAATTTATATTTATAGAATTAAATTAATTTCTTGTCACCTTAGGATTGCAAACTTTTGATATAGACTTAGGTTGTTGGTGCAATTAGGTGAACCTAGTTGATTTATGTTTTATTTGTGCTAAACCAAATTGATTTACATTTCCGCATTATATACATAGTTTTAGCCAATAGAGAAATCATAATTAGCCAAATAATTTTAAAATCACCTATTTACACCCCTCTAGTCGGCCTCCTTGATCCTACACTAGTCACGGTGAGGAAAATATTATACAGAAAAGTAGTTATAACATCGTCGAAAGAGATAACAATATGCCGGTTGTGGACTAAGCTTTCGATGAGGATAAGTCACATGATGAAAACTATAGTGAGAAATTTGTGTAATGACTGTACTTCATTCACTTATTTAATTTATTTATCAAATTTATGTAATGATTGTCGAGTTCTATATATGTATCTACTTGTGTTGTTTAATTCATTTGTGATATTTGTGTAATGATTGTGGTGTGTTATATATGTGTATGTTTGCTTGTTTTCAGAGGGCATGACTAGCATTTCTTCGTGCTTGCCAAAAATAGAAAATAATTTAACTTTTCAAATAGCTAACACAACCGTCTGTGATATATCCAATATCACAGACGGCTATGTTTAAGGACCGTCTATGATATCGGATTTATCACAAACGGTTTTTGGTACTAGTTGTCTATGGTATCTTATGTATCACATACAGTTGTTTTGAAAAACCGTATGTGTTATAACTTATCACAGATGATTTGAGAGCCGTCTGTGATAACCACATATTATCACAAATATATTAATTTAGATAATTTAAAAATCATCTATGATAATCCTTTCAGTAGTAATATCTTGGTTCGATGATCCTCGATAACAACCAATATAAACAGACCCTTGCTTCGATGATTGGTTTAGTTGAGAGGTTTGGGTTGACAGTAGTAGCTTGCCGCACTGAAAAAAATTTATCGTGAAAAGGGTGATGTAACCGGACTGGAAAAATTTATCATATCGCTTTCGAGCGTAACTGGCTGCTAGTGCCAATCGCTGTATCTTGTTTTTATTTCATTAGTTAGCATAGCTTGTAGATCACAACAACAAAAAAAGGTTATATCGGCGAGATGCGAAGTGTTCATCCGGCCTAATTTCTTTCCTAGTGGTTGGGATCCTGCGATTTCAACTATGTAACTCTTTGGGACTTCGTATAGCTGATACCTCTTAACATAATTGGTATATCCTTTAAAAAATTTATGACTGCGAAATATGCGGCTGGCGTCGTGATAAAAAAGATAGAAAGGAAAGCCGTAAATATAATAAAATACATAATCTGTATTTTTTTTTTTGCAAAGCATAAAATATGTATTACTAATCCATAATGTTCGGTTGGGCATCGGGCTGGGAAGGTTTGATTTTGGTAGAATATTTCTATATTGCAAAGCAAAGAATGTTTTTTTAATCATAAAGAGTTAGCTAAGTCGATAATCGTAACAGTTCGATGCGTAGAATTTACTTTGCAGTGTTAAATTCTCGCTACAAGATGGACCAAAATTCCAAAGAAAAATTGTACAATTAATCTAGAGCATATTAGACTTATCCAGATCTACCAAATGAACTCAGATTGAGATCACACTCTAAAAAAATGTCATGCAACATTATTGGCGGTTCTCTATTTAAGAACAAAATTGACTGAAGGCTCTAACATCCATGGATGGTTTTAATAGTAAGTTGAAAGTTAGTCCATCGATCACGTGGACATAACATACTAATATTCTGCGTATGATTTTGGTAGGATATTCCTATCTTGCAAAGGGTTGTGAGCCCTCACACGCAAATGAAGGACCCATGCCAGCAGCACAGGCATTGCACGTGGTAGCAGGATTCACACGATTTCCCTGTTTGCAGGCACCACGATCAACATCAACGCACGAAAAATCTCAAACGTCTGGTGCAGTCGTGCTTGCTACTTTTTCCCATTTCTAATGTCAGCACAGTTTTACAAGTGATGTCCAGCGCGACCTAGAACGCTAGTAGCTAAGACGTGAAAAAGGCTATAGTGAATTCGTGGCAGAGCCAACCAATGGTGGGATTTTTTAGCTGCTGTTTATATTTTTGGTATAAATTTTTAAATTCTGATTGTTTATAAGAGAGATCATGAAGAGATATAGTCGCATATAATTTTTACCGATATAACTGAAATCGGTACAGTATACACTACAATCGACTAGTAAATTCTATCTTAAAAATATAAGTTATTTACTATAGTAAAAAATGAAAAGCCAAAACGAAAGCTCTACCGAACCCACAGCCAATACCTAAAAGATTAACAAGCTAAATCTCAGAGCACATCGTTGACCCTTGAATTATTCGAAAAAAGGAGCCCGGAAATGCGCCGCACCGCTCCCGCATTTTGTTGTGAAACAGGAGCACGGAAGGAGAAACCGGAGCAAGGCAGAGGGAAGGGAAAATCCGTTGCGTCGCATACGCAGATACACTCTCCAGTGGATATTAGGGCTGTAAAAAAAGCTCGAGACTCACGAGCTACTCAAGCTTGGCTCGCTCTAAACTCGATTCGAACTTGGCTCGAGCTTCAAATGAGTCGAATTCGTGTTTAATCCCAAACTCACGAGCTTCAACGAGCCGAGCTCGAATAACTCGCGAGTTTGAGATTTTTTTACATCCCATAAGTAGCCCAACTCCTGATTATCTCCCTCCGTCCGCCTCCCACGGTCCCAACTCCCACCCGCCTCTCCTCTCCTCCCACCTCCGCCCCTCCTTGCCCCCGCCGTCCCTCCCGCCTCCCCTCCTCCCGCCGCCTCTCGCCTCTCAACTCGGACCGGTCCGGATCCACACGTGTGCTTCCTACATCGGCCTTTTGGCGCCGCCCCCATCCTCCTCGACCCGGATTCGGGCCAGATCCATGGCCGCCCCGCCCCTGCAGCTCAGCCACGGCTCCCCTGCGCCTCTGGCCGACTCGGCCTTCTGGCGCCACCTCCTCCCACTACTCGCCTGACTCCCCCAACCGCCAGCAGGCACCAACCCTCAGTACTTCCTCTCTACTCCCTCGGCACCGAGCCTACAAGAGTCGAGCTTGAGCGAACTCGGGTTTTGTCTGAACCGAGCTCGAGCCCAATTTAAAGCTCGATGTCAATCTTAAACTCGCTTGAGTTTGGTTCGAGTTTCTATCGAGCTCGAATGTCATGTCAAACTCGCTCGAGCGTGGACAAAACAATTTGAGGTAACTAATATTCTGCGTATGATTTTGGTAGGACATGACTATTTGAGGTAGCTAAGTCGATGATCATAATAGTTCGGTGCATAGAGTTTGATGCCCCAACTGGCTCCCGTCTCCCGGTACTGATTCCGCAGCTGCGCAAGGCCACACGAGTCCACCCCACACGCCTGCGCACGCATCAGCATCACCTCATGGTCATGGCATCATGGGACCGAAAGCTACGCGAGGTTCGTGCGTGCGTACCATTACTGTAGCACAAATCTAAGCCATATATTGTTTTTACAGTTTTAATTCAAAATATAAGTTTACTACGAATTTATTGCTTTTTTTTTCTTGTCTACTCTTATTTGTTATACATTTCTCTCTCGTGTTTTTTGTAAGTAACAATTTCACAAACTATTCTCTCGTATGTCGAAGTTATTTATGGTATTGATAGCATTATCGTTTCATATCGTACCCGGCCTTAATCAAAGCTGGTCCACGCGAGGGCAGACAGATACATCGCTGCCCCGTCCACTGTGCGTGTGAACGGGATCGGATCGGACTCGCACGCAACAGCCACTGCCCGCCACTGGCCACGGTCGTGCGTGACGCCGGAGTGACACCGGCCGCGGCGCCGTGCGCGCGGTAGCTTTCGCGGCGAGAGAGACGGGTGAAATAGGGAAACGGCTCGCGTTTTTTTTGTACCGGCGCAGCTCATGCCAAGTCTCGATGTAGCGGAGTTTGCGTCTTGCATTTGTGCACGCAATTGCCGGGGCGTCAACTCCCACGACGCAAGCTACAGGGTTATGTTCTTTTCGATTTCTTAAAATAGTTTTTAGATTTTATTATGATATCTAATTTTTAAATAGAATATTTTTTAAGACAAAATCTATAAATTAATTATAGTGTATGTTAAAAGTGTAATATCTGTACTATCCAAAATCGTAAACGAGTATCTTTTTTCATAATCTCTGTCGTAAATAGTTAAAATTTAAAAATTTTAACTAAAAATCATAAATCACAACCATATTAAACATACCCACGTACTACTGAACTGCCGGCTGGGCCACATGCCGTTAATATCTGGAAAGGGAGATTTGCGCAGTTGTCAGCTGAACATTTCACAGCAGTTTAATTTCTTGACGTCGTAGTGTGAACAGGCCCTTTGGTCCATTTGTTATCCTGCGATGCAAACATCTCCGAGAAAGGAATCGTCAACTATGGTAAGATAAACCCAAGACTATTGGGACCGATTTGTTCGTGATTTTTTTGGTATTTAATCAGTGACGTCTCAGGACGAGCACTGCTGGCGCTGGCAACGTCGACCGCGGCGTCGGAAGGTCTGCACGTGGCCGGTCGTTGGATCGCGCAGAACGCAATTATCTTCACGGCGACGGCACCGGTGGCCGCTAGCTGCTGCCGTGGACCAGAAGCTGAGGATGATTTTTCCTTTCCCTCGTCATTACGCAGATCAGACGCAGCAGCAGCAGCAACAGCGAACGCAACACCTCGCGTCACACCACCGGGAGTACTGGCACTGGTACGTGCCGACAGCATCGTGAACGCAGCGGCAGTTGCCGTTCGATTCGATCGATTTGTGGGCGCGTACCTGTTTTAGCGATAGTTTCTAATTTTTGATTAAAATTTTATGATTTATAGTTTTTTTTGGATATAATTAATTTTAAAAAATATAAAATTAGAAAAACATGTTAACCCATTAGAGATAATCAGAAAGAGCAGGAAAAAAGAAAATACAAAAACCTCTTTTAATTATTTGTGATTTAAAAAAACCCACATCGCCCTTTCCGGGGGACCATCCCCGTTTTCTCTTTAGCTTATAACTTTTAATTATAATTTATAGTTTTTAAATTATTTGTGAGAGAGAGAGTTCAAGATAACAAAAACTCATATATAGTTTTAACCGATAACATCGCCATTTCCGGGGGACCATTCCTATTTTCTCTTTGGCTTATAACTTTTTACTATGATTTATAGTTTTTAAATTATTTGTGAGAGAGGGTTCGAGGTAACAAAATTCACGTATAGTTTTGACCGATATAATAAATTTGTTATAGTGTGTATTACAATTAATTTGTAGAGTATGTTTTAAAAAAATGTCCTATTTAAAAATTAATTACTATAGAAAAATTGAAAAATAGTTTTTAGAAGCCTGCATCTCATGATCCTTGGCAATTAAGTAGTACTGTAATTCATGCAGTACCGATGATTTTGCTAGTAATATATAATCGTGGATGTGATATGTGGAATCGATTTTTTTTCTCTATTTCCAAATCTGAATTCATTCGCCTTCCACTAGTACTTCCCTATTTGAAGAATCATTTCTTCAGCTCGGTTAGGACAAGTGTTTTTGTGACGGAGCTCTGATGAAAAATATTCTCACCAGAAGATTATGCATCGCATGTCCATTAATTGTTTTTCTCGCAGTTCGCAATGGATACTATCTCTTGCATGTCCAGCGACTCTGCAGCTACGTGCTTGTTCTTTTTAGTTTTTCAATTGGCTTTTAGCTTTAATCTCTTTTAGCAAATATTATTTATTAAATTAATAAGTAGTAGCAAAAAACAACCCCATAATATGCTGTCCGCCACATGATCCAGTATTGAGCTGGGCTCCGGATCGAAGTGCGACGAAGGTGCACGAGCCGGCCACTTCGGTTTCTGATGGAACGAAAACAGTCGTCTGGCCACTTCGCTACGTACCCTCTCTCAAGATACGGCGATGTGCTTAGCACCAGTGCCCTATCGTACGCAGCAGCGCTGTGCCAGCATCAACCTCCCATGCATTTACAACCGCGTCGTGCACGGCAGGCCATGACGAGACGTACGTACGTACAGCCACAGCTAGCTCGCATTGAGTTCCGGGCCGGCGAGGCGCAGGCACGTACCACGTAAAACAGTGCCGGTTTTCGTCACTGCTCACTCTACTGCCGCCGGTTGCTGGGCTCTCGTACGTACGCGGGCATCATTGCGAGGCTCACGAGATCGCCGTACTGCGGCGACTGTTGCTGGAACAAGGTTCCAAGATTGAAGGGACGCACGGCGTCGATGGGGTCCGGCCTTCCGGGTCCAAAGTACAATGATTTATACGTACGCCCAAGTGGATTCCCGCATGGTGGTGCATGTATATAGACGCCGCGCAAACGACTGGTCGATGCATGCATGTGATGCATGCTTATATTTGTAGTCTTGACTGTTCGTGGCTGAAGAATTCGTACTGGGATAGCTTTTTCTTTGTCTTTTTTCTGTGAGGATCGTAGTGACTAGTACGAGATACTGGGGGGGAGTTAAAAGAGTTTATGTACTACATGTAGATCGCTATCGTGAAGCTGTCAGCATATCAAGGCGTCAAGCTGTGCAGACCAAAGAAACAGATGAAGCTACTCTCTGTTCGAGATGACGAGCAGTTTATTCTTTACGGCTTTTAAAAGTCGTTTTGATGTCGAGATGAGCAAAATTGTAGTTTCTAATATCGTGTATCTCTCTTTCCGCAATCTCTCGCAAATGACAGTAAAAACCATCGAAGTTCTATTTTTTTAGCATGTCGCAAAAGTTTGTTTCCGTGTAGGAAGCTCTATTTTTCATTGCATTTCGCTCCAATGCTGTAATATGTGTTCTAATTATACGACATGCATCTGTGTCATCCTTTGGAAAAATCTTATAGATCTGATTCCAAGTGTTATAGTTAATAAGTTTACCAAACATTTTCCATCAGCGTATAACAACTTTCACCTCTATACTCGTATGCCATTTCTCCATCCAGCTGGGGGTATTTTCAAGTCAGCATGGCCCGCACTAATTGCTCTAACGAATTTACATGTCATCTGAAAATTCTGTACGTACCATCATGCCACGCTTTACAATTAGTTTGTCGGTTCATGCATACAATTTTCTAGAGTTAGGTTATGAATGCCAATGGTTTTCATTAATATGGTCGTCGATCATATGTGAAACTACACAGCTATCGCTAGCTGGTCAAAGCATGATGGATGGTGTAGGCTTTCATTTACATATATACATAACCAGGAGCACGTAAACTAAAACAAAGCAATCATTGGATTCATTCAAGACCTCCAATTCCCCAGATCCCAGATCTCTAATCTTTAGCCTCATGTTTGATCCAAATGAGACGACCCACCACTATTACAAAAATGATTATATTAGACGCTTCATCACAAATGGTTCATAAAAACCGCATGTATTGAATGTAATCATAGACGACTTTTGATAATATCACCGATGGTTCTTAATTAAGAACCATCTGTGATATGTTTTCCGCCCCACACACCTCTAAAATTTCATAATTTTCCGCCTGAGTTCGAGTAGGATTTCGTTTTGACACACCTTTAGTAAAACAGGTATAACTTTTGCATACGGTATCTGTTTTCGACGTTCTTGTACTAGTTGAAAAGCTAACGACGAGTCCGATCCAAAAAAATGACCTACTTGCACTAGTCACCCTCGAAGACCCAAAATCGGTCATCTTTAGTCTCAAATTTGCATTAAAAGTTTTTTATTTCTGTTTTTGCCAAAAATTTTGATCTTCCCTTCGAAATTTGGAGTTTATCTCAACTGCAAAGTTGTAGATCTCATCGAAACCTTTCAAATGAGTATATATAAGATATACAGAACTTTGTTATTTCATATTTTGAGACTAGTTGTTTATATTATATCGGTATATATATAGCTAATATCATATACGGTTCTTAATAAGAACTATTTGTGATAAATTTGACCGCTGGGTCTGTCAATCCTCCCAACCCAATTCCAGCTAATAGAAATTGATCAACCCACACCCCACATATTGTCTCACCTCTCCCTCCCCTATAAATACTCATCTTAACCCATCCCCTACTCTTTATACGCTCAAAATCTCTCTAGGCTCCTTACAGTCTCCTCCTCAATCGACCTCTTTGTGGTTAGGGCTCTCTCTCCATTGTTTCTTTTAATATTTGATTCTGTAACTTTGTGTCGCTACTTTGTCGCGTTTAGAGTTTTATTCCTCCATTGTTTCTTCTACTTACAGTAAGGTGGCCACCAAAAAGGTCTACCCGAGCTGCATCAGGGACGAGAGGTATAGCTTGTGATATTGTAATTGTGGGTTGTAATCTTGTGATATTGTAATGGTGGATTGTAATCTTGTGATATTGTAACGGTTGATTGTAATATTGTGATATTGTAATGGTGGATTGTAATCTTGTGATATTGTAATGGTAGATTGTAATATAAATAGAATGTTCTCTGCTATGTTTGCTATCGTATTTGCTTGTTTTCAAATGGCATAGCTAATATTTTCTGAGACTAATTCAAAAATAGAAAAAAAATTTAGGTATAGAATGAACTATCACAAACGGTTTTGTAATATAAATCGTCTGTAAAGAACATCATAGACGGCTCTATATATAGAACTGTCTGAGATACTCATACATCACAGACGGCTCTATATATAGAACCGTCTGTGATACACATCACAGACGGTTATATAATACTCATATATCACAAACAGTTCTATATATAAAACCGTTTGTGATGTGTATCGAGACGGTTCTTTCTGTGATAGTGTTTTTCATAGACGGTTCTAGTTATAAATCGTTTGTATTGTATTTATCACAGACGACTCACAAACCGCATGTGATAACTTTCGATTATCACTAACCCATAATTCAGGCGGTTCAAAAAATCGTCTGTGATGACATTTTTGAACCGTCTGTGATGATGATTTCTGTAGTAGTGTGCATTTTTTTATCATGGAATAAAAACGTTAGTCAACATATTATTATTTATTTTAGCTGATAGAACATCGCTTTAACAAATAATAAGACTATCAAAGTGTTACAGTGAAACAATAATTAGAGATAGGATACGACATTACAAGTATCTAACCACACAGGACTTAAGTTTATTACAAAGCCACAAGGGCTCGAATATTACAATATCTAGGAATGAAAATGTTTTAACTACTATATATCCAAAAATGAAGATAATGTAACTATACCCTACCAAGGATGATTTCTAATCATTGCTTACTTCACCCGACCACATGGGTGTCCGTCTCGTACTCGTTGTATTTCAAGTCCGTGGTATTCCATCCGGGTAGTATTTCAATCCGTCCAGGTAGACTTTACCAGATCCTAGCTATCCTTTCGACTGACACTCTTAAACAAGGAAAGACAATAGCAAGGGTGAGTACATAAAGTACTCAGCAAATGTTATTAGCAAAATGCACTGGATGCTCATCTTCTAACATTTCTTGGGACATTCATTCCCATTCTTGTTCTTATGCTCATCTTCCTTCTCATACTAATTCTCATTCTCTTTTCATCTCTTTTCTCTTCCTCTTTCTTTCTCTCATGATTTATAGAAAATAAGGCTTTGTCGTTAGGTTTTGAAAGAAGTCTATTATTATTTGAGAAACCTACTAAACACTCATATAGTGGCATCAAACCCCCACTGGTTTTTGTAGCCTCTAATCCAAGAGACAAGCATGAATTCATGATTTATATACATTTCGCAGTTTGTACCACTTTACCCATCACCACACTAATATTGGTGGCTCATGGGTTTTCGTATTTCCTTATATGTGGTGCCCAAATCAGCGTACAGAACTTTTATATCTATCTCCACATATTATATCTTTACCTAGCTATTTTCAATTGGCAGCCTGGAGTGGTGTCTGACCCTCACCTAGACTCACCAAAAGCAACATAGCTGTTGGTTAGGACGGTTTCTGACCTTCACCCAACACTTAACTGCGCAATATATCGCTTTCATGTACCCCACTTCTGGTATCTAACCAATCTTGGGTTCTTACGATCTGCATCCTCACTTCTAGCCTACTTACCAGTACTGGGTCTTGCGGTTGTGGATCCCCCACTCTTGGTTCTGGTTCGGCTCTGGTGGGTTCCTCCTCTAATTAATACTTACCTTTTGTGGAGAATATAATAATCTTGATAGAACAAGTGATTCTGTCTGCCCTTACACGGAACGATGGTTGATACGATTAATATGATCCATTACACAAGTGAAGACAAGTGAAGTCTAATTAATCTTATATTTTATCCTTATGCAGAAAATTCCATACCCGCCCTTTTCTCTCCTACCCTGGGGATCCACCACCCACTTATTTACTGGCTTGACAGTGGCTTCTCTAATTGTTTGCCTGATCTCTTTCTTTTCTTTCTCACCACAATCATTTGATTTAAACATGAGTTTCATTTTCATGCATGGTGATAATAACTTAACAGGGGAATACTTTATTTTTCTAAAGATACTCTGATCATATGCTCAAAAGGATGCTTGCTTTGACTTTAATCATATATTTGGATTCCGGTAGGATCAGGTAAAGTCCTTCCCGTGGCTCGAATTATTGCCTGTAATTACATATGTTGGCTATGACATAATTTAGAAAAATATAATAAAATACGAGGTGCCAATATGTTTGTGTTCCTAGGATGATGCTTCATGCAACTTAACCCTGGTCGTGGTAATCAAGGTTATTTTCTATATGATACTTGTTGTTTGACATTATCATGCTAGTGTTATGAGATATGGTCCATCTAGAATGTATGTCTGGTGTTTTGTTGATTTTCGCAATTTATCGATTAAACGTGATTAAATAGATGCACATGCAATATAACAACAAACATTATTCTGCCGATTTGACGTATGCCATTATGTCTATTTAATTTCTCATAGGTATATATGCATTTATCTATCTCTCTAAATAATTTTAGGTTTTAAGGTCACTTGACTAACAGTTCTTTTTCTTGGAATTAATACACATGTGACGAATTAAGTCATTGATACAAAAGAAATTAAGTCTTAATAAATAATTAAAAATTTACGCTAAGGCGTCCATGTGGGATCCTTAAATTTAACTTATTATGAATACTTATCAATGGTTTCATAGAATTCCAATGGAATTAACCAAAATATCTGGTATTTAAACTCGCATCAAAATGGTCTAGATGACGGTGCATGAATTTAATCCGTACGCGTACAAGTTTAATCGACATGTACATTTTAAATCATCTGACTGCAATTAATTTGTTCTAATGTACAGAATAATCATGAGTTTCTACCATGTACATACAACTAACAAAATGGTCTGACGGTACTAATTTGATTTTGTAAGTTAATACTACTAGCAAAAAATGAGGTAGATATTTAAATAAGCAACATGGTAATTTTAAATGATAAAATACCAATTTAATCGATTACACGTGAAGTTTTAATCTACTGATAGCCTTTAATTAATCTTTAATAATATAAATACTTATTAGCGGTGTTTTGTAATTTAACATAACTGGTAGAATTTTATCAAGTAATTTAAAGTGCTCAGAGTTAGGTATTCACGAGGAAAATCTTTTTATTGGGTGCGCTTTTTCTCTCCCTTCCTTTTCTTTTGTTCTCGCTTTCTTTTCTTTTTTCCTTTCCCTTTCCCTTTTTCTTATCTTTCTCTTTTCTCCCTCTTGCCGAACCTTCCCAGCTATTCCCTTCTTATCCCTTGTCTTCTTCCTCCATTCCTTTCCTTTCCCCATTCTTACTTCCCTTCTCCTCCATCTGATCTCTCTTGTTGCCTCGCCTCCCAGGTGCTGCCCTGCTCTCTGCCACCTCCCCTACCTAGGCTCCTCCCCTATGCCGTCCCTTGGCCCGGCTCCAGCCGTTGATCTCCATGGCACCAGCTAGGCACTACCTACCATCGCCTCCCCTTGGCTTCTTCCACCTCCAGCACTAACTGTTTAATAAAGAAGAGACTGCTACCTGATGTATGTAATATTCTTTTACTTAGGAACATAGGAGTTGATCAAGTGCAAGGAGTACAAAATGAAGAGCAGTATATGCAAGCAGGGTACAAAAGTCACCACATCACTTTGGCGCCAGCTCAAGGAACAGCTCTAGTGGAACACATTCTGGAATCAAATTCGGCTTATAGAGATAGCATCAACTTCAAACATGCATAGAATTTGCATATGAACTCCGTTTGAGGTGTATGAGTACAACATAGAAAGAAGAACTCATCCACTTTCCAATGGATCTGACCCTACTTCCAAATTCCTTTTGTGTGCACCATAATTACTAAGACAATCTGACGCTAATTCAGCTTGAGAGGACCGACTTTTGGTTTTTTTTTTTTGCTACAGTATCTAACTTTTAAACGGAGTATTTTTTAAGATGAAGTCTACAAGTTAATTATAGTACATGTTAAAATCCTAACATCTGTATCATCCAAAATCGCAAATGAGTATCTCTCTCTCCGTAATCTATGTCACAAATAGCTAATATTCAAAAATTTCAGCCAAAAACCATAAGCCGCAGCTAAAAAGAACAGACACATAGAATTTGCATCAAGAGTCTATTTCGAATGTTTAAGTATAACATGAAAAACTTATCTTGTCCTCTTTCAAATGAATCTAGCCTCATCCCAAAATTTCTTCTGTGCGCGTCGGAATCATCATAAAAATCTTTTAGTTTTGAAAACAGAGATAAAATCATATATGATTTAATTACTTTCCATGTGTTGAAAATTTTCTATAAGTAAGGACATGCGTACCCCTATAAATAGAGGCTCAATTGGCCATATAACACATACTTTTGTAGATTAGTTTTTTACCGTGAAACTTTTTCGTGTGTTCTTATGTCGACTAGACTAACAACTATGATTGTAAGCCTCAACCCTTTATGTTCCTGATTCATACGTGCAATATTCATATTACTCTTTATCTTGTTCTTACTTGTTCTTCGATTACTAATTAGAATTGAACATCATGTTCAGATCAACCGTGTTCTTGGCACGATTGATATCGACTAGAGTGTGGTGTAGCGATTGTTGGATGGATTTGATCGTCTTGGTCATGTAACCTTATCATCAACGTTATATCAATCAATCGAAGTTATCCTTCTCATCGGAAGATTAGGCCAAAAACTTCCTCATCATTTCTTCTAGTTGATTAACAAGTGATAGTGCTCTAGTGCTTTGCTATATTGCATGTGTGGTTCTGAATAATAAAATCATGGGGGAATTGGGGCATGGCCTACCTTGGTCAACTCGCTGTCGGGTTGGTTTGGGGATGGATGAGGAGATAGCGTGGAGTCGCATTCTTCCTTGTTAGTCTGCATGTGGTATCTAGCTTGGGGTGGCGGTGCTCTTCTCCTCCTACAGCTTGGCTCCTTGCTCCTTACCATGGTTGAATGGCTTGGTAGTGGGGGATGGATTTGGGGAAAGGGATGGCTTCGGTTGGGTTCTTGGCTGCTGGTTGTGATGGTGGCTAAATGGAGTTTTGCCTCTTTCTTGCCTTACTGGCTTCGGTCTTATTACCTATGTGCTAGCTGTGTCTTCTGGCGTACCATGGCTTCACTGTGCTATGGGGTAGGATGAGATATTTTGGGCTGGCTTATACAGTGATTCTTCAAAAAAATTCAGGTTTGTTTTTATTGCTGAATGATGATCTAATAGCTGTGAGAGGTACAAACTAGCCCTCGGACGGTCCAGTAACCTCGATGAATGAAATACCCTTCTCCAAATTAAATTCTAGGCTCTAATGGCAATTTATTCTTTTAACTATTTTTATGTTCAGTCTTTTTCGATATCTTTCAATTAATTTTTCTCGCAATTGAAACTACGGTTATTTTAGAAATCAAGTAATTGTAAATATTGTATGAAATGGTACGACTGTAATTTATATTTTCCACAGCTCTTGGTTAATTGCAAATGTATGGAATACCCATAATGTACTTTTATTTTATACTTGATGTAATAACTATAACGGATTGTACAATTACGAGTTTTAATGAGTTGTAATATTTTTATTTGCTTCGATGTAAATTCTACTTGTCGCTTGATGGATGTAATTGATTTATTGTATATGGATTATAATTAATTAACTATTGTACTATGGACTGTTATATATATTTTAATTAAGTTGAATGCTTTTACTTGTTGTGCAATTAAATTTTAATTCCCTAGTCTATACTAGTTGCCTTGTTCTCGTCAATAAGATTGTGATAGCAATGTATTTGTTTATCGCTAGCTGGTTTTAATCTAACAGATACATAAAAATTTAAATTTTCCTATATTTTAGATCATTAGCTACATAATTAATCTCATTTAACATTGTAACTCCCCACTTAAGGTTAATCGCAGATGCGGGGTGTTTCACCAAATCTCTTCAATAATTTTGTCCCCATGAAGTGGCAAAAGAATAAGCAGCAGTGTGCTCCAGCACTCTTCTGTTCAGGCTACCTTGTTATGTGTCCCATGTATGTCTCCTTGTGCACTTCCTTTGTCACTTTTAATTTGCAATTCAATGAATGAATGAAATGGTCCAGATAACCCACCCATGTGTGCCGCAGATTACTGTCTTAGCTAGCCGGAGTACAGTACTACTACTGCTTAGCAATCGGTACGGCTTTGATGTGAACTTGAACCAAATAATAGCTAGCTAGGCCCCCAATTATTTGTCATGTGAATGATATTTCCTAATCTACAGCAAATACTAATCGTACTACTCCTAACCAATGGTTTGGTCCTTCAAGTGTGCTTATCAACGACAACACAGTTAGCAACATGAATCATGCATGCGCTCCACTAGTAGTGCAAACTATCCCCAAATTGGTAGATTATCTAATCCGGTGACTGGCGACAAAGCAAGATGGTGTTGAATTGTGCATTGGACTTCAAAACACATGCATGCATGGCTGCAGTGCAGAGGGTTTCTTTTTTTTCCCTGCCTTAATTGGTACAGCACCGGCACTACTAATTTCGAGTGACAATGCAGACTAGTATAATTTGTATATGCTATTGGGCCGAAGCCTTGTCCAAGCCTGAAATTGGGCTTCCTTGATCCAATCAAGTCTAGGCCGAAACTAAAGAAATCCAAGTCTGATCCAAGACTAAATAAAGGCAGGGGCCTTGATCCAGATCACAACTCAATTACATAAACTCCAATCGAAGCCCAAATAAAGACCGCCCCCAATCGTCGCCACCAGCGACGACATCGTCCCCCATGCCCACTGCTCAAGCCCCACCATGCCTCGCCACCACTCCCGCTCGCCATCCTACCGTAGCGCCACTGCCCGCTCGCCACATCGCGCTCCTCTACCTCCTCCTCACCGCCACGCTCTTGCTCCTCCTTGACCTATCCCTGCCTAGGCCCCGTCGCAAACTCCGCACTATCACAGGCTTGGCGCACCTCTGGCCGCACTGCCACAAGTACGTCCGTGGGACCCATCCTCCACAAGCGGCCACGTCTAAGGTAATTTTTTTGGGCGTTCAGAATAGCGATAACTTCTGACTTTTGATTGAAATTTTATTGTAACTAGCTTTTTTTACTGTAGCTGAGTTAATTTATTAGACATAATTAAAATTTTAAAAAAAATGTAAAAATAGAAAAAACATGTTAACCTATCACGGACAATGCCAAGGAATACGAGGGAAAAAAAGAAATACAAAAAAGCCCAAAATATAAAAAAATCAGAAAAAATGAATTACTGAATAGTGAAAAAAAACTGAAACTAGAAGCTGAAGCTAAAAAAAGCTGAAACGAGCGGGGCTCCTGGGATGCAAGAATAGTTTACCAGTAGCACAATTAGCATCACACTCATCAGCTTTTGACCCAGTACTTTCAGCTTATGATTTATATCTTATATAGTCTCTCGAACAAACAAATAAAATGACTTCTTTGTCACTATTTCAAAATAATTTATCGAAATAGTTTTTCAAAATAACTTATTAATATTCAACTTATTCACATAAATACTTATACCGTATTCATAAACTACAAGCTGCGGCCATAAACCATAATTGTGGGGGCAAGCTGGATATGATGCTGCGTTCAAGATCCCACCAAGCCGTACGGATCGCGGAAGCAACAGCAGTATTATAATGGATAGAATCCGTTGCACACATGGCCTGGTTCTTTACTTGCTTGGACCATTATTGATTAGTTGGGGGTAGATGCAAATTGAGATAAGAGGGACAAACCCAAGTGCGAAAGGAGACTTGGGGCACCTAATAAGGCAAGCTGAGCAGCTATGGCTGCTCCTTTGCCCCTGCATGGGGACAAGGATATTGAATGGATTGAGCACAAGATAGCATCTAAGATCTTGCAGTAGGTGTTGAGTGATGACTCATTGATTGCTCTCTTTTTCAGATGCTTTTGGTGATGGAAATGTAAACTAATGGAGAAGATGCACTATTTAAATTTAGTACAGTGTGTAGGCAATGGCTGAGTCAGTAATCTTCCTTGGTAGGGTCCCTTACATTCGGCAATGTTTTAGTAGGTCACTCCTTGACATGTACTCTCAGTGGAAAACAGTAAGGAAAACCGGATGCAAAACCTCAAAAACAAAAAAAAAACTACTCGCCACGGTTTAAATTCTAAGACGTAATACACACTACTACTACTACAACTACAAAAAAGTTATCACAGACAGTTCGGAACCGTCATTACAGATCGTTCCTTAAACCATCTGAATCAATAGGTCAATGATAATCGAAAGTTATCACGGACGGTTTGTAAGCCGTATGTTATAATCACAACACAGACAATTCGAAACTAGAATTGTATGTGAATGCTTAATATCACAGACGATTCTAGTCATAAACCGTCTGTGAAAGCATAATATCACAAACGGTTCTAACTATAAATCATCTGTGATGAGAACATATAATAAGACGGTTTAGAATAAGAACCGTCTGTGATGAAAGATATATCACAGACAGTTCTTGTCCCGAACTGTCTGTGATACATACATATCACAAACGATTTCGTGGCGGTAAATCAGGATATGACTTCACAAACGCTTTATACCACAAATCGCTCGTGATAGTTCTTAAAATTTTTTACTATTTTTTTGGCTAGCTTCAGGAAATGATAGCCATGCCATGTCCTCTGAAAGCAAAATGACGTACTTGAATTTGAATTTCAGATCTGAATTACATATAGTGCTATATACACAAGGACACTTACAAATTCACGGTTACAAATTCAGAAATATGCTTACACTACAAGAAACTTCAGGCTAAAGCAAACTAGACTTACACATCTTCATTAAACTACAATCTAAAACAAGTAGAGAGGGAAAAATTTCAAGTAGCAGAAATATAAAGGTAACGAACACTATTTTTAGCTTCTATGCTAAAATCAATAGAATGTCACACTTTTAGGATGTAACAAGCGGAAGCCCCCTACTGATGCCAACGACTTGGAATAGTACAGATCTGTCATTGCCTTTTTCGTTTCCATCATGCTTGAAGCGAAATTTCAGCCACCCTTACTGAACCGAACCCCTTCCCTCCCTTGCCGCACACAAATAAGTTGGAGTAGTATTGATGGTGTTGGTTCTTGGAGTAAGGAGAGGGGGATTAATAGGAGAGAGAGGAGGGGAGGAGATCGGTGCTTGCTGTTCGATGCAGAGAGAATGGATGGGTGAGATCGGGATCCTAGGGGAGATGCCATGGATCGGTGATGTGACGGGATTTATCACAGACAGTTCAAATTACAAATCGTCTATGATATAGGCATCACAAATGATTCTTAACAAAAACCGTCTATGATAACCAGAGATATCACTCACGGTTTTTGTTAAAAACCGTTAGTGATAATGACCAGACGGTAGAAGATAATATATCAATGTAATGTAAACAGTTAGTCTCAAAAGATAAAATAGTAAATTTTTATATGGCTTATATATGCTTGTTTGAAAAGTTTTGACGAGATCTACAACTTTACAGTTAAAGCGAATCCCAAATTCTGAAAAGGAGATCGAAAATTTTAGTAAAAACAGAAATAAAAAACTTATGACACAAATTCGGAACTAAAGATGGCCTGTTGGGGGAGTCTTAGAGGGCGACTGCGCAAGCAGGTCATTGTTCCGGGATCAGACTCTTCGTTAGCTTTCCAACGAGTACAAAAACGTCGAAAACAGACACTATATACAAAAGTTATGCCTGTTTTTACTAAAGGTGTTTTGGAATAGAATCCTATTCAGTCTTAGACGGGAGATTATAAAATTTTAGAGGATTAGAAGGTGAAAAATATATTGTAGATAATTTTTAATACAAACCGTCTATAATAGCTTCATTATTATAGACGATTTATAATACAAACTATCTGTAAAATATCATAGACGGTTTAAATAAAAAACTATATGTAATATTTGGTAATATCACATACGATTTATGAAAAGACAATTGCAGTGCAAGACTGCACGTATAATCAGCAGAAATGGGCTCTTTTGGATGCTTCCTAGTGCTTGTGCATTCTTCCTTTTTATCTCGCAATGCTTCTCCTGGACTCTCCCCTTTCGTGAAATCGTGGGTGGGTGGGGAGGCTACTGATTGAACGACATCTCTGGCTACAGTTCAGAGTTCAGACTACAAGGTAATACTTTCTACATTATCAAAATCCGATACTAATTAGTAATTACCCAGATTTTTTTCCTTTTCCACTAATGCCATCTTCTGTTATGTTTGTTATTTTAAAGATGGATGATCCAGACTGATAAACATCATGGTGAGGAGAGTCACAGGAATTACTGAATGCAGGATGTGCAATGGTGTAACTTAGATACAGGTGAACCGCATCCATGTTATATTTTGGCTAGCTTTATTAAAAGTTATTTAATGATTCTATTATACCATAAGCAGGTGTAAATACTATTATTATGATATGGGCAAAAATATTTTGTGCCATCTTCAAATGTGATATTGTAAGTTCAACGTGCTAAGTGCTAACCTCAATGCGACATTGCCATGCTTCTGCAGTTGCTTTACATTGTCATGTAAAGGAAGTGATTTGAGTAAGCACGAAGGTTTGCTCATATGTTACGCAAGATCATTTCATGCCAAGTTTCAGAATTCTTTTTATCTTCTGAAATTCGATCACCTTATAATGCGCAATTAGTGCAGGTGAACAACCAAAGTTTGCGCAAATAGAGCGGAACGGACATAGAATCGTAAGCCAAAGCTACAGTTGTATGCATGTTTGCTATAGCTGTGGTTTATGATTTTTAGCTGAAATTTTTGAATTTTAATTGTTTGTGATAGATATTAGAAAGAGAGATACTCGCTTGCGATTTTGAATGGTACATATATTAAACTTTTAACGTGTACTACAATTAACTTGTAGACCTTATTTTGAAAAATTATTTCGTTTAAAAGTTAGGTATTATAACAAAATCAAAACAACTTTTAAAAGCAGCTTCAAACAGGCATAAAGTTTTTTGGTACATCTACTTTCAAGTAATTTCCAGCCTACCCTTTCATCAAAAGTTGCTTCTCTAGTTCGAGATGTTACTACTAAAATTTGATATTTTGCCGGAATCAGTATATGCTACTACTAATACCATTTATAGTTGCATGGCTAGCAGCCTAACATGACAATTCATTGCTTATGCTATTGTTAGCTAATACTCCTAGCTAATCTCCATGCTTACGCTAGCTGATGTGATCACGATCAAATCAAATCAAACGAGCAACGAGGAATTCCGCGAATACAATCGCACGAACCTCTTCGAATCATCGCGCCTGAGGTGCAGAGAGAGGATGCGCCGCCGCCGCGGTCCTCGTGGGGGCCAAGCGGCGGACTACAGCTGCAGCCCCTCGCGACGTACGCCTCTGCTACTGGGTCCCCCGAAACTGTGAACTGCCCACGAGTTTTGTGGCGCAATTCGTGGGTTGGGATGCTTACGAGCAGTTGCCTCCCGCCGCGGAAGCCAGGCACCGCCGAGGCAGTGGCCGACCCGTCCGCCGCCACCGTCGATCCACTGGACGCGCCGCTGGGTTAGCCCGGTCAAAACGTTTTAGCCTTTGCTCCAGGATAAAGTAAAGTTAATATAACAAAAAAAGTAGAATAAACTAACTCATCGCAACAATATCCTGTACTCTTTCGTTCATTTATACTTAACATTTTTTTTTTTTTGTGATTTTCGAGATATAATTTTAATCACTACTTTTTATAATTTTATATTAAAATATATTAATAAAATTATAGTATTATAAAAGTATTTTTATTGATAAATCTAATGATATAATTATCATATAGCCAATCTATATAGTTTTATATTTATTGATGATCAAAGTTTAAAAAATTTAACAACATAGATTCTAGTGGTAGGTTCTTTTGGTCCGAGACTTATGCCTTATGTTTGTAGTTTTTGAATTCTGATTTGTTCGTGAGAGACACTACGTAGAGAGAAATAGTTACGTGTGATTTTGGCTGATACAGCTAAATTCGATACAGTTTATACTATAATTTACCTGTAGATCTCATCTTGAAAAAACACATGCATCATTTAACGATGAGTTATCGTAGAAATAAAAACTAAAGCCTAAGCATAATTCTAAAACAACTGAGCCTAAGCCTAGGAAGTCAAATGAAAAGAATGAAGTGAGTATTACAAATCTAGCTAACGCTTCTTCTAGTCAAACAGTAACTAACCTGGTTATCTCGTAGAATCTGAAAGTGCACTTTTTTTGGCAAATTCAGTGCATATACATGCTGCTACGAGCAAATTTGAATCTCGGAGTCATTTTTTTCCCGATCAGCCAGCACACTTGGTTAATGATTTTGAACATTGTTTTCTTGCTAGAATTAATTGATGTCGTTTTTACGTTCCTTTGTAGAATAAGTTCAACCGCGATGGATGATGCACAGAGACTCGTCTTAATTTGCCCTTGGCACAACAGAACGCGGCCATATTTGATGTCATTCTTGCTGTTGATCATGATGCCAGTGGTTCGAATATGGAGTTCCATTTCGGTCCAAATGACTGGCTTAGCTCCCAACATTCCAATCTGTAATGAACCAGCATAGAGAGCATCCAATAACAACACAAGCTAGCCACCAGCTATCGTGCTGCCTGGAACGTACACAAGGTTGTATGTGTACTGTCAGGTTTTTCCCAGGAAAGAGAGGCCCGTAAGACTTAGGTTGTGACGTTACGGGCTCCGTGGTAACTGCGATGTTGTTTGTTGCTACTTTTTGGCCCATACTCTCTACACGATTTTGAGGTGCCTGCTCTGCAGTGTCCAAGAGTGTGGAGCCGAATACATGTTCTTTTTTTTCAGTCGTAGGAGATAAATGTGTGTCGAAGAAGATCTTTAGGCTCTGTGTGGGCTAATATAATGGATACCTGAAGCATATATATCTATATCGTGTAAAGGATTTTTAGGTATAGAAAGGGACAAGCACATGCATGTTGATGTTGCCTACTCTGGCTAATTAACATTGTTCATGCAGCCAACTTAGTGCACATTCATATGAACATTGAACATTTCGACTAGACGCAGGCACGGATGGAGGAATTTTTGCCGTCAAAATTCCAGGTTTATTCGGCTGGACATGGAAGCCCAGTCCTCGTCTAGTACGGCTTGAGGCAATCGAAGAGACGGCGATCAGACCAAGCGGCTTCCTCCGCCACCGCCGCCCCCGCGCTTGCCGTCGGAGACCTGACCGTGGAGGGCGACACACCGGTCGGTGTGAGACACTGGCTTGGCACTCTCGAGCTCTCCCGGAGTGCCGGCGCCGGCCGAGACACGTCGGGGTTGCGCAACGCCTTCTCCATCTGCAGCAACTGTGTCTGCTTCCTTCTCTGCTCCCTCCTCACCTCGTTGCGCTTGTTCACGTACTCGTGGATGAACACATCCATCCTCTCCCTAACTCCGAACAAACTGCATATGTATATAGGCGATTCAGGTGTCAAGGATGGAGGCCACCATCAGTCGCTTTTATCTTATTTTACAAGGCACAGCAGCAGCTATTTGTATGCCTGGATTATTTTCCACTTATGCTTTGTTTTTGACTTAGATGTCTACAGTAACTAATTTTTAAACGGTATATTTTTTTAAAGTGATGTCTGCAGGAATATTGTAGTAGACACTATATCGAGGTCAGTTATACCAACTAAAATTACATGTGACTATTTTCCTCTGCATACTGTCTTTCACGAACAATCAGAATTCAACAATCATAAACCAAAAGCCAAAGTCACGACTCAAAAGAACCCACTTATGAAGTCCACAATACTACAAAAAAGATATTCCTGCTTAATGGCATGACCAAAACCAATGCTATGTATGCATGCATGGCTGATTGTGAAAAAAAATGAAAGACAAAAACGTATAACACCATTTCTTATGGCTATTCCTTGGTCTTGCCTATTGGGGATGCATGCTGTTCTTGTCAGCTCTTGTGATAGTAGTTAACATCGTTGTCATGCTTGATGTGTCAAAACTTAAGAATTCGTGGTGTACATTGGCAGAGGAATAGGACAGCTGTTTGTTCCAGGTTGGACTTGGCTCCCGGACTCCCGGACACGGGATGGGAATTTTCCCTGCAGGGAAAAGAGGGAGGTGGTTGCTTCTTGCTTGCAAACAGATGGTTATTATATAATTATCATATCTGAGAATCCAAATCCATAGGTTAAAAAAAAGAGATGGTCATCTCTCCGAACCCAGTAATCCTTAATTTCAAATTTTGAAATCCAAAATTTGAACCAAGGTTTCCAATTTCAAGACCCAATTACAAATTTAAGACTTGAGTTCAATTTTGAAAACTCTTCAAAATTCTGGGCCCCCTGGTCCATTTTTCTCAGTCGGCCCGTGGCCTGCCTCGGCCCACCCGGCCTCCTCCCTCTCTGTTTCTCCCTCTTTCTCCTCTTTTGGCATCAGGCCGACCCGGCCCCCCCTTCCCCGCCGTTCACTCGACCTATGAGTGTGCCTAGCCTCCTACGCCGCACGACCATCCCATGCGTGCCGTCCTCGTGCCACACCACTTGGACCCAACCCCGGCTCCCTCACCTTGTGCCCGGCCTGCATGTGCACCTGGCTGATCCATGCACCGCTCGTGTGACGCCCTCCCATGCGCGCCGCACCACGTCGAGACAAAGCTCTCCCAGTCGCGCCTCTAATTTTGCCTCTGTATCCATACACCTAGCTCCACCCCTCCACTCTGCTAGCCCTATCGCGTGCGCTCAATGCCACTGGCCTGGCATTACTGCTACGTTGCATCGCCAATTTGTGACAGTCATTGGATGTAAATGATTGATAATTTGTAACAATTTAGTTTATGCTTCTCAAAATCTCTAAACACTTGCTATACCTATCTAGGTAGATGATAGGAGAGGTTGGTATGGATGTAACACGAAAATTAGTGGTTTGTGGTATTCATAGCTTAAACAAATTAAGTATTTAATCATGTGATGACCTCTCCGTGTAAAACAGTACTACCACAAGCTGGCAAACTATAGGTATGACTAACTAATTTGCATCGTCAGTAGGGAAAAGCACCATTGAAGTGACCCACGAGTCATGGTGCTTGATTTAAACCATCGTAGACACGGGTCACGTTGCTGTTATAAGCAGTCGTGTGGTGTAAATGGAGGTCTGGATGGGGCGAATATAGCCTCCCTCAGATAAAACCTTAACGAGTGCATTTTTTTGCTAGATGCATTGTAAAGGCCAAATGGTAATCTTCTTGATCTGCATGTCAAACGAAACATGCGGAATATGGCAAGTGGGTTATCTCTTGTGGATAAAAATGTACAATCTCTACAGAGTATCAACTGTTCGAACAGCCGTACCCACGGTCAAGGACAGACATGAGAACTTCCTCAAGTTAGTTCTATTTCAAAAACCATTGTAGGTGGGATAAAAATCTATCAGAGGGAAGTACTCCGACTTTAACTTTTTCTAGAAGGATGTACTCTGGTGGTGATAAAAATGGTGGTGATAAAAACTAGTATTAGTGGAGGTAACTATGCACTATAAAATGTAGGTGTAACTTACGCTACTATTATTATTGCATTATCACAATCAACTTTGAAAAATCTAATTTAGTCAAAACTACTAAGTGTTAGGAGTTTCCTACTTATTGTACTTTCAAAACGGTGTTTTTTTCAACCAAAAGAACTTCAACCTCCCTTGACAACCTTGCATGTAATATTATTGCATCTTGTGTGATGGTTTACTGAGTATCATTATACTCACTCTTTCTTAATTACCATCATTCAGTCAGTTAGAAAAAGATACTCAAGCCTTACGATACTTTAAAAGGGATTGACATAACTGAAAGACGACAAGGCCAAGAACTAGCTCGCGAATCCTAGTTGGCTGACTGTAGGCAAATCCTGAGGGTCCTACTTGTATAAAATTTCCGCTGCTGTATTTTATTGATTTCGGCCCGATCGATCCATGAGTAAGTTATTATTGTATTAATTAAGTTTTCATATAATGTGTTTTTGATATATAGTAATATATCTGTAGATATTATCTACAAATTCAGAGAAATGGTACGATGAAACCACAGAAAATCTAGGTTTACGAACCCAGGGTCAGATAAGGTTTGTTTACTCACACAATTCCAACAAGATATATACACACTATTAAGTCTATTAGCTGTCACACCAGACTCCAAAAAAATATTTATATGCGAACACCCACAAAAATTTACTAGCTGATATCTTGTTTGATATCTTGTTCTTAAGATCTGCGATCTTTCATAGCGAAGTTGATGCAGTCATCGTCCTTTGTGCATTCCCAAGGATGATAACAATAACAGTCACATCATCGTGGTACTTTCTCCTACTCCCAACAGGTATCCTCATCAATTCTTCAGCTGTTAAAGCTGACGTGACATAGGAAGAAAGTAAGGAAGAGTTAGTGTTTAACTGTCAATACGCCTTGATTACAATGAATGGTTCCAAAAGGGTTACAAAGATGCTAATTTGAGGGAAAAAAATCATCAAAGTAGTCGTACTATATACAGAAATACTAATTGTTTCTACAAGCTACAAGTACGCATGTGCACTCAAAGTCTGATGTTACTGCTTCTACAACATACTAGGTTTCTACTTGGTACCATAGAGCTTATCCTAGCAGAATATGAAAGATTCGTTTCAGCATTTGGGTTACAAAATTACTGATCTACAGGGCAAACATGTCTTAGCACTAAATACGTTATTTTATATGTGTGTGTGTGGGGGGGAGGATACCTGCTTCCTTGGCCGCTTTATGTAAAAGTTGCTCAATGAGATATTTTGCAGGATTACCAATTGGATTATCATGCATAAATTGATGAACCAACTGAACAACTTCATCATTACTGAAGAAGTCAAATAAGCCATCGCTACCAAGCACAACAAACAAATCATCCTCTGTAACTTTGTGACTCAGTGTGTGTGGATTTGTATATACATAAGGCGGACTGCACAAATTACGAACTCGGAGAATTCCCATGAGTGCGTCATTGAAATTCTTCTGCAAATTTACATAAAAAGCACGGGTATTAGTTAAATCAGAAGGATGATATAAATTTTTTTTCACATACCAAAGTATAGTATTTTACCTGCTTTAGATAGCCAACTCCGAAAGCACGAGTAACCTTCAGCTTCCCTTTAATTTTGTTACCCATCACAACTGAAGAATCGTTAGGATGATCAGATAAAAGTTTCTCATACTCTAATGGATTTTCAAGTGAGTGGATCTCCGTCAATTGAATAGCCTTCAATGTATCCTTTTCTGCATATGGCATGGAAGCAAGCACAGCTCTACTATCACCAAGATTTAAGATGCACAAATCTGTTCCATGAAGAAGCACAACCAGAACACAAGAGCCAACTGAAACTAAATCTGGCCTATCATCCATCTCTTGTTCAACCATGCGCAAAAAGTCATTCTCAGCTTGCTCAACAGCAGTAGTGAGGCAATTCAGCACACCAGCTCGAAATGTTTCAGAAAATTTTACATCTTCATTTTCTGAAATTCTCATGGCTAGTGTTATCTCACTTTTAACGCCATCAAGATAGTCTTCTGACGAATTATATAGACCATTTTGTTGCTTAATCCGACACTCTAACAAGTACAGGTAATATACTATGCTATCATATAGAGTTACTGCCAGAAAATCAGCTGCATCTCGTCCATTAAATCCATCATATATTCCACAAATCAACCATCCATTTTTCTCAGAGCACACAGCTTGCACTCTATCCTCTCCAGCAGCTCCGCCAGCCATTTTTACCTCTGTATTAGTCAGAAAATTAGATGACACAGTCGTCGGTGCGCTGGACCTCCATAAATTTTTACTGATTTCAAATATCGAGCCCTCAGTTGATACAGGGCTGCCTTGTGAGGTGGATAACAAATCCAATCTTGACATTGATGGGGAAGAAACGATTTTTCTAAAAGAATTTGGAGAATCTAGTTCTGGTAAGATTTCTTCCCCAATAAGACCCTTGCAAATATTTGTATTTGCCAGTGTAAAATTTGCACTAATTGCGGCACCCGATAAACAAGTAAATGAGCCGTTTCGTGATGCCATCATGGTATTAGTTTCAAACCTCTTACCAGGAGAGATGTCATGCTCATCAGTGTCAAGAGAAAAACTCTGATAAGAATTACAATGATATCCAAAGTTGACGTTGAGATTACCACAACTCCTGACAAGCATGTCTTCTTCCTCAGAGCTGATGCTGTCATCATTGGTGCTCTTATAAAACAGTTCTTCATCCACCATCTTTTTCTATAAAAGTATAACACCAATAATAACGTAATATTTCTGTCAAACTTTGTCTTTCAAGCTTCTGATGCTACTCAAATGCCATGTCAAATACAACTTCGTTTATACTTAAACGGAAATGCAAACAAGACCTGCAATATTAGCCTTAAACATTAGCTAAATACAGTCTAAGCAAATTAATTGTATTTTAAAGCATAAACAAGGTAAAACTGCTGCAGAAAAAATTTTTAAAACAAAATTTTAATTCGTTTTCAGCTATATTGGGAGATTTTATTTTTATTTTAGTATATTCTAGCCTGCAACTCCAGCTTTGCAGAGTTGTGAACAAGAGTTGTAAACTTGCAATTGATGGTATGTGAACAAGGTTGCTTCTAGAATCTTGGTTATATAGCGTGCTTTCTGTAGCTGAGCAGTATTATCAGTTCTTGTACTATTATGGTTAAGTTTGGGTGCATTCTTTTTGGCTTTTCGCTTCTTCGGAAGTCGAAAAGCCAAATGGGGTAATTTCTTCAAGCGGATTCTTCAAACGGCTTTCTGAGCCTAAAACCGTGTGCACCGTCCATATCGGCGTATCCGCCATCCACTGCCGTCTCGAAAAGCATAGACAAAAATCATCCGTTGCAGCCAAAAGCCATCAACCGCAGCCGAAAACAACAGGGCAGTTGTTTGACTATGCTTCCATCCAAATTTAAGTGGGGAAGGAACTGCGTCTCCAATTATATGCTGTGAATCAATGAGAAAGCTCCAGTTTGGCATTTGGAACTTGTGTTACCAGTCTTTCCCAAACCCATGAAGATTTATTATGACTACAACCTCCATCTGAGTTGAATTGTACAAGAACTGTATCTTCTTACCAAATATAGATAGCGTCATTTTATAGTTGCTAGTCTTTTCTATTTAAGCTACCAGGACACAGGTTCCAGAGTTCCTGAAAAATGAGAAGCCCACATACCACACGCCACCAAGTTCCACAAGATCTATCTACTCTTACAATTTCCCCCCACCAAACTGACCAAAGCAATTAAAAACAGCCTCAGGACTATGGAGAGGGACACAAAGGGTAACAATCTCGATGGAGATTATTAAGAGCAGGAGGGAGAGAGAACAATAACCTGAAGCGAGAAGGGGTTGCTTCTTTTTAAGGAGTGATCCCTCATACGACAGTTCCAAACAGGTAGATGAACCTCACCACAGCGGCTATGACCAGTATTTCCACAGAAACTAACCTTCTTGGTGTTCACCTATGTACCACAACTACATGTAACCACATGAAAAGAAAGAACAAGGAAGCCAAAAGAAAAAAAAGAAAAAGAAACATGCGCGCGCATGGTACGTACAGATGCATCCATCTAAGTTCAGAAAGATGGGAATCGGGTCAGTAGACGCAGCCCCTCCTCAACCCCCATCCCTGAAACCCAATCCAATCTGCTTAAAAACCAAATTTTTGCTCCCGCTCTTGAAGGCCCTATCCCACAGCAAGAATCAATAATCAACATACCGAAAAGGAAAACGAATGGGAGACAGGGGAATGATTCCTTCACCTTTGAGCTAACGATATTCCGGTGCAAATTGCAGCTGCGGCTGCGGTTCGCAATCCAGCAGGAGCGAGCAGAGGTGGAGTGGCAAGCGGGGCCGGGGGCTAGGAGGAGACGGGTGTGGTATGGAGGATGTGGCGAAATTGGGAGGAAGGTGTGTGCCGCGGAGAGTATATTGGGGTGTTCATTTTGCATCCGACGACTGAGATTAGAGAAAACTCACAATTACTGCAGGGTCTCAAACTTTTATGGGACGTTCGTTTTAGCGATGACTTCTGATATTTAGTTAAAATTTTACTGTAACTGATTTTTTTTACTATAGTTGATTTGACTTTTTGGGCATAATTAAATTTAAAAAAATGTAAAAATAGAAAAAATATGTTAGCCTACTAAAGCTGAAAAAAAAACTGAAATGAACGGGGTCTTAGATGGATGGCTTCTTTGTTTCGTTGCATTATTGTTTAGGTTCTTTATGACTATCTCTTATCGTTTTATATAGTCTATCTTAGCCTGCTCAAAAGGAAGTAGGAATCCTATTTTAAAAAGTAGAAATCATAATTCTATTAAAATTTATTTAGGATTTCTTATAACATATTTTTTAAAATTTTTAGAAACTAACATACGAGTCACCATACTTAAAGAGATTGATAATACTAGCCATATAGGCGTGGCGTCACGCCGCGTCAGCCACTGTGTGGACCGAAATAAAAGAGACGAAAATTTACAGCAAAAGGAAAGCGGAGGAGTTTTTTTGGGAAAAACCGATGTCCTTTTCGCAATAAAAAGAGAGTGAAGGGGCTTTTTTAAAAAAATGAGGGCCTTTCTAAAGAATCAAGGGCCTATACGTAATTACAGAAAATTGCGGGGCGCTATCCAGTAAAAACTAAGTGCAAGGGTTTTTTCGCAAAAAACTAAAGACCTTTTGTAAGAACTAAAGACCTATATATAATTTTTAAAATTTAAAGGCTCTTTTCATGCAAGAGAACACGTGGATGAACAGCTTCAGTTAATTCCCGTAGGACTAGTTTAGGTCCATTTAAAGCTACTATACATTGGATGAGTTTTTGCATCAAATGTCTAGTTGTTAGATTAAAAACTTCACTGTCTAATGGTTCTTCTTGATCGTCAACAACATTTATACACCGCTGCACTCAACCTTGTCAACTATCTGGCTATACGATTCTTTCCAAATCATCGAGTGCAACAGGATGATGACCTTGTCAAAGTGTCTTCGCCTCTCTTTCCAAATGGACTTCCTAGAAAGAGTGAATTGCACAGTAGATCTTTCAACTTGTGTGGTAATATCATTTAACCCCTTTAATTTATAAATTACTTTCTTGGCCCCTGAACTTGTCTCTATTTGCGCAACAAAGCACTTCATTTGTCAGATGAGTCATGAGTCTCTTTAATAAAAAATAGCCAACTTCGTGGTTCTGTCTCCCCGGTGGTACTCGTGGGTCCGACATGGCACCCGTCGGCCGAGCACACCTCCGTTCCACCGCCGGCGCTTCCCGGCGCTCGCTCCCTCCTCGCGTACCACTCGATGGGGCTGCACGCGTTGGACGAGGCTGGCCGAGAAATCTTGGAGTTGCGCCGACGAAGAGCAGGGAGAAGGCCTGAAGGACACCATGACCGTGCCTAGGTCGGCTGTCAATGCCAAGCCCCAAGACTACGCCATGGAAGTCGCTGCATGGAGATGAAGGCTCGACCTGATGGGGACGCTCTACACGCCTGTCTGTGCTCGCCAACATCAATCTGGTCTCGTTATCGTCCAATTCAATGTCGATGCTGTACAATTTGGCCTCGTCTTTGTCCAATTGGGTCGCCGTCAGCCAGGAGCTCGCGACGTGAAGCTCGCCCCTTCCCCCTACACCTTTTGCGATGCAGCCTCTCGTCGCATCCTCCCACCGTACTACCACCTCGCCAAACTTCGCTCCTCTCCATGCTAGGCCGTCGCTGCCTTCCCCAGGATCTGTGGCCTCCGTCCCCTTGCTGGCTCCTCCTGCAAGGAGGATGCGACGAGCCCAGAGACAGCAAGATGCCCAGAGACAGGAGGATGCCGGCTGTTGAGAGGACTAGGAGAGAGAGAATGGAAATCAGGAGGAAGAAGATTGGGAAAGAGGAGAGACCCAATCCCCTTCCCCCATCAGTTCGTCTGTTCGTGTGTTGACTAGGACGGCACCTCAACCTTAGTGTGCGCCACATCGGCAAACCAGTGAAAAGGGGCACTCGTGCAAACGGAGATAGGTTTAGACAGCAAGAAAATAATCTACAAGTTCAGGGACTAAGTGATACAATATCACAAATTCAAAAAATTATAATGCAATTTACTCTTCTAGTAATATAGGCAACAAGTGCAGTTTTGGTGTACAGAGGACTGGCATCCTCATTAGTGATTTTACCGTAATGCAATGTTTCAAAAATTGAAAAAAAATCATGAATGTCGTACATATAGAGTTATATAAATATGTAAAATTTCAATTTCAAATTCTTCTCTGCTATGAAGGACCAAGAAAGACAAGCACTCAATCATTCACTGTTTATATGCGCTAGAAGTGCCACATGTATAATTTGTTTTTTGATAATAGGGATGAATTTCAAATGAAAATTTTGCAGGTTCACATAACTTTATTTGTACTATGTTCATGCATTTTTATTTTTCAAACATTCCATTGTGCTGAGATCACTAACATGGACGCTGGATACTGAAAGTGTACAGAGTTTTGGAGTAATATTGCATTCTAGATGGGATCATGAAGATGTAAAAGAGGCAACCAATCCTGCGTAAAGTTCTATGGATACAAATCACAGGTTGTTGCATGTGAAATTTTCCTATGAAAATTTCCTATATGCAATTCAGCATGGTATACACCTTCCAAAGTTAATCTAATGGTTCAGATTTATGTGATAGTGCAACATGGCCTAACCTACCTACTGCAACGGGTCTACAGGAAATTCGCTATACCTACCTAACTGAGTCATACGCATGCACATACTGCATGTCCTCATTTTTTGCACATACTGCATGTCCTCATTTTTCTCTCTCACGATGTAACAGCACATGGCTGCATCCTACGCCTCTTTCTCTTTTCTATTGCTAACCCTCTCTCTCTATTGTACTTGTATATATTGCACCAAGTATTAATGAGAACATGAACAACAAGATACACTAGCTCTCATGGTATCAAAGCTCTCTAGACCTACCCGATCCCTTCCATTTTCACTCCTCCCATCTCCTTCAATCACCATGATCCCTTTCATTTTTAGTACCTCTTGCCCCCACCCGATCCTTCAATCACCATGACCCTATGTTCAACCAAGCTGCCCATGTTTAGGACATGAACGCCGTGAACATCAAGGTGCTGACCCCCTACATGCTCGACATTCAAGTGAATAACTATGAGAATTGGAGAATGTTGTTCTCCATGGTCATCGACAAGTTCAGCCTCGGCCACCACCTCGACCTTGGCAGCGAGCCCGACCACAACGATGAGGCCTAGGTCCATGAAGATTACTCCATCCTCATGTGGATCTGTGCAACCATCTCTAAAGAGTTGATCGACATCGTTATGTCACCAAACAATACCGCCTATGACGTTTGGGCATGCATTGAACATAGGGACAACACGGCTCCATTGTTGTTGGTAAGAGACTATCCCAAAATAACAACACCAAGAATGCTCAACTAGCCAGTCACCGACGAGATGATGGTTCTCCAGATGATCAGAGAGATTTGAATCCCAAGTTCGCCACTATTGGAACTATCTTACCCATGCAATAGCCATTTCCTTCCTTCATCCAAGCACGATCTCTACTGTTGTTGGAAGAGACTACCCAAAATAACAACACCAAGAATGCTACTACATCGGCCCTTGTTGCTACTGGCGCCCCTACCAATAGCAGTGACTGCACCCGCGGTGATCGCAACAAGCGTGAGGACCGCTGGGGTGACTACATTGACATCACTAAATATAAAATATATTATTTTAATAATATATTATAGTTTTTAATATAAAAATTATATTCTTTTCTTGTATATTTGATTAAAACTTAAATCCATATGCTAGAATATATATATAAGTTATATTTGGGAAAGTGTGTCTAAATAATTATAAATTAATAAACAAATTCATGTTATTATTGTTTAAAAAATATTTAGCTTATTTTTAATCCCCATGGGGATCCGATCCCCATGGGGATCCGATCCCACGGGGACCAGGGACGGGGGGCATCTCCTCCTAGTAGGCTTAGTGGGACTAGGGAGGGCCGTGCTAGCGGGGGTTAGGGTAGGACCACGGGGCTTTCCTAAGGACACCCACCCCATTGCCACCCCTAGGTGCTCCTATGGAGGAAAGGAGATATTGATTGAGTGCTTTTACTTGTGATGTTGTGGAACACGATATGATGTAGATAGATTTGGGAGAGCTCACCTAGTTTGGCGAGAACACATGGGGTTGATGCGACTGTCGTGAGCTATGGTGAGGCCGGAGAGGAAGAAGATGGCACTGCTCCGATGCTCTTGTGGGGGAATGTAGAATGGATGTAAGGAAGAGGGAGAGGATGACAAAGTGATGCTAAAGGAAATGAGCACCAAGTTATAAGCTCATCGAGGGTGAGTTGTGGAACTCGACAGATGCGGTAGCTAGAACAGAGGAGCTCCTTGAGCTTGCTCTCCTCAATGCCCAAGTTGTGAGGGGAGATGGGAGACTGAGGAGTAGGCAGGACGAAAGACTAGATGATGCACTCGGCTTGGCTTAAGTAGGCTCATCAATGAGATGGGCGAGCAATGTGAGCTGTTGCAGTGCAAGATGATGACACTGCTATGGCTGGCGTGTGCAATGTGGGAGGGTAATGGCTATTAGAGCGGGTTGTCGGGCGGCTATCGTGCGAGAATGGCATGGATGGAATGGCGGCATGCTGCAGTGGTGCGAGGACAACCGTGACATTGGCACAGGGTAGTAGCATGGTCACAAGGTAGCACTAGAGCAATCAATGGAGGAGGATGGGTACAAGGGCCGAAGGAGGAAGGAAGCCGGGTGGGCTAGGCGCTAGTGGATTGGGAGGAGGAGAGGAGAAATGGACCGGTCCAGGAGAAAAGAAAAAAGAACAAGAAAGGAACAAGGAGAAGGAAATGTGGAGATAAGTTGAGCCAAGCCAGGTTTCAACCAAGTGCGGAGGTGAAGCTGAGGGCATGGGCTGGGCAAGCCAATCATAATGATGTCATCATGCGATTTGTTCAGAGTTCGCTCACCTGCCTCCCAATTGAAATTAGCTAAAAAAATTGGAGAGAAATCTCTTGCCTAACACACTCATAACAGACCGCATCTCTTCTTCTGTGATTCTATGTGAACGACCACCTCTTCATCATGCATAATGGCCATGTCAAGTGAGGCAACAATGAGCAGCCATGGATAGCAAGGCGCACATGGCAGGCAGCGTGGAGTCATGGAGGAGTGAGGTGGGTTGTGCTTGGTTGAGCGATGTGACATGTGTAGGGCACGGTGGCGCTTATGGATCGGTGTGGGAGACGCATAGCAGGCGGTGACTAGGCCCTACTCGGAAGTTTGTGTGTTTGCTTTGTTTTTGCTTGGTGTTTAGTTCTTGATTGATGTGGTGATCGCTGGTTTGAGTCCAAAAGTAAGGTCTATTTTGGCATATGTTGGTGGTAGAGGAAGCATGGCATTGTGGCCATTCTTGCCGTACTTGCCACTGCAATGATAGGTGAGAGGATCAGCCTTTTTTACTTTTTTTTCTCTCCTAATCTTGCCCTTCATTCGTGTTATTTTTTCGTTCATGAATCAATTTTTGCACTTGACATTTGGTGAAGAGAGGATAGAAGTGTAAACATTATTCAGCTTATGCAATTTATTTGATCATTTAATCTGAAATTTTGCGTCTGAAGCAGGTGCAATGCTATTGACATTAACAGCTGTTTTATTTCACAATATCTAAATAAATTTCTCATTTTCAATAAGAAATATCTTTGTTGTGTTACATGAAAATGAGCAAATAAATCGATTTTTTCTCAACCATTCTCGTTGTTTTTTATGCTGATTCTTTCTGTCAAGGTTGTGACAAATCCCTTGAACACAAAATTAACATTCTCTGCCGAGTCTTGCTTCGGTGCAGTCCTACCATGGCTCCTCTTATGAAGCACTAGTGGTGGCACTAGCGTGTTTCCCGCATATCAAGGAGTATCCAGCAAATTCCACCAAATCTCTTCATTGCTGGGACATCCTCTTCATTGCCATGGTCGCCGATGGTCAAACATGATGAAAAAGTCAAAGTCGTAATATAGGCCACCATGCCACAACAAATCCGAGTGGAGCTTGGTCTGGTGCCATGGTGGAGCTGAGAGTGTGGCATACGTTGCAGCTTGACCGTTGGAGTAATATGATTGTTTTTAGCTGTAGCAAAGCACAGACATTAAAACAGTAATAGACAAAAAATTGTGAAGCTATTAATTGTTTTTCGAGGAACCCTGAAGCCAATTGTATGCTACTATGAGAAAACTAGAGCACAAAGTTTTTGTGATGTGTAGTTTTAACCTGCCGCCATCAATCCAAACTACAGTGAGTAATATTCAGCACTACATAATGAAACAAGGAGTAGAACGTGATAAACCAAAACGAAAAGGTGTTATATGTAATTTTCTCATTTAATAGCAAGATCAAGAATATTAGCTGCCACTGATTAATAAAAAGTTCGGATTATGTCACCTATTAGGGAGCAATTCCCTTAACACATCACAGATGCATAAACAAATCCTTCAGCTAGTTAACCTAAGCTGATTATAAACTATACTTGCATGCAACTGTCACAAATTATTGATCAACCAAGTGACTTGAAAGTGATATGTGGAGCTTGAAAGCCATTAAGAATTCAGTCGGCCAATAATTCTTGGCATCATCAAGCAAAATTAATTAACCTTTTATACCCTTCATGACAAGGCTAATATATATACTAGATCTGCTTAATGTGTCTCTCCTCCCGTCTACGCCATCGTAGTAATTTACCAGCTCAATCTCTGTACTTGTATCAATATATTTGTTTTCTTTGATGCTGTCAGCTTCAGCATAGCTCATATAAACTCTCCACATTTCTTCAGGAACAAAAGGAAAAGATTGGTAGGATTGACGAGTTAAAGGAGGCAGAAAATTGATCGCAAAAAATGAAAATACTTGTAGATATTTAAATTAAAATCCTAGCCAATCCGTCGTATCGATTGAATGACGAATGCTGATGAGTTACGGACGGTCATTTAACAAGTTGTTTTAGGGGTTTAAAAAACAGAGTTGGTGAAAAACAAGTTGAGTTTAGTGACTAGATAAAAATATAAAAATAAAAACAGCTCGGTCTAGTGCGGATAAAGAGCTCCGCTTTCACTACGTGAAATAATTTCTCGCTTCTCGATCACCTCTTAGTGACTAGATACACACGGAGATAAAGGCTTCATTTTAAATAATACGTTGATTTTAGATAATTTTTTTGACTTTTGACTTTTCCTTTTTCCGTTATTCTTTATAACTTTTTATTTTTTTAAAATCTAATTATTCAGAAAAAACTAACAACCACCATAATACTTTTTATCCAAAAAAATAAAAGCCAAGACTTACTTTGAACAAGAATGCAAAACCACCTTCAAGACAATACTAACCTAAGGAAATCTAGTTGTAACTTCTGTCACCACATCGAGATTCTTATTCCTTGCATTCAACTGTGCTCCTGTTCCACATATATTACTTGAGAAACTAGCGTAGATACCTGCGCAATTGCGCTCGCTAGTATCAAGTAAGAAACTTATATATCTTTAATAAAACAAACTCTTAGGAAATTCAAAATCTATTTCTAAAATACAGAAATATGGGAAATAAATAATTATTTTATTTGATCCAAATTCTATCTAGCCTTTATGTCACTTGTCGGTGGGAGATGCTACTCCCGATAACATCAAGCCAGTTTGAAAAACTTTCCTCTGCGAGGTTGCCGAAAGCTGGCACATCAGCATCTCGATTTGGTGGTTCCAATCCAATCGCGCCAACACAAAGGGGACATGTACGCACCAGCACGTTCACATTCAGTGCACCTCCCCCGCCGGCGCGCGCGTGATCAGTGCAGGCACGTGCGTGTCTGCCGATCGATCGAGCATGCAGGGCCATTTCATCGTACTACTTCGCTGTATACCGTTTTAACTTTTGAAAAACGTCGATTTTTAGTTTTTTGATTTTTTTATTATTTTATATTATTTCTAAAAGATAATGATTGTGTTTTTAATTTTTCTTAACTTTTTTAATTGAAAAAAAATTTAACGGTTGTTACAGTGTAATTATAGCTAAAAGCTATAACTTTTAAGTATTCGAAGCACTAACCAACGTCGTGACGTTTTCTAAAGAGGAATCGAAGCAGCAGCAGCCATTGACCGAGCAGAGAAACGGACAAAGGTGACAGGGACGTCCCAAATTGTTCGGTCGCTCTCAGGTTTCTTAGGGCTCGTTTTAGCTATAATTTTTAATTTTTAGTTAAAATTTTTATATAGTTGGTTTTTTTACTATAGTTGATTTAGCTTTTTTGGCATAATTAATTTTAAAAATATGTAAAAATAGAAAAACATGTTATCCTATTAGGGATAATACAAAGGAACATGAAAAAAAAGAAAATACAAAAAAATCTAAAATATCGATCTCCTAGGAAGAAGGCGTCGTGCAAGGCATAATTCATTTGCTACATAAATTTGTACATCGATCAGGGGTGATGTGTGATTAAAAAAACGAAGCAAACCTTGCGCGCGGCTACCCGATTTGCCAGAGGTCAAGAAACCTGCGTCGCCGGAACAGGCACGCACATGAGGAAGGAGACAACTGTGCCGACGTCAGATACGACTGAGAGATGGCACCCTAATTGGAGCTGCAGATTAGCTAACTAAAATGAGCAGAGGAAAAAAAAACTGGAACGACACAAGATATAGGACTTGTGGTCTCCCGCACGGGCAGCATCCGTCTGGCTTCTCTGCTCGATCTCCTGGGAAGAAGGCGTCGGGGATCCGTCTGACACAGCAGCGACCAGTTTGATTTTAACTTATGATTTTTTTAGTATAGCTAATTTATTTTTTATTATAGTTAATTTATTTTTTTACTATAGCTGAGTTGACTTATTTAATATAATTAAATTTAAAAAATAGAAAAATAGAAAAAACATGTTAACCTATCACCGACAATGCAAAAGAATACGGAGAAAAACAGAAAAGGCAAAAAAGTCTAAAAAATTCTTAAAAATCAGAAAAGATAAAATTACTAAATAGTGAAAAAAACAGAAGTTACAAACAGAAATTACCTTTAAACCAAAATAAACACTGTCTCATGCTACTCCTACCACAGAAATGTCTTGCAATTGAACAGACAAAGATCCATGGAAAATTTTCGAAACGAAATAAGAGATTGACAGTTCGTGGGGTCGGTCCTTCCGTGCATGCATCTGGCCCAATATACCTGCGTCTGGTTTGGCTCGACGTACCAGCAATGCAAGACAAGGGAACCGATTAGACGTAGCATCAACATCAGCGAGTGGAAAGACAAGAAAGAGTTTTGCCAAGGCGGCCCATCAACCTTAAAACATATTTAATTGATTTAGCGAAATAATAAATAGTAAAATAGTAACTCATAAAAAATAAAGAGTTATAAATCTCATGAAAGAATTTAAATATTAGAACTTTTACAACATCATAGATTCGATTTAATTTTTGTGTTCGTATGATTGGTTTCATTTGTAGTATTAATGTATAGCATATATGATAAAACAAAGAATAAAGATTGTATCTTTGTGAAGAAATAGTTGTCAATCATTTATAGCTAGATGTTGTTTGTAGTCAAACCATCATTATCTTCTTCTTTTTTAAATCCTTATTAAATATATTAATCTTTCTAAAATGTGTGTTTTTATTCATAATTCAGTAGGGCATCTCCAGATAATAATTGTATTCACCATCATGAAAATAATGTCCCATGAATGTTAGAGACAATGTCACTGATTCTGTGAATCATTAAATAGTGGCCCACCACTCTCCATGTCACGTTGTTTCTTGTGCTAATGTTTGCAAGAGATGGTTTATGTTATCTCTTATCTCCCCCCTACATAATAAAATTTCTACATGGCAAATCTTAAATAGTTGATATCAGTATGTCACACTATTATATATATTCTTAAATCATATATATATATATATATTTTTTTTTATTAATGTGCACCAATTTTAAGATGAGCACTTGAGAACCTAAAATATTCATATAACACAACTTTAGTTCTCCCCGTTGTACGGTTTTGGTTGCGCTAAGCCTCGCTACTAGCTATCTAGTTGTACCTGTACCTATCGAATTCAATAGTGATCGAATGGCATATGGACCACATCTTTCCCTGGGCTTTCCCTGGGTTTATATGTGAGTTTTTTTGGTTTATAATTTAAATATTTGAATTCTGATTATTCGTGAGAGGTAGTATATATAAAAAAATAGTCGCGTACAATTTTAATTGGTACAGCTGAACTCAGTATATTTTTATTATAATTTTTTTGTTAACTATAACTTAAAAAATATAGTATTTAAAAACTAATTACTATATAGTATAAATATAAACCGACTAATAGTGAAAAATTCCTGAGTTATGGCTTGCCGCCATGGCAAGGATCCACGACGCTTGCTCCGTGCAACAACAACTAATGCTCCACATGATGGTGGAGTCTGATGGCGAGCCACAGATGAGATCCTGCACAGCAAGTAGTGGAATATCGCGTGACGACATCGTGCAACTATTTTTTTTCGAATTTACATATTTTTGAATTATACTTGCCATGGATTTATTGTTAGTTTTAGGTTGAAATTCATATAAAAAATAAATTCTATTTCTTAATTATTATGCCAAAATTTAGTTTTTAGGGATTTACTATGAAATTAGTTGGGAATTCAAATTGCTAATTTTCTTTCAAATTGCTATTTCTTAATTATTATGCCAACCCGTCATATGAAGAAGAGGGGGAGGATGAGTCCTCAATTCCGCGGAGATGTCTGCAGAAAAAGAAACTTAAGGTAAATAAGTTACCTCCCGAGTCAATAGAAAAGACTCAACCTGACATTGAGAAAATCCCTAAATTGAATAATCCTAAAGATGGTAACCCTAGTATAATTACGCGTGCGCAGTCTAATCTGGGAACTTTGGAATAACCAGACTCCATCATTGTGAGAAATAACGAGAAGTTGGATGAACCAAATAAAGAAATATCCATTAATTTTATTAAGTCAAGAGAACTATATAAGAGGAAGACTACATTTGTCGACATTCATTTCACCTCAAAAATTGTTAAAAACTTTGAAGTGAATCCAAAACCAAAGTCCTCAGCTGAATGCTAGAAGCGCTCGGACTGGGGTAAGTGGAAGAAAGCAATTGAGACATAATTACTCTTGCTAAATAAAAGAAAAATGTTTGGCGTGATAGCCCAAATACCACCCAAAGTATTCCTTGTATGATCCAAATGAGTTTTTATCTGGAAGAGAAATGCATAGGGGTTCACGCAGAGATCCAATATTGATTATGATGAAACTTATTCTCCTGTCATAAGTGGGATAACGTTCTGATATTTAATATCAATGGTAGCAGTCCAAATTTAAGTATGTAGTTAATGGATGTAGTGACCGCATATTTATATGGATCACTGAACTCAAATATTTATATGAAAGTCTCAGAAGGGTAAAGACTCCGGATCCAAATAAATTGAATCACAATATGTACAACATTAAGTTAGAAAGGTCATTGTACGGATTAAAATAGTCCAGAAGAATGTAGTACAACCGGCTTAGTCAATTTCTCCCGAAGAAAGGATACACTAATAATGAAGACTATCCATGTGTATTCATAAAAAAAAATCCTAGAATAGATTTTGTATTATTTCAGTGTACGTCGATGATCTAAATATCATCGGAACGACAGTGAACATAAAGGAAACAAGTTCCTATATCATTAAAGAGTTTGAAATGAACCAAATTTTGCTTAGGCTTGCAGTTGGAGCATCTCCTTGGAGGAATTTTAGTACATCAATCCTCTTATACTAAAAATATTTTAAAGAAATTCAATATAGATAAGTCATATACATTACAGACCCCGATGGTAGTCCGAACTCTAGAAGTGGATAAAGACCCTTTTAGACCAAGGATGAAAATAAGGAAATTCTTGGACCGGAGATTCCATATTTGGGTGTCATTAGAGCACTAATGTATCTTGCTAACTGCAAAAGGTCGAACATTTCTTTTGTAGTTAATTTGCTAGCCATATACAACACAAACCCAACATGAAGACGTTGGGCTTGTATTAAAACTCTACTAAGGTATTCTCAGGGTACGCAAGATCTTATCCAAAGAATCAAGACTTGACTATGGTTGGATATACAAATGCAAGATATATGTCCGATCCATATAATGTGAAATCACATACAAGATTTGTATTTCTTTGTGGTGGTACAACCATTTCTTAGTGATCATTTAAGTAGATCTTGGTAACTACGTATACTAACCACTCAGAGATAATCAGCCTCACGAGAATGTGTTTGATTTAGATGAATGATTAGTCATATCAAGAAGTCATGTGGTATAAATATCGTTGATGAACCTATAATTATCTATGAAGATAATGCAGCTTGTGTGACTCAAATGCAAATGGGCTATGTAAAGAGTAATATCACGAAGCATATTGCTCCTAAATTCTTTTATCCTCGTGAACTACATGAGAACGGAGAGATAAAGGCATTAAATGTTAGGTCTTGTGATAATTTAGTAGATTTATTCACAAAATCTCTCCTAATCTCTAGTTTTCAGAAGTACGTTCGAGGCATAGAGATGAGTTGACTTAGAGAGTTATAAAGTTCAGGGGGTAAATCCCTGAACCATAGCCCTTATGTAAGACCAAAAGATTTACATGATCCCGAAGATCTAACGTTGCACCCTTTTTCCTGTTTTGAGTTTTTCCTAAGTTTTTCACATGAAGGTTTTTAATGAGGTAATAAGTGTGACACAAAAAACGGATACGATGTACTGTTTTCTTAATCTTTTTTTCACTGGGTTTTTGAGAGTAGTTTTTAATGAAGCATGTCTATACCATGGTATTCACCTAAGGAGAGTGTTACGAAACCTAGAAAGTTACAGTGGTGAACAAATACCAAAACTATTCATAAGGATTTTTACTATAAATAGAAAGGCTTATGTAACATGAGAATAGATTTAAAATTAAGAAATGCTACGTTTTTATGTTCTCTCTTAATGGTACCTCTTGATAATTGATCTATTATGTGTTTGATAATTGATTACATAGATTGCATTGTCGTTGCACTATTCCTCACTCTTTCTCAACACTTTGATCGCAACCGGGGGATCGTACGACAACGACTGCGAATGAAACAAAGAGTTAGAATGCAATGGTTCTGATACCACGTTGAACCCTTACACCTTCGCGGGAGGGAAACAATACCACACTCTGCGAATTCAGAGGAGGACATGCCATGGAATGCATGGTGCGCCACATCGACAGCACGTCCGGAGAGTCGTCCTGCGGAGACCAGGACTAAATCATTCATCACCCATCAGTCCATTCATCTTAGGGTACTTACTATTCCCTTTGATCCAAAGACACTGAAACAAAGTGTCAACACCTGAACCCCACCACGACTCAACACCTGAACCCCACCACGACCAAACTCTCTCTCTCTCTCTCTCTTTTGCAGCGGCCTGCATTATTAGCCCCGGGCCCATCTGCCAGTGTCAGCGAGAGACGTGGCCGTTGCCTTGTGTGCAAAACAATCGCAAGTGAGCCCTCATGTTTTCCCATGTCGACATGTTGCAACGACGACTTGCTATCTGCTGCTCTCTTCTCTCCTTGCACACCTCATTCGACTTGACACAGCTCATTTAATTTTCGTCAAAGCAATCGTCTCCGTCTTTGTAAAGATCGCCAATTATTTGTCTTCTTGACAATTACAGCACAGTTGTTTGATTATCTTTGCTTCTCCATGAAAACGATCCTCCTTGATCAGCTAGGTAGTGTCTAAAGCGGCTTTGCTTAAAATGTGGTGTAGCGGTTATGGCTGTTAATTCGGCCGATGACTTCAGTAATCAGTTTTTGGGCTAGCCTAATTAATTCGGCCGAAATAGGCCAGATTTAACCAAATTACAAAAGCAATCGAACCATGCGCCGACCAGTCCAGTGCAACAGACGTGCCCATCAGACCGAAAAGACAGACGATGTTGCAGACTTGCATCGCATCCCTGGCTTTGGCTTCCCTGTGGGTGATACTCCATTTTCACTCGCGCGTGTTTCAATCTGAAAGATCTCTGTACTGCTGTAATTCCTTTTAAATCGTAATTGTTTATCATATACACAGAGCTTCTTTACCATATGCAAAGAGCTCTCAGAGGAAGCAACCTGTGCAGCAGCTGTGTCGAACAGGCAGCTGCACATGACGATGCCCTGGCCGTATAGCAAAACTAGGCCTGCATACATCTCGCTATCTCTGCGCAAATAGAGTCATACAATATCTCTATCCGTGTCTTCTAGCTCCCATCATCCATGGTGCCGGCTCGTCGAAGATCATGAGCCTCACGCCCCAACTCCGACGAACTTCAGCTGCAAACGTAGAGCCAGCCCGGCGAGCGTGTTAGATGTCAAGATCGAACCAACGATTTCGGCTGTTTTCAGTGATATCTGATCGAAAAGAAGTACGTTATTATCTACGTAGACTTACAAGGTTGTTCTTGGGCTCCCCCCAGTAGAAGCCATGGATGAAAATGGGCAAGATGTTGCACCCGATCAGGACATATATCATCAGCGCGTGCATTCCCATCCATTCCATGGCGACGGTCGGCCGACGGTATCCGTACAGATCGACCAGCGCGTAGATTCCGGCGAAAAGGAGCCCCGCGGCGCCGGCAGTGGCAAGTGTGTAACTTACAGTGTACAATGGCTTGTTCATGTGCATTCCTGGAAAGATCATCAGCATAGTGGTCAATCAATGTTAATGTTATTCATAATTAGGAATAAAATGCTAATGTTCACGAAATCCTTACCAAACAAGTCCATTGAGAAGGCTAGGAATAGCATGACGAAGGAAGGGATTAGCCAGTTCACGATTCTTTGCTTGTGTTTCTGCAAGTCAATTCAGGAGACAAAAAAAGTCAGAATATGTTGCATTTACCCACAAGGTTGTGCTCACCAAAATGGCATTGCAAGCAAGCATTGTACCTGAAAATGTACAATTATGTGCCCGTATTGGAGACCAATCAAGCATGTGACAATGGCCATCACAGAACTGGTGAGCGCGAAGAGGAAGAACAGTCAGAAGTTTCCATTGTTTCTTTTTTTTTTTGGAAAGTGGAGAATTTTCCATTGTTGCAAAACCCTGTATTGAAGTTTAAAGATAAAGGTTGAAGCAACGATGAAGAGCTTACTGACCTGAGAAGGCCTTCAGGATCAAAAGGGGCCTGGCACCATGAAGGAGCATCAGGTGGAAGTGGTCCATTTTCTGGTGAATTTATGCTGCATTGCTGCCACGGGAGAGAACAGTTGATATAGACCGAGTGAACATGAGAAAGAAACATTATGCAAGCTGTTGCTCTCAATTAGAACCTTAGATCGTGCGTAAACCGGTCGAGCGTAGAGATGTTGGATGCCTAAGATTTTGCGGTCAATCATGCCAACCGCGTTGCAACCTGGCCCAGTGTCGCCTCTTACACCGCATTTCACCTGACAAAGGTTGTGAGATTTGAAGTTCGTCAGTTCCCCCTCTCATGTATAATACTGAATATTTCCTATCGTAAAGAAAGAGTGAAGTGGCACTTACAGAGAAAGATTTCTCTGTGGAACCAGGACCGGATATCTGATACTCCCAGCCAGGAACGTAGGTACCATATAAGAGGACCATGTATGTGATTGCGACGAGCAAGCCCGTGAACCTAGCAGAACAATAACGATTTTTTCTTCAGAAAAAACCAACGAAATTGTCCATGTTGCTTCTAATTCTTATGACATGTAGATCAAAGAGACCAAAAGGATATGGAAATGGTAATGAACTAATGAATCGCAATAGGACCCTTCAGACCAGAGAGTAACTAAAACTCCTCGCTCTCTCCAATTGTGCAGCCACATATTGTCTATTCTCGTCAACGTGATTATGTGAGGAAGAATAAAATGAGGAATACTTTTGGTGTAAACTCACAGTTGGTAGCGGTATCTTTTCAGTAAATCGAATCCAGAATCTACATCGTCATCTCCCTTGAGCCAAATTTCACAGAGTGCTGTCACAAGATAAGCTATGGCAATTCTCTGCAACCAAGGAGATGAGACATTGTACACTTATCAAGCATTGAGTTCTGTTGTTGATGGACAATTGTCGTATAAAGTGACGCATGTCGCGTACCTGTAGTATACCCATCAACCGTATTTTTTGAATATCAACACCAAAAGTTAGGCTACGAACACCATGGAAAACCCCACCTGTGTACGTAATATAGCAGCAAGAGAGATTAAACATCAAATATTGTCACATTTAATTTTTTTCGTTCAATTAAAGAATAATAGCCATCCTAATACCTTGGAGAACTAGACCAACACAGAACAGCTTCAGTGCACGAAGTATTGCCTTTCTAGTTGCCTCCAATTTGTAAGGTGCTCTCTGCATAATGTGACGCAATTAGGTCCAAGCAGTCGTGGAGGTCACTGGTGTTGGTTTCAGAAACGAAGGTAAATGTCACAGTCTTGCTTTGTCAGTGTGTACCTTGTACGCTAGAGCTAGAGCGACTCCAACTATGAAAAGGAAAAAAGGCATGACGAAATCAGCTACAGTTACACCGTCCCATGGGGAGTGGTTCATTGATGGAAGAAATGCTCCGGCGTCATCCACGATGATCATTAGCTGCAGAATGGAAAGTAACAGTTAATTGTTATTTTGCAAAGTTATATCTCATACATTTTGTCGCCAGATAGAACATCAGGCGACAAGGGTCCTGGTTCTGTTTTTCCTTGTACTAAAGATTTCAATGAAAATGACTTTGAGACCAACAGAACATTTTCGAAGTCACTAGTCGCAGTGGTTAGTAGTTTCGAGTTTCGACTGGCTAAAACTATTAAATTGCATACACCAACTAGTTCATTAGTCGTAGTGGTTAGAAATGCTGAAAATATTAAAGGTGAGTTCGAAAGGTAGGATTGCACCATAAGGCTTGGACGGTTCAAGTGAGCTGTAGTTCAATGGAACCAGGACGGAAAAGACTTGGCAACGTGTGGCAAGCTAATGGTGTATCTACATGTGGTAAGCATGACGATTGCTTATAATTGATAGTAATGATCAGGTCAACGAGGGGTATTTAGGTAGTTCGACCAAAATACCTAAAACTATCTTGAATCAAAACTGCGGCGCATGAGTGACCCTTATGAGAGCGGTTTAGATCAATGTGGAGCTGATTTGATCAAAACGGATCAAAGCTAATGATTTAGCGGATATAATTATGCACTTTGAAAAGCATGCATAAGTGAACATGTATAAGTAAAATCTGTGTATGTGTGATTAACGGATTTTTTCCATTGTGCTAAATGGATAGTATTTATTTAGAGGTAGATGTGGCTAGCTAGCCTATCTATAAAAGAGGGTTAGAATGGAGATTTATAGTTAATCATCCAATACATCTCTCTTGTGCCTTCGTGTTTAAGGTTAGGATTTAAGAGTTAAGTGCCTTGTGTGCTCTTTGTCTTCCAAAGTGGAGTGGTTATAAAATCTACATCTTCAAGTGATAATACATCAATCTTTGATGATTTACATGTCTAATTCTTGTTTTAATTGATTTGCTCTAATTTCAATTGGTTTTGATTGCTTCTCTTCCCTCTTCTTAATCTTGTTATGTTAAGGACACGATTAGGATAGAGATAACCTCTGAAAATTAATCTCATATCATTTTAACATTTTGATAGAAAGTTCATGAAAAACTAGGTTTTGCTTGACTTTAGGCTCTTCAAGTAATTTCTTGTTTTAAGGGTTTTTAGATCGTATTCTTTGGTGTTCTAACTTGTTGTAACATGTAGGAATATATCTAAAGCCAATTGTATTCATCGATTTTGGTTTTGGCTCGGTTCCGATGCATCTTTCCTTCAAACCAAAAATATCTTAACTTTGGCTATAAATTTCTTGATCGTTTGTTGGAATAGGTTCTTGATATCCTAGAATGGATCCTTACAAATTTTCATACCATTTAGATCTACGGATCAAAAGTTTTCTTGATTTTTGCCTGATTTTTCTGTAGCAGCGGTCCGACTACTTTGGAAGGAGTGGTCAAACCCTCGGGACCGATCAGACCGCCATTTCTAGGCCTATTAGACCATCGGGAAGTAGTTATTTCAAGATTTTGTGTTCTTGAGTTATTTGTCTTGAATTTTTGAATGAAATTTCTATTTTCTATAACTTTATAGTTGTGTGAGAATAAAATCAAGAACCTTTGAGAAAAATTTTAGTTAGCATCATTCACATTTTCTGTTGCCATCCAGCCCTACAGTTACAGATCGATCAGATCTGATCATACTACAAAGACAGGCCAGATAATTAGATATGATCCCGCTCTGTCAATGTTATTATATACTATAATTTGTGGTTCTCGCGCAATTAGCGCCCTTAAAAGGACCACTATAAATATCTTAGGAAGAATACGATGCTGATAATCATAACGACTTGCCATTACGGTGGCCTGGCATCAGATTCGATCTCCAACTACATTTCACCTCGAGAGCCATATATTCTAATTCGGAAGTCCCCATGATAAGAAGATGGATGGACGTTAGTCATTGCCCGGCCTCAACGTCAATCTGAATCCGGCACCTGAATTCTTTCCATTTGTTATTATTCTATGGCCAGCGACCATGAAAAATGGGCAGCACCACGGCAACAGCGAGACCATAGTATAACCCTACAAACTTTTTTGAGTTGAGATGACTACTCGTCTGAGCCGTCTACAACTCGGTGGCCGATGCCAGAATAGAGCTTCCTGTTATCCAAGCGTAGGATCGAAGCACCTTATTAAATTAGGCAATATTGTTCAGTACTATCACTGAAAAATACCATTCATATGTCACTGACAGATGATCTTAAGCTCTATACGTTATTCTCACAAGCGATGATATTTTTCAAGTCTGTAATCTTTGCAATGGACAAAATAATTATTTTAAATTTGCATCTTGTTAGTAAAGAGCAGTAGGGCGGAGAGGTGAATCACCAAAGGTCTACAGCGACGGGAACCTAACGTTCCCTCGGCATCGGCAGCAGTACAACGCATGCACGGTGCACCGCGGCCTAGCTTCCACGCAGTGGCGAAGGAGTAGACGAAAGAAATCAAGTGGGGCCCAGCATGCACAACTCAACTCAACATGCGTAGCCTTGCCTCATTGGCCACGCCTTGACGTGCTCCATCCCCAGAAGCTACCACTGTTCTTTTGATACGGTACTAGCGTTGCTCCTTTCTTTTTCTTTTTTTTTGGTTGCAAAACTGAATCGAATCGCGTCTGCCATGTAGATACGTGTGGTACTTCTCACGCAAAGGCCGTCATTTTCGATCCACTGGACAACCTTGTCCCTGGAAGGATTGATACACAAACGTCTTAGCTGGGGCGTTAACGTCTGCCACGTTAGGACCAGCTGCAGCCTGCAGGAGGTGACCTTACAGTCACAAAACGTACTCCATCCATATGCACGCCTCGTATCCTCGCGCACGCTATCCGGCTTGCTACTTTCCTGTCTATCTACTCCTCCATATCTGGCATGGAAAATTGGCAACACCCTAGCTATAGGCCACTGTTTAAGGTCAGCTTTCAAGAAGTTTATCCCTGCAGGAATCGATGGCATGACATCTCAAAAAGGTTGCTCGCCTTTTTTGTCCCCGATCTCTGAGGACTTCGGTTCAAACTTAGTGGATCTTGGCTCTGCATTTTCGTACGTAGGTCATCCATCCAGTCCTCAAAAGCGCCGGAGACCAATCTGAATACTGTCATCTTGTGTGGTGGTGGTCGGTTCCATTGGTCCCATGGTTGCGCCGTGTTAGTCTTGACACCGACATCGCTCTTGTTTACTACTATTTCTTCTCACCTCTAGCTCGATCGGTGGACGCAGCCAGGACAACCGAATTAAGCTGGGAAATCAATGGCCGCGACACCGTCACGGATGACGTACGAGACCTTTAGAACAACCGTTTCAGGCTACACGATCTACTCTGCCAGGGACGGGACGGGACAGCCCAGGTTTGGTTTGGTTTGGTGTTTGCTGGGTCGTACGCCCCTCGACACCACACGATTAAACTAGCTTGCTGCTTGGTCATCATGGACTCCAAGATCCAGGAAAACGGCAGGATTCTCTCTCTACCTCCCTCTGCCTCGGCCTCGTCTGGCAAATCGGAGCGGCGTGTCCGCTTGCCGGTCGATCCGCGCGTGCAAGCGATCGACGTCGCGGGCCAAACAAGCAAGAGAGAGCTGAAGGAAAGGAGGAAAAAAGGGGCAAGAACCTGTAGACGTGTGGAGCGGATGCGCCCGGCGCCGGTGGTGCGACGGGTGGAACCGATCCGCCAGTCACAAGCCCACAACTACAACGGCCGTGCCGTTGGTTTACGCGGCTAAAGGCATGCACAGCGTTGATCTGGCTAGTAGATGGCTTTGCATCTTTTCTTTAGTGTTCTAGTCCATAAGTGGGATCCATGTTAGATTAAAAATCGCTCCTTTCCCTGTCCGAGCAAACTTAGACTGCCGGATCTAGGATTTTAGTAATAAAGTTGTAAAACTACAAATTTAAAAATCAAAGCACATAATACAAAAATTCAAATGTAACACATTACAAAATGCAAATAGAATCTCATATATATACATATATCTAATCAGGGGCGGATTTAGGCCCTGATCGTTTAGACTTTTTCAAATTAGAGAAGAACTATTCACTACACTATCCACTAACTCATATATAAATTTCACAAGCTATCTTTCAAAAAGCCGAAGTCATCGCTAAAACGATCACCACCTTAGGCCCATGGTAAGGTGAGCTTCACCGCGAAGCGTGAGAATATTAATAGTGTATAGTCCAGATATATTCAGCCTAGCTTAGGTAATATTGCCTAAGCTAGCCCTAGTAGCAGTAGCTCATTCCATCTCAGCCCATTCGTGGAAGGCAGCCCACCAACGATGCAACACGCCAACTCATCGCCAGCCTCACGTGGTCTATATGAGCGTGATATACTTCCAAACGCCAACCCTGCCTACGATGCCTGGCTCGTCCCTCTCCCTGCGTCGCCCCCTCCCGACCAGCGTCGCCCCCGACCTACGTCACCCCCTCCCTACAGCAAGAGGATTGTGGTGATTAATTAAAGGAGATGAAGTTTTTTTTAGATCCAATAGTGTTCTGACTTCGTTGAATTACTATCAATTGGATCATTGGAATTGTTCAACCAAGCACTTATTAGCCGTATGTTCTCCTCTTCGAACCAATTCTTGCGCTCACCTATCTTTTCCTCGTCTGGACTGCAATCACTCTATTCTTCAAATGGTAATATGCTTTTAGTTTAATTTCTGTGCAGTAGAGATTGGAGAAGCTTGCACAGATATTGGAGAAGCTGATTCATCACCCCTTGAACCGCTACCTCCACCAGCTCCGAAGAATGCCGTTGAACCAATCTGTGATGATGGACCACCGACCATACCCCCTCCAAGCATTCCTTGCAAGGAATGCCATTACAGCTCGCAGGTGGGAGCTGTTGGTAGCTTGGTTGAACCACAAACGGGATAAAATTTTGTGGAAAGTGGGGCTGAGAATTGGGGTCATACTGACGGGGTGGGAAATTCATGGGAAAATAAGATGAGAGTGAAACTCTGGTGCCGTTGGCTATTTCTGTTTTGTGGATCTAAACTTGAGTTTGAGGAGTTCAGCTAATTTGTAAAATTGGCTGAAGACGAGTTCTCCATGTTTGGATGTTGATGTTGTGTTTGAGCTTGTATTAACGAATGTATGAGATTATATATAGTGCATGGTGTAACGGTTATATTGCGGGCAACGGCCACACGTGTGTTCGGTGGTGAAATAATTTTCCATTGGCCAAGCATTGAACCAAGATTTTGGTTTGGCCCACAGCTCTGACAGCACGCATCGCTGTCCTAGCTCCCGTGGGATGAGCCGACTCGAGGGAGCCCTTGAGGTCGGCTTGGGTGCATGCCCTGGTCTCTTTTCTGATGACGCGCGGCCGATCCGTCGATCATGGCCTAGTCACCCACCAAAAACGTCCCAACCACTACGAACCAAGGCTAAAAGTTACTGGCCTTCCTGCTCCTCTCAAGCTTACTCCTCTTGGCTTCCGGCCGGTTGCGTTGGGTCTCCGCGCGCGACGTGTTCGCACACGCGGCGGGGAGGGACACTGACCGCGGGGGCATTCTGAATAGCGGCGATTTATGATTTTATTACTATAATTAATTTATTTTTACTATATCTAAGTTAACTTATTTAATATAATTAAATTTTTAAAAAAATTAAAAATAAAAAATTTGTTAACATATCACGAATAATATAAATAAATACGAAAAAAACACAAAAACCGAAAATAAAAAAATAAAAAATAAACAGTAAAAAAAGCTAAACGTTTCGCGGTTCTGAGCGGCCTCGTAAAGCGGAGGACAGATCCGTTGCGGCGTTGCGTCCCCGGCGCGAGCGAGCGCGTCACATGCAAAAGGCATCGCTCGTCTCATGGGCTTGTCTCGGCGTGGAGAGGCCACCCGCCGACGCATATGCCGCCTCCTGGGGCAGGGAATATTGGCTCGACGCCACTTGTAATTCTTACGATTGTACACATGCTGCTGCGGCTAAATTTGGCAGGTGCCTAACATTCGCTTTTTTTTCCTGTCCATCTTCCGAATCTGATCCCACGTCTAAAATGGTTTCTCCGGTTTGAGAATGGTGGGGTCGGTTCGGAAAGCATCAATTTTTCACATGTAACAGTTTGATTCCCATGAGAAAATCCCCGTGTTCCAACTAAAAGCACCAACAAAGAAGAGCCGATCTCACACTACTAATAGCATCTTATTTGTACTCAACCAACACGGTGGTTCACGTATTTATATGGCTAGATTTGTTATGTATCGTTCACATATTTTGCTTTCGGTATGAATTCGTATAGTAAACTTAGAGACACATTTGGTCAGATACAAAGACCATCAAGAGTATGAAGGGACCCAAGGAGAAACATACAACCACACTGAGGTCAAGCCATCAAGGCGTGTTGGGGGTCGCCGAGATGAATCCATTGACCTAAGGGGAGCCCCTAGTCGAGAAGACGCCGTCAAGATGAAGCGAAGCTCGGCCGAAGCAAAGCCATTGAGGCCGAGTTGAATCGCGCCGAGGTCAAACCATCGAGGTGTGTTGAGAGTCACCGAGGTGAATCCATCGATCTAGAGGACCCTAGTTGAGGAGACACCATCAATGCAAAGTGAAGCTCGGCCGAGGTAAAACTATTGAGACCGAGTCGAACCATGCCGAGGTCAAGCCATCGAGGCGTGTTGGAGATTGCCAAGATGAATCCGTCGATCTAGGGGGAGCTTCTAGTCGAGGAGACACTATCGAGGCGAAGCGGAGTGCGACTGGGGCAAAAGCCATCAAGGCCGAAGTGAACCACGTCGTGGCAAAGCCATCAGAGAGTATTGGAGCTCGCCGAGGTTGTGAGGGGTTCCAGTGAGGGTCCGCGGAGGACTTCGGCATGGAGCGATGCAAAACCAGAGGAGGTTTGTGGCGCGAGTAGGGAGGGAGCCTAGGGCGTGAGGCCATTCGAGCGTTGTTCGGACACGGTTCAGGAATGGCAACGGACGACCGAATGAGGAAGTCGCGTGACAGACGGGGTTCGGGCAGCTGAAGGAGGAACTCATGCGACAGACACGGTTTGAGCGGCCGAAGGAGGAAATCGCATGGTGGACGTGGTTCGGGCGACCGAACGAGGAATTTCAATTTGAAATTCGTATGAAAATCAAATTGCTATTTTTATTTTTAATGTGAATTTTAGTTGTTTTTTATTGTATTTGACATGGACTCTTTTGAAGTTTGTGTGGAAATGAAACCAGTAATTTTCTTTTATTTTTTATTCTGACTTTCAGTTATTTGTTATTGTACTTGCATAGACTTTTTCTTTTAATCTAAGACGTTATAACATGGATCCACATGGAAGGCTAGATCCTTTCTCTTTTTGTCTGATTAACGTAGCAATTTCTAGCCTTTAAGAGTAACTGTGGTGACTCCTTTTCTATCGTTTTAACAATATAATAGATTTTATCCTTGATCTTGGACTCTTCCTCTGTTTGCTTCTAATCGTTGCCCTTCATCAACTTAATTTTGTGTAGCAGTTTTTGTTGCTGATTGCACAAGAATATTTCTACTATTGGAGCTTCTATTCGCGTACTGTTATAGCTGCATCTGAATATGTACAGGGCATCCTTTTTTAAGCGCCAATTACAGGATACAAGAGCTCATCTATCTATAAGCACACATCATACATGCGCTCATCTACTTGGTTCACATGGACCGGTGAGCTAGAGTTGACATTTACCCTTTTTTTCAATCCAACTAATACAGGTAGCCATGCAACACAAAGCAAATATAAACTGACACTAGTATTCTAATCGAGCCGTGCAGTCTTAGTCCAATATCTGACGAAATTCCGTACGCTGGTAGAACCATTTCTTATTGCGAAGCCACGAGCACCGACGGTTCTTCCCCATTGCGTGGGTGATGGGATAGGGGCACTCTTGAGCCTCCGACGAGCCAGGCCGGAAATTGTTAATGGAGGTCAGTTCTAAAGAACCATATCTCCATAGCTAGCATCAAGATGTGCCGTTTGATGATCTACGCTTCTACTATAATGGCTACAATAGCTATCTACGTAGCAGAGGCTATAGGAAACATAGGCATATCACTGTTCTGATTTCTGAAGAAGAACAAGGGCCATCCGTACGGGCCTCGCTGGCCGGTAATATTCCCTACAGCTAAAGTTTGTATTGATAGGTTAGTTTAATCAACTCTGCTTTCTTTGGGTTCCTCTGGTTTAAGTATGAGCCAAAGGGGAGAAGAAAAGGAAAGGAAAGGAAAGTTAACTAGTGCTGCTACCGTGCATCATGATTCATGGAGCATGTTTGGTTGGCACCAAGACCACCACAAGATCGATCACACGCAGGCAGAGACCCACCCAGCAAGCAATTCGATTTGGCAGACTATTATCATGTCGTATAGCACAGCAAAAAAGAAGTGACAATAGCAGGGCGCAATTTCTTTTGAAACGGATTAACAGGAGAAAAAAAAGAGGAAACAGATCAAAGAAAGAAGAAATATTTGTATCACACGTACCAGTACGGTGATCCCTCGGAACACGTCGAGCGAGACGAGCCGCTGCCGCGCTGCCGCCGGAGACGAAGGCGGATCCGCCGACGGGGATAGGCCAGCGCCGGCTGCACCGCCCTTGGGGTAGCCGCACCGACCGGCCTCTAGATCCACCACGGGGCCAGCCGCGTCGTCGCTCCGGACGATCTCGTAGCCCCCCATCCCCGCCGCCGCCCTCTGCCGGCCGCCGACGCCGCCGTACCACCCCGCCGCCGCCCCTGCATTGGCCACAGCGCCCATCACTTCCAGCGTCCCACCGGAACAGCAGCAGCAGCAGCAACAAGCGCGTGACAAGATGAGGCACGGAAGGCGCCCGCTCACCTGACTGCACAACCACTCGCCTTCCTCTGCTCTCCTCCCCTCGCGTGTCCATCCTTCCGGATCGTGTTAGCTGCCGCGCGACGCTTCTGCCGCTTCCTGTGACAACTTCGGCGCGAGGTCGGCGGACGGGCGGGTATATATAGCGCGCGTTTCTCTCTCCGTTTCGCTTTCCGTCTTGATGGATCTCTACGTGTCGAGGCTGTACAGCTCCGCGCGCCGTCTCGTCGCTTCGATCACGTGCCAACCTGCGGTTCCGAACGATGGTCGATCGATCGATCTCCTCCCGGCCGTTGGATCGGTGCGTGTGTGTTTGGTGTCGTCTCTGCTTTTTTCCCCTGTCGTCTTGTCGCATGCAGAAGTGGTGAGGTGGTTAACGGCTTAAAAGCTGGAGCCGAAACGGAAAGTGGGATGGCCTGACGTCGTCTTGTGTCCGTACGGCATGCGAAAGGTTACGAACGAATGGTTCTGGCTGCGGCTGCTTGCTTTGCTTTGGATCAAAATCAAGCATTTTTTTTACTGCAGACTGGAGGTCGTTAGTCATGGTAGCATCATCATACCACATCGCAGAAGGCATGGATCGCGAGACGATATCCTCGGAGGCCGTGCCGCCCGGCCAATCGGATCCGAACGGAACACGTGGTGTGTGGCTGTGTGCTGAGATCCAGTTTTTTTTGGCCATCGCAGTGGATTCTTCTATGCTATGTTTTATGATTTTTTTGCTATTTATAAAAAAAGTATGAAAAGAAAGTAGCATATGATATTAGTCAATATAATTAAAGTTGGTATAATATTTGCTATAATTAACTTAATAGAAAGATATATCGTTTAAAAATGATTACATAGAAAAAATCAAAAGAAACAAGTAGCAAAGCCAGAAGAATGGCAGCTTGCTTCGTAAGTTCATGCACGGCGGTTTTGTGCACTTTAAGATTTGGGAGTTGAAAAGGCTACGCGGACGTAAATTGAGAGGCCCGTTTGTGCGCAACGCGGCGTTCAGGTAGGGTGCTAACATGGGCCTCTGTGAACCCTGTTTTGCGCCAAACGCCCAGTTTACTGCTCCATAGGTATCATGGCCGAGGCCAGAGCCTTAGAGGTTGGAGATGGGATGGGTATGGCAGAATAGGCCTGTGGCCTTCATTTCCAACTCATCTAGGCCTCATTCCTTAATGACCTTCCAACTAATCATCAATGATGGTGTAAGTGATACTTACTCAAAAAAAGTGATAATGATTCAAACAGATGATATGATCTAAACCTGTGTAGTTGTATTGATGAAAGGGACTAGGAAAGTTTAAGGAAGGACAGATACTCAAAAGATTATTGATCTTGCGACCGAATGGTGTAAATAATGATTCAAACAGATGATATATGATCTAAATAAGACGGTCTTTTTAAATAGTTTTTGAGCCTGTTGACAAATATATCATCCATCTTACCGGATCTGTAGTCCATCATATCTCAAAAAAAAAAACTGAAAATCATCAGCTACGACTAATAACCATCGCCGCAGCCGAAATAACGGGCCCCAATCCGCTTCCGAAAGCGGCAAGCCCCACCGAGCACATCCATCTCCGATCGCCCGGCCGCCCCAACGGCGCGACGCAGCCACCGAACCCAGCCATCTCCGTACGGATAAACCCGCCACTTGCGCGCCTGGCCAGCCGAGAGCCGACCGGAGAATGCTGCGCCCGCGCGGTGGAATGGAAGCCAAAAAAAAAAAAATCCCTTTCTTTCCTCCGCACAACACCGCATCCTTCGCCGCGCCGCCGTGCCGGTTTCCCTTCGCTCCCCTCCTTCCTTGCGTGCCGCCTCCACTTCTCATCACTCCTCGCCTGATTTCCAAGCAGCAGTAGTATACAGCAACTAACCGCCACTATTCTATTCCGTTTCGTGTTACTTTACAGCCACACCTTACAGCAGGTATGAGTCTATAATTGAAGAAGAAGAAGAAGAAGAAGAAGAAGCAGCATCCAATCCAATCATACACCGAACCGATAGAAGAAAAAGAGTCGGGAGTTTGCGCGGCGTGTAGCTGCGGCCGCGAAGCGATGGAGGCGTGCTGCTGCTCGTCGTCGTCGGTGCCGTCCGCGTCCATCCTCGTCACGGGCGCCGGCCTCCGCCGCCGCTTCTCCCCGGCGGCGGGAGTGAGAGCGCTGGCGTTGGCGCACCCGCTCCGCGCGTCCGAGGCCCTTCTGGTGGCCGCGGCCGCGCCGCCGCGGCGGGGGCAGCAGCGGCGCGGGACCGGGGGCGTCGTCGTCAGGGCGGTGTTCGAGCGGTTCACGGAGCGGGCGGTGAAGGCGGTGGTGTTCTCGCAGCGGGAGGCGCGCGGGATCGGGGACGAGTCGGTGGCGCCGCACCACCTGCTGCTGGGTCTCGTCGCCGAGGACAGATCCGCGGCGGGGTTCCTGGCGTCGGGCGTCCGCGTCGAGCGCGCCCGCGAGGCGTGCCGCGCCGCCGTGGGCAAGGGTGGGCCCGCGCAGGCGGCCACTGGACTGGCCACGGACGTGCCATTCTCCGGGGCCAGCAAGCGCGTGTTCGAGGCGGCGGTGGAATTCTCCAGGAACATGGGCTGCAACTTCGTCTCCCCGGAGCACATTGCGCTGGGCCTCTTCAACCTGGACGATCCCACCACCAACAGCATTCTTAAGAGGTTGGTGGTGATGTTCTCCTGTTCCATGTCTCCCACAAAAATCTTGCTATATATATTATCTCTATTGGTCAGCGCCTCAGCGGTCTGTGGTTATGTGATCAACTAACAATGCTCAACAACCTACACATTTCCTAATAAGTAAGCAAGGTGTTAGGATCGAATATACCACTTGTTACAAAATCGACAAGACAATGCATGAAACAACAATGAGGAACAATCAAGAACACGAGACAGAGTTTAATGTCAAAAACCCTTTCAGGTGAAAAACCACGGACGCACAATTAGCAAAATCACTATACGAGGAGAAGTTACAAGTATGGGAAACTTCGGCGTGTGTCAGCCATGCAACTACAGGGGTGCATATGTAGGCTAGAGGTTAGAGTCCCTAATGAAGAAAGGAACATAATTCTAGTCGGCAACAAAACAGAAACCTATCGGAAACTGGAATATTAACCTTCTTGGAGACAAAAACAACACCCCACTCGGAGTCTCAGAAGATAATAGTAAAAAGTTGTAGTCGGAAGATGCCTCGAGTAGCCACGTCTGACTTCAGTCGGCGCACGCACCTTAGAGCACCATGTCTGATGAAGGTCGATGCAGAGTCCATCATGGACACAAAGATGATCCTAATCATTCAAGCGGTCGGAAAGACCAACAGTGGTTGGATCCGACCAGATTTAGATCACAAAATAGAACACAAGGTGGTATCCATTTGAGTGTTGCAAATAACTAGAGCCAATCAGCTAATAAGCTCATTGACAAAGAGGGTGTCTTATGTACTTGCACAATAGGAGTATATGATCAGCCCAGCAGTGGGGAATGCAATTGAATTTACCCAATGTCAAGCTCTAGTTGTGATGAATGATTATTGATCAGACAGGTGGATGTTGGCTTTCCAAAGAAATTGCCATTCAATAAAGTGAAAAATAATTAATTTTTTGTCCTCTCAGCACATTTAATTATCAGTGGGTTTTACAATAATGGTATTCGTTGTAGCTTGGGAGTAGATCCAAGTCAGCTAGCAAAGCAGGCTCTTACCCAAGTTCAAGGGGAGCTTGTGAAGGATGGCAGGGAGCCTGTGGGATTATCTTCTTTCAAAGTGCGTGAGAAATCTACTCCTGGGAGTGGGAAGACTGCAATTGTCAAATACTCGAATAAAAAGAAAGGTTAGGGGTTAAGCTACTTTATTGGAGTTTACGTTAATATTAATGATAACATAACTTGTAGAAAGAATGAACTAGTTTTATTTGTGTTTTCAGAGAAGAGTGCACTAGTTCAATTTTGTGTAGATTTGACTATGCGAGCCAGTGGAGGATTAATTGATCCTGTTATTGGTCGTAAGAAGGAGATTGAAAGAGTAGTTCAGATTATATGCCGGCGCACAAAGAACAATCCGATTCTTTTGGGCGAAGCAGGTGTTGGTAAGACTGCCATTGCCGAGGGGTTGGCTCTTAAAATTGCTGATGGTGATGTTCCTATTTTCCTCGTGGTAAGTTTCAGCAACCTGCACTTTACACAATCGAGTTAGTTGTAAAATTTTGCTTGCGCATCAGTAGTTTGTAGTTATCACTCATTGACACGGTTATATAGGCAAAGCGTATATTTTCATTGGATGTTGCTCTACTTATGGCTGGTGCAAAAGAGAGGGGTGAATTGGAAGCCAGGGTTACCAATTTAATACGTGAAGTGCGCAAAGCAGGTGATCTGACTAGCGCATTATGAAAGACCAGATTTAAAACTTCTATTCTTGGTTTCAATCTTCAAAAAGCTCCAAAATTTCATGCAGGTGATGTAATTCTCTTCATCGATGAAGTTCATAATCTTATTGGATCCGGAATTGCTGGAAGAGGAAGTAAGGGAGCTGGTCTTGATATTGCCAATTTGCTGAAGCCTGCACTTGCTAGAGGTGAATTACAGGTATCATTTTCACAAAAAGATCTCCCTAAATCTACGTTGCCCGTCTTGCCTCTCATTATACTTGACACTTTCTGAAAAGGCAGCAATTGGTGCATGGATTACATCATTTTACTAGCTGTCTAGATGTACGATTTGCACATTGCCCTCATTTCTAAATATCAAATGGCTTGTTTAGTTGAAATTTCCAGACAGATAGCACTATACAGTAATACAGTTTATACCCTTTGATTTACTATTTGTATAATTAGCGAAGTATGCATTCCATGCCACCAGTAACCTGTTGAATGTTGATAGATGAAATTGCATATGATTGCTTAGCCTATCTGTAATCATTTTTTTATTTTAAGAAAATGTAGATGGGGAATAGTTGCATATCTTAACAACACTTAGTGCTAGTACTAGAGCATTACAATAATGCTTTACTGCCACACATACTCCTGCTGTTCCACTGTTTACTTCTCACTTGAGTGATGTTCCTGCTTTATGACGAAGTGTAAAACATTTGTGAGGTCATGATCCACATGGATCACATCCATGCTTAGGAAATAATGTGTTCTGTATGTAGAATGAAGTCAAGTTTATTTTTTCCTTTTCTCCTGTGGTGATGCTTGTTTGTGCTCTTAGTGCATTGCCTCTACTACTCTGGATGAACACCGTTTGCATTTTGAGAAGGATAAGGCTTTGGCCCGCCGATTCCAGCCAGTATCTGTAAATGAGCCTAGCCAGGTAGTGCAGGTTTTTCAATTACAAAAGTCACTTAGGGCTCTTGGGAAAAGTCACTTAGGGCTCTTGGGTATCAGCTTTTTCTTAATAATCATACTTTGAACTATCTGCAGGAGGATGCTGTGAAAATATTACTTGGTCTGCGGGAAAAATACGAGACTTAACCACAAATGCAAATACACTTTAGAAGGCATCAATGCGGCAGTTTATTTGTCAGCAAGATATATCCCTGACAGACATCTTCCTGATAAGGCTATTGATCTGATTGATGAAGCTGGTAGTAGAGCTCGGATGGAATCAATTAAAAGGAAGAAGGAAGAGCAGTGCTCTATTCTTTCGAAGTCACCAGATGAATATTGGCAAGAGATTAGAGCTGTCCAGGCCATGCATGAAGTGGTAGTAGAAGATTTACAATAGAGCTGTTGCGTTCTTTTGTCTGTCTGCTTATAGATGTTTAAGATTTCATTGCCCAACACGTTACAGGCACTGACTAATAGGTTGAAATATTCTCTAAATGAGAATGACCAAGAGAATGATGTTAATGTTGAAGTACTGAATGAGGGCAAGACGAGTCCAACATCTACACTGTCAGCTTCAGCTGATGAGTAAGTTTGCTGATGTCATCCAGAGTAGACTCCACATCCTTCAGTCCTGGTGATTCTTATAATACTCTTAACAACGCAGGCCATGTCTGGTTGGATCAGAGGAAATTGCAAGGATCACATCATTATGGTCGGGCATACCAGTCCAGCAGTTGACTGCAGATGAAAGAAAGCTTCTAGTCGGACTAGATGATGAACTCAGAAAGCGCGTCATAGGTCAAGATGATGCTGTTGTGGCCATATCTAGAGCTGTGAAGAGATCACGTGTTGGCCTGAATGACCCTGACAAACCTATTGCTACACTACTTTTCTGTGGTCCAACAGGAGTTGGAAAAACTGAGCTCACGAAAGCTCTAGCAGCAAGTTATTTTGGATCTGTGTGTTACTCTTTGCTGGTTACATCATTCTATTACTATTTGATTATTTCTAGACTTCACAACATATTCTATGGAATGTCTTGATAAAGTTGTTTTCCATTTTACAGGAGTCAGCCATGGTTAGATTAGATATGAGTGAGTATATGGAGCGGTATACTGTGAGCAAGCTGATAGGCTCTCCTCCAGGGTACATGGGATTTGGTGAAGGTGGTACTTTGACCGAAGCAGTCAGGAGAAAACCATTCACCGTAGTGCTGCTTGATGAAATAGAGAAAGCTCACCCTGATATTTTCAATATTCTTCTCCAAGTATTTGAAGATGGTCATTTAACCGACTCACAGGTGCTGTCCTGAAATTTGCGATCTTCCTTTATGCAAGTCTAAATAAAGTGAATACTGCATTTCTCACACAATGTTTATGAGATCATGCACCAAGAAAGTTATGCTGGCTATTTTGTAAACTCAATAAGACGAATGTTATGCTTGACCTTCTTGATTGGGGTCATTCTGATGTACATTGTTAAATCTTTTATGTGAACTACAGGGCCGCAGGGTTTCCTTCAAGAATACATTAATTGTCATGACGTCAAATGTTGGTTCTTCATCAATTTCCAATGGCAGGAGGAGCATAGGTTTCGCTACGCAAAATGGTACAGAAGAAAGCACATATGCTGTGATAAAATCCTTGGTAATGCAAGAGTTGAAAGCATTTTTCCGGCCTGAGTTGCTCAATAGAATGGATGAGGTGGTTGTGTTCCGTCCTCTCGAGAAGACTCAGGTCTGTTGTTTTTATACATCTTACACTTAAATTTGTTTTGTTAATATTCTGTAATCTTAGATTTTTATTACTTTATTACGAAAACCAAGAAAAACACCATTCCATTTTGCACTCAATAACTAGATACAATCTCCTTAAACTTAGAGTAAAATCATGTACATCAGATTTTTATGTTCCCTTTGTGGCAAAACGTTGTATTATACTTTCTTACATGTATTTTCGCCGTGCTTTGGATCACAAATGAGGCACTCGTACTTCCCAACATTTTGCAGATGCTGGCTATTCTCAATATAATTCTGCAAGAAGTAAAGGGTAGGCTTTTAGCCCTTGGGATTGGCTTAGAGGTGTCTGATGCAATGAAGAACCTGATTTCTCAGCAAGGATACGACAAGAGCTACGGTGCACGGCCACTGAGAAGGGCTGTCACCCAGATGGTTGAGGATGTCATCAGCGAAGCAATTCTCTCTGGACAGTATAAGCCTGGCGACACCATAATGATAGACACTGATGCCACGGGGAAACCTTGCTTGAGCCGCCTGAATGATCAGACCGTCCAATTGTCTGATCCCACGCCAACGCTTTGAAGGCTCCAGCACCCAAAGTATACTAGCCGCTTTACTCTTATTCTTCCATACCCATAAGCATCTTGATTCTTTCGTGCACAGGTTCCGTAGCTCATGTACATAGCGTCCGGATGCCAGGAATTCTTCCCGAATATAAACCTTAAAATCAACTGTACATATTACTGAAATTCTAAAACATGTACATTATTTACGCCAACCAGGAAAATAAACACAATCTAAGTTATGCTAAGTTCATTGCAGAACATCCAAAATATGTACATTATTTAGTACAATTGCAGATTTGTTCATCCAGTTGATTGCTGCTGTATGCTTTCCTGAATGTGCTTTAGTACTCAGCCATCTCAGCATTGAATTCGAATGTGCATTCATTTCCTGGGGAACTCTATAATGTCTACATGTACAGTACTTTAATCTGAGAAGGATATTAGCAGAAGCAGCTTCTGATATACTCGTGTAATAATAAAAGAACGGGACTTGACTTCACCACAGGAAAAACAGCAATATACAGGAGAAAGGAATAACTTGCAAACGACCGAAGAAAATTTGACTAACATCCACAAGTCTTCCATCTTCATTTGCCCAAATGGAAATCTCGATTACTCAGCATAAGCTTCAAACGTTCTGATGTTTTTTTTTTTGCCATAGCAACAGCATAGAGTAGTTCGACTGACAGATTGATGGATGTAAATTAATCATAGTCTAATGACTACAAAACATTACTAATTATCTTTTACAACCATACTACTGCCTAAAGAGCTCATTCTTGAAATAACTAGATTGGATTTCCGAGAACATAATTTATGCAACTCGAGGGAAAAAAAACTGGTGCCAACAGGCAGTGGCAATCAATCCTTTCTGTTTGGTTGAAGATTTCATCAAATGCAAGCGCTTCATTTTGAGTATACAAATTGTTTTACCATAAACTACCATACATATTTCGTGCACTTCAAAGTATCACATATGAAATTATTTTTATTTTTTTCTGTCAAATAGTCTGTGTACTTCTAGCTACTAATGTTTGTGATTTTTGAAATTTCTAACTTTTAGGGGATATATAAAAATTAACACCCTACACATTGCATAATTATTATTTTCTAATGCACTAAGTATTTTTATTTTTTGTCAAATAGTATGTATACTTTCAGCTAATAATGTTTTGTTTTTCTAAATTTTTGACTTTTACGGGACATGTAAAAATTAACACCTTACACATTGCATAATAATTATTTTCTAACACACTAAGTTTTTTTTAATTTTTTTATCAAATAGTCTGTGTACTTGTAGCTAATAATGTTTCATTTTTTTTGAAATTTTTGACTTTTAGGGTACATGTCAAAATTAACATCGTACACATTGCATAATAATTATATTATAACACACCAAGTATTTTTAATTTTTTTCTATCAAATAGTCCATGTACTTCCAGGTAATAATGTTTAAGATTTTTAAAATTTCTGATCTTTACGGGACACTTAAAATTAACACCATACACATTGCATAATAATTATTTTCTAACACACTAAGTATTTTTAATTTTTTTCTGTCAAATAGGTTGTGTACTTCTAGCTAATAACGTTTCACATTTTCAAAAATTCTGACTTTTAAGGGACATGTATACATTAACAACCTAAACATTGCAAAATAATTATTTTCTAACACACTAATTGTAACAATTTTATTTGCATGCAAACACATTTAGTTATACATAAGCAATATCATGCATGTAATTATTGCGAGTAATAAGTAATTAATGATACTAACAACACTATGTCTTCTAAGTAACTATGGGCGTGTGACTAACTACACAAGGCTAATTACTACTTTTTTAGACTAAGAAGCTACCATTTAGCTAACTATATGCTAATCATATTGCTAAAACTATAGTCGTATGTCAATGAAAATTACCTTTTCTTTATGCTCACAAGTTGAACTACAACTTTTGCAACTGCGCAAACTTCAAATTTGAAATCAAAACCATTCAAATTTTGGCATTTACATGGCCTTCGTTCCTTCCTCCCTTCTCTCTCTTGGTCTCTCGTGGTTCTAGATGAAATGGAGGGTAATGATCCTAGGACAATTTTATTGTGCACAGCTAGCAGGGCGGGGGCCAGTGGACACGCGAGTCGAGGCGGCCGATGTGTGGTAGCCACAGTCATATCTGTCGTGCTTGCACAGCGCGGCACGGTGCACCCGCTCTGCTAAGGCGTGCTGACAAGTGCGCCATGCGGACACTTTTGCGGTCGGGGTCCCTTCCGCGGTCGAGTGGCACGGAACCTTTGTGGGTCCTGTCACCTGCCGTGCCAGGCCAGCTTGTGTCACGCTCGCTGGTAGTGCCATGGTAGTCGGATGATGCCACGGTAGGAGCCACGCGTCGATCGTAGGTTTTTGCGCGCTCGGCAAGAGGGTTAGATTTGCAATTCCATACGGCACGAGGCTAATTTCAAAATAAAGGTGGCATAATGGGGCCAAATAAAAAAACTAAGTCTGGAAAGAGGACTTACATAGAAGTCTAACCACACTACGTGGCGGCACGTGATTGGACAATTTGTCACAGCTAAGCTAAATTGAATAAATCACAAATTGGCATAAAGCATACTAGAAAACTGTTGTTTTTCCGCCGGTTTGTGCTGTTCTTCATGGAAAAGTTTATCTTGTTGCTTAAAGTGGGACTTATAAATATTGTATGTAGTATTGATCAATAATGGAATGAAATATTTGTGTCTAGAAGAATGAAATGCGATTGTGTAGATAAGCACAAAACCATAGATTAGTAAAATTTGATCTCCTCTTTGAGGATGGATCAATACAAATGATGATATTGATTGTAAGTGCCTTTCGTTGCCATGATATCATTCAGCAGTCAGCACAGTCCATGGCAAAGTTTTGTGATGGATTCCTGAGTGAGGGTGATGAGTGATCTTATCGTGTATCTTTTTTGCAATGCCTGTGATGAGACTCTCTTCTTAACTCGATCGCAGCCTACCAGCCCCCAAAACTTTGACGGGCCAAGTTTAACATGGCTCGTCAGACCCATGCCGTGCCAAGCCCCACCATAGCCTGCCAGCCCCCAAGAACCTATCTTGATCGCAGCCCCCAAAACTTAGAAGGGGATTCGTCAACCACTCGCCATTAATACCGCTTGTCACTAGCCACCGTTTGCTCGAGATACATGGTCGACAAGGCTAGCCTACCGAACCCCGTCCGGGAAGCGACACCGAAAACCCGAAATCATCAAGCGTTGTTGGAGTGGAGATCGATAGAAGCGAAGGAACAAACCGGCTTAGGGGAGGAAGACGCTGCTCCACAAATCTTCTATCCGCCCCTACTTTACAGTTCTACCATCAATCAAAGCGGATTTTTGCACCACGCTTCTACAATTCTACCATCAATCAAATTACGAGGCAGCACGCTGCTCCACATATCTTCTATCGGCTCCTACTGCTTCTACAATTTTACTATCAATCAAAGAGGATTTTTGCACACGCTTCTATAGTTCTATTATCAATCAAAGTGGGTTTTTGCACACGCTTCTATAGTTCTACTATCAATCAAAGTGGATTTTTAAACACCCTCCTACAGTTCTACTATTAATCAAAGTGGATTTTTGCACCACGCTTCTACAGTTCTACTATCAATCAAAGTATGAGGCAGCATGTTTCACATATCTTTTGTCAGCTCCTACTGCATCTACATTTTTACTATCAATCAAAGTGGATTTTTGCACCACGCTTCTGCCTCCCTCAGCCTCCGCACTCCTTTTATATAGCCTTCAATCGGATCTTTATTCGATGCGACTAGATCTTTATCCAATATAAGTAGATATCATATTCTACTCAAAAAACCTCCAACCGGATCTAATATGAGTAGAGATTATATCCCATTCAAATCTATCATCCAGACTATCGACCTTGGAGCAACAACTTCTAGATCCTCTATGTAAATCGTAATAGTTCAAGATCAACTAATACACACAGTGAAGAACAAAAATAAATATCAACCATAATGATATTTATTTATTAACTAAATATGGGTATGATTTCGTAATTTCATATCCAAGCATCAAGAAAAAGAGAGGATAGGATTGGATGGGGGATATATCATTGGCGGCGGCGGCGTCAACACCGTTGTGTCACGATAAGAGTGCCTTATGCAATGAACCATGGCATCATAACCGGAGGGGGAGGAGCTTGGGGAGGTAGTCGGCATCGTTGGGGGAGACGACGCTTCAATCGGTTTGGAGGAGGTAGGCGCGGCACTTCAATTTGGAGTGTTTAGGGGAGGCGTGTGGGCAATATATATAAGGGCATTTGAGTAGCGGAACCGATCAGTAGTTTAGGAGTCGCAACGCCGCTTCAATTTGAATATTTGAATAAAGGGAGCAACAATATCGGAACCGTCTGTGATGACTTAATTATCACAGATGGTTTTTAATACAAACCATATGTGATACTTCATAGACGGTTTGTATTAAAAACTATCGGTGATATTCGGTAATATCACAGACAATTCTTGTTAATAATCATATGTGGTACTTCATAGACGGTTTTCACCATGAACTATCTATGATATTTCCTCTTCACTGACTGTTTTTACCACTGGCAGCAATACAGATGATCTCTAAACCAAACTGTTTATGATTGTATCTAATACTAATGATTTTGGTTAATTATCTGTGATGAGGCATCTAGTATTAGCCTTTTGTAATAGTGCATCTATGACCCATAGGCAAATTTAAATATAAGTTGTAGAAGATAAAATCAAAGCGGAAGAAGCCCAACAAGCCTCTTCACAGGCAAACCATAGTAAGACAATGGTGAATACAAAGTTGTACTCCACAAGTTACACAGAAAATGCATTATAATGTTAAGGGCAACATAGGAAGGCATATAAGGTGTTTGAGCGTAAAGCAGTATTTAAAGAAATATAATAAATAGATTGAAAATTACTGAATTTAATACAGTTAGTAAAGACAGTAATGTAAGAAAAATAATATCATTGGCGCAGGTATCGACCTGACACTAACTTAACCACGGGTATCCCATTCGAACCATCTTTTTCAAAAGATCTTATATGGATTCCATCCATCTATAAGCCTTTTACAAACTATTTTGAAAAGCAAGTCTAATCCGTGAAAAACTTGACTCAACTTGCACATAACCGTGGGTATGGCTATTCAGAATAGTTTATACACTCTGCAGAGTTGTACAACTTTACCTACAAAACTAAATTATCTCATATTGCCATGCGATTAGCACACTTCCTTAGATATACAGTGGAGAGATCATAACAAATCTTTTACAATGCAAAGCTGTTAACCTAGCCATGGTTTTACTAAGGTTTTACCTCAATAAGGAATCTACAAGATCTGGACCATCTTTTGTGCCATGTGAGATTTCTCATAGCCTACGCCACGCTCATATTCAACAAATAGTGAGACTCAAATTGGAACTCGTAAATTAGTTAACCAAGGCTTTCCCATACCAGTCTTGTGGTAGTATGATAGGGCTTTGTGGCAGTAGCTCATAGACCGATTATTAATTGACTAGGCACCTTTCACATACCCCTTGTACCTGGCATCAACATTATGTTACCAAACAACAACTTGTGCCAGCAAGCACCCACCACTTAATTATTTATCGAAGTCTAAATCAAGTTTTATATTTTATTTTGAAATATTTTGTAGTCCATCTTGATTTACCAAAGTTAAGAATACAGTTTAAAAACTTGTCATCTTATGTGAAAAAGGTATTCCAAGCCCATATTTATTTCTAAGCAAGACTTTGCATTTGTTACAAAAATCATCTAGCTATACTAATGTACTAACTAGAGTTTTATTCTAGAGTGACAAGGTATATAGGGATCAATGTCAAATTAGGTAATATATATAGGCATTAACTAAATTTAAAACTAGAATTGAAATACATTGAATAAAAATACACATGCAGAATAATTGAAAATAACATAATTTTATTTGCAAATAGAGTTCAATATGGTCAAGGTGTATAACTTGCCTTGCTCCGCAATCTGATGAGAATTGTCAAAAGTAGAATTCTTCCAAATCATCGCAGTCTACATGTAAAAATAACTTACCAAACTCAAATAAAATCAAATAAACTTCAAAAGTTTGAAAACATTATAGATTTGGATAGATCATGATTTTAAATGAATTTAGGAAATTGAATGTGTTCAATCGGAGTTAGGATAAGGAAATATTAGGTTATGGAAATGTTTACTGTGGTCGTAGGCTACAATGGTCGGGAAAAGTAGTCAGAAGCAATAGTCAAAGCTACAATGGTCGAAAACAGTGGTCAAAAGCAGTGGTTGGAAGCAATGCTCGGAAACTACAAGGGTCAGAGGCATATAGTGGTTGGAGATTTACAATGGTCAAAAGCTACAGTGTTCGGTTGAATAGGCTGGAGTGGTCGTGAGCAATAGAGGTCAAGAGGAGAGTACTGTAATAGTTGAAGAAGAATAAAATGGTGACGACTTGGGAAGGCGGTCACTGGTGCTCCGGTGGCGGCGATGAGCGGCAAGGTGCACAAACAGAAGAGAACAAGATCGATACGAGGTTTATCGGAGATGGCAGAAGAGTGACCGGTGACGATGGAAGACAACGGTTGCAGATTGCTCCGGTGAGGGGATGGCTCGGGCAGTGGACTCGGACAACAGAGTGGTCGACGAGGATGGTGCCATGGTGGCAGAGCTCTTGGCGGCGTTGGTGAACTGAGAAGAGGCCGGAAGCGGGGGGAGGAGCTTGTCAGAGCTCATCGTAGCTTAGGAGGGGGTGAGCACAGTGGGCGGCAGCTCTAGATAGCGAGAGAGGGAGAGTAAACTATTACACATGTAGGAATCCTGACAATCCTAGGTCTAAGGATCCTATATATATTGTGTATGAGACCAACTGACGATATTTAAGAATACAACAATTCCTGCAGTATCATGGTAGGTCAATCCAATATCATATTCTTTAACATGGGTCCACATTATTTATTTGATATCCCTATATCTATGATCTGTAAAACATGATTATCAATTAATGCATGTGCTAATCTATATAATTATGCCATATAATGATATAAGAATAGAGATAATTTAGAATAACATCAAAACATGAATAAAGAGTTCCACAAACAAGTTACATACTTGTCGATCAATATGAAAGATATTTTATTTAAGAGATAAAATTACATATTATTCAAAAGATCATAAACATAGAAATAGTATAATTATCTTCATAATTACTTCTAGGATATATCACTAATAACTGATAACTAATCACAGCATGACAACACAACATCTCTAAGGCATATCACTAACCATTGGCAACCCATCATCACAGCGTGCCAACACTGTGGTGCTACTAGTCTACATACTACTAGGACCCATTGGTGCTTGCATGGCGATCGATCAGTCTTTGAAGAAGCCAAAGGACGGGTTCACCACGGAGATGCCGCCATCGACGAGCAGGTTGTGGCCGCTCACGTACCGCGCATCGTCGCTAGCGAGGAAGAGCACGGCGGCGGCGATGTCCTCCACTCGAAGGCCCACGCCCTTCAGGTTCGCGGCGGCCTCCATGGCCTGCTCGAATGCCACCCCGTCCAAGCCAAAGTACCCCGTGGCCAGCGGCGTGACGGCCCCCGCGGGGGAGACGCAGTTGACGCGAATCCCGTGCCGGCCCAGCTCTGCCGCCGCGTTCTCCGTCAACCCCACCAGGGCGCGCTTCGCGCACATGTACGCGTGCGACGCCATGCCGGCCACCGCCGATGCCACGCTCGACGTCCCGATGATGCAGCCCCGGCGGGCGGGCACCATCACCCGCGCCGCGTGCTTCGTGCCCAGGAACGGGCCCACCAGGTTCACGGCTAGCACGCGCTCGAAGTTCGCTTTGGTGCTCTCCTGGATATTGTGGCACGCCGCGCCGCCGATGCCCGCGTTGTTGAACATGATGTCCAGCCTCCCAAACCTAGCGACGGCGTGGTCGACCGCACCTGCGACGTCTTCCTCGCTGGTGACGTCACAGCGCACGTAGCTGGAGACCCTCGAGCCGAGCTCGGCGCAGAGGCGTGCGCCGAGCTCGTCCTGGATGTCGGCGATGACGACGCTGGCCCCGTGCTTCACGAACAGCCGCGCCGTGCACTTGCCTATGCCGCTCGCTCCGCCGGTGATCAGCGCCACTTGCCCTCCAGCCTGCAACGACGGACGTACGCGACAAATTAATCCACGTTACACAAGTTCATGCATGCTAAACATAGGAGTAAATTCGATCGTACAAACAAGGTACTTACTTTCTTGCTGATGCAGGAACATCAGAGCTGCTTGCCATGGCTACCTCGATTCTGCTCTTTCTGTGAGAGACTAGGTGCTTGTAGCTTTTTATATTAGCCTGTTAGCTAATGAACCAGGTAGGTAGCTAGCTAGCGACAAGTTGCAGTGGTTGGGCTGGGCATCTACAAGTGTTTGATCCCGCTCGCGAAAGAGGCAGGGTGCCGTGGAAGCTGCGAAGTGGCGAGTGCGCTGAAGGCACTGTTGAATTTAACTTCTGGATTTTGATTTTTTTACTATTTATTAATTTTATTTTTTAGGTTTTTTAATCTTTTTTGTATTCCTTTGTATTATATGTGATGATTAATATGTTTTTTCTATTTTTAATTTTAATTTTAATTTTGCAACGATCGCCGCCGTTTTTCTACTACATCCACCGTGCGTTTATTCAAGGGTGTGGCCGGATTGGACTGGATTCTGTGCATCGGTTTATCGATAGTAGTGCGTCTGTAATTTCTGGTCAACGAACGGTGATGCCATTGGCTAAACCCCCAACGTACGTGTCGAGCTACCAGTAGATAGCGCCGTTTTTTCCCCTTCGGTTAAAGGGTAATCTCGATTGAAATGGTTGGATCATTTCTGTAGAGATGTGCGTATTCGGCCGACCTAGCTAGCTACTTGATTGCGACCCAGAGGCGGATCCAGAACCAAAAAGTATCACCCAAGAGCAAAAGATTCTATGCTTGCGTTCTTTCTTCTTTTTCTTCTTGTTGTTGTTGTTTTGCTTCAGCTTGTGCGGCGCCCGCGATTGCTACCTTAGCTTGTGCTCACGCAGCTCCGACGGTTGCTTCTTCAGCGGCAACGGTTCCACTAGCAACCGTACTTACTTCGGCTCAAAACCATGCTAAAATACTTCTTCAAATCTATTTCTACCAAATCATAATCAACCATCAAAGTCTTGAAGCAAAAATCACAATCCATCATATGAACAAATCATCAAAGACAAAAAGATCAAGCATTCAAACAATCAAACTTACTAGGCTTAGACATTTTGCTCACTGCTTGCCACCTTGCCCCTCTGCTCACCTCTGCTCAACTGCCCTGCTTGCCGCATGCCTTCAGTCCCACACCACGGTAGCTGCGCGCCGCAAGCCCCCAATCGCACCAAGGTGGTGAGGCGCCAACCGTCGTCAGCCCGCCGCTGCGGCGCTGGTGCTGCCCTGGGCCCCGGCGCCGTCCACACAAGGGGAGGCCACTCTGTTTGGCGCGCGCAACTCGGCACTCGCCGATTGACACCGTCGCTGCTCGCTGGTTGCCCCAAGCCCGCTGCTGGCTGCCCACCCGCCGCTTCCTAGGGTTTAGGGCATGACCGCGCGAGGGCGCAGCGACGCGTGATGCGATGGCCTCGATGCCGATTGCCGAAGCCACCGATTGCAAAATTGCAATTGGACTGGGCGGATTCAGCCACAAGGAGGGCTAGGCTCACAACCCATGGACGGCAAGCAGGCCATGGCCCAACAACTTGAAGTCGGCCTGTTTTCTCGGGGTGGATAGCAGGTTGCGGTGGTCGGCGGCACATCTCCCTCCCCGCCGGAGCTTGCGATATTGGAGACCCGGAGGACATCAATTCGCGACATCAAGTCGGCCTCACTGTTTTGAGCCATGAATTGTTTCGCGAAAGCGTACATGACATGTACTCAAACGATCTTCCCTCAAGGACGTCAGATACCGTCTCATCTAGCCTGGTTCTCCCATGCATTCTTACGTTCGTAGGCTGAGGCACGGAGATAGGCAAGGAGACTTCAGGCCTTGTTGCGGCACTCTGACAATCGTGTGAGCATATCAAGGAAATGAAGTACATGTGTAAATGTTTTTTGCCATGGCCGGAGCAGCAGAGCGCGTACGATCTAATTATACAGACTTGTGCTTGAACTTAGGTGCATTGAGAAGCCTCGAAATTGCAGTTCAATCAAAATATGGAGTGTCCTTAACATCTAAAAACTTTCTTTAAACGTGACGACAAACTCCCACTACTACATAAAAGACTAATATTAGAAATCTCATCGCAGACAGTTAACCAAAACTGTTAGCATTAAATGTCATCATAGGACGGTTAACCAAAACCGTTAGTATTAAATACCATCACAGACGATTTTAGTTTAGAGACCGTTTGTATTGCTGCCAGCGCTAAAACCGTATGTAATATCACAGATGGTTCATGGTGAACACCGTTTGTGAAGTATCACATATGGTTAGTAACAAAAACCATCTGTGATATTACCAAATATCATAGACAGTTTTTTATTTAAATTGTCTATGATAACTCACAAACGGTTTGTGTTAAAAACTGTCTGTGATAATTAATTCATCATGGACGGTTGGTATTAAAAAATCATCAGTGATAATTTTCCTTATTAATTGTAGACCCGTCGACTCTCCCAGATCTATCTTAAATTCCAGATCTGTTCTCACAGCTGGCTACTACTTTGAGGAGGTGGGGCTTTGAGACTATTTGGTGAATGGAGACCGTAGATTTGGCAAGAGTGATTGTAGATCCATTAAGTTCTTGAATATCTATAGTTAATACAATTTGTTTCTTTATTTTATCATGTGTATGGTCGATATTCCATCTATGTTACACTGTGTGCACTAACGTAATCCTGGACTAGTGCAGTATACACAAAAAGTCTAGATTTGCATATTTGGATCTCGATAGCGGTCTAATACGAATCGTCAAAGTAGAATTCTTCCGAATCGTTGCAATCTACATTTAAAAATAACCCACCAAACTCAAATAAACTTCAAAAGTTTGAAAACATTACAAATTTGGATAGATCATGATTTTAGATGAATTTAGGAATTTGAATGGGTTCAATCGGAGTTAGGATGAAGAAATATGGGGTTTTGGAAGTGTTTGCTGTGGTCGTAGGCTACAGCGGTCGGAAGCAGTGGTCGAAGCTACAATGGTCGAAAATAGTGGTCAAAAGCAGTTGTTGGAAGAAATGGTTGGAAGCTACAATGGTTGGAGACTTACAATGGTCAGAAGCTATATGTGGTCAGAAGTTACAGTGTTCGGTCGAATAGGCTGGATTAGTCATGAGCGATAGAGGTCAGGAGGAGAGTACTATAGCAGTCAAAGAAGACTACAATGTTGATAGCTTGGGAAGGCGTTTGGCGATGCTCCGGTGGCTGATGGTGAGCGGCAAGGTGCCCAAATGAAAGAGGAGAACAAGAGCGATACGTTGGTAGGCACAAGGTTTACCAGATATGGCAGAAGAGTGGTCGATGATGATGGAAGACGGTAGCTGCGGGGTGCTCCGGTGAGGGGATGATTTAGGTGTGGACTCGGACAGCGGAGTGGTCGGCGAGGATGGTGCCGTGGTGGCGGAGCTCTTGGCGACGTAGGTGAACCGAGAGGAGGCTGGAAGTGGGGGGTGGGAGGGGGGAGCTTGTTAGAGCACGTCGTAGCTCGGGAAGGGGTGAGCAAGGTGTGCGGCGGCTCTAGCTAGCGAGAGAGGGAGAGGAGGCAGGGGTGAGGCGGTGTGAGGAGGTATGATGCTCGGGGAGGGGTATTTATAGAGTCTTGGAGTGGCACAACTTTGCAATTTGTCGTCATAGATCGTGGGCTGCAACGGTGATTGCGGAGGAGATAAGGAAGGTGAGGCGCGAGAGAGAGGGGATTCGGGTGTGGGGATTGGGGAGATTCGGCGCAGGTAACAGGAGAGGAAGAGAGGAAAAGAAGGGAGGGAATCCGGCTGAGGTGAGGTGGCGACGCAGATGGCGGCGGCGATTAAGGAGTGCCGACATGGGGAAGAAGAAGAAAGGGGGGAGAAGAAGGAAGACGGCTGGATGGGCGCCACGTGGAGCTAGGGGTCAATCCGGGCCGCTTGTGGAGAGGAGGGAAGGGAAGGCATGGGCGGTGGGCATTCCGCCGTGTGGTTAGGGAGGCGATCCAGGCTGGCCATGTGCCAGCCCCAGAGCAAGGGGGGCAATTCAAATCTTTTTAATTTTTAGAAATGCCCGAGAAGATTAAATAAAGACTTAGAAAATTGCAAATACATCCAAAATTTTTTTAAAAAAATCACATAAATTTTTTAATATATTCTAGACTTAGGAAAATTATTTCCAACTTAAGTTGGTATTTAATTTTTATACTTAAAATTCTTTTTGATTTCTAATTTAGATTTTAAACTCCAAAAAATCACAGAAAATCCAGATAAAAGCCAAGTAAGTTCAAATAGTAAATTTGAATTAGGACTTTTATAGAAAATCAAAATATGCTTTATTTAATAGTATTTTCATGTTTTTACTTAAATTATAAAATATCCTTTATTTAATAGTATTTTCATGTTTTTACTTAAATTATTTTTAAAAATGCATTTTTAATAGCAGAAAAAGGCAGAAAAAAATCTAAAATTCAGGCAACCAATTAACACTGATTTTATTTTAGATTAAATAAATTTTTATAATTATTTTTTAAATAAAAATCTAGACAGTGATACAGACCATAATCGTTAAGACCTGTTATATGTGTGACACTGTAGGTTTATTTATATTTGGCTGTGGGACGAAAACTCCTTTTTAGTCCATAAGATGGTAGTGGTCCCTAACAGGATATAACAACTTTCAAATATACATAAAGATTATATTAGATGAACTTATATAGTACTTATGTATCGATTGTTTTGCCTTATGATACTAGATCGAACTCAAGGTGAGAAGTGTGTTATACTATGATAGCTCGATTATTCACTCGAATTTGTAGTGGATTACTTAGTTGTGATTGACATCTCAACCGCATTCAGCATAGCCATTCACTTCCTTAATCCAACAATATTATGGGGCCTAAAAATATCTCTCCCGCTATATAAGAGGAGAAAATTCCATCTTGATCATCACATTCCTCTACATGTTTCATAGTAAATCTGAAAATTATCTTTATGACCACATAGTTACGGGATAGTATTTGACAACCTCTAAGTAAACTATTATAAATGTAGGAATCCGTGATGATCTTAGATCTAAAAATCCTACATATATTGTGTATGAGACCAACTGATGATACTTAAGAATATAATAATTTCCGCAGTGTCATGGTAGATCAATCTAACATCATGTTCTCTAACATTTGTCCACATTATTTATTTGATATCCCTATATCCATGATCCATGAAACATGATTATCAATTAATACATGTGCTGATCTGTAAATCATTATTATCTCATATAATGATATAAGATTCGAGATAATTTAGAATAACATCAAAGTATTAATAAAGAGTTTTATAAACAAGTTACATACTTGTTGATCAATATGAAAGATATTTTATTCAAGAGATAAAATAACATATTATTTAAAAGATGATAAACATAGAAGTAATATAATCATCTCCATAATTACTCTAGGACATATCACTAACAATCGGTAACCGATCATCCTAGCATAACAACACAATACCTCTAGAACATATCACTAACCGTTGGCAACCGATCATTTCAGCATGACAACACGGTGGTGCTACTAGTTTACCTACTACTAGGACCCATTGGTGCGTGCATGGTGATCGATCAGTCTTTGAAGATGCCATAGGACGGGTTCACCACGGAGATGCCGCCGTCGATGAGCAGGTTGTGGCCACTCACGTACCGCGCGTCGTCACTGGCGAGGAAGAGCACGGCGGCAGCGATGTCCTCCACCCGCAGGCCCACGCCCTTCAGGTTCGCGACGGCCTCCATGGCCTGCTCGAACGCCACCCCGTCCAGGCCCACGTACCCCGTGGCGAGCGGTGTGGCGGCCGCCGCGGGGGAGACACAGTTGACGCGGATCCCGTGCCGGCCTAGCTCCGCCGCTGCGTTCTCCGTCAACCCCACCAGGGCGCGCTTCGCGCACGTGTACGCGTGCGACGCCGCGCCGGCCACCGCCGACGCCAGGCTCGACGTCCCGATGATGCAGCCCCGACGGGCGGGCACCATCACCCGCGCCGCGTGCTTCGTGCCCAGGAACGGGCCCACCAGGTTCACGGCCAACACGCGCTCGAAGTCCGCCTTGGTGCTCTCCCGGATGCTGTGGCACGCTGCGCCACCAATGCCCGCGTTGTTGAACATGACGTCCAGCTTCCCAAACCTGGCGACGGCGTGGTCGACCGCGCCTGCGACGTCGTCCTCGCTGGTGACGTCGCAGCGCACATAGCTGGAGACCCCCTGGCCGAGCTCGGTGCAAAGGCACACACCGAGCTCATCCTGGATGTCGGCGATGACGACGTTAGCCCCGTGCTTCACGAACAGCCGCGCTGTGCACTCGCCTATGCCGCTCGCGCCGCCGGTGATCAGCGCCACCTTGCCCTCCAACCTACAACGACGGACGTACGTGACAAATTAATCCACGTTACACAAGTTCATGCATGCTAAACGTAGCAGTATATTCGATCGTACCAACAAGGTACTTACTTTCTTGCTGATGCAGGAACATCAGAGCTGCTTGCCATGGCTTCCTCGATTCTGATCTTTCTGTGAGAGACTAGGTGCTTGTAGCTTTTTATATTAGCCAGTTAGCTAATGAACTAGGTAGGTAGGTAGCTAGCGACAAGTTGAAATGGTTGGGCGGGCATCTCCAAGTTTCAGATTCCGCTCGCGAAAGAGGCAGGAATGCAGGATGCCTTGGAAGCAGCGAAGTGGCGAGTGCGCTAGGATTTTGTAGTGCGGTGCAGGCAATGCTCGCCGCCATTTTTATACTATATCCACCGTGCGTTTATTAAGGGTGTGGTCGGATTGGACCGGACTCTGTGCTTGGTTTATCGATAGTAGTGCGTCTGTAATTTCTGGTCAACGAAAGATCGACGATGGCCATTGGCTAAACGCCCAACGTACGTGTCGAGCTACCAGTAGATAGCAGGGGTAGATCTACAGTAATTTAAGGGTATTCAGCTGGATACTTATTTTTTTGAACAAAAAACCATTATATATAGGGTATAATACATATGTATATATGTAGTTGGACTGAAATCAGTATTTTCAGTGCACACAGTCCATCTTTCACCGCCTCATTCGGTCATCGCCATTCCACCTCACCTCATTCGGCCCATTTGGCCGCCCGGCACTTCTGCATCACCCCTAGCCCGGCGCTTCTGCGTCTCCCCGGCCTAGAGCCTATTCGGCTATTCCCTATTCCCCATCGGCCATTCCCGGAGCGGCCAAGCTCATTCCCCATTCCCCGAGCGGCCACCGAGGGACGCCGAGCCCCACGCCCCCACTGCTGCCCCAGACGCCCCTGGCCCCGAGTTCGAAGTCCGGACTCCAAACTCCGCCCCGCCACTCCGGCCTCCACCGCAGATCTGCGCCAGTCTTCCCCTCCAGTAGTCCAGCCACCGGCCCTCTGCCCTCCCTTCTTCAATCGGCTGCGGCGGCACGTCGCCATCTGGCCCACAGCGGTCTGGCCCAGACGCCCAGTCCTGCTCCGGCTGCGCCAAGTGCCAGCGCCCTCCCTTTTTCCAGATCTGCGCGGCTGCGCCAAGTGCCAGCGCCATCAGCTCGCCTCGCCGCCCACCGTGGCACCGCCCGCCTGCATCTACCCTCCACGGCTCCGCCGACTGCCCGACCGCTGGTCCGCCCTTAGCCCCTTTTCCTTCCAGCCCTTTTGCTATTGTTTGAGTCTTTGAGACTTGAGAGTTGGCTGACAGGCTGAGTTTTTGTGGAAGCATTAGAATTGACAGTTTGGCACATTAGTATACAAATTGTGGAAATTGACTGAGTGTAGAGAACTAGAGATTGTGGTGTGGAAATTGCAGTCTGTGAAATTATGTTCCGCTCATCCATAGATTGGGTTAAGTTTCGCAAGACACATTGATAGTGCTATTTCGATAGTTATTCAATTTTGGTTATTTGTTGATTCCACTCATCCATAGATTTGGTGAGTTAATTATGTTCTTGGTTTATCCACACTAGTATTGGGTGACTGTGAAATTGTGAATGAAATTTGTGGGTCTTAAACTGCTCAATGAGCATAAATCGGTCTATATGTGATTTAGTGGCAATCTATGGAGAATTGGAGATTTATGCTAATTCTCGAGTTGTTCAATAGCTTCTAGTTGCTATTTTTATACTTATTGTAGATTTAATCATATCAGTTTACTTGTTGCCATTGTACATTTCTTGAATTAATCGATAGCTTGGCTCTTTGCTGCCATTGGCTACAAGAATTAATCGGTCTATATGTTATTGTAGCTAATTTGCTGCCATTGTTCTTGTAGCCAATTGTTCAATAGCAGTAGTTTACTTTCTTTATTGGTATTCTGTTAATATTTGGTTCTTAATCGTCGTGTTAATAGAATCGTCGTGTTAATATTTAGTTCTTAATTGTTTTATAATTTCTTTTGTATTATTCCTGTTGTTATCTTCACTACGAACAATTGTACTTTAATTTTCGCTATTATGGACCTTTATGTTTTCTATTGCACAATATCTTTGCAACTTCAAATATTCATCTTAAAATTCCTGAATCCGCCACTGGTAGATAGTGCCGGTTTTTTTCCCTTCTGTTAAAGGGTAGTCTCGATTGAAATGGTTGGATCATTTCGTGTAGAGATGTGTGTATTCAGCCGGCCTAGCTAGCTGCTTGATTGCGACCTAGAGGCGGATTCAGAACTAAATTCTAGATGTGGCGGAGTCTTAAATATGAACCAAAAAGTATTACCCAAGAGCAAAAGATTCTATGCTTGCGTTCTTTCTTCTTTTTCTTGTTGTTGTTGTTTTGCTTCAGCTTGTGCGGCGCCCGCGATTGCTACCTTAGCTTGTGCTCACGCAGCTCCGACGGTTGCTTCTTCAGCGGCAACGGTTCCACTAGCAACCGTACTTACTTCGGCTCAAAACCATGCTAAAATACTTCTTCAAATCCATTTCCACCAAATCATAATCAACCATCAAAGTATTGAAGCAAAAATCACAATCCGTCGTATGGACAAATCATCAAAGACAAAAAGATCAAGCATTCAAACAATCAAACTTACTAGGCTTAGACATTTTGATCGCTGCTTGCCACCTTGCCCCTCTGCTCAACTGCCCTGCATGCCGCATGCCTTCATAGAAATAAAAAAATTTGCTTTCTCTGTTTCACTTCATAGAAATAAAAAAAACAGAAAAACATTGGATTAAACTCACTCAAGGAGTCAAGGAACATGGATGTGCTCGTTATCTAGCGAGCCATCGACGTGTACTTTTAGCATTCAGATGTGCTGATCTTTGTACTGGGCATAGCAACTCCTTGGGTTTGTGACGTCACACACTGCTGAACGGTGTTGATATGCGGTCGGGATTCTCTAACTTAAGTCAGGTCGTGACTTAGCCGATCTGGACCGTCCATCTCTGTATGGACGGTCCAAATTATTTCTAATTTTTTTAAAAAAAAATTAAAAATAATTTAGACCGTTCATACAGAGATGAACAACCCAGATCAGCTAAGTCACAAGTGACTTACCAAAGGTAAGTCAGAGAATCCCGATCGATTGATATGCTTCACAGTGCCGTCATCCTCGGCGTTTGGCTGAGTTAACAAGATTGACATGAAAACAAAAAGTACCACTCATGGCTAAAAGAAGAGAGAAGATAAAGAGTATTTTTTTATCAGATGCAGGATGAGGGAAGCATCGAAAATACGCGCAGATTAATTCATACCAAGCTCTCAGGTTTGTCGTTGTTTTCATCGGTGCTTCCGCCCATTCTAGTGTACTAAATCCGAAGAAGACAACCTGCAAAACGGCCAAAAAAATCCAAACAAACACCCAGCTAACCCAGATCGAAGTACAGATAACATACCCTGCAACACGAAAAGAGCAAGTGCCAAAATGAGCCGGGGGATGTCCAAGCCAGTAGGAGGACCGGCGGAGAGGTTCACAGCAAACAAGAACAAATCCCGAATAGCACGCGCGAGCAAGAACTAGCGGACGATGCACGAAAAGCGCACAGAACGCAAGCGAAAATGGAAGCCGAACTAACCGGAAGGAAGACGATCCATAGAAAAAGCTCTCCTCGCGCCCTCCGCCCGTATGAACACATAGGGACGGAGGCCGGCGAGCGACACGGCAGCGCCGCCGTACCAGGATGAACAGGGCGACGAACCCCACCGCACCAACGAACGAGACCAACCGCGCCAACGGCCACGACCGAGGACCAAGCCCAGCGACCGGCCCAGCAAACAGCGCCGACCGGCTACACGACACGAAACGACCGCCCAGCGGGCGAACCAACCAAGACCGGGGAAACTCGGACGCAGAGCGCACCATCAACGAGCCGCGAGATGGCACACCACTGGAGGACTAAACGTACGGAGCTCTCCTAACCTCGCCATCTTCACGCAGCTCGGGGGAGATTCTTCGTCCCAGTCACACACACGTACAGCTCGCACGGCTCGAGTTTTGGACATACTAGAACGTAGGGCGCGTCTCACGCGCCTTGACATGACTCCAATTGCAAAAATTAACTTTCAATAATCGGGTTCATGAAAGGAAATAGAAGCAGTGATATATGTAAAGAGACTAAAACTTACCAAGTTCATGTGCATATAACTCTCTATTTGGGTATCCGCAAACAATTTGTGACATAAAAGCAACAATCAAAATATGAGCAAGGAATAATTTTATGTATTCTTGTTTGCATAAGAAAATAGCACGTAGAAAACGGCATACTGCAATGCAAGAAGGAAACACAAACACTAATGATGAAGATCACAGGGGTGGTAGAGAAGAAAATCACACGTACTTGTCACAGGCAAATTTCACTCGTTTATTTTGGAATGCAGTTAATTCATCAACCTGTTTAGCCCCATGGTCACCAAGCAAATTGATGAACCCAAATAAAAACATGCCCCTGTCCAGCATCCTTTTAACAAGTGCTGGTACCAGAGCCAACCCGTTTTGCTTAGCCTCAACGACAAAGTCTTTGAATTTCTTGGACTCCTCTGTTGCATTCACATATTGAGCACATTAATATTCACTTTCCAGCAAGCCTCAAATTAGTGCAAATATATATATACCTTACCAAGAGATAGATAAATTTTAAAATGTGGCTTGTACGGTTGGCACTCATAAAGACAGTAAAGGCAGTAAAGCCCAGCCAATCTTTGAGGTAGAGAACTTTGGGAAGTCATATGGCCTACATACACAAGAAAGTGAAAATAGTTCAACGGTGACTACACAAATGATCACATGTGGGTACAGTGCCAATTTCCAAGAAGCCATATCCTACCGATACAATGCAAAAACAGGGACTGCATGAAAACACCCGAATTTGTCTTGGGTCTGCCTTCATATATGTAAGAGAATTTCTTTGCCATCCGCACTCTCTTGAAATCGGTGAATGCAGTGCAATTCTCCTACCAATCAGAAATGCAAAGATGCTATTTATTGAAAGTTAATATGCACATGACACACCTAGATAAGAGACAAAATTACCTTGAAAGTTAATATCCTGATCCCGACTGATGATCGTAGGACTCCACCAAGGCAGTAACCACCAAGGCGACTGTGGTGAGGGCTCGAGCATGTAGCTCGCCAAGGCATCCTACTTTAAGTTCTTTCAAGAAACAAACGCAGGAGATATCCTAATTCAAAATCGTAGCTGAATTCTACTACAAAACATGACTGCAATAAGAGGATTTCAACTGCTCGGGGGCAACAAGAACCCTTCCAACAACTTGATCAAGATCACGCCTTCCACGGGAGGTGATGAGCCTTCCACCGCAATGAAGAGCCAAATAGCATACGCAAACAACAGTCCTCAAGAAAAAAAGTAATTAATGTATAAAACATAAAGAACAAAAACAGCTGCATTACCCTTGGGATCGACATCAATGATGCCCATCTGCTGCAATCGCTGCAGGATGTTGCGAAAAAAGCACCACTGTTCTTGCGGAAGTGCGGGCGCGAACCATTCCTCTGCTGTCCGCCATACATCTTCTCGAAGCCACCCACACCAATACCCCTCTCGTAGATCTTCCGCGCCATCGAGGCCATAACACAATGAAAAGGAGATATCAAAATTAGTCATTGCCCAAGTCCATTATTGATGTGATTGGAGATACTATGCATTGACAAAAATGTAATGATATTATTCCTCACCACCCGATGTAGTACCATCCAGATCATAGGCGGAGCTCCTTGAACCTTGCAGTTTTCACAATGTCAACCCACTCCGGAAGCTCCATCTGTAATGGCAGAAATCATTTCAGTCCTCACAAATTCTGGGAAGCTCCATCTGTAATTGGCTTCCTTTTATCTCGTTAAATGTTCGAAGTTAAACAAATGTTATCATTCTTATATTGGATATATAAAACGAGTAACATTTATAATATTGAAATACGCTTAGATTGGACTAAAATTGAAATTAAGTAAGCTTGTATAAATAGTTCCATTAAAAATTAAGTAAAAAACCATCAAAAATATTATTCCAGACATAAACATCTCAATATATAATGGACGTTATATATAGAATATATGTAAATTTTGAATTCTGGTAGGGTCATGATCCTACAATCCTATCCAGTCAAATCTACCTAACCCTAGGATATATATCCTAACCCTAAACCCTAGTAAAATGGACAAAATATGATGGGAATTATTCACAGGACATTTTTCCTATGATCACCAAAGCTGAATGTAGTGTAGCATAAAATGTTTCTAGATGTTCAGATTGTTCATAAAGAGGGGAAAAAAGGGGAACAGATTAAGAATAAATTACACAGGTGTATCATACTCACTCAAAAAAGTATTGCTTAGGGAAAAACAAACTGGGATCGATGCTCCAATTCTCCAACACAAAATCATCTCTGACAGATACATGCAGTTATGCAAGATTGGTGTTACTGTATAATAACAACAACACAACTAAAAGTTGTACTTGTATTTTGTAACATGGAGCAAACTTCACATTAAGAGTGTGAACAGATATAGATACACCAAAGTTAATCAATACAATGAATACAAGATACGTTGGATGCCTGGATGGGATAAGAATTTTCCTCAAAATTAAAATAATATTTATTGTCATAATCTATGCCCAAGTTTGAGACTCGATATTCATATCCAAACCGAGAACCCATATAATAATATATCCATAAACCAAACCCAAATTCAAATTATCCAACTTACGAGTTTGCAAGATGCATAGTCTAGCAAATCCTTGAATAAAAGAACACAACTTAATTTAATTGTGTCATATAGTGATTTAAAAAGGTAGAAGTTTTATTATCTACTATGTAAATAAACTTTTAAATTAACAGTAAAATCTGATAAGATACTGTCGTTCCATCAGTGTTAAGCAAAATCCGATCATTCTCCATATCTGGTAATTATCACTTATCAAATAATAAAGTTCTCCAACTATAAGCAGCAAATTGATCCAAAGTATCATTAAGAAAACAAAGGTGGCAAAGATCAAACAGCGGAATAAAAAAGATATCAAGCATCTGAAGAGAATGACAGCAACCTTAACATCAAATTACATATATGACCAGTTTGGAGTATTCTTGAAAGAAAGACAAATCTATTAGCTTATGGGCTGGATAATACATATGTTATAATCTGATAAATGAATCAAAAGGATCTAAGTTAAGCTTAAACATGTTACTAAGAAAATTCATATGTTACATTACTTAGTGCCTGACCATAAAAGAGACAGCAGCACATAGATTCAATCCATTTCAACAATTCAGATAGTTCAATTGAAGTTTAACAATTAGTGTTTTTTGCACGCAGAACATACTACACGACACCACTTGTATCATGTTAGTAGGCCAAAGTCAGAATCGAACATATAAAAATTCTCTGCTATGGCATCGCTTTTTCCAATAAACCATTTTATCCAAATTTCTAGTCCAACTGGTAAAAATTATGTGTTGCTACCGATGCAGTTGCCTCAAGCTTGTTGAAGAACTAAAAGCTGAATTCAATAATATCAACCATTCCAAGTGTTCAACAATTTAATATAAGGAGACAAACCATTTCGTCCAAAGAATTGTAAATATGCTGCCAATTTTGCTCCATGTAACGACATTGGCCAAAAATGATTAACAAAGACATGCCACAGAGTACAAACTACAAAGTAAAAATTAAAAACTTAGGCTATGGCAAAAGGTTGACTATATTACTGTGCATATCATAATTAGTGGTAGATGAAGTTTCAGGGCTAGATGACAAGCTTTCTTCCTCGAAATCGTATTATTCCCTATTGAAGACGAACAATAAACAATTTAAAAATAATTGCATTAAATAGAAAGGGGATAAGTAATTGCATAAACAGATGAGTATTAAAAATATGCATACTTGTGACGGAAGCTCAAGTGTTGCATATCGCCAAATCTAATTTCCTCCACTGGTGAATTCTGCCATCATCCTGTATGTTGATATTCATCTAAGCAAGAATTGGCATTGCTATGATCATCAGTACATTGCCAAAGTTGCCATTACTACATCAAATTTAGCTATTTCATGGGAAGAATCTGATTCACTTTAGGACATTCAGTTGCATACGACTCTTCGGCCCCATCAGTTTCATGCAAGCCAACACATAACAAACCAGAGGCCTCCTGATTCAAAAACAGGAGGGAATGATGGGAGGTTGTCATTGAGATCACAACAAAGTTGGGCATACATCGGACAGAAGGTGGGCTCAAAAACAGCCTTCTCAAATATGAGAGAAATAACATCCTGAATCAAAAGCAGATAATGGATTAATCACCAGGAAACTGTCAAGGGAATAGAAAGCTATGGAATGCATACAACTGAAATAATCAAACCTTCAAAATATCAGCAGTAGTAATTCCAGCATCCATTAGTTGGCCCTTGAGTAGATCAAATTTCTCTGGCGTCAGTTTGTTTAATATACTGCACAAGCAAGAGCAAATAAACAGCTCCGGTATGCTTGCGCCAGTCGAAGTCGGTGGGGAGGCCGTCGGTGGGGAGGATGGGCGCCTCCTGCGCCGAGTCAGCGACTTCCTTCAGGAAGGTCCGGCGGGAGCAGCAGAGGCCGAGGAAGCGCACGCGGAACTCGCCGCATCCCATCCCGCGGCGGCGGCGGGGGAGGAAGGGGGAGGCGGCGGGGGAGCGGGGTAGGAGGGGGACCGGGGGAGGAGGGGGAACCGAAAGAGCGCACCGGGGGGGGGGCAGCAGCCGGGAGTGGCTGAGCAGTGTAGCCAGCGGATCCGTGGTTGCGGCGCCAGATCTGCGCCGAGGAAGCTACGGACGCGCGGGGAGCGACGGGGGGAGGCGGCGGCAGAGGAGGGGGGAGGTGGAGGGGGAGGCGGCGGGGAGCGGGGGAGGAGGGGGAGCGGGGGAGGGGGGGCGGCGGGGGAGGGGGGAGGAGAACCTGAGGATCATGTGCGCGAGGTAGAAGAGGTCGGCGACGGTGCGTACGGCGGTGACGGCGACGCCGATGCCCATGTCGATCTTGACGCAGGAGTCGCCGGCGGAGGGCCTCTGGGCTCTGGCCTCCCCCTCCGGAGGCGGCGAGGGAGCGGGGGAGGAGGGGTTGGGTGGAGGCGGCGGGGAGCGGGGAAGGAGGGGGACCGGGAAGGAGGGGCGGCGGGGAGGGGAGGAGGAGGAGGAGGGGCGGCGGAGGAGGAGGCGGCGGGTAGGAAGGGGGAGGGGGAAGCGGCGGCCGGCGGGTGAGCGGGGGCGGGAGGCGGCGGGGAGGAGGGGGAGGGGCGGCGGCGGGGAGGGGAGGAGGGGACCGGGCGGAGGGAGCGGCGGAGGAGGGGGAGGCGAGAGCGGGAGGGGACGCGGGAGGCGAGAGCGGGCGGCATGAGACGGAAGGGGCGCGTTGGGGAGCTGCGGCATGGCGCGCGCGCGCGACCGCACGGTGGGGCGCCCGCGCCACGCGTCGCTGGGCCCTCCTCGCGGCGTGGCGCTCTGTGGTGCGAGCAAACAGCATGAACTTTTAATAACTCCGATGTGCTCTTCTGATCATCGAAATACCAAAACACACGACTCAAGTCATGAAAGGGATTAGAAATGGAATTTCGATATTCTAAGAGCTAGTTTTAGTATTTCGATGATAAAAAAGCTATATATGTCCAAAATTCGCACGACTCCACCACTGCTCTGCAAGTCTGTAACGTGTCCCAGTGCGGCAGGGCCTGTGCCTCTTTTTATGGCACCGTTTAATTTAGTTTCTAATTTTTACTATTTATTAATTTTTTATTTTTAGGTTTTTTATCTTTTATTTTTTTATTCTTTTGTATTATTCGTGATAGATTAACATATTTTTTATTTTTTTAAATTTAATTATATTAAATAAATTAACTTATTTACAGTAAAAATAACTACGGTAACAAAATCATAAATCAACCCGTGCGGTGACGTACCACCGGTGTGTCATGCCCGGTGTCGACTGTGGAGACGCGCGCGCGTCTCATCCGCGCCTGCCTTTCGGCCGTTCATCTCCGCGAGCAGCGCAAACCAACGCACGTATCGGCGGTCGGCGCGTGCGCAGTGCAGCCCCCGTGCGTGCTGCCTACCGCTGCTGCTCGCAGAGCGCCATGCGATATGTGGTACGCTCGTACTAGTGTACGAAGGAGTAAAAAAGGTTGCAGGAGTGTGAGTGCAGACGCGCCAACAGCAGCAGGCCGCAGAGCAGACGACGCGGACGGTGGCCGCTCAGCTTCACAGGCGAGGCCAGTGGTGTTGGGATTTTTTTAGGTGCCTTTTAATATTTATTATGTTTAGTTCAAGTATAACATAAAGCGAAATAGCTAAATTTATTTTATAGGATCGGCTCTACAGGCTATAGATCCATATGATCAGATTGAAATTGATATTATAAACAATCTGATCATAATACATGACTCATATATGTGTACTAGCAACTAATATATTTTAAACTCATAAAATTAGTCTGTCTGATTGTAGTCGGTGACGTGATTAGGAGTCTCACGATGTACTGAAAATAGGTTGGACACTTTGTAACACCTAAAAGTAGAGTCTATAAATAATTCCCCGGCCTTTAGTCTTATATGTAATTGTGAGTGGTACCACAGAAAAGATAAAGAAATAGATGGTAGATTTAAAAGCTTCTATAAAAATTACTCTAGAATTTAAAGAAAACTAAACATTGATATCACAGCGAGGAACATGATGAAAACAACCACGCAACAGGCACTGCTTCGATTGATTTCCGCACGGCGCACGGGTTACGTGGAGAAGATTCGTTCCCCTCGCATGGCCGGTGAACAGATCGTGGGCGCTGCTTCGATTGCTTTTCTTCACCACAGGGAAAGAAACCAGCGGACCAACAGTGCGGCGATCGAGAAAAGAAAACAGCGGGCGAAGGCAAATTGTTCTGGCGTGAGCCGATAAGGGAGCATTGATTTAACTGATCAATTGATTGAGCATTCCTTGAGCATTGTTCTGGCGTGGTGCTGGCAAATTTTTTATTCTCCAGCTGCATGCATTGAGCCGATCAAGGGAGCATTGATTGTTGAGCATTGACCAATCTAGTATCGATCTGAAGCCTAAAGATTTAGATAACACTTAAGGAGGCATTATGAATAGCGATGGTTTCTAATTTTTAGTTAAAATTTTACTATAATTAACTTTTTTACTGTAGTTAAATTAGTTTATTAGGTATAATTAAATTTAAAAAAAATATAAAAATAGAAAAAATATGTTAGCTCATCACGAACAATACAAAAGAATATAGGGGAAAAACGAAAATACAAAAAAGCTCAAAATATCTTAAAAAATCAGAAAAAGACGAATTACTAAATAGTGAAAAAAAACTGAAACTAAAAAAGCTGAAACGAGCGGGGCGATGGCGTTCGAAATAACGATGGTTTAGTTTTTAGTTGAAATTTTATTGTAACTGACTGATTTTTTACTATAACTAAGTTGACTTATTGGACATAATTAAATTTAAAAATTCAAAAATAGAAGCGATATGTTAGTCCATCACAGACAATACAAAGGAATACGGAAAAAACAAAACACAAAAATACCAAAAAAAAAAAAAGAGGAAAAAATGCTATAGTGTTTCAAAAGTCGACGCTCCGCTGGAAACAAACGCTCGTAACCATCGTGAGCGGGGCCTTATTCTCATAATAGCAATCAATAATATTTTTCTGAAGTTGCTTAGATCTTATAAATTGAATGGCTTAAATTTCATGGTTTGGGAAAAAAAATCATGTTTTTGCTTTTTGCTGAAAACATTGATTACGTAATAGACAAAATGAACCGAAAAGCCAAAAAAAATACCACTGTTGAGAAAAGAGAAAAATTATACATAAGAATATGAAAATTAGACTAAAGATAGTAAAAGGACTCATACTTTTATGTTGGAATCAATGACTGATTCTTTAGCTGCTGAGTAAGGGTGAACGGAATACGTAGAAAATAATGTGTAGTCTGAAACAAGATTTTGGTGAAATATCTCTTATTAAAATACTTAATCTTATTAATCGCTTTCTCTCTACTAAGATGTATGATAGCACTTCAATTGATGAGTATTTTAATAAACTCGTGTTTTAGTAGATTATTAAAAAAATGTTGGTTATCCTTTTTCTAAAGAAGTGCAGGTCATGGTTGTTCTAAACTCTTTGCCAAATTCATGGGAACATTTTAAGATATCTTTTTGTCATTCTCAGATGATACTCAATATGCGCACTCTGATGCATCATTTGCTTATGGAATAAAATAGAAAACTCTCTCAGGAAAAAGAAAGAAATACTCACAATTCTGAGTTACATCTTGGAGAGGAAAAAGGTAATAATAAAAAGAATTAGCAAAATAGAAAGCCTAACTGTGATTTGAGAGAAAAGATTAACAAGAAATACGATCGGGATGATCATAAAAATTATAACTCAGCTCAGAACAATGATCAATATAAGAATTTTAAGTGTCACACCTATGGTCAATATATGCATTGCAGAGCTGACTATAGGAAAAAGAAGTAGAATGAGCAAAAAAAATCAAAACTATTAACTAGTTGAGTATAAAAGCAATTCTTCGCTTGCGCGGTGTGTCTGATATTTTTATATGCATTGAATCTTTATTACTACTACTTTTCTAAATAGTTGAGTTTATCGATTCTGGTGCTACATCTCATATTATTAAAATTCATAGAGCTTTTATTTTTATGCAAACAATTTTAAGGAAAAATAGATATATCTTTTTGGAGACTAATGCTAAAGCCGATATACTTGGAATTGAACATTATGTCATAAAATTCTCCAATTGAGAAAAATTATTATTACATGACACTTTATATTCACTTAGTATGAGAAGGAATTTAATCTCTATTGCTTAGTTAGAATCTATTGGTTATGATATACTATTTAGAAATAAAAGAGTTAAAATATTGCTCAATGGAAAATTAGAGCATACTAAAGCTCATCACGATGGTCTTTATTTTTTTGATGAACTATCAAATGATGACAATATTGCTTATTTAGTTGGTGAAAATAATTTTATAGTGAGGAATACAAATGATAGAAACACATGCTCAGAATCTTTTTTATGACATTTACGACTTGATCACATATTCAAAAACATAATTAAGAGGCTTATTAATTATAAAATTCTGCACTTTAAATGAGAGAATTTTGGTACTTGTGAGACATGTATAATGGGTAAGATGATCCGTACATCTTTTCCAAAGTCATAAAGATATAATGAGCCTTTTGCCATTATTCATTCTGATATTTGTAGTGAGATAACACTCCTACGAGAGGTTAAAAGATTTATTTTATCACATTCATTGATGATTATTATAGATTTGGTTATGTGTATCTTCTTAATTATAAGTCAGAATGATTTTATGCGTTCAAGACATTTAAAACTGAAGTAGAAAATCAATTGAATAGAAAGATCAAAACTCCACTAAATATCCATTACCGTGCAATTGTGGGTCACTTTTAAATTTGCTTGATTATCATTTGCTATTGTAGCCACCACCAAGTGTAAGTTTCTTTTTGACCTCAATTTACTTTGGAAATGTAAGAATTTTACTTAGTGAGGAAAAATGAGATAGAGTGAACTCCACATATCGTATATATGTTGTGGTATTTGTGTGTTCTTTGTGCCACTAATCATGACAGGTGAAGACGATAATATGGGATAAGAGCATACCCCAATGAGTCATTTTCAATTCTAAACTTCGAGGAGACTTTGCGCAATAAGTTTGTTACCACTTCGTCCACCTTAAAAGTACAACTCAAGACAAAGATCAACAATTCCACACAAAATATGCATATTGAATTCAATCATCAAATGAAAGTGTTACGCTTAAACATCGTGAATGATATTATGCGGGAACTTCATCCATAATAAGAAAAAGATAACTTTATTCCTTTCTATGGAAGTAAAGATCCAGAGGAGCATCTTGAGTGGGAATAGCAAATGGAGAAACTATTTAGATTTCAAAAGCTTTATTCCTTTCTATGGAAATAAAGATCCAGAGGAGTATCTTGAGTGGGAATAGCAAATGGAGAAACTATTTAGATTTCAAAAGCTTCCCAAAGCTCAAAAGGTGATGTGTGCCACTAGATAATTTAAAGATTATAGTTGGTGGCAACAACGATTTGGAAAAGAATTCATTAAATTTATGTCAAATTTGAAGGCACTCATGAGTAGAGGATTTGTGCCATCCTATTATGCGCGGGGATTGCTTCGCCATTTGGAGAGTATCACATAAGGGAGTAACATTGTTCAAAAATATTACTTTGAACTACAAGATGCATTACGCCGGGCCGGTGTCACTAGTGTACTAAGAGAGAAGGCATACTTCAAAGGAGAATTGAATTATCAGATCGTTCTTACACTTCAACCTAAATATTTTTGTAGTGTACATGATCTTGTGAATTATGATATTGAAGAGGAGAAGAGGCTTATGGAGAAGCGTACACCACAGTTCAATCCATGTACATACATATGTTCTTCTGCCCCTACTAGTGTGATACATGAGAAGAAGACCGAGCATGGGACTTTCTCTTCGGTCAAGAAGATATATAGTGATATTCCAAAGCATGTAGCTCCTGAGATGCATCACAACCCATATGAGGATGAGAGCCACATAGCCAAATTGAGTGAGAGTGATAAAAAGAGTGAGCTGTATAATTCCACCATATGTGAGGTTGAGAGTATCCAAATTGAGAGTGTGAGATAGACACAAAAAGAAAAGAGAGAATTAGAAGATAGACAAAGTGAGAATGAATCTGAAACTAACATATTAATATCTATTTGAAGTGTTGTTTCTCACATTGTGCAGCCATCACGACCTAGCGAGTCCGACCGACCATCGCAATCTACCGATTCTGCTCGGCATCGTAGTACTAGCCGTTGATCATCTATGGGCCGTATCGATGAGGTAACTTACGTACAAATTTACGTTTTATTTTTCTATTAGGCTTTACGTTTCGCTAACATCATGGCATTCTCTCGCCATAGGTCCATCGTCGAGATGCATCATTTTTTTACCTTTACACCACCTACACAAACTATTGCTCATTGTCATTTATCTTCTCTGCACATCCAAGAGGTACGAGATTTGCATTCTACATCCGGAATATTTATTGTAGCTAACATCGTTTCATCTTGCAGCCTTCAATTCAACACAACGCCAAGGTTTGTAGCATATGCAGGGCAAAGCTTATTGTTCACACCATATCCAGGGCTTGGAGACTTCGGTGAGCAGAGCTCTTCTAGCTCTGCTGGCACGTCGTACGGTCAAGGCTAGAACTCCTCTGCACAATGAGGGGGATTTCTAGAGTTCTTCGTTCAGGACTTAGATTACCAATGGTCCAAAGTTTGACATGTCTCAGTTGGAGGACATCGATGCTTATCGGACCCAACCTGCTATATCTCAACCTACTGGACTACCGTCGATCACTCAACAAACGGAATCGTCTCCATACCTCCTCTGAACTGACACGAGCTCCCGACCGACTAACATACCCCACGACACATGGTCAACGGAAAACAAGGCTATGCACGTAGAGGCAGACGTGACGATGAGATAGCAGTGGCTCAGATGAGTAAGCCGTATCGCATCCCGTGCGATGTATTTTTTTGTATTATTATTGTACTCCTACAAATATTTGTAATGCATAAGATTCTAAAAAAATCGACAATTACTATGACTATGTCGGGAGACTGTACATAAAATTTTATAATTTCTGGAGCTCGTTTGCTACATATAACAAGTTCTACAAATATCATAATTGTACAAATTTTTTAGCAACATTCATAGTGGATAAAATTGTTAAAAAATTACATAATCAAGTACATTGTGTTGGGAGGCTGCACATAAAATTTTATAATTTTTGAGCTCATTTGCTATATTTAAGAATTTAAACAAATAGTATACAAAAAATAGTTAAGGTAGGTAATTAACTGGTTTAATTATTTGTCGTCCGGTGGCGAGGCGGCAAGCCTTGGCCGCACGATGGCTAGGCGGCAGGTTGCCTACTGCCCGGTGAATAGGCTCAGGTCACACGCGTTAGCTTACGGCCACCGAGTGGCAAAAAGCCATTTTTTGTTCACAGTTTTGCATGCACCGCATAAGTAAATCTTTGGATGATTGGTCTGTTTTTACTATTCCTAACTATAAATTGCATGCATCAACCAGTTCACCTAAGAGCTTAAGCTGATGAGAAAAGGTGAGTAATTCACTTATACTTCAACACTCTTCTCACGTGTAGACTCTTTCAGGCTTAAGATATAGAATAGAAGTATGTTGTAGTTATTTTTATTTAGTTGCACCAGCCAGGTTTTGAAGTCAGGACCTCTTAGCTCTGATAAGATATTAAGTTGTATGTACTAATTTGTTCATCTAAAAACTTAAACTGATGATAAAAACGTATAATTCATTGATACTTCAACACCTACTTCAACACCAACAGCCAAACAGTAGCTAGTAGTTGCAATATTACATTCACTCAGTAATCACTCGCCATTGTACTCGATCACCATAATATATACCACATGGCACATGCCTCTTCTAAGTGATTACCACGAAAGACAGAAACATCTAGGAGTACTAGGGAGGCGACAAGTAGCTAGGGGGAGATATCAGGATCATGGTAAATGATTGTGAAGCCATACAACAGATCAATGATTTATGCATTTACCAGAAGACAATTAAACAGATCAACAAATTAATTCCAAAGTTCCTTTTTTTTCAATTGGCTCAGAGCGGAGCTACAAATGAATGTATCCTACTACAGCTTATAGATCCACACCACATTTCACCTAGGGAGTAGCTTCTTAAGACATGAATGGGCACAAGAGAACCAAGAAATTGGTTGGCAGGAGAAATGTATGATTGGTTGGCAGGAGAAATTTATGGGGTAATATAGTTCAAGAAGAAGGATGATGAACTGGCCATTGATCACGCAGGATGCAGCCGCAACCGATGAACCTAACTTGTAGCCACCGCCGCTGAAGGCGCCGTCGCCGATGCCGAGAATGCCGTCATCGTCGGCATGTTGCCGACAGCGCTGTTGTGGGGCGCGGCCATGATGGTCTTGTTGGACGTGTAGCTCGTCGGCCTCAGCGCTCTCATGGGGCTCGCGAGCGCCCAAGCCCAGCTGCGGTGGCTGCGCGTTCCAGGCACCCTCGTTTTGCCGCCGGCAATGGCGCTGCTGGCACCGTCGGCCGCGGAGAGCCAGTAGGAGGACGAGGGCGCGGGCGTGGCACCGAGGCCGCCGAAGAACCCGGCGCACTTGATCCGGTGCTGTTGCTTGGGCTCCTCGCACTCCTCCTCGTCGTCGTCGCCCTCGTCGTGGGCGCCGCCCAGGTGGCCGGGCGCGCCCGCCTTGGGCTTGGGCTCGCGGTGGGACTCGACGCGCCGGAGCGCGCAGTCGCCGAAGCCGGTGGAGATGCGCTCCAGGAAGTCCCCGGAGAAGCTGCGGCTGCCGCACCCCACGGAGCGCGACCGTGCCACCTTCCTCCCGAACGACGATGACGACGACCCCTCGCTCCGGCGGCCCGGGCTCTCCGGCTCCACGATCGCCTCCAGCCTCCGCCCCAGCGACGACGCCGACGTCGACGCGACCGACACCGATTTCCTCCTCGCCGACGCCGCGCCGCCCCCGCTGGCCAAAGGCGAGGACGCGCTCTGGTGGCTGCTGGACGAGGAAGAGGAGTACAGGAAGGACCAGAAACTCTTCTTGTGGGGGCTGTCGGCGGTGATCGCGAACGGAGCGGGCGCCAGCGGCGGCTCCTCCGGCCGCGGCGCCACAGACTTGCTCCTCTTGAGCCCAGCCGCCACTGGGACGGCCGACGAGGATGAAATCTTCGCCTTCTGCGACGGGATCGCCTTGCGCGAGGCCGCGGAAGGGTGGAGAGGCAGTGGCGGCTCAGAGGCGGGGCGGTTGGACGGAGGGGAGGACGGTGAGGCGGAGGCAGGCGGCGGGAGGAAGGGGCTGGACTTGGACGACGAGACCAGCATGCCAAGCTTCTCCTGCAGGCAGAAGGCGCAGATGCCGCCGGCAGCCACCCCAGCAGCCGCGGCCGCCGCGCCGGGCGGGTAGGGATGCTCACTGCAGTACGTCAAGCTGTCCTGATCCGCCGCCGTCGTCTCGGCCGCTTTCTCCTCCATTCTTGAACCCGCCCACTCTCCTCACCTCCTCTGATCCCGGTAAGCTCTGCCGCGCTGCTGGATCTCGGCTAAGCGACCACCCTCCACATCGCTGACTTGGTGAACTCGCTCGCTCTTTCTTGGACACGAGCAAATCCGCTTCCACCACAAGAGCTCAGCTCCTCTTGATCTCGATCTGCCGCTGCTGCTCGCGCGAACGTGCAGACGAGGTGTAGGACGAGGGGCGGATCGGGAGCGTGGGGAATGGAGTGAGGGGGGTGGCACGGGCGCACAGGCGGATGCGGGGGCAGGGGGAGAGCAGAGAGGAGGCAGAGGCGGTGTGGCGCCCTGCTGCGCTGCGCCTTATTTTAGCGCCTCTTCCGCCTGTTTCTTGTTGTCCGGCTCGTCAGTTCGGAGGCCGCGACAAGCCCCGGTCAGGAGAGCACGTGGGCGGTGGAGGTCGCACGGCGCATCTCTCTGCGCGCGAGTGAGCGTGGCTCCACGCTGCAGCTGCAGCCGCTGCCGCTCTCCGTCCAACTTGATGGTGGGCCCGTTTTTTTGTTGTGGCTCTGCGCTTTTTAAGAAGACTAGTTTTACGCTTAAAAGGCTGTTAAGAGAAGTAATTTTGAGAAGTTGATTAGAGAAACTATCATTTAGTTTGATTTTTGAAGAAGTTGAAGCTAAACATCATAAGAAAAAAAGTAAAGAAGATCAGGACGGGTAACTGGTAAGGTATAACGGATCTCTATGCAGTGGTAAGTTAAATTTACACCATTCTGAACACTCCAAAGCAAATCCTGCACATATGGACGGACATACACATTAGACCACTTTTTCATTTCCCAAGCATGCAGTACATATCAGATACTACTATTAGTAAAACACAACTTTGCCAAGTGGGCAACAAGAAACGTATGAATTCTATCGCAATGGACTAACTGTACATTCTAGCAACAGAAAAGTGCAGGGCACTACGCTAATGTCATGAATTAAGATGCTTTGATCTAAAAAAATATCATGAAGCACTTGATACATTTATTCCAAGAATTAGTTTATAAACCTGCATACTATTATAAATATTATGTGTATTAATATGAGGCCCAAAGAGCCATATATATAAAAGAGTATAAGGAGATATGTCATATAGAGATAAGACATATATGAAATAGAATACTAATTCTATATCCTAATACAACTTTATCTCTATCTCCTTAACAACCCCCCTCAAATGTAAGGTGTATGCAATAGCATTGCATTTGGAAAGAGTTGTTACTAAAATAGTAAACAAAAACGAAGTCCGAGCTTTAATGATGTCGTTGTAGCATGCAGTCCTTGAAAAATAGAGTTCTAGGACTCGACTCAAAGACGTAATCCAGACTCTAGATAGGCAGAAGAGGCGGCACGCCATAGGTGAGGCCGGCAGTTGGCGGACGGAGGAGAGGATGAAGCGGGTAGCGCCGAGCATTCTTCCACTCAGAGGGGAAGTCGTTGGAAGGCGGGCTGGAGGGTGCCTTGACAGCAATCGGCGAACGGCGGGTGCAACATCACGTCGGCTAGAGAGCAACATTTCTTCTTCGGAGACCACCGTGCATCACCACGGGCAACGAATCGGCGCACACGGAGGTCGGAGATCGGGAAAGGAGACGACGCCACACACAGAGGGTAGCGCCCGGTGGGTAGGTCGAAAAAAAAGACGACACCGCACACAGAGGGCAGCGGTCAGTGGGTAGACCGACAAGAAGACGACGCCGCGCATAGGGGGCAGCGGTCAGTGGGTAGGCGATAAGAAGACGACGCTACATACAGAGAGCAGCGGTCAGTGGGTAGGCCGACGCATGGAGGGCGGCACTATTATCTGAATTGCTCTTCTTTTTCTTCAAAACTCAGGGGCGCCCACCGAGGACAGTTCGCCGGGAGAAGAGGAGGATTTGAGGTGGTGGCGTGTGAGGTGGGCAAGCCGCCGAGATGAAGTGGCGGTGGCAGAGGAGGCCATCGCTCCTGCGGCCAGATCCGACTAGCGAAGAAGAGCGCTCCCAGGGCGCGATGTGCCTGGAGCTGTGGCACGCGTGCGTCGGCCCCGCGGCGCGTCATCATGTACCTGCCGTAGGGCTACCTTGAACACATCGGAGACGCGGGGAAGCTGTGGGTGTGGGCACGGTGCTGTCGAAGCGGAGGAATCGCGCCTTGCGCTGGTGGGAGGAGAGCGCAACGGCGGGGAGTCCAGACCGCGCCGGGCGCCGTAGATCGAAGCCCTGATCCGGCGGCGGCAGTGACGGTGCTCCGTCCGGCGATCCTCTGCCACATCAGCCTCTCCCCCTCCCCAGCGGTGCCTCTCACCACGGCGGCTGCAGGGTCCGACGGATCTGGTTTGAGCGGCCCTGCGAGGTGGCCTGGGGACTCACCACCTCTAGGCAAAGCCGGCGGGCGCGAAACGGCGGTTGGCCAGCGACCGGAGGGCGGACCCGTGCGGTTCTAATTGTCTAAACAGGCAAGTGGTCAACTCTGAAAGCTCCAAACTCTACACTTGTGGATATCAGATAAGAGTCATCTCTAACGGGGAAGACTTTTGCCCCAAGCCCCACGAACACTCAACAGCAGTCTGAAGAGCCACCTGAAAAATTCCCTTTTATTCAGAACAATTCTAACTTCTAACCCCACAAGACCTGTTCAACAGATCAATTTCTTCACAAATATTTCCATCTCAAGCTTGTGTGACGAAGACTGAAACACATTGTTAACTTTTGCATGCAAACATGCAAAATCTCCTTGTGATTCAGTTAAAGTGCCTAGAAATGCACTCAGTGGTGAAGTTGAAAGATCAAAGTATTCGGGTCATCAGGAATTCACACTTCAATGTTCTAAGTTGAAAGGCGTCATTGCTTGAAGCATCTGTAGGAATACACATTTAAATGTTTTGTAAAACATCAATTGGTCTAAATTATTCTTTGTGGATCACATGCCCAAAGAAACTTAATTACTATACCAGGATCTTTTTCATAACTTTCGTATAATGCTTCCAGCACTTATTTCCGGCTATTTGGACTAATACTGCAAGTGAAAATAATGTCAGATAGATTAATCATGCTGCAACTAACTGGATGGGAAAAATATATAATACAAATTGTTTCTGAAATGAAACTTTCTGAAAGACCAAGAGATCAGATACACAACATTACCATGATTCCAAAACCGTAGAAGATAGACCTATTTAGCCTTTTAGCTTTTTAACCGCAACAATATAATATTCATGTTAAAAAGAATAGAGGGTTTATATTTAAAACTAGGCACACTTGGCTAACATCTTTTTAGAATTTCATTCATAGGTTGTACAGTGAAAGGGGTAACAATATTACGAAATTCCATAATTTTGCATAATAGCCATAAAAAATGATAAAAAAGTTCTCGACCCCCATTCCCTCCATCATATATTGTCCAAATTTAATTCCTAGAAAATGGTATCAGTGTCAGCGTTAGATACCTCTGATTCTGAATAATTGCGACAAAATATGATTCTGGGTATCTGGAAGCAGATTATGGATGGGCATAGCAATCATTAAAATGAGATGACTAATATCGTTTGAAATGACAAATACCAAGAACGATGTAGAGAAGAGCAAGATAGCCATGTCATCTATAATGTTCAAGGCAACATATGTATTAAGAAATTCTGAAGTGGCCAAAAGTTATACTTCAAACATGAAGAAATGTACCACTCTTTTCAAGCTTTTAGAATAACCGATTGTGTGGCGATTAAGGAATGCATATTTCATATGCCTTCTCGTAGTGACATGAAAAAATCAAACAATGACCAAAGGTTTGATGACAAACTAACCTTGATGCAACTGCAACTAAGTGGCTAATATCCTAGGAAGAGTGATATTAGAAAAGCAACACTGACGTACTGTGAACCTTTTGAGCCAATGATTGGTTTTTTCTTCAATCTGGAGGCCCACGGAGTGTTCGTTGACCTTGTTGTTGACTCCAATGAACTAACTCTCTCTTTCAAACACCAAGGTAACAAAAAATCGACCAGTAAGGTGCAACACCACAAAGAAGTCGCGATTTCAATAAATGTGACCGTTGAGTGGATTGACATCTTGCTCAGCAATGTCATCCATCCTCTGATTACTCCTCCTCTTCTCTGCTCAAGGTTGAGCCATGCCCATTGCCAGCCGTTTGGGTACCGCCACCACTGACATGGCTCGGTGCCACCACCTAAGCTACCTCCCAACACTACCGTTCGGCCACCTCTTTTCTCACTCAGGCCAAAATTATTTGCAAGACCTATGCATTAAACCAAAATTAACATGTAGTGCTCGCTGAAATATAACGGGAAACATATGCAAGTGAGATGGACAGACACCAAATCACCATAGCATTTATGTGAAAAATAGCAATCAGCGTTTCGAAATGAAAATGGCAATTATTGATTTGACATTCTCCTTAAATAAAAACTAGCATACCTACATTGAGTTAGCATACTATTCACATGAAAGTAGCAGAATAAGAAATCTTAATTGCTCATGTGGCCAAGAAGCAACAATCAACAAAAAAGAAGGGAGCATTCACATGAAACAATAAAACAACCATCAGATGATGAAAATTTAATATTTGGAAAGGGGATTTACTAGAATGATGAGCGTCCAGCGACCAAGCGACGATCGAAAGTCCCTTTCCTTCTCCGACGACTTGTGGATATCCTTCACGCCACAACGCCACCCAAAGGCTCGACTATGGGCCTATGGCATGATCTGCGATGGTTCTCGGCTGTAGCAAGGAAGCCGCATCCATCAATTACCCAAGGAGCAGGTGGATGCGGAAATCCCATCGAGTGGCTTCAATGCGGGGGCAAAAATTGATTGCCCAGGCCGTCGAGAGGCAATCGTCAGCAATGGCAGTGGTACGTACCAGACATATATAGCCCCATACCACACCTTCTTCGTTCCTCAGTTTAAGGCACGCAGCACTGCATGAAAGTAGGCATTGGCAGCGTGGCGAGCAGCGAGGATTGGGAAGACAGCAGTTCCAGGGGAGCAAGAAGGATGGCAGTAGCTCCAGTGATGGAGGTAGCGCCTGGACGCGAAGTCGAGTGGCTCTAGAACTACACGACGCTGAGTGAGAACGGCGACGTATCAGATCAGGATTGACGGTGGACGGATAGTGCATGCAGATCTGAGTGATAGAGGGGAGGAAAGAGAGACATGCGGGAGGTGGAAAGCAAATTTTATGGGAGAGGATCTCACCGTGAGATCTCTTATCTACCGTTCACTGGATGGACGTTGGATGGAGAAGGCTCACGTGAGGCCCTCCTCTATACTCTATAGGATTTTTTTCGAGAGATGGGTTGTTTATTGTCAAGAATAGGAACGGATAAGCTAGAGGTGGTTTTTTTTCACCTTCCTATTTTCTTCTTTCATTATTTCCAGGGAGAGTGCGTGGGACGATCGGGGAGTAAACTGCTCGTGACTGGTGCCACTGTGAAAAGAGGGTGATGGTGGGAGTGTGGAGAGGGGTTGGATAGGTGGATGGTGTTTTAGGGTAATTATCTTCAATTTTAAGGGGTGGGGAGGGGCATAAGATAGATAGCCTAGATTCTATCTCGTGGCTAGATCAGACGACTATGGAGAGGGAAGGAAGAATAGACTGCTACCAACTCGTATTTTTAAGTAGTACTGATAGTAATTAGAATTTTGAAATCAAGCGTAAAATGCATTTAATGCAGCCAACCACTCATTGCCACATTATGAGAGCATGCACGGGCTGCCCTACCAATTTCGGGACGAAGGAATTTGCTGCCCTAGTAACACTTAATGGTATCTCTAATAATCTTATTTTAGCTGTCTCTTAGCTATATTAAATGAGTAAAATCCTATGTATAGTAGAGAGGAGATGATAAGAGATAATATAATATCTCTTATGTAAGAAACAACTTGAGCTCATAAACCAACGTAAGTAGTGAGAGGGTATGAGATAAGAAGTTATAATAAAAATAGTATAAAATTGTTAGACAAATGATTTATAGTTGAGACGTTATCGGTAATACTATTTTTAGATGAGAGGGAAGCTTTAGAAACAATATTAATAGATAAATTATTATACATATCCTAAGAGTTTGGCAAGGATCACTCGGATGTTGCCAAAACTGGTCGCCACCGTCGAAGGAGCAAGATAGATACAGGCTGTAGTATAGTAACATTTCCGTATTAAGTTGCCACGAGGTGAGCCCACGAGGCAGCTGGAAGGCTTCGTGCTTGTCTTGTGGACTTAAAAGCAAGCAAGCAAACAGCAGGACGGCAGGTACAGCAGCAATTCAAACTCGGTTCACTTCAAGGTATTTGTTTTAGCGATGACTTTTAATTTTTGGTTAAAATTTTACTGTAATTAGTTTTTTTTATGTAACTGATTTGATCTTTTGGGCTTAATTAAATTTAAAAAATAGAAAAAATATGTTAACCCATCACGGATAATGTAAGGAACACGGGAAAAAAGAAAAATACAAAAAAGTTCAAAAAAATCTAAAAATTTAGAAAAAAAATAAATTAATGAATATTTGAAAAAAAGTTGAAGCTGAAAAAAAAACTGAAATGAGCGGAAATTCAGTTGATTGGCAATAAATCCCTTCAAAAACAGAAAAAGAAAAAGATGGCAGACCAGCCTACCGACATGGATTCACGTCCTCTGCCTTATTGGTGAACAGGGCGAAGGCAACATAGATCACACGTACTCCTAAGAAT